>OY728142.1:1280197308-1280822308 GCA_963277665.1 Viscum album | reverse complement strand
GTCCATGAGAAATGATGAGCCATCTAGGCTTCATGTTGGTGCAGCCACAAGGTGCTCCCCATCCGTAGCTTCCAACATGAAATTCCAAACAGCAATATCAGGTTGGGACAGCAGAACCATGCAGACAGAAGCATAATTGAAAACATTAAAAGCTGTGAGCAAGCCAGACATCTTCAAGTAGTCATCATTCCTTATAAAAGCTACTCCAAGTGAGTCCAAACTCATTCTTCACAAACTTCAAATCTGAAATCGCAAGAGGATTATCCATCATGATAGCTGAAAATCACTGCAACAAGGAACTCATCCATTATAAAAATCCCCAAGCAGAAAAACAGTCATAGCCCAAATCATCTTATATACTTCAAGAGAAATCCCCTTCTGGCCAATATAACAGAAACATCATGCTACTCAGGGGAAAGAGGGAGAATTCACAAAATCCGGAAGATCAGATATCTAGAATAGATGTAGTGCAATGATCTGTTCTGTGAAACATCAAAACATTGATTCTAAGCACTCAGCAAGATTAAAAACTACCAGAGAGACACCCCAGGTGGTTGACTTTTGCAGTAGTGCTAGAAGATGGTTAAATTTTTTTTTTTACTTTTTTATACAATCATAACATACCAAAATAATTTCAATATTTTAAAAAAATATTATCAATTTAATTAATGATGTATTACCTTTTTTGTCCTACATGTTCTTGAATGATACAAATAATTTTTATTACAACTCTATTCCAACTTCATCCTTATTTAGTACAAACCATTTTCATGAGGCCTTGATATAGATATAAATGTATGTTTTGTAGTACTCATCTAGTAAATCCATGTTTACCAACTCTCTAAATGTATTATTCATATCTATAATCACCAACTATTTAATATTAGTACTCCTTAAGAGATATAAAAAAAGTGCAACACCACCATTTGGTTCCAATATCAAAACTATTAATGGGAAATTATTCCGACTCCAAACACCTTTGGTTCCAACATTCCCTGCCCATTGTATTTAATATTCAATTATATCATAAATATTTCTTCGATTATATTTATAAAAAACTAATTTGGATAATGAGTTGTGATTCCTTGATTTTATCCCCCTTTTATATCAAAATTAAATGGGCAATACTACATCTTCACTCCCCCTTTCATAATAAATATTTCCAAAGGTCCCTATAGTTTTCCTTCAATCTCACTCTGCCTATATTTTTTTAAAATCTATTATGCTAACTATATTTAATTTTACTATCCCTTTATTAGGTTTTTAACAATATAAACCTGTGTTTCAATGGGTTAAGATGATTGTTATGATAAACACATAGTGGTATATAGTTATCCCATTTTATTATTAACATATTATTATCCCATTTAATACCACTAGTTTACATCCAAAATCTTCTTAGCTTTGTCATATATTTGATAAAATTATTCACATAGGTGGGGATCTATTTATTTAAACCCTCAAAACTCTTATCATATAAAATAATTTCATGTTTATCATCCATTAATGTCTAAATGATTTCTTTAAAACATAAATTAATTTTTCCTAAAAGGATTTTATCCAATTAATTTACCATTTAAAATTTGATACATCATAAAATATATTAATCCCACTAACTTATAACTCCATGTAAGAAATAATATTCTAAGTTAAAAAATCAAAGATATTCATGTCACACACTTTATTTCATATAAACATTCAACAATTCAACTTTAACTCTTACTTCCTTCAATAAATCATCATTTTATCACAATAAAAATTCATTAAACAGGTTGAGTAATAATTAATAATGAATGAGATTGTGAGTTGATCCATTTATTGAATCAACAGATACCACATGATAATGAAAATCTTTTTATACCACTTAAAATTTGTGATATTTAATCCTTTAAATGTGTTTCATTCTCAAATAAGGGCATATAGAAATTTAATTCTCATAACCAACTTCCCTTAAGTTTCTTAAACTCTCGACTTCATGTCATTAGATAATTTTCCAAATAGGGAACCTCTTTATTAGGAATCATGTTTTATTCTAATAGATTCTTGGTATCCTGAATGATATTTTTCCAATACAATATTTTTTATTAAAAAAAAGATAAGTATGAAAAACATTAATTTTTTTACATCACTCCTTGATATCCATTCTCTTTCCTACAGTGGTTTTATACCACCATAAAAATGTCCTAATATTAATTGTTTACCGTGAATGGTGGCTATATTGAATCCATTAGAACTTTTAAATATATATTTTACACCTCTTCAACATCAGATAAGATTAATTTTAAATTTTACATGATTAATTCTATCTTGAAATATTCAAATTTGGATTAGAGAGGAAAATTGATTATTTTTACCACTTAATTGTTTAGAATTGTCTGTGACACCCCTTATTTAGGATTGATACTAATTGAGACATTAAATATTCTTTAACCCTCTTGCTCTATATATATCCTTATGGAATGAACGCCATGATTTATTTTCAAGATAGTCATATTTATATATATATATAAATATACATATTCCTCAAATGCATCCATATCCATTGAATGCATACACCAAATGGAATTTATATCTATATTTTTTCTAGATCAAATCCAATATATATTATAAATATTTATCACATGGGGATAGGGAAACCTCTAACATCAGCAAGTGTATTATTGTGGATGGTTTCTAGGAACCAATGCTTTTCTTCTTATATAATTCCTAGATCAGCTAGTTGTTATTTTAGAAATACCACTTTTAAGATTTTCCTTCTGGATTCTATCTTTGGGATTATTTATTTTTCTATTCCTGGGTTCCATCTCATTTGTTAGGATAATCCCAACAGTATAAATTTATACCATTTATGAAACACTTATGCATCTTTCTTCATTATTTTTCCACCATAGGAGGTATTTTCTACAAACATGTACCTCTTTCATTATGGTGTGATTTGTGAAACCACTAGGTCATGCTTTTTTATTTTCATCTTTTACATCCATAATAATCATTCCAAATTTATTTTTATTTGACGAATCTTCATTTATGGGCATATAATTCTTCATCACAATTGGAATAACTTCCTCTATTTGCATAAAAATTTATCTATGTTGTATCAAAGAGAGTTGTTTTGAGTATAATTTAATAAGTTTTTGGATATTCCGTTATTGAGATTGATTTTTCTACTTAAATCCATTGAATCTATTTTCAATCTTAACATAATTTCTTCTAGTATTAACACTCTCCTTGTATGTCATTGGAATAGAGGGTTTCCATGTGAATTCCTAGATTGTCATCTTGGTGAATTATTTTTTCCATATGTCTAGGGTTCAAATATTTAATTAATATCTTTTATATATCATACCTCATGTGTTTTTATTTTGTTGAGATGCTAGAGTAGTAGAATATCTTCTACTAGTGGGCCCTTTGGATTCTAGAAAAATGCTTATGATGTGCTTCCTTTTTCAATTGAAGTATCACTTTGCTTCATATTTTCATTGAGAGCCTTTACTTCAATATTTTTTCTAAGTCATCAGTATGATCACTAATATAGATTTGAAATTTTTCCATATCTAATTGTGGATAATACCTTGGATATAAACCATGGGAAGGTTTTTTATTTTGATTACTTTTTTATATATATTCAAAAACTAAATTTTAAGAAATAATAATGAATTTCCCCCTGTATTTCTTATATAATCCCACCCAAGATCCCATTTATCTTCAATAAAAACCCTTTGATAACTTCCTTACAATTTTTTAACCTTTCTATAGTACTCCCAAGGTGCCCCTAATCTCTTAATAAGCTCCTCCAAATCCTTTGGAATGACTCTCTCTAGGTAAGAGATTCTCTCATTCTCCTCGTTATTCAAGAATCTTAATTTTATTATTCCTTTTATATCTATTTTCAAATGTTGGAATATTTTATTCCATATACCCCTTACATTTCCCTGATGTATAAATTACGAGACACCCATTTCACTCTCATTTATCCCTCATATGAACATTTTATGCCCCAATTATGCTGGCGAATTTTTCCTGCGAAATTCCATGTCATACGAATCTGTAGTGAATACCCATATCCATTTATATAAAGGGTATTAAACTTTAGGCACTCGTAATTTTATTTTTGGTAACTCACATGTATGTATTTCAAAATCTATAATCGTGGAATAAAATGTGGTGAACAATGAATCCTTGTTGTATGATCTATGTCTCACAATTATGGATGTGATTGATATGAGAGTAATAAGTGTGACAAGAATTATATTGTGCTCCAATTCATTGGGTAATGTTTTAGTCTCATGAGATTACATGTAATGGATTAAGGATTGAACCTAATCCATCATGGTATTTCTTCCATACTTTCTTCTTATAGGGTTATCCTTGACCAATGTTTATGATACCATGTTTTAAGTTTTCGCCACATTTACCATGTTTCCATTGTCTTACCATTCTATATCATGCCTCATTATTAATTTTTATGATTATCATTCCTTTTATACCCCATTTATGTTATTATTTTTTATCATGTATTACCTTATTAATGTTATTCCATTTTTATTCCCTTACTGGGCTTTATATCTCACCTCGTTCTTATGTATGTCCCTAGTTTTTCCCATGAAGTATTAAGTGTGATGGAATAATATAAGAATGTTAAGGATGTTTTTGACCATGATGATGTATTCCCTATTTTATGTTTTTATTTAATGTTACTAGTTATCATAAAAATATATAATTATCAATATTTAAGATTTTATATTGTGAAATATTACGTAATAAATCATGAAATAATGTGTAATAAAGAGCAAGGTTGTGATATATAATCTATGTATAGTTAGTATGATGTATCTAAACCATCAAACATATTCTTAATATAAAAATAATAATATTTATTGGATTTAATTATGTTTGGTAACTACTACACTGTTTCATGAAAAATAATCAAAGTACATTACCATGTTATATATTAGAAACATGAGAATCAACTTTATTACAATAAGTCTACATCACATATAAATTCCTATATAAATTATATAAAAATTGAAAGGTATTACTCAATTTAGGTCAAGGTAACCCAGCTTCATTGTACACCCAATGTGACTAGAGTCAACTTGATAGTTATCAACTTGTTAGATCTCACATGATAATATCTTTATAATAATGAGTAATGGATTTAGTCATTGGGACTATCAGGTTTTCCTATATAGCCAATATATTATCAATTAAATCATCTCCCGGAGTAAAAACCCTCAAGAGATGATAACCCAGAGTGTATTCCTTTTATCACCTATCAGAATATTGGTAACGTTAGTAAAATTTTAAGAACTGATATAAACTGTTACTTATTTTATACTTACTCTTTATCTACATCATAAATCACAATATGCTTTATATTTGTAGATATGGAAACCATTGGATTTAATTAGATACTCTTGATCATTACCTTATACTAACTCTCATATGATATCCAATAAATCCATAGGAAGTATGGTCTGTATCCACTTATAAGGAGTTTTTGTTTCTCTCCTCGTACCAAGTACATATAATTTGTACTTTCTCAAGTAAAATGTGATATGTCAGACTACTTTTTATGATGTTCTCATAAATTTACATTATATTTTCCTACCATAATTTAATAATTTATAATTCCATGTCTAATATATATAATTCCATCTATTATAGATCTTTTACCAATGTGTATGGATTTCTAATAACCATTAAAATCTTAACCTTTGTCATATATATGTCTTCATGGATATAACTATACCATGTGACATTGGAAAAAAAATTCCCTTGATTTGTTCCAACTTCTATTTTTCAATACCTTGTCAGTATTAGTACATTGACATCGTCTAAGTAACCCTTATATCTACCTCTTTTAATTTTTATTCATTATAAATTGGGTTTCTAATTTAAGTAAATCATAACATAGTTTCATTCAATCTAGTCTTAAGAATTTACAATACTAAGAACTATTTTCCATAGATAATCAATATATAATACTTGGAAAACTATAGTGCTCCCACTATATTATTATATAATCATGGAAAATAATCATTATAGATTAATATTTAATGATAAAAATGATAAATTTCATTCCTTATTTTCATTCTATGGTGTCAATAACCATTTTTGGTTGTCTATTATAGACATGTTCTATAATGTTTCCTTTAATGAAGGTGGTATTGGTATGGTATTCCCAACATTACAATCATAGAAATCTGTTATGAAATGTATAATTCTAATGGATTTAATAATGGTGACTTTTTATATGAAATCAAGCCTTATTTTTACCACACTTATACCACCCATGTATAGTTTCTCTAGAATACCCAAAAATAAATTCACATCAATTATAGAAACTACCAAAATACAGAATTGATTTTGGTATATAGAATCCATTTTTGAATTCATGTCAAAATTCGAATCATAGAATGTTTCCTTAAATAACTACTTTAAAGTATTCATTATTAATAAAAAATAATATATCACCCAATTTAGTGATTATAAAACCAATATTTTGTTACTAATCATCCTATGAAGTATGTTTCATTGGAACAAATCCTGTTATTCGAGCACTTATAGAACTTGTTCCTACCCCAAATGATTTTTAATATCTAAAGTGAATTTATCCAAGTCAATCTTACTACCACTATATAAATTAGATATTCTCACCATATTTTATAAATATATTATCTCATTTTACAATAATTTTTTTGTCTTACGTATTTATGTAATATCCTATATAAACTTTCGGATAATTACCAGACGTGAATTTTTTTTCCTTGATTAAAGATTGTTTATTGACATTTTTATAAAAACTATTTTCATCTAAACATGTGTTTTTTGAAATAAAGGACTCATCTCATACTATAACACATGTTATATCCATTCATCATTATATCCCTCAAATGGGTATGGGTTAAATCCACTATTTACAAATCATGTCTTGAATAGATAATAGAATACTTTTCAGAACATATAAGTTTTACCATTGATCCTACTTGTACTTAAATCATAGTTATAATGTGTAAAAGGAAATTAATGTTTATGAATAAATTCAATTTTTTATTTTCAAGATCAATGAATGATTTGTTAATATATTTTTCAACAGATATGCCTAAATCATGTCTTATCATCTAACCATGCATTAAATATACATCAATTTTATATTCATATAATTTCTTATAAAAAATACCATAATGTATATAAACTTGCCTAAAAAATCTAAATATAATTATTTATGTAGTCTAGTAAAACTATCTATGGAATATTTATGTCTCAACTTTATTTATAAAGGTTTATTTTTACATCATGTACCTAGTTCACTCTTATATAACTGAACCAAATAAGCCATATGGCCTCAACCATGCCTCCATATATACCAAAGGCTACCGATTGGAAGCAATGTCCTAGGTTTTTCTGAATGGGATACAATTCCCTTAGGTTAGAGTACAGCATAAATGTGTAAAATAATGATTAAAAATAGAATCAGTAATAATAAGCATTAGTAGAATAATATATCATCAAGATAAATAAATAAGTGGAAACAAGATCAATACCAATAAAAAATAATGATCATGTAATATGATATACAAAATGTGGAATGAGGTACAATAAGATACATCTTGCTATTGAAAATAAAAAAAATCCAAAAACAATATCCATTATCATCTCAGGCCTAAACTCAAAACTATTCCCTTCTACTCTATCCTAAGAAAACAAAATCAAGAATCTACAGTGACTCCACCTTTTCCCTTACCAAAATCCATGAGATCAGTTCATATACCTACTGGGGGCCTTAATTGTGTGTGATATATACCCAGTAGGTCACCACCAATAGTGTCTAGTAAAATCCAGTTCGTGCATATAAAATTATTATTGTGCATGTATAATAATTTAATCAAAAATATAGACTATAAATGGGTCATATCTGATTCATAAAGGACACTAGGCTGACACTACTTGTATTAGAATAAGCTAGATGATCTCTCAACAAGGAACCATATGTATTCATATACATGGTTTATTTATTTAATTATGTTTATATCAATATATATGGATATTAATACTATCTTGTACCCAAGGTGTAACTTAGGCATCCATGTACATCAGTATTAATTGCATTAAAAATCAATGGACTTCATGCCTAGGTGTCATGAATCATATGGTTCACTATGCCCAGTTATAAAATTTTAACTACAGGCACTATGGCCATATATCACAATTCATTTGGGCCTTCATTTCCCTATTATCCATTCATGTGGGATGCCATTCCCAATTATCACTTTCACACGAGATGTTAGGCCCATACATCACATTTAATTATTGGATGTTAGGCCTAAGGATCACATTATAGTGGGTCTTCATGCTCATGTATCAAAAATAGATGGAACACCATTACTAAGTATCACAAACATAAGAGATTCGACTCCCATGTATTACAATTTGAAGGGATTCCCTACCCATAAATTTTATTTTTATAATAAGTCCAATCATTCTTCAATTACAAGACAAAGTTGATATATAATTTATGTTACATGCCATTTATATACTGACCCAATGTCTTTCAATGGAAATTCACTTCTTAAAATCATGTCATAAAATCACATGAAAATACAACATAATGAACTACTAAGTTCTAAGTGACCTCTAAACATAAGTTTGTCACTTCTGTATTGGGAATTTTGAAAATATTACATACACGATTGTGTTCAAGATGATTTTTGGAGTCTAATAAAACAAAAATAATTTTTGGTGAATGGTAACATACCCTTATGAATAGTAACATACCATAATGAATAGTAATATGACCATTATGAATAGTAAATCATCAAACATAAGAGTTACATTACCCATGAATAATTAAATAAAATTTAGACATCTTAGAAAGTGAAAATTTGACCTTAGTAAGCATTTTGGTATTTTATAAGTCATAAATAATTAATTATAATTAATAAATTAATTTAAAAGAAATTTTTTTGCTTAAAATGTGTTCATTAATTATCAAATCAATGTCTTATAGTTTTTAGTTAATTTTATAAAAAGCACTATAAAATCAGTTTTAATTTTAAAAACTATTTTTTAAGTAAATTATGATATTAATTAAATATTAAATTAATAATTTTTAAAAAATTATTTTTGAAAAATGGACATCATTTTTGTACTCTACACGTCAAAAAATGGATGGGGTCAATTTTTGGGATTTTTCTAAAATACTTGAATTTTGGTGAATAGTACAATACATTAATTTACCATATAAATACACTATAATTAAAACACACTATTACTGACATCACAAGTGATTTAAGAACCCAAATCCAGAACTCACATGCCTTATTTACTATTCTTGGTCTTGTATGACTCACTATTCCTTGTCTTGTGAGGAATTAATAAACTAATGAATTTTATATTAAGAAAACCTCTCTACCCTCCACTATAAAAACCACCCTTCGCACCCTCATTTCCTCACACCTATCAAGCTAGAAGCCTTCTATAAACTCCCCCTAAACATCCTCCCTAGCCCCTCTCCCACGTTCAAGAGTTTATGGTCTCATCAAAAGACTATGCTTAGCTTCTTTAGGTAGGATCTCAAGGGGAAGATTTAAGAGGTAATTTCTCTCCCTCTTCTCCTTTAATTTCCTTTCAAGTTCAAGTTCATTTCTTGATCTCTCCCCATCTATATTCATAAAAATGGTATTGTAACTCTATTATTATATATGTACTTGAATATTATGATGAAAATGGGATATTATATGATCCAACCCTCTTTCCCTCTTCCTTTTATTTTATTAAGGAGAACATTGTTCTTGCGGTGTTAATTTATCACCTTCAATAACGACAAGTTTTATTCTTCCATTTCTACCTTCAGATCTGGTCATGAAAACATTTTTATGTTTAAACCAGAACATGTTATATGTATTATGTAATATTTCATGTTCTAGAACTATCTTATGACCATATTTCTAGTGATAAAATAAAATATGTTCATTATGATTGAAAAATCACTCAAATTAACCCAAACAATCATCATTTAATTATTATCTAATGATGCATCTACATGGATCTAATATAATTAATTATAAGATCATTAAAACTCTTTTAATACCATTAATAACATGAAATATCAGTTCTGGATGTTTACCCATGTTCTACTCGAACTTCAATTTAAGAATACAAGTAAACCACTCAAGAAAACCATAAAAACAAACATTCCCGAACAATTATTTTAAACTATATAACTCATCCAAAGGAACATAAAATCACTTAATAACCCCATAATGAACCATATTAATGTACAAAAGGTTCTGTATTTTTAATTAATTAATATAATGTCATTATACCAGACATTAAAGGGAAGGAAGCATTCAGATACAAGGTAAGGGGAAATTATCAAACCCAACTTTCATCCTTAGGGTTCTCCCTGTCACGACCCGACCCAACGGGGCTCAACCCACGACTCCCCAAGCCCGCCTCCAATAGGCCAGGGGCTGGCGACTAGCACTGAGTAGGCTATCACACACATGGGAGGAATTAGCCTAAGGTACATGTACACACGCACCCACAAACACCTCCATGCAACAGTGCAGAGATATAGAAACTGGAATGTAAATGCATGCATACACTATCCCACAACCAGAGAGCAACAACAAAAGTACAAAGGGAAAAATAGGTCCCACCAAAAGAAAACTACAAAGCGCGTCCAACCTGCTCTGAAGAAGGGGAACGCTGCCACAAACACCCGCCGGAAAGCTCCCTCGGCACAGCTCCGGTAAACACCCCGGTCAACTCGCTCACTAAGCTCCGCCTACTCCGGGTCCTCCTGGGACTCCGTCAAAATGCCTGTGGCCTGCACAAGACACAAACATGTGCGGGCAAAGCCCGTGGAGGGGTGAGTATAAACATACTCAGTAGGCACCCCAAAAACCCAAAACCCAAGGGAGCAACTGAAAGAAAACAGTCCGCTCAACCCAGCCAGAGGGAACCCAGACGAGAGAGAAACTCCATCTCGTGACCATCCTCGGCTAAACACAACTAGTCATCTCAGCTCAGCTCAGGTGTATGCCCATACATACACCTTGAACAATCCAGATATACACAGCTCACGCCGCAAAGCTGCAAGAGGTAACGACCTCATCACCAGCAACTGTCCCAACCAGGAGAGTACACCACACGAACACTGTCATACTAGATGACACTCATCCGAGCGATACACTCCATCGAGTTTCAAACAAACATCTCAGATGCTCACCTGAGAGACCACGCTCGTCGGATAACATCACTGAGGAAACATCGCTGAAACAACATAACCACCAAACTCCTCGGATAGGGGATCGCCGCTAGGGTCTCCTAGGGGATACCAAGACCCACTTCGGTATACGTAGCTCACAGATAGAGGATCAATCCCAGGGTCCGCTGGGGGATACCATGACCCACTCTGGCATACGTAGTTCTCACAGATAGGGGATCACACCCAGGATCTGCTTGGGGATACCACAACCCGATCTGGCACCCGACAGAAACTCCACACTCAGATAGAGGATCATCGTCCATATAAAGATGGTCACGATAATACCGGAACCCTATCTGGTATAACTCGCGATGTAGGGGATCGAACCGACGATGCCGCAACCCTACCGAAACCACGCGCTGAGTAGGGGATCACATAACCAACGATACCGCAACCCTACCGACATGAAGCGCTGAGTAGGGGATCATATAACCAACGATACAGAAACCCTACTATAAACCTCATGCTGAGTAGGGGATCTTATACCTGACGATGCCACACCACTACTGAGCACGACCCACCGCGTAGGGGATCATATTCCCGATGATGCCAAAAACCCTACAGGGTTAACCTGCTAGATAGGGGATCGCCACCCATGAATAAGCGGTCACAGTGATACCAAGAACCCATTATAGGGTAAAGATGCTAGAGGATCCCGCTCCGGGCCCACCGGAGAGATGCCACAACTCTAACAGTTTAAACATCCCATCGAGAGGATCACAAACCTATACGAAGGTTGTGATGCCACACGAACCCTCGTGGGAACAAACCAAGGGAGTACCCTCAACCACTGCTGGTCCAAACGTCGCTAACCTAAGCGACCCGCAACAACACCTCACTGCGCACCACCATGGCCGATACCAAGGCCACCATCGTGATACACGCGGAAAAACACGCATGATAGGCTGCTTACTCGCCCGAAACGGACATTCGGTGAAAAAAACACTATTCACCGTAGCTAACTCATGCGGGGCCCACACAACGATCCTAAAACCCATCGAGCGGATCATACCACAGTGATCCCATCGGAAAAACAAGCGGAATCGACTACTTGTTTGTCCAAAACGGACACCCGGTGAAAAAGTCACTATTCACCATAGGCCAGCTCGGGTGGGACCCACACCTCGATCCTGAAACTCATCGAATGGAACACACCATTGCGATCCTCTCTGAAAAACACACAGGATCGACTATTCATCCGCCAAAATCGGACTCCTGGTGTGAAAGCTGCGTTTCTCCGCAAACGCCAAAACCCGGCCTCGTGGGGCCCGCACCCCGAACTCGGTCCCAACACCCGGAAATCATCTCAAAAAGTCCTTCGTACCATCAGGGTCTCAACGCCACTGACGGCACGTCATTCGGACGCTTCGGGTAGAAGTTACAACGGCCCGAAGTCGTAAAATAATAAAATATATTATTATTTTATATGACGTTTCTAACTCCCGGGTCACGATCCCGAACCATAAAATTCTCAAAGTGATTTCAAAAGGTCTGTCTCGACGCAAGGAACGCGTCGCCGCAAACGCCTTGCAAATCGGAGTTTCGGTTTGCGAGTTACGGGGGTTTAAAGAACCCCCGGAAAATCATGGTCGGACCACCGCCAGCCTCGCCGGAAACCACCATGCCGCCGTCGGATTCCGCTGCACCGCCGCCTCCGCCGCTGGAAACCGTCGCGCCACCACCGTGCCGCCGCCCTGCCTTGCCGGATTCCGCCTTGGCCGCCGCCGGAATCCGGGATTTCCGCCGCAAAACTTCCGGGGACCCCCGGGAGCACCCCGATGCCCCAAAATCAGATCCGAAACATGTTTCGGAAACCTCGGGACCCAAACAATACAACACTTATAACGATTTGAAGAAAAACAACAAATAAACGGGGTTCAGGATTTCAAAACTCAAACCACCTACCTCGCGGGCGAAACGCCGACGTTCTGCCTCAGATCCGCGCTCCAGAGCTTCCGCTGCGAGCTCCTAGAACGTCCGCCGTCGAATTCTGAGCTCGTGGGCGCTTCGTTTGCTCGATTCGGCGGAGTGGCAGCGAAGAACGCCGAGAGGAACGGTATGGGGGGGGGGGGGGGCGCTGATATTTATATCAGCCGCCCGCCGACGCCAAACTCGCCTCGGACCCGACGCCCGATGCGAACAAAAGTAAGGTCACCCCTAGGGTAAACGCGCCGTTCTGAATGCAACGACGGACTCAGATTTTCCATCCGAGACTCCATTCAGAAGTTATTCGAGCCGACGCTCGCACACTAACTTTTCTACTTATTTACGGAAACGCCCATGGTGGTGTTTCTCACCGCAGGCTCACTCCCGCAAAGTGTACACCTCTCCTAGGGTAAACGGCACGTTCCAGACGCAACTGTGCCCTCAGATTCCCGTTCTGAGCTACCGTTTAGGAGATATCACACCCCCGCCACGTGCATAGTATAAAAATACGTAATATTTTTATAAAATTAATTCCGGGCACACTGGGCCTCATAATCGCATGCCGTCTTCGCGCCTAGCTCTAGAATTATTCGTAGAAATATTCCAAAGTCTGACAGGGCCAAAAAACTGAGTCGCTACATCCTCCCCCCTTAAGACATTTCGTCCCTGAAAATCCCTAAGCACAAGGAATGCGACTGGACTCTCAATTGGGTCTCACACACCAGCAAGATCACCAACAAACACCCACACAAGGTCTTACCAACGCCCTGAACAAAAACTCGAGAAAGCAACAAAAGGAAAGAGTACTGCTAAACAGTGTCTGACAACCTACTGTAGTAAGTAGAAAAGACACAAGTTGTACCTCTATCCATTCGCGGTGCCTCTGGGTCGACTACCTCTAGGGCATGCAGCTGTCCTCGCCCTTGGCCACCAGCTACCTGAGCTTGGCGTGGACCACCTGGGGGTGGGGGTGGTGGCAACTGATACTGCCTACCACCTCCTCCTGCTGCACCAGCTCCGCCGCCACGTCCACCACCCTGCGGACCTCATTTCTCGAGACGCTACCTCTTCCAAGGCGGTCCATCGACCGGATCCCTCTCAGCAGCACGTCGGGTCGGACAATCTCTAGCAAGATGTCCCCGACCATCGCAAGCATAACACCGCCTCTCCTGCGGCTGACCAAAACTGGCCTGCGAGCCCTGTGAGCCCTGAGGCTCAGATCCTCCATCCTGGGGTCGCCTCCTGAAACACCGGCCACGTCTAGACCCCTGAGTCTGTCCTCGGATACCAGATGCTGATCCGACCGACGAAGTCTTAGCTCTCGAGTGCCCAGCACTAACAGGGGGAATCTGCTCAGCCAGAAAACTCTCCACCACCAACGCTCGCTCCAGCACTCCAGCATAGGTGGGCAGGCACAAGGAAACCACACCTGCTCGGATGTCCCTGCGTAAGCCCTGCTCGAAGGTCCGAGCCCTAAAGAATGGGTCTCGAACCATATCCAGGGAGTAGCGTGACAGGTCTGTAAACCTCGTTGAGTACTCCGACACAGTCATGGTCTCCTGTCGAAGTTGCAGAAGCTCCTGGATCCGCACTGACCTCAGCGTCACCGGATAGAACTCCTCCCTGAAGAGCCGCTCAAACTCTACCCACGTGAGCGTCTCCTCGTCATGGGACCGCGTCACCAAACTCCACCATCGCCCAGCAAAACCATGCATAAGGGTCACTGCTAGGACCACCATCTAATCTAGAGGTGTCCTCACTAGGCGGAACACCCGGGTGATTGCCGCAAGCCAGTCATCAGCTTCCTGGGGGTCTGGATCACCCCGGAACCTCAGAGGTCGCTGCCTCTGGAACTCGTGCAATGCACTCAGCCTGCGTGCAACCTCGTCCTGCACCACCGGCACAACCAGATGCTCGACAGGTGGCGGCTCATTTGGCAGACCACCTGAAGGTGAAAACTCAGAACCTGCTCCCTGCTCCACAGCCTCTACACGGCGCGGGTCGTCAGCACAATCCTGCTGCAGAACCCTCACTGGCTGTCATCATGGAGGCATCCTGAAAAACATTCAAGACGCACCATAGTCAAAAAGTATATCTGGAGAGCTGACTCAAGAAGGAAAAGGAAATACCCAAAACCCCAGTACTATATGATGCATGTACTGTTATGTCCCTGCGACTAGTGTACGAATGTCCCAATTCGAAAGACAGGTTATCAGAGTCCTGGTGTATGGATATGTCGGCCGCCGCACCAACACTGGAGTCCCTGGCCTGAAAGCTGAACTCGAAACATCCTAACACTACCGCTATGCAACCCAAACCAAACTCATAGCTAGACCAGTTACGCTCTGAGATCTCAAAGGTGGAACCTCCTCTGATACCACTCTGTCACGACCCGACCCAACGGGGCTCGAGCCGTGACTCCCCAAGCCTGCCTCCAATAGGCCAGGGGCTGGCGACCAGCGCCGAGTAGGCTATCACACACATGGGAGGCATTAGCCTAAGGTACCTGTACACACGCACCCACAAACACCTCCATGCAACAGTGCAGAGATATAGAAACTGGAATGTAAATGCATGCATACACTATCCCACAACCAGAGAGCAACAGAAAAAGTACAAAGGGAAAAATAGGGCCCACCAAAAGAAAACTACAAAGCGCGTCCAACCTGCTCTGAAGAAGGGGAACATTGCCACAAACACCCACCGGAAAGCTCCCTCGGCACAGCTCCGGTAAACACCCCGGTCAACTCGCTCACTAAGCTCCGCCTGCTCCTGGTCCTCCTGGGACTCCGTCAAAAGGCCTGTGGTCTGCAGAAGACACAAACATGTGCGGGCAAAGCCCGTGCAGGGGTGAGTATAAACATACTCAGTAGGCGCCCCAAAAACCCAAAACCCAAGGGAGCAACTAAAAGGAAACAGTCCGCTCAACCCAGCCAGAGAGAACCCAGAAGAGAGAGAAACTCCATCTCGTGACCATCCTCGGCTAAACACAACTAGTCATCTCAGCTCATCCTAGGTGTATGCCTATACATACACCTTGAACAATCCAGATATACACAGCTCACGCCGTAAAGCCACAAGAGGTAACGACCTCATCACCAGCAACTGTCCCAACCAGGAGAGTACACCACACGAACTCTGTCATACCAGATGACACCCATCCGAGAGATACACTCCATCGAGTTTCAAACAAACATCTCAGACGCTCACCCGAGAGACCACGCTCGTCGGATAACATCACTGAGGAAACATCGCTGAAAAAACATAACCACCAAACTCCTCGGATAGGGGATCGCCGCTAGGGTCTGCTAGGGGATACCAAGACCCACTCCGGTATACGTAGCTCACAGATAGGGGATCAATCCCAGGGTCCGCTGTGGGATACCCTGAACCACTCTGGCATACATAGTTCTCACAGATAGGGGATCACACCTAGGATCTGCTGGGGGATACCACAACCCGATCTGGCACTCGACAGAAACTCCACACTCAGATAGAGGATCATCGTCCATATAAAGATGGTCATGATGATACCAGAACCCTATCTGGTATAACTCGCGATGTAGGGGATCGAAACGACGATGACACAACCCTACCGAAACCACGCGCTGAGTAGGGGATTGCATAACCAACGATATAGCAATCCTACCGACACGAAGCACTGAGTAGGGGATCGTATAACCAACGATACTGCAACCCTACTATGAACCTCATGCTGAGTAGGGGATCCTATACCTGACGATGCCACACCCCTACTGAGCATGAGCCACTGCGTAGGGGATCATATTCCCGATGATGCCAAAAACCCTACAGGGTTAACCTGCTAGATAGGGGATCTCCGCCCATGAATAAGCGGTCACAGCGATACCAAGAACCCAATCTAGGGTAAAGATGCTAGAGGATCCCGCTCCGGGCCCACCGGAGGGATTCCACAACTCTAACAGTTTAAAAATCCCATCGAGAGGATCACAAACCTATACAAAGTTTGTGATGCCACACGAACCCTCGTGGGAACGAACCAAGGGAGTAACCTCAACCACTGCTGGTCCAAACGTCGCTAACCCGAGCGACCCACAACAACACCTCACTGCACACCACCAAGGCCGATACCGAGGCCACCATCGCGATCCACGCGGAAAAACACGCATGATAGGCTGCTTACTCGCCCGAAACGGACTATCGGTGAAAACAACACTATTCACTGTAGCTAACTCGTGCGGGGCCCACACAACAATCCCAAAACCCATCGAGCGGATCATACCACGGCGATCCCCTCAGAAAAACAAGCGGAATCAACTACTCGTTCGTCCAAAACGGACACCCGGCGAAAAAGGAACTATTCACCGTAGGCCAGCTCGGGTGGGACCCACACCTCGATCCTGAAACTCATCGAACAGATCACACCATTGCGATCCTCTCGGAAAAACACACGGGATCGACTATTCATCTGCCAAAATCGGACTCTTGGTTTGAAAGATGCGTTTCTCCATAAACGCCAAAACCCGGCCTCATGGGGCCCACACCCCGAACACGGTCCCAACACCCAGAAACCATCTCAAAAAGTCCGTCGTACCATCAGGGTCTCAACGCCACTGACGGCCCCGAAGTCGCAAAATAATAAAATATATTATTATTTTATATGACGTTTCTAACTCCCGGGTCACGATCCCGAACCATAAAATTCTCAAAGTGATTTCAAAAGGTTTATCTCGACGCAAGGAACGTGTCACTGCAAACAGCTTGCAAATCGGAGTTTCGGTTTGCGAGTTACGGGGGGTTTAAAGAACCCCCGGAAAATCCGGGCCGGACCACCGCCAGCCTCGCCGGAAACCACCGTGCCGCCGTCGGATTCCGCCGCGCCAACGCCGCCTCCACCGGAAACCGCCGCGCCACCGCCGCCCTGCCTTGCCGGATTCCGCCATGGCCGCCGCCGGAATCCAGGATTTCCGCCGGAAAACATCCGGGGACCCCCGGGAGCACCCCGATGCTCCAAAATCAGATCCGAAACATGTTTCGGAAACCTCGGGACCCAAACTATACAACCCTTATAACGATTTGAATAAAAACAACAAATAAACGGGGTTCGGGATTTCAAAACTCAAAACGCCTACCTCGCGGGCAAAACGCCGACGTTCTGCCTCAGATCCGCGCTCCAGAGATTCCGCTGCGAGCTCCTGGAACGTCCGCCGTCGAATTCTGAGCTCGTGGGCGCTTCGTTTTCTCGATTAGGTGGAGTGGCGGCGAAGAATTCCGAGAGGAACGGTAAGGGGGGGGGCGCTGATATTTATATCAGCCGCCCGCCGACGCCAAACCGGTCTCGGACCCGACGCCCGATGCGAACAAAAGTAAGGTCACCCCTAGGGTAAACGCGCCGTTCTGAACGCAACGACGGACTCAGATTTTCCATCCGAGACTGCATTCAGAAGTTATTCGAGCCGACGCTCACACACTAACTTTGCTACTTATTTACGAAAACACATATGGTGGCGTTTCTCACCGCAGGCTCACGCCCGCAAAGTTTACACCTCGCCTAGGGTAAACGGAACGTTCCAGACGCAACTGTTCCATCAGATTCCCGTTCTAAGCTACCGTTTAGGAGATATCACACCCCCGCCACGTGCATAGTATAAAAATACTTAATATTTTTATAAAATTAATTCCGGGCACACAGGGCCTCAGAATTGTACGTCGTCTTCGCGCCTAGCTCTGGAATTATTCGTAGAAATATTCCAATGTCTGACAGGGCCAAAAACCAGAGTCTCTACACTCCCTATTTCATGCCAATTTATTGATATGGTTACTCCATAGAGATAATTTTTTCACCATTTTCTTTACTTCTATAGGATATACATGTTTTTCACTAGTTTTTATGTCAAATTTTTTTTTCAAAAGAACTATTCTTTTAAGAACACACCTTTTACTTCTCTATCAAAGGGGACAGTTCTTGAAACATGTAAGGTATTCCATATTTCTTTTGGGAACCCCAAGTTTATGATTTTGTTCTTATGAGATGTAACCCATTCCTTTCCTTGGGTTATTTATGTTCACTTTTGATATATGTTCCTGGTGTCAAGCATGATAATGATAATGTTATGATGTGACGGGTGCGCCCGGAATAATATAGTGCAATTTGAATGTTTGAATGTGAAAGCTGCGCCCGAAATTATACATCACTTCAATGAATTGGGTAAAGTGATGAATCTCATGAGTAAATTTGAAATGATGTGTGAACAATATGCTAGCATGGTAGAAAATTATTTGTCGTAGTTAACCACTAAGACATGATGTTTCATTTTTATGCATTTCCACATTTTAAGTATTATATTTATGCTTCCTATCATGTTCATGATCTCTTTATCATGTTTTGATTATGCTCACCCTATGCTATACTGTTATTATCTATCCTCTTTAGTGCGATGCACTGCCTAGGTTGAGATGTAGGCCCCACAACGAGGACGATGCGCTCTAAGGGGGGGTGATTGTAACACCCCCCAAATGATAAAGGGTTAAATGACTAAATGATATAACTTATGTCAACAAGGTGAAACTTCCTTTTTAGGAGCCTACCTGATTAGAACTCCACAGTTAAGCATGCTTGGGCTGGAGTAGTGATCAGGATTGGTGACCTTCTGAGAAGTTTCCCACTGTGTGTGTGAGTGGGGACAAAACACACTCGAAAGGACATGTGTTGGCCTATGGGGACATTCCTTAGTCAGATGACCCGTTTGGGCACATGGGTGGGCCCCAGGGTGGGGAGCACGTCTCTATGGGGAAACTGGTGGTACTTGGAGGGCCAAGAGCCGACGGCCATGTTAAGGAAGGTTGGTTGTGCTATCACCGGGACCCAGTTGTTACATTTGGTATTAGAGGTGGTAACCAACCTTAAGTATGGGTCACATCCTGGGTTGAGATGTAGGGCCCACAACAAGGAAATTATTCTCCAAATGGGGGGGGGGGTGATAGTAACACCACCAAATGATAAAGGGTTAAATTACTAAATTATATTACTCATGTCAACAAGTTGCACCTTTCTTTTTGGAAGCCTATCTGATTAGAACACCACATTTAAGCGTACTTGGCCTGGAGTAGTAATTAAGATCGGTGACCTTCTAGAAAGTTTCCCAGGGTGTGTGTGAGTGAGGAAAACGCACATTGGAAAAGACATGTGGTGGCCTATGGGGATTGTCACTAGTCAGATGACCCATTCAGGAATGTGGGTGGACCCTTGGGTGGGGACCACGTGTCTGCGGGGCAACTGGTGGTACATAGCGGGCCCTGACCCGATGGCCATGTTAAGGTGGGGTGTATGTGTTGTCACCGGGATCCAGTTGTTATATTTGGTATCATAAGGTTTAGTTAATTTGGTAATTAGGATTAGTGAACCCTAGAGAAAACCTCTAGCATGAGACTAAGTACAAATATTCACACAAGAGTATATACATAGGTATCCCATATGTTATGATTTTAGTATAAATTGTGCAAATAAATAAGTTATTTATTTATTAATTGTTGACTTATGTTTTGTTCTAACCTTTTCTATTTTAGAAAATGGTTGGAACTATGAGAAATTAGGCCAAAAACTCTTGCGAGGGCCAATACCTCGATTGCCCGATCGACATCCCCAATCATTTGGGAGGTGGAGTTCAAAACATCATGGTGATGCTTACCCAATTATTTCAGGTTATGAAAAATAACCATAATAATGGGGAACGTCCTCCTTCACCAAAGAGGGAGAAACTGGCAATCGAATGTTTTATGCGGCAACGTCCACCGACATTTAATGCTTCTTCTGATCCACTAGCTGTGGAACATTGGGTCAACTCCATGGAGAAGATCATTTCTATTCTTCACTGTTTTGAGAAGAAGAAGGTGACTCTAGCTGTTTATCGTCTAGATGGAGAGGCTGATCAATGGTGGGATTTTATAAAGAACACCAAGCCAAGGGAGTAAATTAAAGAGATAGAATGGGAGGACTTTAAGATAATGTTTCTTAATAAGTATTTCCCAAGAACTCTTTGCATGAAGATGGAGAGAGAATTAATAGAGCTCAAGAAAATAGAAGTATAATCTATCAAAACCTATGAAGAGAATTTCATAAGGCTTGTAAGGTACGCTTCGGGTTTTGTTATCAACAATGATATCAAAATTGATAGATTCTTTAGTGGATTAAAACCCACCTTTGAAAGGATCTTGCGATTTGAGACTTTGGGAGTAATGAAGAAGTTGTTCGGTGTGCTCTCAAAGTAGAGATGGAGTTTGGAGAATGGTCCCACGACTATGGTGATAAGAAACAAAAGATGGAGTTTCAATATGGTGTATATAATGATAAGAGTGGGAAGAAAACTCAATGACCCACATACCAAAAATGCGGAGAGTTGCACAAAGGGAACTGCCTCAAAGGGATGGGTAAATGCTTTATGTTTGGAAATTAAGGACATCATTCTCAAGAGTGACGAAAAAACATGAAAAGGAAGGATAATATAGCCGACGAAAGGAGAGAACAACTCATGGTTGAATGCTAAAACTGTAGGGAGATAGGGCACTATGAAAACCAGTGCACTAAACCTCGTGTTCCTGAGGGTAATCAACGTCAGCAGCCACCGAAGCCAAAAGAACAAGGGATGGCTTATGCCATCACTACTGGGGAAGTGGTCCAAGATAATGAAGTTGTACAAGGTACACCTTCTATTCACTCAATAATGGAAAAAGTCTTATTTGATTCTGGTTCTACGCATTCCTTTATATCTTGAATGTTTGCTATAACTATAGAATCGATGCCACGAAACCTTTGACTCTTCTCCTATTGGTGTATGTGGGAAGATTATTCCGGAAAATATTGTAATGCTTCCCCTGGTGGAATTTGATGCTATAATAGGAATGGATTTGATTGCGTTATATAGAGCACATATCAACTATCGGGAAAAGGAAATATATTTTCATATTTTGAACCATCCCATGCTCCTCTAGAAATGCATGAAAGACCATGAATCTCCTTTGAAAAATCATTCAATGGATTGGGTGTTGATTCCCTATGAAGAAGCATACCTCACCCAAATGGTTGAGTCAAAGGAAAGTGCCAACCTTGAAGAAATTCCCTATCGTGAGATAATATTGCGATGTATTTCTTGATGAGTTACCCGGAATTCCCCCAGATCGTGAGGTAGAGTTCGCAATTGAACTTATTCCCAGAGGTACTCCTATCTCAAAGTGTCCCTATAGGATGGATCTTATCAAACTGGAGGAGTTAAAGAAGCAGCTGCAAGAGAATCTGGACAAAGGGCTCATACGCCCTAGTGCATCACCTTGGGGTGAACCAGTGCTCGTTGTAATGAAGAGGGATGGAACAATGTGGTTGTGTATCGATTATCAGAAACTCAACAAGATCGCCATAAAGTACAAGTATCATATCCCTAAGATTGATGATTTGTTCGACCAGTTAAGAGGAGCTCAATAATTCAGAAAGGGGGATCTTCGTTCTGGATATCATCAGGTAAAAGTGAAGAAGGAAGATATATAGAAGACTGCCTTCCGTAAAAGGTATGGGCACTATGAGTTTTTGGTGATGCCCTTCGGAATTACTAATGCCCCTGAAATCCTAATGGATTTGATGAATAGATTCTTTAGACATTACCTCAACAAATTTTTGGTCATTTTTATAGATGATATTATCATCTACTCAATGAGAAAGGAGAAACATGAAGAACATCCAAGACTTGTTTTGGTGACATTAAGAAATGAGAATTTGTATGCCAAGTTCAGAAAGTGTGACTTTTGGATGAAGTAAGTCACATTCTTGGGACATGTGATAACAAGTGAGGGAATTTATATGGATCCTTTAAAGACAAAGGCGATTAAGGAATGGCCCATGCCCTCTAGTGTCACATAAATCTGTAGTTATCTTGTATTAGCTTTGTACTATTGATGTTTTTTGAGAAACTTCTCACGATTTTAAATACCACTAACTATGTCAAGAAAGAAAGGGGTAAAGTATGTCTGGATGGAAGAATGTGAGGGAAGCTTCAAGGATCTAAAGAGAAGTCTTATCACTACACCTATACTCACACTACCGAAATGTGAAGAATGTTTTGTGATATACAGTGATGCCTCAAAGAAAGGCTTGTGTTGTGTACTCATGAAAAATGATAATGTGATAGCCTATTACTCATGACAGTTGACGATCCATGAGAAAAACTACCCGACACATGATCTAGAGATGGCAGCTGTTATTTTTTCCTTGAAAATATGGATGCACTACCTTTATGGAGAGATGTGTGACATATACACTTACCACAAGATCCTAAAGTATATATTCACCCAAAAGGAGATCAAAATTCATCAAAGGATATGGTTAGAGCTAATCAAGTATTATGATTTCACTATTCAATATAATCCTAGAAAGGTGATCAAGGTAGTTGATTCACTAAGTAGAAAATAACCTACTACTCTATCCATGATGTGGATTGAGAAAGACCCTATCTTATTGGATATGAAAAGAAAATATTTGGAAATCATAAGGGCAGGGGATACATCCTACCTCTCCCAAATGATTGTGCAACCCTCCATCCAAGAGAATTTTAAGGAAGTACAAAGGGATGATGTAGAGATACAAAATAGGGTGAATGCAATAAAATAATGGAAGATGTAGGAGTTCCATATCGATGATGATGGTGGGATTTGATTTAGAATGCGGATTTGTGTGCCTTCATCACCAGGGATAAAGTTGGAGAAATTGGACAATGCACATAGCTCAACATTCTCTATCCATCCTGGGAGTACCAAGATGTACTGTGATCTCCAAGAACACTTCTGGTGGGATAAAATGAAGAGGGAGATTGCCGAATATCTATCAAGGTGCTTGGCATGTCATCATTTTAAAGCTGGGTGACAAAAGTCCCAAGATATGATGCAGTCATTGCCTATACCCATGTGGAAATGGGAAAATGTTACTATGGACTTTGCCAAGGGTCTCCCAAAGACGTCAAAAAGAAATAATGTGATATGGGTTGTGGTTGACCGACTCACCAAGACTTCCCATTTTATCATTATTCGGGAAGATCTATCACTTGAACAACTTGAAAAGATATATGTGATGAAAGTGGTGAGACTAGAAGGAGTTCCACTCTCGATTCTATCTGACCGTGATCCAAGGATCACATCTAAATTCTGGAGAAGTCTTCAACATGATTTGAGAGCTGAATTAAATTTCACCATGGTCTATCACCCCACAAAATGATGGCCAGTCTGAAAGGACTATTCAGGTGCTTTATGATATGCTAAGAGCCTGATCTCTAGTATTCAATGGTGGATGGGATCAGCATCTCCCATTGGTTGAGTTCAAATACAACAATATATTCCACTCGAGTATTCAGAAGGCACCATATGAAGCTCTGTATGGAAAGTGATGTATAACTCCATCCTGTTGAGATGAATTTAGAGAAATAAAGCTAATTGGAGCCGATCATGTTCAAGAGATGACAGAGAAGGTTGAAGTAATCCAGAAACACATCAAATCTGCTCAAAGTCTGCAAAACAGCAACGCTGACAACCGTTGAAGGGACTGGGAGTTCAACGTTGGAGATAAAGTCTTCCTTCAAAAATCTCCATAGAAGAGAGTCATGCGATTTGGGAAGAAAGGTAAGATAAGCCCAAGGTACATTAGCCCCTTTGAAACCCATTACTGCATAGGAGTCATGGCCTATCGACTTGCACTTACATTGAATATTACTCAAGTTCATGATGTGTTTCACGTGTCACTCCTAAAGAAGTACATACTAGACCCCTCACATGTACAAAACTCAAAGGTGGTGTAGCTGGAAGATGATCTCTCATATGAGGAGAAGCCAGTAGTGATTTTGGATCGGAGAGATACGGTTCTACACAACAAGACAACTCATCTTGTTAAAGTGTTGTGGAGGAACCATAAGTTTGTGGAAGTAACTTGGGAACTGGAAGAGGCAATAAAAGAGAAGTACCCTCACCTGTTTGTGTAATGTGAAATTTTGGGGGCGAAATTTATTATGGGAGGAATAATGTAATGACCCAAAGTTGTTCAATGGAAATTTTCTTCTTTAAATTAGGTCATAAAATCACATGAAAACACAACATAATGAACTACTAATTTCTAGGTGACCTCTAAACATAAGTTTGTCACTTCGGTATTGGGAATTTTGATAATCGGACATACATGATTGTGTTCAAGATGATTTTTAGAGTCTAATAAAACAAAAATAATTTTTGGTGAATAGTAACCTACCCTTATGAATAGTAACATACCCTTATGCATAGTAATATGACCCTTATTAATGCTAAATCATCCAACATAAGAGTTACCTTA
Organism: Viscum album; assembly: GCA_963277665.1. Classification (NCBI taxonomy): domain Eukaryota; kingdom Viridiplantae; phylum Streptophyta; class Magnoliopsida; order Santalales; family Viscaceae; genus Viscum; species Viscum album. The sequence continues at coordinate 1,280,796,773 of OY728142.1, read as the reverse complement.
CCCATGAATAATTAAATAGAATTTAGACATCTTAAAAAGTGACAATTTGACCATTGTAAACGTTTTGGTATTTTGTAAGTCATTAATAATTGATTATAATTAATTAATTCAAAAATAAAATTTATTTTCTTAAAATGTGTTCATTAATTATCAAATCAATGTCTTATAGTTTTTGGATAATTTTATAAGACCCTACGTTATTTTTGAAAACACTATAAAATCAGTTTTAATTTTAAAAAACTTTTCTTTTAGTAAATTTTGATTTCAATTAAATATTAAATTAATAATACTCAAAAAATTATTTTGGAAATATGGACTTCTTAATTGGATTCTAAACGTCAAAAAAATTATTGGGGTGAATTTCTGGGATTTTTCTAAAATAATTAAATATTTGGTGAATAATAAAATACATTAATTTACTATATAAATACATTATAATTAAAATTCACTATTCCTGAAATCACAAGTGATGTAGGAACCCAAATCCCGAAATCACATGCCTTATTTACTATTCTTGGTCATTTATGACTCACTATTCCTTGTCTTGTGAGGAATTAATAAACTAATGAATTTTATATTAAGAAACCCCTCTCCCCTCCACTATAAAAACCACCCTTCACACCCTCATTTCCTCACACCTCACAAGCTCCAATACATCTCTAAACTCTCCCCAAACATCCTCCCTAGACCCTCTCCCACGTTCAAGAGTTTATAGTCTCATCAAATGACCAATCCTTGCTTCCTTAAAGAGGATCTCAAGAGGAAGATTTAAGAGGTAATTTCTCTCCCTATTCTCCTTTAATTTCCTTTCAAGTTCAAGTTCATTTCTCTATCTATACCCACATATCATCATCCAAATGGAATTGTAACTCTAGTATAATACATTTAAGATAATTGTATGATGAAAATTGGATATTATATCATCCAACACCCTTTCCATCTTCCTTTTATTTTATTAAGGAGAACGTTTTTCGTGAGCTGTTAATTTATCACCTTCAAGAACAACAAGTTTTATTCTTCCATTTTTACCTTCAGATCTGGTCATTAAACCATTTTTGATGGTTGAAATAGGAATTTTTATATGTAGTATCTCCTATTTAATGTTCTGGAACTAACTTAGGACCATATTTATAGTGATTAAATAAAACAAGTTCATTATGATCGAAAAATCGCTCAAATTAACCCAAACAGTCATCATTTAATTCTTATCTAATGATACATCCACATGGATCTAATATAATTAATTATAAGATCATTTATAACCATGAAATATCATTAATAACATGAAATATTAGTTCTGGATGTTTACCCTTGTTCTACCCCAGCATCAATTTAAGAATACAAGTGAACCACTCAAGAAAACCATAAAATCAAACATTCCCGAAAAATGTTTTTAAACTCTATAACTCATCCAAAGGCACATAAAATCAGTTAATAAAACCATGATGAACAATATTAATGTACAAAAGTTTTTTAATTCCTAATTAATTAATATAATTTCATTATACAGGGCATTAATGAGAGGGAATCATTCAAATACAAGGTAAGGGGAAATTCTTAGACCCCACTTTCATCCTTCGGGTTCCCTCTCTTTCACTCCATTTTTTTGATATGGTTACTCCATAAAGAAAATTTTTTCATAATTTTATTTCTTTTTATAGTATATACATGTTTTTCGCTAGATTTTATGTCAAACAAAATATTTTTCGAAAGAAGTCTTCTTTTAAGAACACACCTTTTACTTCTCTCTCAAGGTGGATGGTTCTTGAAACATGTATGTTATTCCCTCTTTCTTTTGGGAACCCCAATTTTATGAATGTGTTTTTATGAGATGTAACCCATTCCTTTACTTGGGTTATTTATGTTCACTTTTGATATATTTTCCATGTGGAAATCATGATAATGATAATGTTATGATGTTACGGGTGCGCCTGGAATTATATAGCGCAATTTGAATGTTTGAATGTGACGGGTGCGCCCAGAATTATACAGTGCTCCAATGCATTGGGTAAAGTGATTACATTACCTCAACAAATTTTATGTAGTGTTTATTAATGATATTATCATCTACTCCAAGAGAAATTATGAACATGAAGAACATCTAAGACTTGTTTTGGAGACATTAAGAAAGGAGAAGTTGTACACCATGTTCAGCAAGTGTGACTTTTGTATGAGCAAGTCACATTATTGGGACATGTGATCACAAGTGAGGGAATTTATGGGGATCATTAAAAGACAAATTCAATTGAGGAATGGCCTAGGCCCTCTAGTGTCACTGAAATCCATAGTTTTCTTGGATTAGATGGGTACTACTGATGTTTTGTGAGAAACTTCTCACGATTGTCAAGCCCGCTAACTATGTTAACACGGAAAGGGGTAATGTAAGTCTAGATGGAAGAATGTGAGGGAAGCTTCAAGGAGCTAAAGAGAAGGTTGATCACTGCACATGTACTCACACTAATGAAAAGTGGAGAATGTTTTGTGATATATAGTAATTCCTCAAATAAAGTCTTGGGGTTGTATACTCATGAAAAATGATAATGTGGTAGCCTATGCCTCACGACAGTTCAAGATCCATGAGCCGAACTACCCAACGCATGATGTAGAGATGGAAGCTGTGATTTTTGCCCTGAAAATCTGGAAGCACTGCCTTTATGGTGAGAAGTTTGACATATACACCATCCACAAGAGCCTAAAGTATATATTCACACAAAAAGATCTCAACATGCATCAAAGGAGATGGTTAGAGCTGATCAAGGATTATTATTGCTCTATTCACTATCATCCTAGAAAGGAGAACAGGGTTGCTGATGCACTAAGTAGAAAATAACATGCTACTCTATCCATGCTGTGGATTGAGAAAGACCCTATCTTCTTGGATATACAAAGAATGGATTTGTAAATCACAAGGGCAGGGGATACATCCTACCTTTCCCAAATGATTGTGAACCATCCATCCAAGAGAAGATTAAGGAAGCACAAAGGGATGATGTGTAGATACAAAAAAGGGTGAATGCAGTAAAGGAAGGGAAGATGCTAGAGTTCCATATCGACGATGATGGTGTGATTCGGTTTGGAACGCAGCTTTGTGTGCCTTCATCACCCAAGATAAATATGGAGATATTAGAAAATGCACATAGCTCAACATTATTTATCCATCCTGGGAGTACCAAGATGTAACGTGATCTCTAAGAACTCTTCTGGTGGGATAACATGAAGAACAAGATTGCTGAATATATATCTAGGTGCTTGGTATGTTAGCAAGTTAAAGCTGAGCGACAAAAGTCCAAAGGTATGATGCTTCCATTGCCTATACCCTTGTAGAAATGGTAAAATGTTACTATTGACTTTGTCACAGGTCTCCCAAAGACGTCAAAGGGAAATATTGCGATATGGGTTGTGGTTGACTGACTCACCAAGACTTTCTATTTTATCGCAATTCAGGAAGATCTCTTGCTTTAACAAATTTCAATGATATATGTGACGGAAGTGGTGAGACTACATGAAGTTCCACTCTCGATTGTCCCTGACCGTGATCCAAGGTTCACATCTAAATTCTGGAGAAGTCTTCTACATGATTTGAGAACTGAATTAAATTTCAGAAAGACCTATCACACCCAAACTGATGGCTAGTCTGAAAGGACTATTCAGATGCATGGAGATACGCTAAGATCCTGCTCTCTAGAATTCAATGGTGGATGGAATCAGCATCTCCCATCGGTTGAGTTCTCTTACAACAATAGCTTCCACTCGAGTATTCAGATGGATCCATATGAAGCTCTATATGGAATTCAATGTAGAACTCCATCCAGTTGGGATGAAGTTTGAGAAAGAAAGATACTTGGACCTAATCTTGATCAAGAGATGACAGAGAAGGTTGAAGTCATCCAGAAACACATCAAAGCTGCTCAAAGCCATCAAAAGAGCTACACTGACTACTGTCGAAGGGACTTGGAGTTTGATGTTGGAGATAAATTCTTCCTTCAAATATCTCCATGGAAGAGATTCATGCAATTTGGTAAGAAATGGAAGCTAATCCCAAGTTACATTGGCCCCTTTAAGATCCTTGACATCATAGGAGTCGTGGCCTATCGACTTCCACTTCCACCGAATATGGTTCATGTTCATGATTTGTTTCACGTGTCACTCCTGAGGAAGTACATACTGGACCCATCACATGTACTAAACATAGAGGTGGTATAGTTGGAAGATGATATATCTTATTAGGAGCATCCAGAAGAGATTCTAGATCGGAGAGATATGGTTCTACGCAACAAGAAAACTCACCTTTTAAAGTGTTGTGGAGGAACCATAAGTTTGAAGAAGAAACATCAGAACTAGAAGAGGCAATGAAGGAGAAGTACCCTCACCTATTTATGTAAAGTGAAATTTTGGGGGTTAAATTTCTTAAGGGGGGAAGAATGTAATGACCCAATGTTTTTCAATGGAAATTCTCTTCTTAAAATTATGTCATAAAATCACATGAAAACAAAATATAATGAACTACTTATTGTTAAGTGACCTCTAAAAATAAGTTTTTCACTTATGTATTGGGAATTTTGAGAATCTGACATAGAAAGTTGTGTTCAAGATGATTTTTGGGTTCTAATAAAACAAAAATAAATTGTAGTGAATAGTAACCTACCCTTAGGAATAGTAACATAAACTAATTGACAGTAATATGACCCTTATGAATAGTAAATCATCCAACATAAAAATAATGAAAATGGGGTTTATCCCCATGCATATATCCTCATGGTTTAAAGAACCTTGGGGATAGATTGTTTTTAGTTGTCTATACCCACGATTTTATTAAAACCATGGGTATTCAAACTTATATTAGGCTCTAAATATTGGTCTCCTCCTCAAACTTCCATTGTTGTCCCCCCATTCAACCCTATCTCCCCAACCCTTGACTCCCGACACTGTCCTCCCCTACCCGACCGCCGCCTCCTATTCCTCTCCTCCCCTCTTCGACTCCCCTCCCCAGCCTCTGCCTCCCAGCTCCGCCTCCCGGCTCTAGACCTAGACCTCCCGCCCTTTGCCTCCACCTTGACATCCCGGACTTCACCTCTTAAAAAATTAATATTGTACATCTTACTATGAATTAGGTTGTAATTTTGAATTGATTCATGATCTATTGGTTTTTGGTAATCTCTCAGTTAGTTCATCCTTTTGGAAATAAGTTCAAGAATACAAAAAAATTAGTCAATCAATTATCTAACTTTTAGGGTTTTAGAAACATAAAATTTATCCCTATGGGAAGTGGATACTTTCACGTACTATTTTATTCTCATGATCTAAATAAAAATGAATGAGTAATTGGATATATTGTGTTAATTCTAAGAATAGTGTTCTTGTAAGAGTGGGATCAGATATTTAATCCTGTTGGGGGGATGAACTCAAGGTCTTAGGTTTGTATGAAAATATTTTGGTATTTATTGGATTTTATGTCATAAAAAATATCTATGAAATTGATTTAACTCTGGGTGCTCCCATTAAAATGGACTATGAAATAGAGGAATCCAAGTTTGTCTTCTATTCCTGTATCTTGGTTGAAGTGAACCTAACCCCCCTTCACATTGACAAGGTCCCATTCTGTATACTGGATAATGATTTCAGTTTGAAAATTGAATATGAGGATACCCCAATTATTTTTTTAGGGTGTCAAACTATTGGGATTGTTAAGGATGAATATCGTAATGATTTATCATGATATTTTTATTCAAATAAGAGGAAAGAAATAAAATGATATTTCAGGAATAGAATAGTTCTGAGTCTCTAATAGTTTCTGACTCGAATTAGATAATTGACATAGGTTGTTAGTTAAGGTCAGATGGTACCTCATCTAAGGATACTTAGGAGTACCCAGGTCTGGGGCAGGATATTTCCTTGAGGGGCCAATCTTTTTGAATAGGGGTGGTTCAAGATATGGCCAATGGTGATGATATTGTTAGGTTATGGGTAGTTGTAAACTCTTCCATTTCAAGATGGACATGTTTGTGGTGAGAAAGATGGTAAGTGAAACTATTATTATAAGGATACTGTGGTCCTAGATTCATAGGGAATGGATAAAAAAACATGGTATGAAGTAATGTAGGGGGTTATAATGATGTATAGAGTCTTGATATAGTAATATGGTTAGGTTACTAAAATGTCATTTTCTCTAGTATTTTTAGGTTCTACTTAAGAAAATAATAATGTATTATTTGTAATCCTTAAAGTTCTCCTACTTTGTACTTATTGTATTTGGTCTTTAATGATATCTTGGATCTTTACTTATATTCTCTACCTTGTATAAGATAAATGATTTTGTTCCTCATCACTTGAAATTGATGAATCTTATTCTCCAACATGTATACTCTCAACACCTTCATCTCATCACTTGATTTTTATGATCAAGTCTCACATCTTAATGTTCTTATTGTAATTTGTCAAAGTAAAACCGAATTTATGAAACTCCACTCCCAAGATCAGATTATTGTGTTTAAAAAATTTTATTTCCTACTAGTTGAGTCCATCATTTACCCCTATATATAAATTATCTCTAATCAGTGCCCTTAATATGCACCAATTCTAATTATCACATTCTAACAACTACATCTCTAATGTCTATAATGGCCAATGATCATATTATGGACATGTAAATTTCTGAATTTCTAATAATATTTTGTTTATTTTTATGAAATATCACACATATAATTTATTCAATGGTAAATTCCCATATAAAAGTTATGGGTCATTACAACCATGATGTAGACATAGAATTTGATAGATTTTCATTATTATTTTTTCATAAACTTATCTCATATTCACTTATTACCCATCAATGAGTATGATTCCCATAAATAAAACATAACAATTTCATTCAATATCCCTGAATGGATTTTATTCATTTACAATTTCATAGTTATCAAACACTGAAAATGTTTTTTAAACACTGAACTATTGTAATGAATAATGGTATTCCTAATTATCTAACCCTCAGAGTAAGGATCAACACTATACTAGAACTGTCTTAATTAAGATCTAATCACAACCCCCTTAATAAATTAACTTAATGAGGGATCTTAGACTCTAAGACATGTTAAGTTTTCTGATCATCATGGGCTCTTCAATTTCCTCCTTTTTATTTGTCAAAAACAAGGGGAACAACACATGAACTCTTTTCTATGTTTCAACTGCCAACTCCCTAAGTCTCTCCAATATGGAACACTCTCTATATATTCTCCATTTATCATATCCTATAAAAATAAAAAGAGAATCCACCTCCTTTATAATAAATAGACCATTTATATTCTCCAATCATACAACACTATAATTCATTCTCTTTATTCATGCTTAGATAACATGAATTTTCAACATCACTAACTTGGAATAAATTTCCTCTAGCACTCTTATAATTTTTGAACCACTCTTCCATCCTCAATGTTATCAAACAATAACCCATAATTCCTAAAAAAATATATTTCCTTTATCGTGAAGTTGAGAAGAACTTTATATATTGTGTTTTAATCAATCAACATAAAGAGTGTTTTTTTATTTAAGCTTCTCTTTCCCAATAACAATTAAACCAACTCCTTTAACCTTTAGTGAACCATCATTTATTAAGGTAACTATGAATCCATTTCATTTTCAATAGATTTAAATGTTTTTAAATCTTTTATCATGTGATTAGAACAACCACTATCCAAGATCCATGGACATTACCCTTTGGATACATTGGGTGAAACTTCAACAACTAAATCTTTTCCTTCACTTTTCTATTATTCTTTTGAGTATTTTAAGTATTAAAATTAAATTTTTTTTAGGGTGGTATAATTACGAGGAATTAATTTTCATCATGAATAGGATGGTCACACCTTCCATATACTTATTCAAGAATATCAAACATTTTCTGTGATTTCTATATAGAATTTACAATAAGTTTCCAACTTTTATTCCATTAAAGGGGTTGAAAACCCCATTCATTGATTCTCAATACTCCCAAGTATATAATGATGTATATTTTAAAAAACATATCTTTTCCATATGAACAAATATTCCAATGTTCCAATAGAATTCATAAAAATTATATCTTGTAAGCATTATGTTGTACAAAATTTGTAGGAGGCCTTGAATCATTTTTTCAATATTATTTCCAAAACATTAAAGTTATAACTACTCTATATTCATTTATTGTATTATTCCCCACCAAATAACCCCTACCAAATAATCTATAAAATTTTAAATTCATATTATTAAAATAAAATTTTCTTCCCATGAGTATAATGCCTCTATATCTATAAAGGGGTAATTTACATTGAAATTTTCTTATTTATTCCCAATAAATGACCACTTGGGAGTGTCTTTTCTAACTTTTTTTTATTTTACATATCAAAGTAGACCCTTTTTCCTTTTTCCCTACTTATTCAATCATGGAATCCTCTTATCATTAAATATGTTTTTCTAGCTACTAATATACTTTGGTTAATTTAATAATAAAATTGATTGTAATGAATTTTTTAAATATGATTCACATTGTTGATTGAATGATAATTTTTTTTGTTATATAATGGATAGAAGTTGGATATATCATACCGATCGAATTTTAACCTAGTTTCAAAATAATTTGTAGAATTGTATATATATTTTTCATTTAATAATGCATCAGATGGAGGTTGTATACAATTTCCCTGCTATAATTGTGATGGAAGACCATGGTTAAGACGAGAAGAAGTTAGTTACCATTTAACAAAATTTGGATTTCAATCAAACTATAATGTTTGGTTTCAACATGGAGAGATGAGTCAACCTTAAACTGATCATAAACAAATTGAATGAAGTGACATGGAGAATTTGATATTTGATCAGTTTCCATATGTGCATCATTCTGAGAGTGATAGCATGCCGGTGCAAGAATACAATGATATATGTACACATGAGGAAAATGTTGAAGGCAATGATGTTGAGAGAGTGAAAAATGTATTGGATGAAGCCAGAACTCCAGTATATCAAGAATGTACTAAAATGACTATGTTGGAATTTTTAATGCGGTTATATCATGGAAAAACCCATGTATGAGATTTCTAATACTTCCATTGATTGTATTCTTACATTTTTTGTGGACTTTCTTCATGATGGTGCAGATATTCCCTCAAATCATTACATGGCATGGAAGTTAATTAAGAAGCTTGGATTTTCTACTAATAAAGTCCATGCTTGTATGACATATTTCAGTTTATTTTTGGAGGAAACAGCTAACTGTAATGATTGTAAAGAATGTGGTACATCTTGATGGAAGACAAATATAGATGGAACATCGTCTCGTGTGCCATATAAAGTCATGTCACACTATACATTGATTCCCAGACTTTGAAATCTATTCATATCTGCAGAAATCTCAGTCAATATGCAATGGAACGATGTTGAGATAATTAAAGGTAATGATGAGCTGGTCCATCCTGCAGATGGATTCGCATGGCAGAAATTTCATGCAAAACATCTCGATTTTGTAGTTGAGGTGCGTAATGTCATATTGGGCCTATCATGTGATGGTTTTAATCCGTTTGGCTAGAAGCTTAATGCTTATACCAAGCGGCCTATTTTTATTCTTGTTTATAATCTTCCTCCATGGATTTGTATGAAAAAACCTTCCACTTTCTTGAGAATACTAATATCTGGACCTTCGAATCCTTGTAATGATATATATTTCTACTTGCATCCTTTAATAAAAGAGTTGAAACAACTTCAGGATTTATGTGTGCAGACATTTGATGCTTCTTCAAAGAATACGTTTCAGATGTGTGCTTCCCTTCTATGGACCATAAATGATTTCCCTGCCTATGCAATTATTTCTAGGTGGAGCATGAAGTGAACACTATCATCTCTTATTTATATAAAGAATACACGATCGAGAAGGCTTAAATATCTTTGTAGTTTCAGTTTCATGGGGAATCATCGATTCTTTCCAACGGATCATCAATACAAGAAGAATCGTTGAAGGTTTGATAATAATGATGACACTGAAGAACCACCTCAACATATGTAAGGAAGTGATGTGCTTGATGGATTGAATTATTTCATCTTTTCATTAGGGAAAGGTTAGTTTAAACTTCAAAAGAGGAGGAATGATGATACTGATGTCACTTCCAAATGGAAAAAGGGAAGTATTTTTTTTATTTCCATATTTGTCTACTAATTTGTTACGTCATTGTTTAGACATAATTCATATTGAAAAAAATATACGTGAAATATTGCTTGAAATTCTATTGAATATTAAGGGGAAGACCAAAGATGACTTCTTATCTCGTCGGAGTTTATTGTATTGGGGTATTCGACCAGAACTACATCCTGTTTGTATCAGTGAAAAAAATGGAAAGTTCCTTGTGCTTCTTATGTGATGACACCAGAAAAGAAAGATCAATTTCTGGTAATATTGGAGAATATCAAGGTTCCAAATGGATATTCTAGCAACATTTCTAAACGATTCAATAGAATACATTTGAAATTTGAAATACCTAAAAACTCATGATTATCACATCCTTCTTGATGAATTGATTCCAATAGCAATTAGGAATTTTCTATCCAATAATGTGAGGGTGAAAGTGATTCGTTTGTGTCATTTTTTTAGGGACCTTTGTGCTAAAATGTTATCCAAATTATTTTTGATAAAAATTCATCAAGATCCTGCGTTAATTTTGAGTGAGTTGGAAAAACATTCCTCCATCCTTTTTCACTTGCATGATGCATTTAACAGTTCATATTCTAATTGAGACACTTCTTGGGGGACTAGTTTCTTTTCGGTGGATGTATCCCACCGAATTAAATATGTGCACAACGAAATCATATGTCTGAAATAAGAATTATCCTGAAGGTTCCATTGTGAGAAGTTATCTGGACCTAGAATGTATGGATTTTTGTTCAATGTATTTGTCTGATGTGAGAACAAGACATAATCGACCAATGAGAAATGAAGATGAGCAGTATGAGGAAATTCAGCCCTCATTTCTATCTCTTCTCCAAATAGGTGGAATTTTAATGTCATATACATTGGTTACATTGAGCTTTGAAGAGAAGAATATGGAACATCATACAATCTTGTTTAATTTTGGTTTGTTTGATTCCTATATAAAATAAGTAATTTGAATATATATATTATCTCATATGATATCATATCACATATACCTTATACTTTTATAGTCATTTTATGTAGAGAACATAAAAAATTATAAGTAGAGTTCATCAGTATTTGCTGTTGAGAAGGAGAGATGCTATGCATAGCTAAGAGTTCCCACCTTGGTTTGTAATCAAAGGTATGACCATTACATTAAATACCTTAAAATAAATATATATATTTAATTATATTACTCATATGTATTCCAGGTATTGAGTTTACTTGCTGACTTCATTTCTCAAGAATTAGGAGTGTTGGCTTTTGGTTCCAATTCATTGGTTTGTGACTGCAAATCATTAATAATCAATGGATATGAATTTTTTACAAATGATGAAGTGGTCAAAATGAGAACACTTCATGACGACGTTTTCTTAACTGTTAGAACAGATTATTATTCCAATGCATCAGATAGTCGACCTTGATATGAAGATGTGTATTATTATGGATTGGTTGAGAAAATATTTTTATTGGATTACTACTCTCAAGGTAGAGTCACTATGATGAAATGTAAATGGTTTGATTCAATGATGGAACATGGTACATTTATTGATGATTGTGGATTTAGAGTTATTGACATGAGTTGATTCCTGCACACTGATGAACCGTATATTTTGGCATAAAAGGAAAAACAAGTGTTTTATGTGAACGATCATCTGAAACCTGATTACGGTGTCATTAATGAAGTAATCCTAAGACATTTTTTTCATGATTATGGGGTTGAAATTTTCACCATTGATTCCCCCATTGGTGTTAGCCAAAATATTGTATTTGATGACACAAATTGTCCCATTATGAGAGATGATGTTGAACCTGAGGTAGTGGAGGGTAATATATAAAAGCAACCATATATATGTAGAGTTCATTAATTTTACCTTGACGTGAGTTTATCAGGTTGGTACTAATTTAATTACTTTATTTTAGTTTGAGATTGGAATTATATGTCTATTTAAGTATTGTTTCGTTTTTTTTCATTTAATTATATTTATTTCAATTCAGAAAACTGCGTTTAAAATGTTGTTTTAAAAATTGTATAACATGGTTGTAAATTATCATTACTGAAAGATGGTCTGACATTTTGTTTTCTTCTAGGGCTTCTAAGTTGTATGTACGATTTGTAAAAATTGTTGCTAAAAAATATTTATTTCATTATTATGCAGATTATGAAGAAAACTACAAAAGCTCGCAAGAAGAGATTATTTGATGTTGATCTTGTCAGACGCGACTGTGATTTGTCTTCAGTGAGTATAATAATTCTAATATTTATCTTTTTCATTACATATACTATCATTTTCATATTTTTGATCAATTTTTTTTAGGGATATATAACTCCAGAGTTTCCTCTTCCCAGTATAGGACCGAGCAGGGATCCTCTTAAACCTAGGCGGAGCTCCCGTATTACCACTCTCCACACTGACCCATCATTGGACAACCCATCTACCACACATGTCTGCCTTTTCCTTGAGACCCCTGGGATGTTCTCATACATGTTGTCGTCATCATCCCATTTACCCTCTTTTTTCCATTCCATGTCAACGCCAACTCGACCGATGTCCTCACCTGCACAATTTCCATATCCATTCTTGTATCCCCATACCTACTACACATATTCTGACATGTATACACCAAATCCTTTTCCTACCATCCATCCTACACATTTTGAGTTTGTTCCTTCAGTTTCCACTTATGTTCATGAAGATTAGTCGGAGCATGCTGTGGAACAGATACTTCCTTCGGAATATTCTGATCCTGCATAGTCCATAGATGCCTCACAGCCTATTTAGGAGCCTGCATCATGTTTTTTTATTATAAATGTTTCAAATTATAGAATTTCAATTTTTCCTATTATATTGTCACTTAAATCTTCTCTTTTAACCTCTTATATTATTTAGTGTGATCTTCTAGTAGGTGACATGGGTGCACTCGAATGAGGGATGCTTGGAATCACTAAACTCAGATTATGGTGGATTACAATCCTCAAAATAAAATGGTAGGTAAAAATGCTAAGAAGTCTAGAAGTTTCATGGATACATTATCCAAATATCATGATATCATTCTAGAGGAAGTGGTCTCATGGAGACATATCAGTGCTTACAACAAGGATAGGGCATGGGCGCATATATGGGTACGGAAATTTTATAAATTTATATTTATATTACCAATGTATTTATATGACTTAACATGTTCATTGCAGAGTTGATTTAAATTTATTAACGGTGAAGCTGCCAAAGCTGGTAGGTTGAGTAATCTTGGAGAGTATTGGCAGTCATACAAGTATGAGTTACATATTGGTTGGAGGAGTAGAGTGGGTATTGAGTTTGAGGGTGTACACACAAACCCTGACTGTCCAAAAAGTCAATATCAAAAAATGATCACACATTGGAAGACTAAATAGTATAAGGTACTACCCATATATAATTGTTTTTATATAAAATTTAATTCTTATTACTTGTGTTGTTTTTTTTTGTTTCTAAGGAAGTGTTATCAAAAAACAAAAAAAAAACAAAGATGAAATGACATATCTACACACATAGGGGCGCACTAAAATGGCCGAGCATGAGAAGCGGCTGGTACGTTCATCTGAATTAATATATTTTCCTTATTTATAACATGTCTTCATAAATTATGCATTCCTTCCCTTGGTTATTCCATGTATCCTAAAAATCACATCTTATAATAGGATATGGATTATCTATTTTTCTTAAACAAGTAGTACATTTCCTTGAACCCCACTTTAGAAAACCATTTTAGAAAATCACTTATTGGTTATGAGTGTCATTTACCCTAATGTTTGTAGGTCTTTGTTGCAACTCACATCAATCCAATTTTTTCATTTATCATATATGGTTGTAATCCAAATTTGTGCATTTCTCATATGTAGCAAGCCGTATGGGGAATTTAAGGTCTTGTACCTTGTGCCAAATTATTCTGCTTCAGTAGGAAAAAAACAAGTAACTGTAGTTAATTCACAAAAACAAGATAAAATTGTAATCTTTTTTTATATTTCAAACATTTATACGAAATTCATAATTTAATATGTTTATAATTTCAACAGTCTGACTTGGAGGCCATAGATGAGAAGGAAGCTGACAACTTATGTACAAATGATCATTTGAGTCAGGTGTTAGGTGTGGAGCATCCAGGAAGAGTTCGTTGTAGAACAGGAAAAAAAATTGTCCACTCTAGGTATTGGTCATCATCGGACTCCTCTAAAGCCTCTATGGTCTCTGAGTTGGAAAGTGCATGTACTGAATTAGTTGCGACAAAAAAAATTGTATTTGAGTAGCATGAAAAACATAACCTAATGAATGAACATTTCATGAAAGATTTATCATTTTTGATTCATTCACTACCAGAAGATGTTTCTGCCACTTTTCATTCAAGTATGTCATCACTGAACTCTTTAAATAATGCCTCGGGTGATTCCCATGAGGTTCCTAGTGGCGATGAAGGTGGTGGCGATAGAGCTGGTGAGTATGTTGCTGATGCTGCTATTGGGGATGAGATTACTGATGAAGATGGTGATGGTGCAGTTGGTGATGATGTTGCTGATGATGTTGCTTCTGATGTTTTTGTTGATGATGATGATGCTGAACATGTGGATGATGATTATGGTGATGGGGGGGGGGATATTAATCCCCTCCATTTTTGACTTAGCAGAGAGACTTATGTTGGAGTTTTAATTTTTTTGTATTGGTGGATTGCTTGTATGTGTATTTATTTATGCAATGAATTTCATTTTAGATTATGTTTTCATCAGGGGTGTTATTTGAAAATTATTTAGGTAATATTCATATGCCATATTTTTTTTATGGTTTGGTGCATTTATTATTATCTCTCCATCTAATCCTGACCTTACCAATGGAGGGGAGGCTTAGGATGGGGGGCTGCAGTAGAGGGTTGGGAGGGGGGGCTGCAGTGGAGGGTTGGGAGGGGGCTGGGAGGGGAAGGTTGGGAGGGTGGGTGTAATGGAGGGATGGGAGGGGAGGGGTTGCATTCACTTTATCTAATTTTTATATACTCGGAATGTAGAAGATGTTCATCAGGGTTGGGAGGGGGATGTAGTGGAGGGTTTGGCGAGCGGCTGGGAGGGGAAGGTTTGGAGGGGGTGTTGTGGAGGGCTGGAAGGGGAGAGGGATGCATTCACTTAATCTCTTTTTCATATACTCAGCATGCAAAGGATGTTCATCAGGTGAATATGATCATGTCATTCACTTTGAAGTAGAAGAGATCATCTGTTGAAGGCATTGAGAATGTTTAGTTGCTTCAGATCTTTTTCTTTAAACATAAAGGTGTTGATTGGTATGTGATCTGACAGTTATATGAATATTCGGAGTTGAATAACTTATTTAGATTTTTCATATTCTGTTTGTGGTTTTTAGATTTCCTTTCTCTAATTTTTTAATGTGGTTTTGTGTGTTTTAGGAAGACTCCAAACACCAAAGAAAAATCATGTTCAGTGGAATCCTGATTTAAGTTTTACTCTAAAGTTTTAATTTCAATATTCGGCTGTATATTTTTGTTTGTTATGGATACATTGAACTGTCATCACATTTGAAAAGGCTCAATATGTTATTCAGAAATCATGGATCATGGTTTACTTTCAGGAGGTATTCACCCTTATAATTTTTCTTGATTTTTAAATCTTTTAACACGATCAGGTCTTGAATATTGATAACATTTCCTGTTTATGGTGGATTATATATATATATATATATAAATTGTTGAATTAAAGTTCAATGCATGTTTTTGTATTTTATTTCATGTATTTTGTATTCAAAATTTTCTCTAAATATGCCATTATACATGAATGATGAGGGGGTAGGGGATGGGCAGGGGGTGTTGAGGGGGAGGGGAGGGGAGGGAGGGGGACGCTGGGCAGTGGGGAGGGAGGGGGAGGGCATGGGAAGTGGGGAGGAAGGGGGAAGGGCTAGGAAGGGGGCAGAGGGAGAGGCTGGGGGAGGAGTTGGGCAGTGGGGAGGGAGGGGAGGGGCTGGGTAGGGGGAACGGGGAGGGGCTGGGCATTGGGGGGGAGGGGGAGGGGGAGGGGGAGGGGAGGTGGAGGAGCTGGGCACTAGGGAGGGAAGGGGAGAGGCTGGGTAGGTGGGCAGGTGGGCAGGGAGGGGGATGGGCTAGGTAGTTGGGGAGGGGGAGGGGCTACGTAGTGGGGAAGGAGGGGGAGTGGGTGGGGGAGGGAAGGTGGGGAGGGGGAGGGGCTAGGGGAGGAGCTGGGCGGTGTCGACTTATCCACTGTCGCAAAAGGTATGGTTTTACCACACCATTTTTTACATCATGTCAAGTTTTCTTTTTACTCAACTGCATCCTCAAATATTAAATTTAACCCCAGAATCACATTTTCATAATATGATGCAGTTTAAAGTTTGGTTGTTTAATTTTTTCAATGTCTGGGTGAAATCTCTAGTTTAGGTGATGCTGATTCATCTTCCAACATCAATGGCATTGAAAAGGGTAAAATTGTGATATTATCTTATTTGCAAGTTTAAAATTAATATGTCTACTCTTGTAATTAATGAACACATGATATTGTTATCATTTCATTATTGTGATTTATGCTTTCAGGTTAACCATCATTACAAATAGTATTGACAATGGAAATGCAATGTTCCTTACAAGGGTTAGGTGGGGATAATTTTATAAAAGGTTTGTAGTTTGACTATTTATCAATTATCAATTAATATTTATTATAATTTTATCCATTGAAATCATTAAAATTTCCAAAATTCATTTATATTTATTTAATGTTTAATATTTTCCAATTCCATTTTAATTGATTTCATTTATAAAATCTATGATTTTCAGGTTTAATTCTCCAGTTTATGTGATTTTGCATCATCTTCCAACATCAATGGCATTAAAAAGGCTGAAATTTCTATATCATCTTATTTTCTAAATTAAAATTAACATTTATACTCTTGTAGTTAATGATCACATAGTATAGTTATCATTTCAATAATGTGATTTATGATTTCAGGACAAGCATCATTGGAAATAGTATTGACAATTCTATTCTAATGTGCCTTACAAAATGGTTGTGCGAGGAGAATTGTATAAAAGGTATGCAGTTCGACTATTTATCAATTATCAATTAATATTTATTGTAATATTATCCATCACAATCATTAAAATTGTCAATATCTTCTAGGATTCATTTACTGTTTTATTTTTTTCCACATCCATTTTAATTTATTTCATTTGGGAAATCTATAATTTTCATGTTTAATTCTTCAAATTATTCATTTTTCTACATTATTTTTCATTTATTTACAGATTTTCTGTTGTTGTTTTCCTGTATTTTTTTCTCTGTAAATTATCATTTTTATATAAAAGACTATTATGTCGCCTATGTTAATATTTTTTTCTTATTTATTTAAACACAAAGTTTAATTACCCCATTCTTTCAATAAAATCTATTTATTTATAGGTTATAAACTATATATTAATTGTAAATATATTCTAGGAAAGAGTCGCGATTTAAATGTGTATACATGCCTATATTTTTTCCTCTTGACTTTTTCATTTTATCGCTTCTCGATATAGGTCCTCGATTGGAATTGCCTATCTTAATTATTATTTTTCAGAAATTTATTGGAATGTTATATGTTACTAAAGATAATTGAAATTCCAATGAAGTTGAATTAGCCCAAAGTTATATTTAGATTCTAAATTTTATTCTTTAACTTTGATCATTTTTTATCACTGTTTTAATTAGCATTGTTATTCAATTGTGTTTTTTATGATTTTTTCTTGTGAATCAGAAGAGTATAAATTATTAAAAATTTTTATTGCTTTAATGATTTCACTTTGATATTCTATTTGAGAAACACATCAAGATGTGCCCAAAAATCTAAAATCTGTACCTATTTTCACTACAATTTCTGGTTAGGTCACTTATTTTGGGACCATATGATGATGCATACAAGGGATGGACACGATCAGGTACTTCTTGAGATAGTTTCAGGTATGATATGTGAATTCTGTATATTCTCACATATACATATCAATATATTTTTGACCCTTCCTTTTCTAATTGTATATTTCAATTGGGACATTAAGGTACCAGCGGATTCCCTAGCTTGTCTCCATCTAATAAAGAATCATATTGGGGGTGTTTATCGTCTCAGATGCTGGGTAAATTCTTCTTGGATAATTCCCCCTCTGGTAAAGAGGTTGTTAACCAACCTTTTAAGTACTATAATCTATATCCTATGTAGATGGCGTGAAGGACTCCAAAATCTAAAATAAGGATAGTGGTTAATGATAATAAGGGGGTAGTTAACCTAGATTACAGGATTATTGTGGTATCTATTGCATCCATGGATATTCCTTTAGGTGGTATACTTTAGGATATTGTAGCGGAACCTATTCATGGATGTATCATTTCAAATATAGATGATTTAGGATCCCTATAGAGGGGAGAGAAAACATAAAATGAAAAGGGTAAAACGGATGAAGATTATATGTGGAAGAAGAAGTTGAGTAAATGTAGAGGAATGTATAATAATGGTTTGACACATATTGAAGGTACCCAGACAAGAGGTAAGTCTTTTAATAAATGAATATTTTATACTAAAACGTCCAAGGGTTGGGTTATACCCCAATATTCAAATACCTTAGTCATCTTGATGGGACAAAAAATCCTCCTTTTAGTGGGATTGATGAGCCTATAATGCATTTTGAAAAGTTGAAAACATTTAATTTGGGAGCTCTTGGATATATTTTTGTTGCTAAAAACTCTTTCAACATTGGCATGGACAATTTATGGGTCTCAAAACCTGAAAATGTTTGGGTTCATTTATTTGATAAAGGATTCGAATACATTAATGTTTCTATTGTTTTTCAATGTTCGGATTTGAATATTTTTTTATTTTATGCATCAATTACTATATGAAAATAAGGGATCTCTGGATGGATATATGTTTATAGTTTGAGACTATGAGGTAGAGGTGGATTCTTAATGGGTAATTTAACACTATTATTGTGACCTGAAGAGAGGACTGAAATTAATATTCACAGATTGGCCTCTCATGATTTATCTATGTGTATTTTTCAATGAAACATTGTTAACGTTCAAATTTTTGGGGGTATTTATACATGGAATAGGCATACACTCAATGGTAGAATGTCTTGTAAACATGATAGGTGCTTTGTGATGGTTAATGATGGAACTGATTCAAGTTTTGTATCTTGTTTTACTCTATCTAGAATACATTCAGGTCATAATTCATTGATTATTTATTTTTTCACAATCTAGAAGAGTTTTAACCCTTCCCTTCATGTTCAAGAATTGATTTATTTTGATCCCTAGGTGTAGATAAATTGTTCCGGAAGCCTAGGATATTAGTTTTCATTGTATCCTGATGAATCTATTTACATGTAAATTTAAATACATTAAAATGAAATTAAATATAAGGAGAACGAAATCATTTTCCAGCCCTTCGGATGAAATCAATGTTTCTGAAAATAGTCTTTTAGTCTATCAAATTGCTAATCATGATCAGGATACTCATCCAAGTGATGAAATTAATGCTCTTTTAAAATAGGAAATTTTTTTTGACCATGTAGGAGGGACTGAGAAGAAGTCAGTTATATGTGATGTTACTAAGAAATGGGGACATGAATACCAACTTATTTCACACAATACATAAGGAAAAGGGAACAAGGGGAGGTATTAAAGCCATTATTTTTCATGTACTTATTTTCTCATATGAAAATAAAATCTCTATTATAGTAATTGAGTGCTTTAAAATTATTTATTCTGATGATGGTTATTATAGCACTCTTAGAAGTACTAATGCTATTACTGAGTCTATTGGTGAGAAGCAAACCCATGAGCATATATTAGTTCTCTCTAAGGAGGAGGTTCTGGTAGAACTTTTTATCATAACATTGACAGTATTTAATGTCCTGACGGTTTCTCCAATAAATTCATTATGTTTTGTTGGGAAATTATTCATAATTATGTGGTTAATTATGTTAAATAATTATTCATTCATGCATATATGCCTCAAGGAATCAATTCCAACTTCATTGCTTTTATTACCAAAAAAAGAGAATGCTATTGACATTAGTGATTTCAATGCTGTTATTGTAGGTAATCCAATTCAATTTTTTTTGAAAAATCATTTCCATCAAGTTAGGAAATGTGGCAATGGAGTTTATTACTGGGAGTAAATATGGGTTTGTCCCTGATAGAAACATTTAGAACTGCCTTTTCAATATGTCTGAGAGTGTGAATCTCATGATGAGGAAGACTAAACATTTAGAACTACCTTTTCCATTGATTCCTCTGCTTCCAGTGATTCCTAATTTATATTTTGGATAAATAATAGATTATTTCTATGAATCATCTTTTTAAAAAGTATCTGCATTATTTCTTTATTTCAATATATCTTCTAATTGTGTACCTTCCTTCATCTATTATTATCTACAATGCTTCATCTGTAGCAACCCAATGCAGGATGTCTGTATTTTTTTTTACAGATCATGGATATAGCACTAGCCAAAGTATATACTCTAGAATTTAATTCCATTTATGTTTTGGTAAGACAATTTTCATTTGTAATGTAGGTTCATTTTTTGTTTTTATCACACTTTCTTGTAGTTTTCATTAGTAATTCAAGTTCAGTTTTTTTTGGTTTAGTATTCTATTCTGGTTTGTTTATATGGGTGCACTAGAAGCAGGAAGCAGGAAAGCTGCGGGTAGCAGCTGGGTACACTAAAAGCAGGAAGCTACGGGTAGTTGCTGGGTGCAGTGGAAGCAGGAGGATTTGAGTAGCATCTCTTGTGTTTGGGATAAGCATATATGCCCACGGTTCAATGAACCGTGGGTATATTAGTTTTTCCAGGAAGCATGTATACCCACAGTTCATTGAACTGTGGGTATGTTATATTGTTGTGAAAATCTATTCCCAAGGTTCAAAAAACTGTGGGAATATATTTATACCCACGGTTTTCTTAAACTATGGGTATTACGAAATTTCCATTGGATATGCCTACGGTTTTGTAAAAACAGTGGGTATAGGGCTATACTGACGCCACTAAAGCCCATGATTCATGAAACCGTGGGTATAGCCTATACCCATGGTTTTATGTGCTATACCCATGGTTTAAAATCGTGGATATAGTTGATATTTATATTAGTGTAAGAGTTACCTAACCCATGAATGATTATATAAAATTTAGACATCTTAGAAAGTGACCATTTGACCTTAGTAAATGTTTTTGTATTTTTTAAGTCATAAATAAATAATTATAATTAATTAATTAATATAAAAGAAAATTTATTTGCTTAAAATGTCTTTATTAATTATCAAATCAATTTCTTATTATTTCTAGATAATTTTATGAGACCCTCCGTAATTTTTGAAAGCACTATAAAACCAGTTTTAATTTTAAAAAATGTTTTTTATTAAATTATGATTTTAATTAAATATTAAATTAATAATATTTAGAAAATTATTTTTGAAAAATGGACTTTATTTTTGGGTTCTACACGTCGAAAAACTGTTGGGGTGAATTGTTGAGATTTTTCTAAAATACTTGAATTTTTTGAATAGTAAAATACATTAATTTACCGTATAAATACATTATAATTAAAACCCACTATTCCTGTCACGACCCGTCCTCGGGGCCGATGTAGTGACTACTCCAAGCCTGCCTTCCATAGGCCAGGGGCAGGCGACTAGCACCAAAGGAATAAATCCCAAAGCTGGGAAGGCATTGCCTTTAAGAAAGTAAACAAACACAATAGGGTACGCAACTGAAGTAAGCACTAAGAAATATAGTATAAAAAAGTCAGTGATGAAAGGAAATGGGCTAGAAATATAATCCCCATAGTAATTATAGTACAACTGAAAAACTAGTATAGTTTAAAAGCTATTACAACTACAATAAAGTAAAACAGAAACTACTGAGTCGTCCTCTGGGAACCCCACCTGAAGGGTGGGTATAGATGGCCTCCTCTGCACCTCAGGTCTGTCACTATGCTCCGTGTACGTCTCTCCAAGTGGTCCACCTCTAGGTACCGTCCAGCACCACAATTCTCTACCTCGATCAGTGTTATCCATCGTCTACATCCAACACAACGTAGTGCGGGCATAGCCTGTGCAGGGGTGAGTATACGATACTCAGTAGTGACCCCAAAGGTCTCCCAGAAACCGCAAAGGATAAACCATAAAAGAAAAATACAGCCACCCCACTTATGTATATGCCCATACATATACCTAATTTATCAATCACAGTGCGGCTCCAACTCTCGAGCCTAAGCACAACCCAGTCCACACAGGAAAGAAGTCAATCACATCGATGACGATGATTGAAAGTCAAGACTCAGCTCACACATGTATACATATTTTTTATAGCGATAGAGATGATCAGATGTAGTCACATATTCATCTAAGCTGTCATACCCACACAGGATACAAGACCAGCTAAGATGTCGGACCCACACAGGATACAAGACAAGCTACTCTGCCGGACCCACACAAGATACAAGTACAGAGGTCAAAATGCCAGACCTGCACAGGAAACAAGAACAGTAGTCATCGTCGTCGAACCCACAGAGGATTCTAGTATGGTAGTCATCACCGTCGAACCCACGGAGGATTCCAGTACAGTAGTCGACGCAGTCACAGCCAGCTCTAGGGTTCCGGCACACAGCACGCTCGATTCTGGGAGGGTCTGCTCCACGAGCAAAGGGAGGTCGATACATCAACTATCACAAAGTCTAGATTTTATGTATCCCGAAGTTCTGTCTCGTCAAAAGAAACCCAACGTGACAGATGGCGCGTCAATCGGACGCTTGGTCTGAGAGTTACTGGTTTTCCATTCTAGGGGCCTGGTTGAATTACACTCGTTCCAAACCCGGACTTTTTCAAAATTTACCCAAAACTCACTTAGAGTATCGCAAAATAACCGTCTCGTCGTAAGGGTCCTAGTGTCGTAGATGGTGCGTCGATCGGATGCACGGTCAAGAAGTTATTTGCATTTATGCAAAACGGGCCCGACCCATCAAGCCCGGTGGGCTGGCGGGTCGGGCAGTCCGGGCACGACGGGTCTAACCCGGCTAAGGGGTTGGCCCGTCCTGATGGGGCACGGCCCAGCCCGGTGGGGTGCGACCCGACTCAGTGGGGCATGGCCTGGCCCGGCTGGGCGTGACCCAACAGGCACTGCTCATCCAAGTGGACGAGCGGACCGGGGGGAGCGGCCCCCGGTTTCCCGAAACGGTGGCGCCGCCCACCTTTCCGGTCAGTCGAAGCCGGCTAGTCATCCCGGCGCAAGTGGCCTACTTGGGCGGGCCACTGTCCTCCACAAGCGGTGCTAGGCGGTGGCGCAGCCTTCAACCCGGCTGGCAGGCGGCCGACTGGTTTTCTGCCGAAGCGGCCCGCAAAGTGCGGGCCGCGGTCCTCCACAGCGCGGCCCCATCATGGCGCCGCGATTCCTTGTTCATGTCCGGATTTAACCGACCGGTTCTTCTTTGGCCGAGTGGCCCGTGGATAAGGGTTGTGGTTCTTCTCTATGCGTCCGGCACATGGCCACCGCTTCCTCCGGTCGCCATCACCTCTGATTGTCACCACCCGAAACAGTCAAGAACCATCGGAGGGTCGTTGGACCGTGTTTGTTCAGCCCGCGCCCTCTGCGTTAGGAGATAACATAAGGCCGAAGAAAACCAATAAATTCAACAAAGAATAGGGTAAAAATTATTCACTTAAAATTTTACAAACCCCTGCCTTGATTCCGATGATCGCTTGTCCGTGTTGTGGGAAGAGGATCTGAAGTCGACGTCTATTTGTTGATGTCGGGGTGCGTCCGAGGTGGAAGTGTAGTCGATGTTTCCTCACAGACAGCATCTCCTCCCTTGACACCGAGGAAGAAGAAGAAGAATGATGGAGTTCCTCATGAGCGTCGCCTCACGTTCTTTCCTTGGTAATCGAGAGGATATCGTTCCTCGTGTTATTCGTGGTGAGGGATAAAGCTCTCCTCCAATTCTCCAAAGGCTCAACCACCAAATATTTTCAAAGAAAATATAATAGAATGGCTTCCCAAATTTTAATATAATTACCATGCAATTCAAATTTATTCAAAAGAGGTGCCAATTAATTAATGAAGATATTAATTAGATAGTTTGGCACATTCAATCGGTCGGAGGTGGAGAGCCTCCACCATAATAAATGAGAGTGTTGTAAAATTAAATAAAGGGATGTTAATGGAGAGTTTAAGGGAATTTGAAGGGTTAGAGGCTCGTGTGGGCCCCACCACACATTATCCTCTCATGTGAGGTTATGTGGGTGTGGTACCCACCTCTAACTTCCCCTTGTAGGAAATAACCACCACTAAACAATAAAATTGTGTACAACAATTTTATTTAATTTAAAATAAATCTTCAAAAATTAACTTCTCCTCCTGAGAAAACGTATAGCATCCCGCCTTTTTATCACATAAACTTTCATTACATTATACAAAAACGAGGATCTTTAAGGTTTAGTGTCTTGGAAACCACGAACTTATTACATGAGAAAAAAAACATTCTTCTTAAACACTTGAAAGGCTTCTTCATTTGTTCATCCTAATTTCATTACAGCCTCTCATAACCTGGGAGCATACATCAAAGGAATGGGTGAGAAAAAGGCCCAGTAAGGGAACAAGGGAAACATTTTACATGAGAACATGAGATACATAAAAAGTCATGAAAAATAACTTTAAGGCATGAGAAAGATATCATAAGGCATATCATAATAAAAATAACGTCTTTCATAACTTGAAGATGTGGCTAAAACATTTAATATTGACAATCATTTTTGTTTCACCAAGGTCCATCCCCAAGGTGTCATTAAAAATTGACAAGGTTATTCACCAAGGCATCGTTAGAAATGGTCATCTCTAGAGATTAAGTCTTTACCCAAAGCATTGGAGCGCTATTAGGGTGCACCCTTAAATTTTAATTTATTATCATGTGAGACACATATATCATCATCAAAAATTTCATAAATAACCCATATAGCATAAAAGAAATGGGTTTCCTTTCATAATCATAACGTTTTAAAAACTGTTTTAATGACATGATCTTTATGTCACTTTAAACCCACGGAAAAAGGAAAGCGGGTTTCATGTATGTAAATCCCATAATTTAAAATAGAACATTTTTATATATATGTGAATACCCCTTTAGAAGAAAGTGGTTTGATTATTCACTTAATAAAATAAAATAATTTTAGAAAAAGAGAGAGACATTTTGAGACGGAAATTCAACAACATAACAGCTTTGTTGTAGGGTTTTAGAAAACATTGAAAAGAGAGGGGACATGGGTCACACACTCATAAATGATCCATCAAAAGTTGGTGGAAAGAATATAAATAGTTTAAGAAAATGGTAACGAAGTTTTAATGATATACCATATGAAACGAAGAACTTGAAAGGAAGACAAAAAAATAAGATTTCTCTTATGAGAATTCGGTAGCCTAACAATGTCACTTAAAACTTCCAAAAATGGATTGAAGAGATCAAATAGAGTCTCTCATAATATGAACATAAATGATCAGTATGATAGATATAGAGATCATACCCCAAAATAATAAAATGGAACATGAAATACTTGACATGAAAATAGATCTTGAAAACGACAGTGCTAAAAGAACCACTTAAAAATTTGGCAGCCTAACGGCGTCACTTAAACTTCAAAAAAATAAATTGAAGAGATAAAATAGGGTCTATCATTATATGAAAATAAAATATCAGTATGATATATATAGAGATCATACCCCAACATAAAAAGTAACTTGAAATACTTGACAAGAAAATGGAACTTGAAAATGAGAAGGGTGAAAGAATCTGTTACAAAACTTTCGGCAGCCTAACGGCGCTACTTAAACATTAATAAAACGAAATGATGAGAGTAAGAGGGGATCTCTCATCATATGAACATGAAAAGGGAATTAATAGGAATATAAAAGAACATACTCCAACATAAGAGCGTGGAGCATAAAGGAAATGACTTAAAAGATCGTATTTGAAAAGAAAGAGAGAGTTTGGATCCCTTACCTTAAAACGTAACTCTTAAAACATGAAGGTTGAAACCTTGAGGGATTGGGCAACCTTGGGAGGAATCTCTGGGAGGTAATGAGACCATATCTTCGTTGGTGGATAGTTTTTACTGAAAACTAAAGGATTAAAGGGTGGGTATTTATAGGGAAGGTGAGGTGATACTTTAATAATTTCAAGGGACACCTCACAAGTGGTTTTCTCAAAACCATGGGCTCTCCCATGGTATTTCCCATGGAGTTAGGCCACATGGGGCCCCCAATAAAATAATTCATCACCTTTTGTCAGCCAACCCTTAAAATATCTCATGAAATCATCATGACACAGTTATGATGTCATTAAACATACCGAAACCCTAAAACTGCATTTTTACTATTCACTGAAAATTCATCTTTCTCAGAAAAGTCCCAAAATTTTACCTTAACAAAATATCGATTCTATGATTACAAATATGAACTCCATTTTATAAAAAAAATTTCTAAATATTTTTAATTTAATTTTTAAATAAATACACTATTCACCGAAAATTCATTTTTTCAGAAAAATCCACAAAAATTACCATAACATAATATCGATGCTCTGAGTTCAAAAAAAAATTCCATTTTATAAAATTAATTTTCTAAATAATTTTATTTTAATTTTTAATTAAAAAACACTATTCACTCGAAAAAACTAATACTTGACTAATAATTTATGAAACCGTTATTTACCCATTTTATTGAATCAGATTACTTAATCAAGGTTCCTAGATTATATTAATACTTTCTTTAAGTGAGATTACTAGTCCATTTGGTCACATTACTAATCCTAAGCATAAAATAACTATTCATAATTTACTATTCATCAAAAATTAAGTTGATCTTATTAGACTCTAAATTTTATACTGAACATAATTGTAGAAGACCATTTTTTGAAAATCATTACACATTTTTAATTATTTAAGGTTTACATAAATTTTTTTAAAATATTCTTTCTCTAAAATTAAGCGAAAATATGCATATTATATTTATCCGGACATTTGAAAATTCATAAACTTCATCATAAGAAGAAATAAATTTTTTTATTTAAAACAAAGGATTACACAAGGCAGTTATGGTCTCCTTACATATCCCCTTATCACACCAGCATGAGACCTAAGTGTAAGGTGTGATAAGGAGAGAGAATCTGAGGGAGGCTCGGCCAACATCGAACGAGTATTAATTTCTATCAGTTTGAACTTCTCACGAAGGTGATTCCATTCTAGCTTCACACGATGAAGTTCGGCTAGGGTTTGGTCCAGAGCGAAGTCCAGTGGTGCTACCTCCTTCCTATGTTCTGTTAGATGGGCTTCGATCTGTCCAAGACTAATGGGTGAGGCCATCGAATCTTCTTTCTATATTAACTAACCAAGACCACTTTTATTTAGAGAAAATAATCACAACATTTAGTTTTTGACGGTCATATTGACTAATGGTCATATAACAGTCGAAAACCAATGGTCTCATTTTATTATACTCATGTTATCAAATGAAACCGTTTTGTTGAGTATAAAAATAAAATAACACACAAAATTATGAAACAATATTTATTCAAAATTTCAGGTCGTTACATTCTTCCCCCCTTAAGAAATTGCGTCCTCGCAATTTTTAAAAATCCGGATTGGAAATTTCATTGAAAGTCCCACATCGGAAAAGGAGTCAGTAAAACTATTACATTAAATGAATGAAAGGGAAGTACAAAGGTCACTCGAGTTAACCTGTACTAGGATTCCATGTAAGAAAACATGGATATGGAAGAAAAAACAAAGGGTCAAGTTCTGGGGGAGAGTGATGGAAAATATGATTAAGAGAAAGTTAACCACAAGAAAATCACAAACTTATGATGTGTGTTAACGGTCTTTGATTACCTAGTAGGAAACGTAAACCAATAATGTTTTTGTTTTACATTCCATTTCACAATTTTGAGGAATTCATTTACTACATAGAACTAAAACATAAGGAAATATACCTACCTACATGTAGAGTTTCATCCTTTAATAAGTTTCTACCAAAACTAATCTTTTCTCCAAATGATGAGAATTCAAATCTACTTGGTCTCATCAAAGCACAAGAATCATCTTCTAGAGAATCACATAATCCACTAAAGAATAACTATCTATTTCTTCCATTATCCATAAAATAGAAACGGTAAGATAAAACAACTCTTCAAAAAGAATGAATCCCATAGGAAGGAAAACTTTTTAAATCTTCAAAATTCCACGATACTGCCCAAAGTTCATCATAGACCATTCCATAAATAACTGTCCTTAAAATTCCTCAAAATAAACCAAACTAATATTGAAACCCAATTTTAAGAACAATCTCATAACATAGTCTTCCAAGATATACTTTATCGTTCATCTTCCTATAACATCAACCACTGTTATCATCATAAAACAAAAGTAACTAACCTAATCACATTTTCCGCAAGATAGGTTAATAATTTCCATATGTAACCTAAATTACTATAAGTCCTCCTTAAATTCATCTATTCTTCATAATATAATTCAACCTTTATTCTTCAAATAAAACACCGTAGTAATCTATTTACCTAGATCATATAGGTTTCCTGAAATAGTGAACGTCTTCCAAAATAATACTCATCTTTAAATCCCCTAATCACCCTTGAAGAATAGCTTCACTACATCAACATGTGGTACATAAAAATATATGTTTTCTTTAATGATATTAAATCATCTTAGGTAGTGACTCGATGTTCTTAGAAAACATATAAGATATGCTCATAGGGCATGAACTAGAATACAACATGACATAGACAATTATTGCGATGAAGTTGCATGTACCTTAGTCATCATGATCCATATCAGCATAGGACTTGCATTTTTCCCTTTTCCTTAAATATTGTTGATTCTCATCATGATTCTCATCCCTTCAAAGAGAGAGTTTCCTTGAATAATTTCCAACTTCTCCACATTTTCTTCATTGGAGAGTATAAGGTACATTAGATCAAACCTTATCTCTATTCATTACATTACCCATTTTTTTGAAGCAATTGGATACTTTATGACCTATCACCCCACATTTAAAACATCTCTAGGTTCCTTTGTGAAATTATCCTAGGTGCCACTTTCCACAATTTTTTCATAAAGGAAATTGGGTATTCTTTCCCTTACTAACTTTGTCAGATGAACATCGTTGAGACTTCGTCTTCTTCTTCCTTGATGAATTTGGGAATTCAAATTGGTACCAATTATTAATTGTGATTTTTGATAGCTAGTTTGGCATAATCATAATATGTTCAACTTGATCTCTCATCATCTCTATCACATTAATAGGGAAATCATCACATTTCCTATCACATTGGTTGTTGGGACATGTTCTTCCATTTCCCACCATTAACTAAGAAAATAATGTATAATTAGGGGGCTCAAATACATATCCAATAATCATGAAAAGGAAACTTAAAGCATAGACGGATAAACTAGTAGAAGAAAAGTATACCCTAACTTGTGATCCCCTAGGTTCCAATCTAGGTTATCCATGATCATATATTCTTATGTGAATCTTTATTTTATTGTATCATTGTTCCTTTAATGATGGTTCATACTAAGCTTATGAATTTACTAAAGCATATCCCCCAGGAGTGTCGTAACCAAGAGTGCAGCAAGGCCCATTGTCGTGTACCAGTTCCCATTCGAGTCTAGCTCAAAGCGGTGTTTTCATGTTTTACCCCTATGTACATCTGTTCCAAAGCCACCTCTACCTGCTCATATCCAGACATGGATGTATTTTCATGATAAACCACTTACTCAATACTCACCAAAATAATAGGAATATTTCTTATATTTAAATTTCTCTATAGGGTTCTTCCTAAAGTTTTCATATCCTAATTTCCACAAACAACTAGACCATCCATTTATACCAACTATAGAATCCCACCTTTTTATCACATAAACATTCATTACATTATATAAAAATGAGGATCTTTAAGGTTTATTATCTTGGAAACCGGGAACTTATTACATGAGAAAAAAACATTCTTCTTAATCACTTAAAAGTCTTATCCATTTTTTCAGCCTAAGTTCATTACAGTATCTCATAACCTGGGAGCATACATCAAAGGAACGGGTGAGAAAAAGGCCCAGTAAGGGAAACAAGGGAAACATTTTACATGAGAACTTGAGATACATCAAAAGTCATGAAAAATAACTTTAAGGCATGAGAAAGAGATCATGAAGCATATTATAATAAAAATAACGTGTTTCATAACATGAAGATGTGGCTTCAACATTTAATATTGAGAATATTTCTGTTTCACCGAGGTCCATCCCCAAGGTTTCATAAAAAATTACCAAGGTTATTCACCAAGGCATCGTTAAAAATGGTCATCTCTAGAGATTAAGTCTTTACCCAATGCATTGGAGCGATATCAGGGCGCACCATTAAATTTACCTTTATTATCATGTGAGACACATATATAATCATCAAAAATTTCATAAATATCTCATATAGCATAAAAGAAATGGGTTTCATTTCATAATAATAACTTTTTAAAAAGTGTTTTAAAGACATGATCTTTATGTCACTTTAAACCCACGGAAAAAGGAAATAAAGTTTCATGTATGTAAATCCCAGAATATAAAATAGAACATTTTGATATATATGTGAATACCCCTTTAGAATAAAGATCTTTGAGTATTCACTTAATAAAATAAAAGAATTTTATAAAAAGAGAGAGACATTTTGAGATGGAAATTCGACAACATAATAGCTATGCTGCAGGGTTTAAGAAAACATTGAAAAGAGAGGGGACATGGGTCACCCACTCATAAATGATCCATAAAAAGTAGGAGGACATAATATAAAGAATTTAAGAACATGGTAATGAAATTTTAATGATATACCATATGAAACGAAGAACATGAAAGGAAGACAAAAAAATAAGATTTCTCTTATTAGAATTCGGCAGCCTAACAACGTCACTTAAAACTTACAAAAATGGATTGATGAGATCAAATAGTGTCTCTCATCATTTGAACATAAATGATAATTAATATAGATATAGAGATCATACCCCAACATAATAAAAAGTAACATGAAAGACTTGACATGAAAATAGATCTTGAAAACGAGAAGGGTGAAAGAACCACTTAAAAATTTGGCAGCCTAACGGCGTCACTAAAACATCAAAAAAATCAATTGAAGAGATCAAATAGGGTATTTCATCATATGAACATAATATATCAGTATTGTAGATATATATATAATACCCCAACATGAAAAGGAACTTGAAATACTTGACAAGAAAATTGAACTTGAAAATGAGAAGGGTGAAAGAATCTGTTACAAAAATTTCGGCAACCTAACGACGCCACTTAAACATTCATAAAACGAAATGATGAGAGTAAGAGGGGATCTCTCATCATATGAACATTAAAAGGTCAGTAAGACTAATATAAAATAACATCCTACAACATAAGAACATGGAGAATAATGGAAATGACTTAAAATAGAGTATTTGAAAAGAAAGTGAGAGTTTGGATCCCTTACCTTAAAATGTAACTCTTAAAACTCAAAGGTTGGGACCTTGAGGGCTTGGGGGAACCTTGGGAGGACTCTTTGGGAAGAAATTAGACCAGAGCATCGTTGGGGGAGTGTTGGGAGTGAAAAATAAATGATGAAAGGGTGGGTATTTATATGAAAGGTGAGGTGATACTTTAATAATTTCAAGGGACAGCTCACAAGTGGTTTTCTCAAAACCATGGGCTCTCCCATGGTATTTCCCACGGAGTTAGGCGACATGGGGCCCCCAATACAATAATTCATCACCTTTGGTCGGCAAACTCTTAAAATATCTCAAGACATCATCATGACACAGTTATTATGTCATTAAACATACCGAATCCCTAAAACTACATTTTTACTATTCACTAAAAATTCATCTTTCTCGGAAGAGTCCCAAAATTTTACCTTAACCAAATATCGATGTTCTGATTAAAAATATGAAATCCATTTTATAAAAATAATTTTCTAAATTTTTTAATTTAATTTTTAAATAAATACACTATTCACTGAAAATTCATTTTTTCTGAAAAATCCCTAAAAATTACCATAACATAATATCGATGCTCTGAGTTCAATAATAAAGTCCATTTTATAAAAATAATTTTCTAAATATTTTTAATTTAATTTTTAATTAAAAAAACTAATACTTGACTAATAATTTATGAAACCATTATTTACCCATTTTATTGAATCACATTACTTAATCAAGGTGCATAGATTATATTAATACTTTCTTTAAGTGAGATTACTAATCCATTTGGTCACATTACTAATCCTAAGCATAAAATCACTATTCATAATTTACTATTCATCAATAATTAAGTTGATCTTATTAGACTCTAAATTTCATACTGAACATAATTGTAGAATACCATTTTTTGAAAATCATTACAAAGTTTTAATTATTTAAGGTTTACATAAACATTTTTAAAATGTACTTTATCTAAAATTCAACAAATATATGCATACTATATTTATCCGGACATTTGAAAATTCATAAACTTCATCATAAGAAGAAATCAAAAATTTTATTTAAAACAACGAATTACACAAGGTAGTTATGGTCTCCTTACATATCCCCTTATCACACCAGCATAGGTCCTAAGAGTAAGGTGTGCTAAGGTGAGAGAATATGAGGGAGGCTCGGCCAACATCGCACGAGTAGTAATTTCTATCAGTTGGAACTTCTTGCAAAAGAGATTCTATTCTAGCTTCACACGATGAAGTTTGGCTTGGGTTTGGTCTAGAGAAAAGCCCAGTGGTCCTACCTCCTTCCCATGTTTTGTTAGATGGGATTCGATTGGTCCAACACTACTGGGTGAGGCCATCGAATCTTCTTTCTATATTAATAAACCAAGATCACTTGTATTTAGAGAGAATAATCACAACATTTAGTTTCTAACGGTCATATTGACTAATGGTCATATAACAGTCAAAAACCAATGGTCAAATTTTATTATACTCATGTTATCAAATGAAATAGTTTTGTTGAGTATAAAAATAAAATAACATTCAAAATTAGGAAACAAGATTTATTCAAAATTTCAGGTCGTTACAAAACGCAGCTGCGGTAAAGGTCCCCTAAGACGAATACTGATGCTGCGAGTTCATTGATGCCCTCAGATTTCAATTCCGAGCACTGGTTCAGAAGGTAGAAAATCCTACTCGTATGTTATCTAAACGTACCCGAACAAAACTTCAGAAATTGATTCCAGGCACACCGGGCCTCGGAATCAGTTTCCGTTAGAAAATGCGTACTCATAAAATTCAAAATAATTAAAGAAAAAAATTTCCTTGAAATTTCCGAGTCTTTAAATTACCACCACCTCAGGGATTTACATCCCCATAAAGCTACAACACACACTAGGGAAACAAATGGGTGTACCGAGCACGTATCTAAGCATCCCGCTCTGATGTGCTCTCCTGGAGGTTACCGTGCTGCCAGTGAATGCGCACCAGAGAGGTCGACCGTCCACGTAGGACCCACTTCTATTGATCCTCAATCTCCACCAGGACATTCGTGAATGTTGCCCCGTCATCGATGTCCAGCTCCCTGTGATCGATGATGTGGGTTGGGTCATGCACGTATCTCCTCAGCTGAGATTCGTGGAAAACGTCATGCACCCGGTGCAACTAAGGTGGAAGGGCCAGGCGGTAAGCCACCTCACATACCCTACTGAGGACCTGAAAAGGTCTGATGAATCGTGGAGATAACTTGCCTCCCTGACCAAATCCTCATAGACCACGTCAAGGTGAGACTCGTAGGAATACATTATCGTCATCCTCGAAATCCAGTGGTCTCCATATCCTATCAGCATAGGACTTATTTCTACTCTGTGCAGTATTCATCTGCTCCTGGATAATCTGAACATTCTTCGTCGTATCCTGAACCATCTCTGGTCCTACAAGTGTTGACTCCCCTAGGTCAGTCCAGCACAGAGATGATCTGCATGTTTGGCCATACAGTGCCTCATATGGTTCCATCCCGATGGTGGAGTGGTAGTTGTTGTTGTATGAAAACTCCACCAAGGATAATTGATCCTCCCAGCTATGACCAAAGTCGAGGACACGTGTAGGGATCATATCCTTGAGAGTATGAATGGTCCTCTCTGTCTGACCATCCATCTGAGGATTGATGGCAGTGCTCAAATGAAGTTGCATCCCAAAAAACTCCTGTAACCCCTTCCATGGCCGGGATGTTAAACAAGCATATCGATCAGATACGATAGTCAATGGCACACCATGAAGTCATACAATCTCTTGAATGTAGAGGCATCCCAAGCTCTCTACTGAGCCCTGCTCTCTGATCAGTAGGAAGTGGGTCGACTTGGTGAGTCAGTCTATGATCACCCAGATAGAGTCGTGTCCTCTGGATGTACATGGAAGCTCCATCATGAAATCCATAGATATCCCATCCCACATACACTATGGGACCTCTAAGGTTTGTAGCAAGCCTACTGGTACCTGGTGCTCTACCTTCTCTTACTGACAAGTGAGGCATAATGAAACAAACTCTGCTAAATCCTTCTTCATACCCGCCCACCAGTGATGTCGTCTGAGGTCCTGATACATCTTCACCACACCTGGATGTACCGCTAGTGGGTATGTGTGAAACTCCCTCATCACCTCCTCATGTAGTGA
The DNA here is from genome assembly GCA_963277665.1 of Viscum album. Classification (NCBI taxonomy): domain Eukaryota; kingdom Viridiplantae; phylum Streptophyta; class Magnoliopsida; order Santalales; family Viscaceae; genus Viscum; species Viscum album. The sequence continues at coordinate 1,280,761,879 of OY728142.1, read as the reverse complement.
AACTGGTACAATGGTACGTCCCCTGAAGAGAATGATGTGCTCCCCTCCTTCAGAAAATTCATCAAGCGCCTGCCCTGTGGATATCTGAGCACATCGGGTCTCAGAGTCAATGTCCCCATGTTGTTCCTCTTTGAATCATTGAAGAAGTGGAGGAGTGACTATGAGAGACTGAAAAAAGGTTGCTCCATCTATATCCAAAAAGGATATCTACAACGCGTCCAACTGCTCTGTCACCACTCCTAGTAGCGGAACTCCTGATCTCTTGCTGAGAGAATTTACTACAAAGTTCCCCTTCCCAGGAGTATAGACTATCACGAAGTCATAGTCCTGGAGGAACTCGAGCCAACGTCGTTGTCTCTGTTTCAGGTCCTTCTTCAAGAAGATGTACCTGAGACTCTATTGGTCAGAGTAGACTGTAAATAACTTTCCCATTAGATAGTGTCGCCACATCGTCAAGGAGAAGACCAATGATTCTAACTCTAGTTCATGGGTAGCATAGTTCTTCTCGTGATGTCTCAAATGTCGTGAACCATACATGATCACTTCTTGATCCTGCATCAAGACACACCCGATTCCGGTCCCTGAGGCATCATAGTAAACAACGTACCCTACACCCTCCTCTGGTAGCCTCTAGATGGGCGCACTGGTCAATCTCTACCTCATCTCCTAAAAGATCTACTGGCATCTATCTGACCACACAAAGGGTTTCCGCTTCCTCATCAAATCTGAAAGTGGTGCTGCAACTCTAGAGAAGTCTGGCACAAATCTCCGATAGTATCCAGCCAGGCCCAGGAAACTTCGAACCTCCGTCACACTCTTGGGTGGCTCCCAAAAAAGCACTGCCTTGATCTTCGCTAGATCCACTGCTACCCCAGCCTCTCAGATGACGTGTCCCAAGAAGTGAACATATTGATTCTAGAACTAGCACTTCTAGAGCTTACCATATATATGGTTCTCTCGGAGTGTATCTAGTACTACCCACAAGTGGTAGGTGTGCTCCTCCTCAGTAGTTGAGTAAATAAATATTTCATCAATGAAAACTATGACAATGTGATTGAGTTAAGGCTGGAATATCATGTTCATGAGACTCATGAACACTGATAGATCATTGGTTACACCAAAGGGAATAACCAAGAACTCGTAGTCGGCATACCGACACCTGAAGGCTGTCTTCTACACATCCGCGTCTCGAACTCTGAGCTGGTGATATCCTGACCTGAGGTTTATCTTCGAGAACCATCGTTCTCCTTTGAGCTGATTGAAGAGGTCGTCAATCCTCGGGATTTGGTACTTGTTCTTCACGGTCACATGATTCAGGCGATGGTATTCGACACACAGTCGCAGGCTCCCATCTGCCTTCATGGCGAACAAAATCAAGGATGCCCAGGGTGAAAAACTCATTCAGATAAATCCCTTCCCCCGGAAGTCCTCCAGCTATACCCATAGCTCACGAAGCTCAGCGGGGGCCATCTGATATGCTGGTATAGATATCGGTGTTTTCCCAGGGTACAGGTCTATGTAGGATTCTACCTATCTGCGAGGAGGTAGTCCTGGAACATCATCAGGAAAAACATCCGCATACTGATCCACTAGAACAAAAAAACTCGGACTCTACACATCAACCGCTCTGAGGAGGATACTAGCTGATTTATGTGTGATCGGCTTCCCTCTCCTCAGCATAAGTCCATCATGTACTGCAAAGGCTCACTTTTCACCGGTGAAGGTGAACCTGGTCCCATCCATGCAGACACACCGCACCTTATGCCTAATACAGTCGATTTGAGCATTGAATGTAGATAATGATTCCATACCCAGGATGAAGTCATAAGGCCTCAACGCCGCTATAAAAAGATCCCAGTCAAAACTCTCACCTCTTAGAGTAAGCTCACACAGCCGACACCAGTGCTTAATCGACGAGTCTTCTACCCTAGGAGTCTATAGCCGTAATGATCGAGCCAACGGCTCTATCGGAATTTCCGAGCTCTTAATAGGGGCATTGAAAATAAAAGAATCACTCGCACCTATGTCTATAAGTACTGCAGAAAGGGTGGAGTTGAAACAGATAGTACCTTGAATAATCTCAGGTGTGTCATGGTCATTGGCCTCAACTTCCTGGAGTTGATCCCGTCCTTTTCCACCAACTCCCTATAGTCGGTGTGGACCTCTTGGTGGTGGTGGAGGTAGAGCCTCGAAAAATCATCCACCACCCGCTGCTCGACCATATTTTCTTCCACGTCTGCCTACTCCTGGCAGACCACCACGGTCGAACCAATGCTTCTGCCTGGGGGGTCCCTCTACTATCTGCTGCTCATCCACATGGCAGGTCAGGTAGTCATGAACCATGTGGCCCCACCCGTCGCATGCATGGCACTACATGCTCCTCGTAAAACTGGCTCTATTTTGTGTGCCCCACACAAAATAACCTGTATCCTGAGGTTGCCGACCTGATGGCCTAGTTTTCTTGGACCTCTTCATCATCTGTCTACTTCCAGCTGCAGAGGACTCTGCTACGTGTCACTCTGTGGTAGGTCTCACTGCTGGTGACTGCTCAGTGAGAAAACTCCCCACTAGAATGGATCGCTCCAATGCCCCCACCTGCGTCGGGATGCTGAGGGGAATTTTCAAATCCCTGATCTCATGCCTGAGTCCCTTCTTGAAAGTCTGGGCCCTGAAAAATGGGTCTCGTAACATATCTGTGGAGTAGCGTGAAAGGTTGGTGAACCTCGCTGAGTACTGAGCTACTGTCATGCTGCCCTTCTGCAGATGAAGTAACTCCTGAATCTGCACTGCCTGAAGAGTGGCTTGAACAAAATCCAAGCAAAAGAGACTAACGAAGTCCGTCCAGAGTAAAGATGCCTCATCATACACCTAGATCATCAGGCTCCACTATCTACATACTTCTGCGTGTAGGAGACTCGCAGCAAGGATCACCATAAGGTCGGATGGTGTCCCTACCAATCTGAAAACACTGACGATAGCCTCCAGATAGTCCTCAGGTGCCTGTGGGTCCATCTCTTTGCAGAACACGGGTGACCTCTGTCGCTGAAACTTGTGAATCACACTCAGGCGGCGTGTACTCTCTACTGCAGGAGCAAGTGGAATTGGTGGTCCAGCGGGTAGAGGTGCCATTGGTACCTCCACTATGATGGGGCCCTGCACCAAGGCTTCGTCACTCGGTGGGCTTCCATCTCGTACGTAACTCAGAACCCTGGCTGGCTTACTTTGTGGGGGCATCCTGAAATGAAATAGGTGCGCCACGATCTAAACAGTATACCTGGTGAATTGACCCAATGTAATCACAAAGAAAACTTTTGAAACACACAAGAAATCAGCATTTTCGTGCACTGAGTCGGAAATCAGAGGTCAGGGTCCTGGTGTATGGATACGTCAGACGCCGTACCAATAATGGACACCCTGGACTGAAAACCACACTCAGTACTCTTAACACTATTTCTTTACAGAATGTAATGATCAGAGTCTTGAGTTATATACTATAACTGACTCCTTTGATACCAATTTGTCATGACTCGTTCTTGGCACCGATATCGTGACTACCCCAAGCCCGCCTTCCATATGCCAGGGGTTGGCGACTAGCACCAAAGGCGTAAATACCAAAGCTGGGAAGGCATTTCCTTTAAGAAATTAAACAAACACAACAAAGTACACAACTGAAGTAAGCACTAAGTAATACTGTATACAAAATTATGTACTGAAAGGAAAGGGGCCATAAATACAAGCCCAACAGTAAGTACAGTACAACTGAAAAACTAGTACAACTGAAAAGCTATCACAACTGAATTGAAGTAAAATAGAAACTACTGAGTTGTTCTCTGAGAACCCCACCTGAAGGGTGGGTACAGATGTACTCTTATGCACCTCAGGTCTGTCAGTCTGCTCTGTGTACGTCTTGGCAAGTGGTCTACCTCCGGGTACCATCCAGCTCCACAAGTCTCTACCTCGATGAGTGTTATCCATCGTCTGCATCCAACACAATGTATTTCAAGCATATCCTGTGAAAGGGTGAGTATACGATACTTAGTAGGGACCCTATGATCATGAATTTCTACCAGAAACCACTAAGGATAAACCATAAACTAAAAATACCACTACAAAGTATCAACGAACCCTACTTAGGTATATTCCCATACATATACCTATGTTATCAATCACAGTTCGGCTCCAACTCTCAAGCCCAAGCACAACAAAGTCCACACAAGAAAGAAGTCAATCATATCGATGATGATGATTGAAAGTCAAGACTCAGCTCAAACAGGTATACATATTTTGTATAGCGATAGAGATGATTAGATGTAGTCACTGATTTATCTAGGTTGTCGGACCCACATAGGATACAAGAACAGCTAAGCTGTCAGACCCACACAGGATACAAGACCAGCTACTCTGCTGGACCCACACAGGATACAAGAAGAATAGTCATCGTCATCAAACCCATGGAGTATTCTAGCATGATAGTCGTCGATTTCGAACACATAGAAGATTCTAGTACATTAGTCGATGCAGTCGCAGCCAGCTCTAGGGTTCCCGCACAAAGCACGCTTGATTCTGGGAGGGTCCACTCCTCGAAAAAAGGGGGGTCGATACATAAAATATCCTAAATTATAGAGTTGATTTATCTTGAATTTCCATCTCGTCAAAAGAAACCCAACGCGACAGAAGGCGCGTCAATCGGACACCCGGTCTGAGAGTTATTGGATTTTCTGTTCTAGGGGCCCAGTTGGAATTACGCTCGCTCCAAACCTAATCGTTTTCCAAAGTTATCCAAAACTCACTTAGAATATCAAAAAATAACTGCCTCATCATAAGGGTCCTAGTTCCGCAGACGGTGCGTCGATCGGATGCACGGTCAAGAAGTTATTCGCATTTAAGCGAAATGGGCCGGACCTATCAAGCCTGGTGGGCTGGCGGGTCGGCCCGTCCTAGCTCAGCGGGTCCGAACCATCTAAGGGGTCGGCCCGGCCCAGTGGGGTGCTTCCTGGCCCAGTGGGGCTCATCGCGGCCCATCTAGGCACAGCCCGGCTTGACTGAGAGTGGCCGACCCGGCTGGCGAGGCCCTGCCCGGCGGGGCGCGGCCCGGCCGGGTTAGCACAACCCAGCCAGGCAGGGAACGGCCCAGCCTAGTTGGTGCGGCCCGGCCCGGCCAGGTAAAGCCCAACCAGGAGGGTGCGGCCCGGCCCAGTTGGGTAAGGTCCAGCTAGGCCGGCGTGGCCCGGCCCGGCTGTTGTGGCTTGGCCAGCTGGTCGAGCAGACCGGGGGGCGCGGCCCCCAGTTTCCCGAAACGGTGGAGCCGACCTTCAGTCCGGTCGGCCGAAGCCGGACGGTCTTCCCGACGTGAGCAGGCCACATGGGTTGGCCACTATCCTCCGCACGCGGCACCAGGCGGCTCTGCGGCCTTCAACCCAGCCGGCCGGCGGGCGGCCTATTCGCCGCCGAAGTGGCCCATGGAGCACGGGCCGCAGTCCTCCGCAGCGCGGCGCCCTCGTGACACCACGGTTCCTTAGGCCCGGCCGGCATGAGCTGTCCCGTTCTTCTTCGGCCGATCGACATGTGGATGCAGGCTGCGGTTCTTCTCTACGCGGCCGACACATGGTCGTCGCTTCCTCCGGTCACAATCGCCTCCGATTGCCGCTGCCAAAATAGTCAAGAACCATCGGTGGGTCATCGGGCCGTGTTTTTTCAGCCCGCTCCCTCCGCATTAGGCGATAACATATGGCTGAAGAAAACCAAGAAATTCAATGAAGAATGAGGTACACATTATTCAATTAAAATTGTACAAACCCCTACCTCGATTCCGATTCTCTCTTGTCTTTGTTGTGAGAAGAGGATCCAAAGTCGATGTTGATTCGTTGATGTTAGGGTGCGTCTGAGGAGGAAGTGTAGTCGATGTTTCCTCATAGATGGCGTCTCCTCCCTTGACATGGAGGATGAAGAAGAATAATTACGGGATTCCTCATGAGTGACGCCTCACATTATTTCCTCGGTCGTCGAGTGGATATAGTTCCTCATGTTCTTCGTTAGTGAGGGATGAAGCTCTCCTCCAATTGTCGAAAGGCTCCACCACCAAATATTTTACCATAAAATATAATAGAATGGCTTCCCCAATTTTAATAGAATTTCCATGCAATTCAAATTGATTCAAATAAGGTGTCGATTAATTAATGAAGATATTAATTAGATAAGTTGGCACATTCAATAGGTGGGAGGTGGAGAGGCTCTACCATAATAAATGAGAGGCGTTTTCAAATTAAATAAAGGGATTTTAATGGGGATTTTAAGGTAAGTTGAAGGGTTAGGGGATCGTGTGGGACCCACCACACATTATCCTCTCATGGGAGGTTATCTGGGTGTGGGCCCCACATCTAACTTCCCCTTGTAGGAAATAACCACCAACAAACAATAAAATTGTGTACAATAATTTTATTTATTTTAATATAAATCCCCAAAAATTAACTTCTCCTCCCGAGAAAATGCAACTACGGTAAAGGTCCCCTTAGACGAATACCGACGTTGAGAGTTCATCAGTGCCCTTAGATTTCGATTCCGAACACCAGTTCAGAAGTTAGAACATCCCGGTCATATGTCTACTGAGCATACCCAAACAAAACTTTAGAAATTGATTCCGGGCACACCTGTCCTCATAATCTGGTGCCGTCAGAAACTACGTACTCATAAAATTCCAAAGAATTTAAGAAAAAAAATCCTTGAAATTTCCAGGTCTTTACAATTCCTAACATCACAAGTGATGTAATCACCCAAATCCCGAAATCACATACCTTATTTACTATTCTTGGTCATGGATTACTCACTATTCCTTGTCTTGTTAGGAATTAATAAACTAATCTATTTTATATTAAGAAAGCCCCTCTCCCCTCCACTATAAAAACCACCCTTCACACCCTCATTTACTCACATTGTTCAAGCTCCAAGACATCCCTACACTCTGCCCAAACATCCTCCCTATCCCCTATCCCATGTTCAAGAGTTGATAGTCTCATCAAAAGACCAACCCTAGCTTCCATAAGGAGGATCTCAAGAGGAAGATTTATGAGGTAATTTCTCTCCCTCATCTCCTTTAATTTCATTTCATGTTCAAGTTCATTTCTTGGTCTCTCCCCTTATATATTCATCCAAATGGTATATTAACTCCAGTGTTATACAATTACTAGAATGTTATGATGCTAATAGTATATTATATCATCCAACCCTTTTTTCCTCTTCCTTTTATTTTATTAAGGAGAACGTTCTTTGTGAGGTGTTAATTTATCACCTTCAAGAACGACAAGTTTTCTTTATTCCATTTATACCTTCAGATCTGGTCATGAAACCATATTTATGGTTGAACCAGAACATTTTATATGTATTATCTATTATTTAAAGTTCTGTAACTAACTTATGACCATATTTATAGTGATAAAATAAAACAAGTTCATTATGATTGAAAAATCGCTCAAATTAACCAAAACAAACATCATTTAATTCTTATCTAATGATACATCCACATGGATATAATATAATTCATCATAAGATAATTAAAACTCCTTTAATATCAATAGTAACTTGAAATATTAGTTCCGGATGTTTACCCATGTTCTACTCGAACTTCAATTTAAGAATACAGGTGAACCACTCAAGAAAACCATAAAAACATTCCCAAACTATGTTTTTAAACTCTATAACTCATCCAATGTCACATAAAATAACTTAATAAAACCATAATGAAACATATTAATGTAAACAAGATTTTTTTTTCTAATTAATGAATATAATTTCATTATACAGGACATTAATAAGATGGAAGAATTCAGATACAAGTTAAGGGGAAATTCTCTAACCCAACATTCATCCTTCGGGTTCTACCTCTTTCACTCCATTTTTTTGATATGGTTACTCATTAAAGATCATTTTTTCATCATTTCCTTTCTGTTTATAGGATATACATGTTTTTACTAGTTTTTATGTCAAACAAAATGTTCTTCCAAAGAACTGTTCTTTTAAGAACAAACCTTTTACTTCTCTCTCAAAGTGGATGGTTATTGAAACATGTATATTATTACCACTTTCTTTTGGGAACCCTAAGTTTATGCATGTTTTCATATGAGATTTAACCCATTAGGTTCCTTAGGTTATTAATGTTCACTTATAATATATGTTCCATGTGGGAAGCATGATAATGATAATGTTATGATGTGACAGGTGTGCCTGGAATTATATAGGGCAATTTGAATGTTTGAATGTGACGGGTGCACCTGGAATTATATAGTGCTCAAATTAATTGTGTAAAGTGATGAATCTCATTAGTAAATGTGAAATTATGTGTGAAAAATATTATATCTTGGTTCAAAATTATGTGTCATAGTTAACCACTAAGACACGATGTTTTATTTTTAGGCATTGCCACATTTCAAGTCATATATTTATGCGTCCTCTAATGTTCATGATCTTTTTCCCATGTTATGATTATTCTCACCCCATGATATAATATTATTATCTATCCTCTCATTTGGATTCTATATCACCCCTTTTGATGTATTCCCTCAGGTTCCAACATGTTCTAAGGAGAGGAAAAGTGTCAATAAGAAGATAGAGAAGAAGAAATTAAATAATTGTTTATCCTTCATGTTGTATTTGTTATGTATGGTCCTAGTTTTTTCTAGACACTAAACCTTTGGATCTTCTATGTGTAATAATATTATGTTGTGGGGTGAGAATAATCATAACAATGGAAAAATATCATGAAAATGAGAGGAAGCATAAATATAAGACATCAAATGTGGCAATACATAAAGATGAAACATCATGTCTTAGTGGTTAACTACGACACATACCTATGAACCAATATTGCATCTTTTTGACACATAACTTCACATTTACTAATGATATTTATCACTTTACCCAATTCATTAGAGCACTGTATAATTCTGGGCTCACTCGTCACATTCAAACATTCAAATTGCGCTGTATAATTCTGGGTGCACCCGTCACATCACAAAATTATCATTATCATGCTTGAAACATGGAAAATATATCAAAAGTGAACATAAATAACCCAAGTAAAGGAATATGTTACATCTCATAATAAAACATTCATAAACTTGGGGTTCCCAGAAGAAAGACGGAGTAACAAACATGTTTCAAGAACCATCCACTATGAGAGAGAAGTAAAAGGTGTGTTCTTAAAAGAAGAGTTCTTTTGAAAAACATTTTTTTTGACATAAAAAACAGTGAAAAACATGTATATCCTATAAAAGGAAAGAAAATGAATAAATATTGATATTTAATGAGTAACCATATCAAAAAAATGGAGTGAAAGAGGGAGAACCCGAAGGATGAAAGTTGGGTTCGAGAATTTCCCCTTACCTTATATCTGAATGCTTCCTTCTCTTTCATGTTTTCATAAATCTTCCTCTTGATATCCTCCTTAAAGAAGCTAGTATTTTTTTTATGAGACCAGCAGCTCTTGAATGTGGGAGAGGATCTAGGGAGGTTGATTGGGATTTTTCTAAAATATTTGAATTTTTAGCGAATAGTAAGATACATTAATTTACCATATAAATACATTATAATTAAAACCCACTATTCCTGACATCAAAAGTGATATAAGAACCCAAATACGAAACTCACATTCCTTATTTACTATTCTTTTTCATGGATGACTCACTATTCCTTGTCTTGTGAGGAATTAATAAACCAATGATTTTTATATTAAGAAAACCCCTCTACCCTCCACTATAAAAACCACCCGTCACACCCTCATTTCCTCAAAACTCACAATCTCAAAGCCTTCTCTAAACTATTAACAAACATACTCCCTAGCCTCTATCCCACGTTAAATATTTTATGGTCTCATCAAAAGATCAAGCCTAGCTTCCTTAAGGAGGATCTCAATAGGATGATTTAAGAGGTAATTTCTCTCCCTCTTCTCCTTTAATTTACTTTCATGTTTATGTTCATTTCTTGATCTATCTCCATCTATCATCATCTAAATGGTATTTTAACTCCAATATTATACATTTAATAGAATTTTATGATGAAAATGGTATATTATATCATCCAACCGCCTTTCCCTCATCATTTTATTTTATTAAGGAGAACGCTGTTCGTGAGGTGTTAATTTATCACCTTCAAGAATGACAAGTTTTCTTCTTCCATTTCTACCTTCAGATCTGGTCATGAAACCATTTTTATGGTTCAAAAAAAACATTTTATATGTATTATCTCTTATTTTATGTTCTGGAACTATCTTATGACCATATTTCACGTGATAAAATTAAACAAGTTCATTATGATCAAAAAATCGCTCAAATTAACCCTAACAATCATCATTTAATTATTATCTAATGATACATCCACATGGATCTAAAATATTTCATTATAAGATCATTAACACTCTTGTAATATCATTAATAACATGAAATATTAGTTCTGAATGTTTACCCATGTTCTACCCGAACTTCAATTTAATAATAGAAGTGAACCACTCAAGAAAACCATAAAAACAAACATTCCCGAACAATTATTTTAAACTATATATCTCATCGAAAGGCACACAAAATCACTTAATAAAACTATAATGAACCATATTACTGTAAAAAGGTTCTTTATTTCTATTTAATGAATTTAATGTCATTATACATGACATTAAATAGAAGGAAGCATTCATATACAAGGTAAGGGGAAATTCTCAAACCCAACTTTCATCCTTCAGGTTCTCCCTCTTTCACTCTATTTTTTTGATATGGTTACTCCTTAAAGATAATTTTTTCATCATTGTCTTTCCATTTATAGGATATAAATTTTTGTAACTAATTTTATATCAAAAAAAGTTTTTTTAACAGAACTCTTCTTTTAAGAACATACCTTTTACTACTCTCTCAAAGTGGATGGTTATTGAAACATGTATGTTATTCCCTCTTTCATTTTGGAACCCCAATTTTATGAATGTGTTCTTATGAGATGTAACCCATTTCGTTAATTTGGTTATTTATATTCACTTTTGATATATTTTCCATCTGAAAATCATGATAATGATAATGTTATGACGTGATGGGTGTGCCCGGAATTATATAGTGCAATGTGAATGTTTGAATGTGATGGGTCTTCCCGGAATTATACAGTGCTAAAATGCATTGGGTAAAGTGATTAATCTCATGAGTAAATTTGAAATGATGTGTGGAAAAGATTATTGCATGGTTCATAAGTATGTTTCGTAGTTAACCACTAAGAAATGATGTTTCATTTTTATGCATTTCCACATATCAAGTCTTATATTTATGCTTCCTCTCATGTTCATGATATTTTTACCATGTCATAATTATGCTCACCCCATTTTATATTGTTATTATCTATCCTATTAATGGGATTCTATCTCACCCATTTTGATATATATCCTTAGGTGGCTACATGTACTAAGGAGAGAACAAGTGCCAATAAAAATCTAGAGAAGAAGAAATTAAATAAATGTTTATGCTGGATGTTGTATTTGTTATGTCTGTTCCTAGTTTTCCCAAGAAACTAAAACTTTGGTTCCTCTATGTGTAATAATATTATGTTTTATATGTCTAAAATGATGTAATAGTAATGTAAGAAAAGGCAGGGTCTCTATAGTTGGTATCAGAGGAATGTTTTTCTTAATTTGGGAATTCAGATTAGTTAACCCTGGAGAAAATCACTAGCATGAGACTGAGTACAAATATTCACACAAGATTATATACATAGTTACCCCATATGTTATGATTTTAGTAAAAATTGTGAAAATAAATAAGTTATTTATTCATGAATTGTTGGCTTATTTTTTGTTCTAACCATTTCTATTTTAGAAAATGGTGTGAACCAGGAGAAATCAAGCCAAGAACTGTAACACCTCGAGATTTTATGAAAAAATATTCTTTTTAACTTCATTAATGTCTTTTGTTGTACGCTACACCAAAAGGAGCTTGCACAACACGCATCCTTGACTTGCCTTTCATTACACGCAATCGCCGCCTTCCTCGATAGCTTGGGTCGTACGCAATACCGAGTTTCACCAAACAACGATATGCTATTAAAATATTATTAAAAACTAGTCGTTATGAATAGTAATAACCACTTTTTGAAATTTTGTAAATTTTATTTTTCAAAATGGACTTCATTTTTGGATTCGGAATATCGAAATTAGCTTAGGGTGAAATTTTGGTACTTTTCGGATAACTTTCATTTTCTGATGAATAGTGAAAATTACTAAATTTTAATTAAAAAGAACATTTTTAATCAAAATAATTAATAGTGATAAATTATTAATTTGAGTGGTTTTAAACTATATTTAGAATATATTTTTACAATTTAATACAATGTTGGTCATTGGATGTAATTTCACATTTAAACCAGACATAAACAAGTGTCAATCTTTTGATATTTATTATCTCTTAAAAACACGCTATTTGTTTTGACAACGGGAATTAATTTTTAAATTAATCAATATAAATGATATGTTTTGAATTTCGTAAAATAGAACTCATTTTTGAATTCATAATATCAAATATATCTTAGGCCTAATGTTTTGTATTTTTCTGGAAACGTTCATTTTTTGATGAATAGTGAAACCACTAAGTGGTAGTAAAAAAATTGAATTTTTAATAAAACTTAATTTTACCGCTTCTGTGAGTGGAATTTCGAAAATCTGAGAGACATGGTTAATATCAAGGACTAAAATGTGGTTCAATGAGATGAAAATAATTTTTGGTGAATAGTAACTTTTATCTTTTTTTTACCTTGGATAAAAGTAAATAGAATAATTAAGGGTAAAAATGATATTATTATTACCCTAAAACATGTCCTATTTCTATTGGATAAGTGTAATTCGACCAAAAACAACCTTAAAAATAAAGCATGACCATTTAATCCCACTTGGATTAGATTAGGACATTTATTATTAATTTATTTAAAGAAGGGTTAAAATAGTTAAAATCAAAGTTTAATAAGTAAATAATTCTTAATATAGGGTTATACATAAGATAAATTCGACTATAAATAATCATTAGAAATATAATGAGATTTCCTACATAATGATATTTTATTTGTAAATTTTAGACATTAAATAATTTAATTTATATATGACACAACGATGATGTAATAATTATCTTATTAATGAAATATTGACATAATTGATGTTATAAATACCCCAATAAATGTAATTTGAGACTTTCTATGAATTACACTAATTTTCTAGGTTAATATGACATGTCAGTATTTATTGTATTAACTTTTTTCGAACTAATCATTCTGTTATTATTTTTACAAAAATTAATTACCAAATAGTGTCAAAATTGACAAAAGATAGTTTTTAAAACAAATATTATATTATTAATTGTTATTATATTCCTAAATATATAAGGTTCGGAAAAATGACTTAGATAAGGTTATATATATTAATAATAAACAACTTGTGGTTCTTTTGGCTTGTTATAGTAAGTTAATTAACCTTATATTGTAATAACACAAGAAGACACAGTAAAAGTAAAATTATTTAACTTAATGTAAAATCTATATGATAAGGTTAAAATATGAACCTAAACTTGTCTAAATTCTATTGGATGAGAGGATTTCGACCCATCCCCACCTTAGATTCGAAATAAATAAATTTGGAGCTATTTAAAACCGAATATGTCTATATAATAAAATAATAGTTTTAGTTTTCCAAAGGAGCCCCTCTCCTCCCTTATAAAAGGGCACCTCCTCCCTCTCTTCCTCACACCACTTTGAGCCTTCAAGATCGGCCAAACCCTGCCAATTTCTTCTCTCCACTTCCCTAGAGACATCCTAGAGGTCCTGTTCTTCTTCAAAAACCAATTTTATCGCCCTAAAAGGTGGTCTCAAAGAAGCGCTTCAATGAAGAGGTAATGCCCGTTACCGATTCTTTCATCTTTATTTCTTCTTCCACTTCTTCTTATTTAGTTTTTTCATCATGAAATAATAACATCAGTATCACTCATATACTGTTATGTTATTATAAGTATGAAACAACCCTATTTCACCATCTATCCATCCTAAGGAAAATGAAATCACCGCGCGTGCGTACGTACGAAATACCGTCTCCACGCCATTGTGTAATCTATTTTCCACCACCACCTTACTTGGATGGGTATACTGGTGTAAATAATAACTATATATGATTATTTTAAAGTGATATTGATTCTGAGATAGTATACATTCACTCCAATACAGTCCCACGATCATGAGAACGATATCATCGCTCGTGCGTACGTACGGACTACCGTCTCCACAACGCGATGAGATTCATTCTCCACGTTAACCATTAATGAATGATTATAATGTATATATAATAAGTGATAATGAAATATATAACATAATAATACTGGATTTATGTGTATATATATGTATGTCATCTACTTAATTCCATTCAACTCAATAAGGAAATGAAAACAGCGTTCATGCGTACGTACGACCTACCGTCTCCATGAACGGTGTATTTCTTTCCATTTACTGATCTGTTATATATATGTATATTCTGAATATATATTATATATAAATCATTTTTTACATTCTATATATAAGTAATCATGATCTAATTAATCATATGAATAATTACAAGTTAAAACACGAACGACAAATGAGACGATTTTACCCAAGACGCTCTTTAACATGGAATTTACAAAAGAACGGGTAATATAAAGTCATAAGTGAACCATATATGATATCATAACAATGATTATGATTCTATAATTAGTAAATGACATTATTTAAATCATTATACAGGAGTTTCGGATAATTACAAAGCAAATTGGACCTAAGGTAAGGGAAATATCACAATCTCATTTTTATCCGAGATTGTTTATACTTTAAAATTTACTAGGGTGTATTTTATCATCCACATCCATGTTTCATCAATATGTAATATTATTTACATCCACCTACAATTTTTTAAATCAATTTTTACACTTCAGTGAGTTTTTAGTAAATGATATGAAAGGAATCTTTTGTCATTTTTCGTATGAGGTACTTTTTGACTTTTCCGAAAAAAGTACGAGAAGAATGTTTTTTTTAACTTATACGGCATGAATGGATTTTTAAAACATTATTTCCAAGAAGCTTCCTTTACAAGTTCTCATTTTTTATTTTTAATCAACTTCTTTTAGTTTATAATTGCATGACATGTTAAGAAATGAAAAGTGTTTTTGAAATAGAAAGGATATTTTCCTCAAGAATGGAGTTCAAGTGTTTTATCAAAATTATTTTCCATCTAAGATAATAAAGGGTTCTGTTTCGATCCCTATTATTACATAGATTTGACTATGTTGTGATGGAATTATTTTTATTCCTTAATCTTATATGAATTGTTTTATGATGTCATGATGTTTAAGATTCCCATTTTTATTACATGGGTTATGCTATGATGTATGGTTTATGATTTTGTGGCACACATAAGAATGGTATCATTATGAGATGGGTGGGACCTATATCTCCCTCCAATGCATTGGGTAAAGATTTTATATCTCATGAGATAGACATGGATGGAATGGTAGGTTATACCGGTTCAGTGAAACAAGACTGAAACGAGGAATGATCTCGGTTCAGAAAGGGACTTTGTCCACTAAGATAGTCTTGGCAATGAGTCTTGACTAATAAGAAATGTTTCTCTATGATTATGTGTGTATGCCAAAATGTTTCGTGTTTTATGTTATGATTATTGGGATTACATTTCACTACTATGATTTATCCCATGTTATGAAATTATGATCTCTTTTGCAGGTTAAGATTTCCAAAAGATATTTTCTTATGAATATGATGTGATTGATATTTCTTTTGTTTACCCTTACTGAGCATTTGAGCTCACCCTTTCATGTTTTATTTTCCCCAGGATATAAAGAATGGTTTTAGGTAAGAAAAAAAAGGATGATCTTTATGGGAGATGTTGAAGATATTTCACCATGATTAGAAGATTACGTTCTGAGTTTCCAAAGACACTAAACCATTACGGTCCTTGTGTGTGTGTTTTTGTTATGTACTAAGTATTCCGCAAAAGTAATGTAATTTCCATGTACATCAAGCTTCGGGTCTCTACAGTTGATATCAGAGGAATGGTTTTGTCAACCTTTCAAAACTAGGATGCGAGAGCTTTAGTGAGATCCCTAGAGATATTTCTAAGGTATTTCTAGGGATGTCCCTAAGGTTAAGTATAAGTATAGGTTAGAGTCCTAGAATTGCGCTAACGATCATAGAATTAAACCTAAAATGTTAGATACTGAAGGTAATCCCCCTTTATTATGTTGCTTTCCCTAGCATGATTTTTGCCTCTCATGCTATTCTTTTTGGGTTTTAGACGATGGATGGAACTCGAAGGAACTGTATTGATCAATGCAATGGAAAATGCAATGATTGTCCTCCTGAACAAACAAATGTTGTGGGAGATGGAGTTCAAAATCTTATTTCTATACTTACACAAGCTATGAATCATTCTTGACTTCCAAATGAGGAGAGAAGGGAACAATATTCTATTGAGTCCTTCATGAGGCAACGTCCACCTTCTTTCAGTGGGTCTTCTGATCCACTTGTTGCTGAACAATGGACCAGTACCACTGAAAAGATATTTTCAGTTCTTCAATGTTCTGAACATGATAAAGTCATCTTAGCAGTATATCGTTTGGAAGGTGAAGCTGATCACTGGTGGAATCTTATCAACAATACGAGGCAAAGTGATGAAATTGAGTCCATGGAATGGGACGAGTTCAAGAACTTATTTTTCAATAAGTACTTCCCTCTTATTCTTCGAACAAATATGGAGAAGGAGTTTCTTGAACTAAAGCAAAAGGATGATGAATCTTTTGGTATATATGAAGCGAATTTTACAAGGATTGCAAGGTATGCATCTTGATTTATCATCCAACCTGAAAGTAAAGTTGACTGATTCTTCAGTGGCTTAAAACCAAATCTTCGAAGGGCATTAGCTATAAGAGACTTCAGTAGCTATGAAGAAATTGTGCATTGTGCTATCAAGGTAGAAATGGAAGTTGGTGTTACTTATCCATCTCATAGTTTTGACAAGAAACGAAAGATGGAGTTCTAGGAGAAATCTCAGAATAATGGTGAAAAGAATATGAATGTTTCCTTATGATCAAAGTGTGTAAATAAGCATAGTGGAGATTGTCTTAAAAGGACAAGTAAATGTTTCAAATGTGGAAAGAAAGGTCATCAGGCATTTGAATGCCGCAATGATGGGAAGAAGATGTCTAATGATGCAAACAAAGTAAGGGATACACAGAATGAACCTACTACACTTCAATTCTTCAAGTGCAAGGAAATGGGGCATTATGCTAATAAATGTCCTAATCCAAGGGTTAGTGATGATCGACATGATAAACCAATTAAGGAAAAGGACAAAGGGAGGTCACATGCGATCACCATTGACTATGTTGAATATGACGATGATGTGGTGGAATGATTAAGTGTTTATGTAAAGGGATTCCAAAATAATGTTGTATATAGTATGGTGGAATATTGGAATATTTATGTATTGGTCTATTATGGTTTTCAATAATTTTATGGTACCAGTAACCATGGAATGTGATTGAGATATTTTTGGAAAAAAGATGATATGCGCATAATGAAGGGATAACGAAAAAATGAAATGTTTGACAGTATTCATAAGCTCCTGACTGATATAAGGAAATAGTTAAATCATGGTTTGAGGTTTTGGTATGTAAAAAGAGTTAACTTTTGACAGCACGCATGTTTTAACTAAGATTCAATGGGTATTCATTTTTCAAGAGAATGCATGATTAAGGCCTTCGAATGTTTAGAATGTGACCAACAAGACATATCACATGATATACGGGGATCAAAGATGGTATTAACATGCTTGTTATATGAACTATTTGGTAATCGTTTTCACTATAATATGAGATTGGACAACAGTATTTTGGATAGGCCTCAAGATTGGATATTATTATGTTGGACATAAGTTATTATTGTTTAAGGATATAACTTTTTTCGATATTGTTGATGGGATGTTATAGTAATGTAGTTTTAGAAAAAGGATAACCTGTAGGATGGGAGAAAGCCCATCGCGTCGGACAAGGCTGTGGGAATCGAACCCACAACCGAAATGCGACTGGCCTTTATCGCCTACCACTAGCCTACAGGAAGTCCCTGGTTAGTAGAAACTATTTTTATTTTATTAAGCGGTTTGATATATGCAGTATAAGTTCATTTTTGGAACCATATACGATTAATCTAACCATAAGATGGACTTATAGCTTTTGCTGACCTTTTGTTTGAAACAGATGGAATGACTCATCATTCTATCACATGATCTGCTAACACAATAACAAATTCAACTTCATTTGTTTAAGGGATGAAGTGGAAATTGTTCAATTCATGAAAAATAGTGAGATTGTACAAAAATCTTGTAAGTATTTCTTTTAATTCATCAACTTTAGGGAAATGATCTTGAAAACCAAAAATGTTTGTCCTCGTGCCCTTATATCTGATGAATTAGATAGTACCATAGATCGTCACAAATTTATGGCTTTGTGATTGCTGGATTTTCGATAGCCATGTTCTCTACCACTCTTCATCAGAACATGGTGGTTAGATTTCTCTTCCATATCCATATTTTCACCTATGTGGAAACCCAGTGATTAGTTTATTTGGGTAACCATTACGTTTCATATGTTTATTTTTAAAGATTGGTTTTGGTATTCCTTTTTACGATGTGGGGTTCTATTAAAGAAACTTTCGAGTAGTAAACCATTTATAACCCCGACGAATTTTGATGGCGAAATTCATTTTAAGGGGGGTAGAATGTAACACCCCGAGATTTTATGAAAAAATATTCTTTTTAATTTCATTAATGTCTTGTGTTGTACGCTACACCAAAAGGATCTTTCACAACACACATCCTTGACTTTCCTTTCATTACACGCAATCGTGGCCTTCCTCGATAGCTTGCGTCGTACGCAATACCGAGTTTTACCAAACAACGATATGCTATTAAAATATTATTAAAAACTACTCGTTATGAATAGTAATAAACACTTTTTGAAATTTTGTAAATTTTATTTTTTAAAATGGACTTCATTTTTGGATTCGGAATATCGAAATTAGCTTAGGGTAAAATTTTGGTACTTTTCGGATAACTTTCATTTTCTGATGAATAGTGAAAATTTCTAAATTTTAATTAAAAACAACTTTTTTAATCAAAATAATTAATAGTGATAAATTATTAATTTTAGTGGTTTTAAAGTATATTTAGAATATATTTTTACAATTTAATACAATTTTGGTCATTGGATGTAATTTCACATTTAAACCAGACATAAAAAAGTGTCAATCTTTTGATAGTTATTATCTCTTAAAAACACGCTATATGTTTTGACGACGAGAATTAATTTTTAAATTAATTAATGTAACTGATATGTTCTGAATTTGGTAAAATAGACATAATTTTTGAATTCATAATATCAAATATAGCTTAGGCCTAATTTTTTGTATTTTTCTGGAAACGTTCATTTTTTGATGAATAGTGAAACCACTAAGTGGTAGTTAAAAAACTGATTTTTTCGTAAAACATAATTTTGCCGCTTCTGTGAGTGGAATTTCGAAAATCCGAGAGACACAGTTAATATCAAGGACTAAAATGTGGTTCAATGAGATGAAAATAATTTTTGGTGAATAGTAACTTTTGACTTCTTTTTACCATGGATAAAAGTAAATAGGGTAATTAAGGGTAAAAATGATATTATTATTACCCTAACACATGTTCTAATTCTATTAGATAAGTTTAATTCGACCAAAAACAACCTTAGGAATAAAATATGACCATTTAAGCCCACTTGGATTATATTAGGACATTTATTATTAATTTATTTAAAGAAGGGTTAAAATAGTTAAAATCAATGTTTAATAAGTAAATAATTTTTAATATTGCGTTATACATATGATAAATTAGACTATAAATATTAATTAGAAAGATAAAAAGATTTCCTACATAATTATATTTTA
Source organism: Viscum album (assembly GCA_963277665.1). Lineage (NCBI taxonomy): Eukaryota > Viridiplantae > Streptophyta > Magnoliopsida > Santalales > Viscaceae > Viscum > Viscum album. Next base: position 1,280,741,866 of record OY728142.1, on the reverse strand, counting down.
TTTGTAATTTTTAGACATTAAATGATTTAATTGATTTATAACACAACGATGATGCAGTAATTATCTTATTAATGAAATATTGACATAATTGATGTTATAAATACCCAAATAAATGTAATTTGAAAATTTTTATGAATTCCACTAATTTTGTAGGTTAATATGACATGTTAGTATTTAGTTTATTAACTTTTTTAGAACTAATCATTATGTTATGATTTTTACAAAAATAAATTACCAAATAGTGTCAAAATTGACATAAGATAGTTTTTAAAACAAATATTATATTATTAATTGTTATTATATTACTAAAAATCTAAGGTTCGGCCAAATGACTTAGATAAGGTTATATATATTAATAATAAACAACTTTGGGTTCTTTTGGCTTTTTATAGTATGTTTATTAACCTTATAGTGTAATAACACAAGAAGACACGGTAAAAGTAAAATTATTTAACTTAATGTTAAATCTAAATGATAAGGTTAAAATAGGAACCTAAACTTTTCTAAATTATATTGGATGAGAGTATTTCGACCCATCCACACCTTAGCTTCGAAATAAATCAATTTGGAGCTATTTAAAACCGAATATGACTATATAATAAAATAATAGTTTTAGTTTTCCAAAGGAGCCCCTCTCCTCCCTTATAAAAGGGCACCTCCTCCCTCTCTTCCTCACACCACTTTGAGCCTTCACGATCGGCCACACCCTGCCAATTTCTTCTCTCCACTTCCCTAGAGACATCCTAGAGGTCCTGGTCTTCTTCAAAGACCAATTTTAGCAACCTAAAAGGAGGTCTCAAAGAAGCGCTTCAACGAAGAGTTAATGCCAGTTACCGATTCTTTAATCAGTATTTCTTCTTCCACTTCTTATTCTTTAGTTGTTTCATCATGAATTAATAACATCAATATCACTCATATACTGATATGTTATTATAAGTATGAAACACCCCTATTTAACCATCTATCCATCCTACAGAAAATGAAATCACCGCGTGTGCGTACGTACGGAATACCGTCTCCACGCCGCGGTGTAATCTATTTTCCACAACCACCATACTTGGATGGGTATAATGGTGTAAATAATAAATATATATGATTATTTTAAAGTGATATTTATTCTGAGATAGTATACATACACTCCAATACATTCCCACGATCATGAGAATGATATCATCGCTCGTGCGTACGTACGGACTACCGTCTCCACGACGCGATGAGATTCATTCTCCACGTTAACCATTCATGAATGATTATAAAGTATATATAATAAGTAATAATGAAATATATCACATAATAATACTGGATTTATGTGTATATATATGTATGTCATCTACTTAATTCCATTCAACTCAATAAGGAAACGAAAACAGCATTCATTTGTACGTACGACCTACCGTCTCCATGAACGGTGTATTTCTTTCCATTTACTGATCTATTATATATATTTATATTCTGAATATATTATATATATATATATATATATCATGTTTTACATTTTGGATTTAATTAATCATGATCTAAGTAATCATATTAATAATTACAAGTTAAAACACGAACGACAAATGAGACGATTTTACCCAAAATGCTCTTTAACATGGAATTTACAAAAGAACGGGTAATATAAAGTCATAAGTGAACCATATATGATATCATTACAATTAGTATGATTCTATAATAAGTCAAGGACATTATTTAAATCATTATACAAGAGGTTCGGACAGTTACGAAGAAAATTGGACCTAAGGTAAGGGAAATATCACAATCTAATTTTTTTCCGAGATTGTTTATACTTTGAAATTTAATGGGGTGTATTATGTCATCCACATCCATGTTTCATCAATATTTAATATTATTTCCATCCACCTACAATTTTTTAAATCCATTTTTACCCTTCGGTGAGTTTTTAGTAAAGGATATGAAAGGAATCTTTTTTCGTTTTTCGTACGAGGTACTTTTTGATTTTTCTGATAAAAGTACGAGAAGAATGTTTTTTTAACTTATACTGCATGAATGGATTTTTAAAAAATTATTTCCAAGAAGCTTCTTTACAAGTTTTCATTTTTTTATTTTTAATCAACTTCTTTTAGTTCATAATTATATGACATGTTAAGAAAGGAAAAGTGTTTTTGAAGTAGAAAGGATATTTTCCTCAAGAATGGAGTTCAAGTGTTTTATCAAAATTATTTTTCCATCTATGATAATAAGGGGTTCTGTTTCTATCCCCATTATTACATTGATTTGACTATGTTGTGATGGAATTATTTTTATTCCTTAATCTTATATGAATTGTTTTATGATGTCATGATGTTTAAGATTCTCATTTTTATTACATGGGTTATGCTATGATGTATGGTTTATGATTTTGTGGCACACATAAGAATGGTATTGTTATGAGATGGGTGGGACCTATATCACCCTCCAATGCATTTGGGTAAAGATTTTATATCTCATGAGATAGACATGGCTGGAATGGTAGGTTATACCGGTTCAATGAAACAAGACTGAAATGAGGAATGAACTCGGTTCAGAAAGGGACTTTGTCCACTAAGATAGTCTTAGAAATGAGTCTTGACTAATAAGAAATGATTCTCTATGATTATGTGTGTATTCCACAAAGTTTCATGTTTTATGTTATGATTATTGGGATTACATTTCACTACTATGATTTATCCCATGTTATGAAATTATGATCTCTTTTGCAGGTTAAGATTTCCAAAAGATATGTTCTTATGAATATGATGTGATTGATAATTCTTTTGTTTACCCTTACTGAGCATTTGATCTCACCCTTTTATGTTTTCTTTTCCCCAGGATATAAAGAAAGGTTTTAGGTAATAAAAAAAAGGGAAGATCTTTATGGGAGATGTTGAAGATCTTTCACCATGATTAGAAGATTACGTTCTGAGTTTCAAAGACACTAAACTATTACAGTCCTTGTGTGTGTGTTTTTATTATGTACTAAGTATTCTGAAAAAGTAATGTAATGTCCATGTACATCAAGCTTCGGGTCTCTACAAGAAATTTTGCGAGGTCCAATGTAGTGATTTCCTGAACGACATCCCCAATGATTTGGGAGGTGGAGTTCAAAAATTAATGGCTATGATTACCCAATTATCCCATGTTTTGAAAAATAACCATAATAATGGGGAACATCCTCCTTCACAAAATAGGTAGAATCTGGCTATGAAATGTTCTTTGCAGCAACGACCACCAACCTTTAATGGATCTTTTGATCCACTAGATGCGTAACCATGGGTTAACTCTATGGAGAAGATCTTTTTTGTTCTTCACTGTTCTAAGACTGAGAAGTTGACTCTATCAGTTAATCTTCTAGATGGAGAGGCTGATCAATGGTGTGCTTTGATTAAGAACACCAAGCCAAGGGAGGAAATTGAAGATATGGAATGAGAAGACTTTAAGATAATGTTTCTTTACATATATTTCCCATGTACTCTTCACAAAAATATGAAGAGAGAATTCATCGATCTCGAGAAAAAAATAAGTAGAATATGTCACAACTTACGAAGAGAATTTCACAAGGCTTGCAAGGTACGCTTCAGGTTTTGTTATCAACAATGATATAAAAATTGATAGATTCGTTATTAGAATAAAACTGCACTATAGAAAGGCTCTTGAAATTTGAGACTTTGGGAGTTATAAAGAAGTTTTTCAGTGTGCTCTCAAAGTGGAGATGGAGTTTGGATAATGGTCCCACAACTATGGTGATAAGAAATAAATGATGGAGTTTCAAGCAGGTGGATCTAATGATAAGGGTGGGATGAAAACTCAGTGACCAAAATACCAAAAATGTGGAAAGTTACACCATGTGAACTGCCTCAAAGGGACGGGGAAATGCTTCAAGTGTGGGAAATAAGGACATCATGCTCAAGAGTTTAAAAAAGACATGAAAAGGAAGAATAATGTTGCCGATTAAAGGATAGAAAAACTCATGGTTCAATTCTATACCTGTAGGGAGCTATGGCACTATGCAAACCAGTGCACTAAACCATGAGTTCCTGACGATTATCAACGTTAGCAGCTACTGAATCCAAATGAAGAAGGGAAGGCTTATGCCATCACTAATGTGGAAGTGGAGCAAGATAATGAAATCGTACATGGTAAACTTGTTATTCACTCAAGAATCGCAAAAGTCTTATTTGATTCTGGTTCTACGCATTGCTTTATATCTTGAAAGTTATCTAGAACTATAGAATCCTAGCCATGAATCCTTGAAGTAAAAATATCTATAAAAACACCTAGTGGTGCAATAATTGCAACCCAATTATTTGACTCTTCTCCTATTAGAGTATGTGGGAAGATTCTTATGACAAATCTCATAATACTTCCCTTGGTGGAATTTGACGCTATAATGGGAATGGATTGGCTCGCGTTATATAGAGCACATATCAACTATCAGGAAAAAGATATATATTTTCATATTCTAAACCATCCCATGCCCCTCTAAAAATGCAAGGATGATCATGAATCTCCTTTAAAAAATCCTTCAATGGTTTGGGTGTTGATTCCCTATGAAGAATCATACCTTTCCCAAAAGGTTGAGTCCATGGAAAGTGTCAACCTTGAGGAAATGCCCATTGTGTGGGAATATGGAGATGTTTTACCCAAAGAGTTACCCATAATTCCCCCGGATTTTGAGGTAGAGTTCTCAATTGAACTCATTCTTAGAGCTACTCATATCTCAATGTTTCCCTAGAGGATGGATCCTATCGAACTAGAGGAGTTAAAGAAGCATCTGTAAGAGCATCTAGACAAAGGGTTCATATGCCCTAGTGAATTACCTTGGGGTGCACTAGTTCCATTTGTGAAGAAGAAGGATGAAACAATACGGTTGTGTATCGATTATCGGGAACTCAACAAGATCACTATAAAGAACAAGTATCATGTCCCTAGGATTGATGACTTGTTCGACCTGTTAAGAGGATATCAATACTTCTCAAAGGTGGATCTTTGTTCTGGATATCATCAGGTAAAATTGATGAAGAAAGATATTCAGAAGACTGCCTTCCATACAAGGTTTGGACACTATGAGTTTTTGGTGATGCCCTTGAGACTTACTAATTCCCCTACAATTTTCATGGATTTGATGAATAGAGTCCCTATAAATTACCTCGACAAATTTGGGTTAGTGTTTATTTAAGATATTCTCATATACTCTAAGAGAAAGGGGGGATATAAAGAACATTTAATACTTGTTTTGGAGATATTAAGAAAAGAGAAGTTGTATGCCATGTTCAGCAAGTGAGACTTTTAGATGAAGCATGTCACATTCTTGGGACATGTGATCACAAGTGAGGTAATTTCTGTGAATCCTTCAATGAAAAAGGCAATTGAGTAATGTCCCAGGCCCTCTAGTGTCACATAAATCTATAGTTTTCTTAGATTATATGGGTACTACCGATGTTTTGTGATAAACTTCTCACGATTTTCATGCTCGCTAACTAAGTTAACAAGGAAAGAGGTAAAGTATGTATGGATGGAAGAATGTGAGGGAATCTTTAAGGAGCTAAAGAGAAGGATGATCACTACACCTGTACTCACACTACCTAAAAGTAGATAAGGTTTTGTGATATACAGTGATGCCTCAATGAAAGGCTTGGGTTGTGTACTCATGAAAAATGATAATGTGATAGCATATGCCTCGTGACTATTGAATATGCATGCGAATAACTTCCCGACGAATGATCTAGAGCTGGAAGCTATGATTTATGCCTTGAAAATCTAGTGGCACTACATTTATGGTGAGAAGTGTGAAATACACACCAACCAAAAGATCCAAATGTGTATATTCACACAAAAGGATCTCAACATGTGTCAAAGGAGATGGTTAGAGCTAATAAAGGATCATGATTTCTCTATTCACTATCATCCAGGAAAGGCGAACAAGGTAGCTAATGCACTAACCAGAAAACAACATGCAACTATATCCAAGTTGTAGATTGAGAAAGACCATATCTTCTTGGATATGCAAATAATGGATTTGGAAATCATAAGTTCAGGGGATACATACTACCTTTCTCAAATTATTTCCTAACCATCCATCCAAGAGAAGATTGAGGAATCACAAAGGGATGATGTAGAGATACAAAATAGGGTGAATGCAGTAAAGGAAGGGAAGATTCAAGAGTTCCATATTGACGATGATGGTTTGATTCGGTTTGGAACACAGCTATGTGTGCCTTAATCACCCGGGATAAATATGGAGCTATTGGACAATACACATAGGTCAACATTCTATATCCATCTTTAGAGTACCAAGATGTACCGTGATCCCCTTGAAAACTTCTGGTGGGATAACATGAAGAAGAAGATTGTCTAATATATATCAAGGTTCTTGGTATGTCAGCAAGTTAAAGCTCAGTGACAAAAGTCCAAAGGTATGATGCATCCATTGCCTATACCCATGTGGAAATGGGAAAATGTTACTATGGACTTTGTCACGGGTCTCCCAAAGATGTTAAAGTGAAATAATAATATATGGGTTGTGGTTGACCGACTCACCATGACTACCCATTTTATCGCAATTCGGGAAGATCTATCACTTGAACAACTTGCAATGATATATGTGATAAAAGTGGTGAGACTGCATGGAGTTCCACTCTCGATTATCTCTGACTATGATCCAAGGTTCACATCTAAATTCTAGAGAAGTCTTCAACATTGTTTTAAAACTGAATTAAATTTTAGCATGTCCTATCACCCCCAAACTGAGGGCTAGTTTGAAAGGAATATTCAGACACATGAATATAAACTAAGATCCTGCTCTCTAGAATTCAAAGGTGGATGGGATCAGCATCTCCAATCGGTTCATTTCTCATACAAAAATATCTCCAACTCGAGTATTTAGATGGATCCATATGAAGATCTGTATGGAAAGCGATGTAGAACTCCATCCTATTGGGATGAAGTTGGAGAAAGAAAGCTACTAGGACCCGATATTGTTCAAGAGATGACAGAGAAGGTTGAAGTCATCTAGAAACACATCAATGCTGCTCAAAGTCAGCAAAAGAGCTACACTGACAACCTTCGAAGGGACTTGGAGTTCGACGTTGGAGAAAAAGTCTTCCTTTGAATATCTCCATGGAATAGAGTCATGCGATTTGGGAAGAAAGGGAAACTAAGCCCAATGTACATTGGCCCCTTTGAGATCCTTGACCGCATAAGATTCGTGGCCTATCGACTTTCACTTCCACCGAATATGGCTCAAGTTCATGATGTGTTTCACGTTTAACTCCAGAGGAAGAACATACCAGACCCCTCACATGTACTAAACTCAGAAGTGGTACAACTCGAAGATGATCTCTCATACGAGGAGTAGCCAGTAGAGATTCTGGATCGGAGAGATATGGTTCTACGCAACAATACAAATCATCTTGTTAAAGTATTTTAGGGGAAACATAATTTTGAGGAAGCAACTTGGGAACTAGAAGAGGCAATGAAGGATAAGTACCCTCATCTGTTTGTGTAAAGGGAAATTTCGGGGGGTGAAATTTCTTAAGGGGGGAAGAATGTAACGACCCAATGTTTTTCAATGGATATTATATTCATTAAATTATTTCATAAAATCACATGAAAACACAACATAATGAACTACTAATTGCGAAGTGACCTATAAAAAAATATTTGACACTTCTGTATTGGGAATTTTGAGAATCTGACATACATGGTTGTGTTCAAGATAATTTTTGGTGTCTAATAAAACAAAATTAATTTTTGGTGAATAGTAACCTACCCTTATCAATAGTAGCTTACCCTTATGAATAGTAATATGAACCTTATAAATATTAAATCATCCAACATAAGAGTTACCTTACCCATGAATAATTACATAAAATTTAGACATATTAGAAAGTGACAATTTGAACTTGGTAAACGTTTTGGTATTTTGTAAGTCATAAATAATTAATTATAATTAATTAATTAATTTAAATAAAAATATATTTTCTTAAAATTTGTTTATTAATTATCAGATAAATTTCTTATAGTTTTTAGATAATTTTATAAGACCCTACGTAATTTTTGAAAGCACTATAAAATCAGTTTTAATTTTAAAAACTGTTGTTTTAAGTAAATTATGATTTTAATTAAATATTAAATTAATAATATTTAGAAAATTATTTTTGAAAAATGGACTTCATTTTTTTATTCTACACGTTTAAAAATGGTTGGGGTGAATTTTTGGTATTTGGCTAAAATACTTGAATCTTGGTGAATAGTAAATTACAATAATTTACCGTAAAAATACATTATAATTAAGACCCACTATTCCTGACATCACAAGTTATGTAAGAACCCAAATCCCAAACTCACAAGCCTTATTTACTATTCTTGGTCATGGATTACTCACTATTCCTTGTCTTGAGAGGAATTAATAAACTAAAGAATCTTATATTAAGAAAACACCTCTCTCGTCCACTATAAAAACCACCCTTCACACCCTCATTTCCGCACACCTATCAAGCTCAAATCCTTCTATAAACTCTCCCAAAACATCCTCCCTAGACCCTATCCCACGTTCAAGAGTTTCTTGTCTCATCAAAATACCAAGACTGTCTCTCTTAAGGAGGATCTCAAGAGGAATATTTAAGAGGTAATTTCTCTCCCTCTTCTCCTTTAATTTCCTTTCATGTTCAAGTTCATTTCTTGATATCTCCCCATCTATATTCATCCAAATGGTATTGGAACTTCAGTATTATAGATTTAATGGAATTTTATTATGCAAACGGGATATTATATCATCCAACAACCTTTCCCTCTTCCTTTTATTTTATTAAGGATAATGTTGTGCATGAGGTGTAAATTTATCACCTTCAAGAATGAAAAGTTTTCTTCTTCCATTTCTACCTTCATATCTAGTCATGAAACCATTTTTATGGTTGAACCATAACAAGTTATATGTATTATTTCCTATTTAATGTTCTAGAACTAACTTATTACCATATTTCTAGTGATAAAATAAAACAAGTTCATTAAGATCGAAAAATCACTCAAATTAACTCAAACAATCATCATTTAATTCATATCTAATGATACATCCACATTGATCTAATATAATTAATTATAAGATCATTAAAACCCCTATAATATAATTAATAACATGAAATATCAGTTCTGGATTTTTACCAATGTTCTACCCGAACTTCAATTTAAGAATACAAGTGAACCACTCAAGAAAACCATAAAACCAAACATTCCCGAACAATGTTTTTAAACTCTATAACTCATCCAAAGGAAAATAAAATCACTTAATAAACCCATGATGAACCATATTAATTTGCACAAGGTTATGGATTTCTAATAAATGAATATAATTTCATTATACATGACATTAAAGAGAAGGAAGGATTCAGATACCAGGTAAGGGGAAATTCTCGAACCCAACTTTTATCCTTCGGGTTATCCCTCTTTCACTCCATTTATTGATATGGTTATTCCTTAAATATCATTTTTTTCATCATTGTATTTTATTTTATAGTATATATATGCTTCTCACTAGTTTATATGTCAATCAAAATGCTTTTCAAAAGAACTCTTCTTTTAAGAACACACCTTTTACTTCTCTCTCAAAGTGGACGGCTCTTGAAACATGTATGTTATTCCCCTTTCTTTTGGGAACCCCAAGTTTATGAATGTTTTCTTATGAGATGTAACCCATTACATTCCTTGGGTTATTTATGTTCACTTTTGATATATGTCCCATGTGGCAATAATGATAATGATAATGTTTTGAAGTGATGGGTGCGCCCGGAATTATATAGCACAATTTGAATGTTTGAATGTGACGGGTGCGCCCGGAAATATACAGTGCTCCAATGAATTAGGTAAAGTGATGAATCTAATGAGAAAATGTGAAATTATGTGTGACCAATATTATATCTTGGTTTAAAAGATTGTGTCTTAGTTAACCACTAAGACATGATGTTCCATTTTTATGCATTTCAACATTTCAAGTCTTATATTAATGCTTCCTCTCATGTTCATGATCTTTTTCCCATGATATGCTTATGCTCACCCCATGCTATACTGTTATTATCTATCCTCTTACTGGGCTTCTAGATCACCCCTTTTGATGTATATCCTCAGGTGGCTACATATACTTAGGAGAGTACAAGTTCCAATAAGAAGCTAGAGAAGAAGTAATTAAATAAATGTTTATGCTTGATGTTGTATTTATTATGTATAGTCCTAGTTTTTCCAAGACACTAATACTTTGGATCCTCTATGTGTAATACTATTATGTTTTTTATCTTTAAAATAAAGTTATAGTAATGTAAGAAAAGGCAGGGTCACTATAGTTTGCAATTTAATTCAGTACTCACAACATGTTGAAAGATTCTCCAGAATTTACATGTGAACCTTGGATCACGATCAGAGACAATCGAGTGTGGAATTCCATGCAGTATCACCACTTCTGTCACATATATCTTTGCATGTTGTTCAAGAGATAGATCTTCCCGAATAGTGATAAAATTGGCAGTCTTGGTGAGTCGGTCAAACACAACCCATATCACATTATTTTTGTTTGACATCATTGGGAGACACGTCAAAAACGTCCATAGTAACATTTTCCAATTTCCACATGTGTATAAGAAATGGATGCATCATACCTTTGGACTTTTGTCTCTTATCTTTAACATACTAACATACCAAGAACCTTGATATATATTCTTCAATCTCGTTCTTCATGTTATCCCACCAGAATTGTTCTTGGAGATCACGGTATATCTTGTTACTCCCAGGATGGATAGAGAATGTTGAGCTATGTGAATTTTCCAATATCTCCATCATTATCCCGGGTGATAAAGGCAGACAGATCCATGTTCCAAATCTAATCACACCATCATCGTCGATATGGAACTCCTTCATCTTCCCTTCCATTACTACATTCACCCTCTTTTGTATCTCTACATCATCCCTTTGTGCTTCCATAATCTTCTCTTGGATGGATGGTTGTGCAATAATTTGGGAAAGGTAGGATGTATCCCCTTCCCGTATGATTTCCAAATCCATTATTTGCATATCCAAGAAGATAGGGTCTTTCTTAATCCACAGTAAGGATAGATTAGCAAGTTCATTTCTGCTTAGTGCATCAACTACCTTGTTCGCCTTTCCCGGATGATAGTGAATAGAGAAATAATAATCCTTGATTAGATCTAACCATCTCCTTTGACGCATGTTGAGCTCATTTTGTGTGAATATATAATTTTGGCTCTTTTGGTTGGTGTATATGTCACACTTCTCTCCATAAAGGTAGTGCCTCTAGATTTTCAAGGCAAAAATCACAGCTGCCAGCTCTAGATCATGAGTCGGGTAGTTCTACTCATAGATCTTCAACTGTTGTGAGGTATAGGATATCACATTATCATTTTTCAGGAGTAAAAAACCCAAGACTTTCTTTGAGTCATCACTTTATATCACAAAAATTTCTCTACATTTTGGTAGTTTGAGTACAGGTGCAGTGATCACCCTTTTCTTTAGCTCCTTGAAGCTTCCCTCACATTCTTCCATCCAGACATACTTCACCCCTTACTTGTTATCTTAGTTAGTGGGATTGATAACCATGATAATTTTCTCACAAAACTTTGGTAGTACCTAGATAATCCAAGAAAACTGCAGATTTCTGTGACACTAGAGGTCCTGGGCCATTCCTAAATCGCCTTTGTCTTTGAAGGATCCACAGAAATTCCCTCACTTGTGATCACATGTCCCAGGAATGTGACTTGCTTCATCAAAAAGTCACACTTGCTGAGCTTGGCGTACAACTTCTCCTTTATTAATGTTTCCAAAACAAGTCTTAGATGTTCTTCATGCTCCTCCTTGCTCTTGGAGTGGATGAGAATATCATCAATAAACACTATAACAAAATTTTCAAGGTAAAGCCTAAATAATCTATTAATCAAATCCATGAAGATTGCAAGGGAAATAGTAAGTCTGAAGGGTATCACCAAAAACTCATAGTTCCCTTACCTTGTACGGAAGGTAGTCTTATGAATGTCTTCCTTCTTCACTTTTACTTGATGATATCCAGAACAAGGATCCACCTTTGAGAATTATTGAGCTCCTCTTAACTGGTCAAACCATTCATCAATCCTAGGGAGAGGATACTTGTCCTTTATGGTGATCTTTTTGAGTTCTCGATAATCTATAAAAAATGGCATTGTTCCATCCTTCTTCTTCACAAAGAGCACCGGTGCACCCCATGGTGTTGCACTAGGGCGTATTAACTCTTTGTCCAGATGCTCTTGCAGCTGCTTATTTAACACCTCTAGTTCGATAGGAGCCGTACAATAGGGTCACTTCGAGATAGGAGTAGCTCTAGGAATGAGTTCAACATATAACTCTACCTCTTGATCCGGGTAATTCGATGTAACTCTTCGGAAAATACATCGTCGTATTCCCTCACGATGGGAATTTACTCAAGTTTGGCACTTTCCTTCGACTCAACCATCTGGTTGAGGTATGCTTATTCATAGGGAATCAACACGCAAACCATTTAAGGATTTTCAAAGGAGATTCATGATCTTCCTTACATTTGTAGAGGAGCATGGGATGGTTTGGAATATGAAAAGATATTTACTTTTCCCAACAGTTGATCTGTGCTCTATATAATGCGAGCCAATCCCTTCCCATTATAGTGTCAAATTCTACCTGGGGAAGTATTACTAGATTTTCAAGAATAATCATCCCACATACGCCAACAGGAGAAGAGTCAAACACTTGGGTTTTAATGATTGTACCACATGGTGTTTTTATAGATATCTCCACATAAGGGTTTTGGGGCTTCGATTCTATAGTTCTAGAAAACAAGTAAGATATAAAGGAACTCATAGAACCAGAATCAAATAAGACTTTTTTCCATTCTTGAGTGAATAGGAAGTGTCCCCTGTATGACTTCATTATCTTTCTCCACTTCTACAGTAGTGATGGCATAATCCTTCCCTTGTTCTTTTGGCTTCAGTGGATGCTGACGCTGACTACCCTATAATACCCTAGGTTTAGTGCACTGGTTTCCATAGTGGCCTATCTCCCTACAATTGTAGCATTGAACCATGAGTTGTTCTCTCATTTCATCGGTTACATTGTCCTTCCTTTTCGTGTCTTTTCAACACTCTTGAGCATGATGTCCTTCTTTTCTCATAGATGAAACATTTATCCATCCCTTTGAGGTAGTTCCCATGGTGAAACTTTTCAAATTTTTGGCATGTGGGTTGTTGAGTTTTTTTCCACCCTTATCATTAGATCCACCAGCATGAAACACCATATTTCGTTTCTTATCACCATAGTCATGGGACCATTCTCCAAACTCCATATCCACTTTCAGATCACACCAAACAACTTCATCATAACTCCCAAAGTCTCAAATTGAAAGAGCCTTTCAAAGTTGTGGTTTTGATCCACTAAATAATCTATAAATTTTTTTATCATTATTTATAACAAAACCCGACCCGTACCTTGCAGGCCTTCTGAAATTCGCTTCATAGTTTGTAACCGATTCTCCTTCTTTTTTCTTGAGCTCTATGAATTCTCTCTCTATCTTCATGTGAAGAGTTATTGGAAAATACTTGTTAAGAAACATTATCCTAAAGTCTTCCCATTCAATCTCTTCAATTTACTCCCTTCTCGTGGTGTTCTTAATCAAATCCCACCATTGATCAGCCTCTCTATCTAGACGATAAACAACTAGAGTCACCTTCTCAATCCCAAAACAGTGAAGAATAGAAAATATCTTCTACATGGATTTGACCCACTGTTCCACAGCTAGATGATCAGAAGATCCATTAAACGTCAGTGGTTGTTTCCACATAAAAACTTCGATAGTCGGTTTCTCCCTATTTGGTGAAGTAGGACATTCCCCATTATTATGGTTATTTTTCATAACCTCAGATAATTGGGTAGGCATTTCCATGATGTTTTGAACTCCTCCTCCCAAATCATTGGGGATTTCGTTCGGGCAATCATTGCATTGACCCTTGCAAGAGTTGTTGGCATGATTTCTCTTGGTTCCCACCATTTTATAAAATAGAAAAGTTTAGAACAAAACATTATTCAACAATTCATGAATAAATAACTAATTTATTTGCACAATTTACACTAAAAGAAAAACATATGGGATACCTATGTATACACTCTTGTGTGTATATTTGTACTTAGTCTCATTCTAGACGTTTTCTCTAGGGTACACTAATCCAAATTCCCAAATTAACTAAACCTTTCCTCTGATACCAACTATAGCGATGCTGCATTTTCCTACATTACTACTAAATAATTTTAATGATAAAAACATAATAATATTACACATAGATAATCCAACGGTTTAGTGTCTTGGGAAAACTAGGACCATACATACAAAATACAACATCAAGCATAAACATTTATTTACTTTCTTATTCTCTAGCTTCTTATTGGAACTTTTCCTCTACTTAGTACATGTAGCCACCTCAAGATATACATCAAAATGAGTGAGATAGAAGCCCAATAAGAGAATATATAATAACATTATATCATGGGGTGAGCTTAATCATAACATGGGAAAGACATCATGAACGTGATAGGAAGCATAAATATAAGACTAGAAATGTGGAAATGCATAAAAATGAAACATCATGTCTTAGTGGATAACTACGACACCTAATTGTGAACCAAGCTATAATCTTGTTCACACATCATTTCACATTTACTCATGAGATTCATCACTTTACCCATTGCATTGGAACACTGTATAATTATGAGCGCACCCATCACATCATAACATTATAATTATCATGCTTTCCACATGGAACATATATAAAAAGTGAACATAAATAACCCAAGTAAAGGAATGGGTTACATATCATAAAAACACATTCATAAACATGGGGTTCCAAAAAGAAATTGGGAATAACATACATGTTTCAATAACCATCCACTTTGAGAGAGAAGTAAAAGGTGTGTTCTTAAAAGAAGAGTTCGTTTGAAAAACATTTTTTTTGACATAAAAACCAGTGACAAACATGTATATCCTATAAAAGTAAATACAGTGATGAAAAAATGATCTTTATTGATTAAACATATCAATAAAATGGAGTTAAAGAGGGAGAACCGGAAGGTTGAAAGTTGGGTTCGAGAATTTCCCCTTACCTTGTATCTGAATGCTTCATTATCTTTAATGTCATGTATAATGAAATTATATTCATTAATTAGAAATAAAGAACCTTTTTTACATTAATATGGTTCATTATGGTTTTATTAAGTGATTTTATGTGCCTTTGGATGAGATATAGTGTTCAAAAACATTGTTCGGAAATGTTTGTTTTTATGGTTTTCTTGAGTGGTTCACTTGTATTCTTAAATTAAAGTTCGGGTAGAACATGGGTAAACATATAGAACTGATATTTCATGTAATTAATGATATTACATGAGTTTGAATGATCTTATAATGAATTATATTACATCCATGTGGATGTATCATTAGATTAGAATAAAATGATGATTGTTTGGGTTAATTTGAGTGATTTTTCGATTATAATGAACTTGTTTTATTTTATCACTAGAAATATGGTCGTAAGTTAGTTACAAAACATAAAATAGGAGATAATACACATAAAATGATCTGTTTAAACAATAAAAATGGTCTCATAACCAGATATGAAGGTAGAAATGGAAGATAAAAACATGTCATTCTTGAAGATGATAAATTAACACCTCAGGAACAACGTTCTCCTTAAAAAATAAAAAGAAGAGGGAAAGGTGGTTGGATGATATAATATCTCATTTGCATCATAAAATTTGAGTAAATTTATAATAATGTATTTAAAATACCATTTATATTATTTTATATGGGGAGTGATCAAGAAATGAACTTCAACTTGAAAGGAAATTAAAGGAGAAGAGGGAGAGAAATTACCTCTTAAATCATCTT
The DNA here is from genome assembly GCA_963277665.1 of Viscum album. Classification (NCBI taxonomy): domain Eukaryota; kingdom Viridiplantae; phylum Streptophyta; class Magnoliopsida; order Santalales; family Viscaceae; genus Viscum; species Viscum album. The sequence goes on along the minus strand of OY728142.1, from coordinate 1,280,725,950 downwards.
CTTGAGATCCTCCTTAAGGAAGCTAGGATTGGTCTTTTGACGAGACCAGAAACTCATGAAAGGGGGAGAGGGGCTAGGGATGATTTTTGGGCATATTTTAGTGATGTTTGGGAGCTTGATAGGTGTGAGTAAATGATGGTGTGAAGGGTGGTTTTTATAGTGGAGGGGAGATCTGTTTTCTTGATATAAAATTCCACAGTTTATTAATTCCACACAAGACAAGGAATAGTGAGTCATCCACAACAAAGAATAGTAAATAAGGCATGTGGGTTAAGAATTTGGATTCTTAAATCACTTTTGATGTCCATAATAGTGGGTTTTAATTATAATGTATTTATACGATAAATTAATGTATTTTAAAATTCACCAAAAATGCATGTAATTTTTAAAAATCCCAATAATTCACCCCAACCATTTTTCGACGTGTAGAATCCAAAAATGAAGTACATTTTTCAAAAATAATTTTCTCAATATTATTAATTTAATATTTAATGAAAACCATTATTTACTTAAAAATAGTTTTTAAAATTAAAATTGATTTTATAGTGCTTTAAAAAATTACCTAGGGTCTTGTAAAATTATCTAAAAACTATAATAAATTGATTTGATAATTAATGAACACATTTTAAGAAAATAAATTTTCTTTTAAATTATTTAATTAATTATAATCAATAATTTATGACTTAGAAAATACCAAGACGTTTACTAAGGTCATATTGTCACTTTCTAAGATGACTAAATTTTATTTAATTATTCATGGGTAAGGTAACTCTTATATTGGATGATTTGATATTAATAAGTGTCATATTACTATTCGTAAGGGTATCTTACTATTCATAGGGTAGGTTACTATTCACCAAAAATTATTTTTGATTAATTAGACTCCAAAAATCATCTTGAACACAACCGTGTATGTCAAATTCTCAAAATTCACAATACAGAAGTGACAAAAATTTGTTTAGAGGTTACTTAGCACTTATTAGTTCATTATGCTGTGTTTTCATGTGATTTTATGGAATAATTTTAAGAAGAGAATTTCCATTTAAAAACTTTGGGTTGTCACATTCTTCCCCCATTAAGAAATTTCACCCCCAAAATTTCACTTTACACAAATAGGTGAGGGTACTTCTCTTTCATTGCCTCTTCAAGTTCCCGAGTTCCTTCCTCAAACTTATTATTCCTCCACAAAATTTTAACAAGATGAGTTGTCTTGTTGCGTAGAACCATATCTCTCCGATCCAGAATCTCTACTGGCAGATCCTCATAAGAGAGATCATCTTCTAGTTGTACCATCTCTGAGTTTAGTACATGTGAGGGGTCCGATATGTACTTCCTTAGGAGTGACATGTGAAACACAACATGAAGTTAAGCTATATTCGGTGGAAGTGTAAGTCGGTAGGCCAAGGCTCATATGCAGTCAAGGATCTCAAAGGGGCCAATGTACCTTGGGCTTAGCTTCCCTTTATTCCCAAATCGCATGACTCACTTCCATGGAGACATTCAAAAGAGGACTTTATCTCCAACGTAGAACTCCATGTCCCTTTGACGGTTGTCAGCATATCTCTTTTTCTAACTTTGAGCTGCTTTGATGTGTTTCTGGATGACTTCAACCTTCTATGTCAGCTCTTGAACAAAATCGGGTCCTAGTAGCTTTCTTTCTCCAACATCATCCCAACAGGATGGAGTTTAACATGGCTTTCAATATAGAGCTTCATATGGAGCCATCTGAATACTCGAGTGGAATATATTTTTGTACAAGAACTCAACCAATGGGATATTCTGATCCTATCCACCTTTCTCCTGGTTCCCTCAATTTTAATTTATTCTTCTCTAGCTTCTTATTGGCACATGTCCTCTCCTTAGTACATATAGCCACCTGAGGATATACATCAAAAGGGGTGATCTAGAAGCCCAGTAAGAGTATTGATAATAACAATATAGCATGGGGTGATAATAATCATAACATGGGAAAAAGATCACGAACATGAGGGGAATCTTAAATATAATACTTGAAATGTGGCAATGCATAAAAGTGAAACATCATGTCTTATTGGTTATCTATGACACATACTTGTGAACCCAGCTAGCATATTTTTCACACATCATTTACCTTTTAATAATGAGATTAATCACATTACCCAATGCATTGGATCAATGTATAATTCTAGGCGCACCCGTCACATTCAAACAATCAAATTGTACTATATAATTATGGGTGCACCCGTCACAATAAAACATTATCATTATCTTGCTTTCCACATGGAATATATATCAAAATATGAAAATAAATAACCCAAGTAATAGAATGGATTACATCTCATAATAACACATTCATAAACTTGGGGTTTACAAAAGAAAGAGGGAATAACATACATGTTTCAAGAACCGTCCACTTTGAGAGAGAAGCAAAAGGTGTGTTCTTATAAGAAGATTTCTTTTGAAATAAAATTTTTCTGACATAAAAACCAGTGAAAACATGTATATACTATAAAATAAAAGACAATTTTGATACAATTATCTTTAAGGAGTAACCATATCAAAAAAAATGAATTGAAAGAGGGAGAACCCGAAGGAAGAAAGTTGGGTTCGAGAATTTCTTCTTACCTTAAATCTGAATGCTTCCTTCTATTTAATGTCCTATATATTGACATTATATTCATTAATTAGAAATAAAAAACCTTTTTTACATTAATATGGTTCATTTTGGTTTTATTATGTGATTTTATGTTCCTTTGTATGAGTTGTATAGTTTAAAAACATTGTTTGGGAATGTTTATTTTTATGCTTTTCTTGAGTGGTTCACTTGTTTTCTTTAATTGATGTTCGGGTAGAACATGGGTAAACATACAGAACTGATATTTCATGTTATTTATGATATTACAGGAGTTTTAATGATCATATAATGATTTATATTATATCCATGTGGACGTATCATTAGATAATAATTAAATGATGATTGATTGGGTTAATTTGAGTGATTGTTCGATCATAATGAACTTGTTTTATTTTATCACTAGAAATATGGCCATAAGTTAGTTCAAGAACTTTAAATATAAGATGATACATATAACATGTTCTGGTTTAACCATAAAAATGGTTTCATGACCAGATATGCTGGTATTAATGGAAGAAGAAAACTTGTCATTCTTGAAGGAGATAAATTAACACCTCACGAACAACGTTCTCCATAATAAAATAAAAGGAAGAGGGAAAGGGTGTTGGATGATATAATAAAACATTTGCATCATAAAATTATAGTACATGTATAATAATGGAGTTACAATGCCATTTTGATGAAGATATATGGAGAGATATCAAGAAATGAAGTTGAACTTGAAAGGAAATTAAAGGAGAAGAGGGAGAGAAATTACCTCTTAAATCTTCCTCTTGAGATCCTCTTTAACAAAGCAAGGATTGGTCTTTTGATAACACTAGAAACTCTTGAACATGGGATAGGTGAAAATGAGGATGTTTAGTCAGAGTTTATAGAAGGCTTGGGGCTTGATAGGTGTGAGGAAATGAGGGTGTGAAGTGTGGTTTTTATAGTGGAGGGGAGAGGGGTTCTCTTAATATAAAATTCCTTAGTTTATTAATTCCTCACAAGACAAGGAATAGTGAGTCATCCATGAACAAGAATAGTAAATAAGTCATGTGAGTTTGGTATTTTGGTGCTTACATCACCTTTGATGTCAGCAATAGTGGGTTTTAATTATAATGTATTTATACGGTAAATTAATGTATTTTACTATTCAACAAAAATTCAGGTTTTTTAGAAAAATCCCAAAAATTCAGCCCAACCATTTTTTTGATTTTTAGAATCCAAAAATGAAGTTCATTTTTTAAAAATAATTTTCTAAATATTATTAATTTATTATTTAATTAAAATTATAATTTACTTAAAAACAGTTTTTAAAATTAAAACATGTATTATAGTGCATTCAAAAATTATGTAGGGTCTTATAAAATTATTTAAAACCTATAAGACATTTATTTTATAACTAATTAACACATTTAAGGAAAATAAATTTTCTTTTAAATTAATTAATTAATTATAAAAAATTATTTATGACTTACAAAATACCAAAACGTTTACTAAGGTAAAATTGTCACTTTCTAATATGTCTAAATTTTATTTAATTATTCACAGGTAAGGTAACTCTTATTTTGGATTATTTACTATTCATAAGGTTCATATTCCTATTCATAAGGGTATGTTACTATTCATAATGGTAGGTTGCTATTCACCAAAAAATATTTTTTTTATTAGACTCCAAAAATCATCTTGAACACAACCATGTCTGTCAGATTCTCAAAATTCCCAATACAGAAGTGACAAACTTATTTTTAGAGGTCACTTAGCACTTAGAAGTTCATTATGTGGTGTTTGCATGCGATTTTATGACATAATTTAAAGAAGACAATTTCCATTGAAAAACTTTGGGTCGTTACATTAATCCACCCTTAAGAAATTTCACCCCTAAAATTTCACTTTACACAAATAGGTGTGGGTACTTCTCCTTCATTGACTCTTCTGGTTCCCAAGTTTCTTCCCCAAACTTATGGTTCCTCCAAAACAATTTAACAAGATGAGTTGTCTTGTTGTGTAGAACCATATCTCTCCAATCTAGAATCTCTACTGGTTGCTCCTCATAAGAGAGATCATCTTCCAGCTGTACCACCTCCGAGTTTAGTACATGTGAGGGGTACGATATGTACTTCCTCAAGAGTGACACGTAAACACATCATGAACTTGAGCCATATTCGGTGGAAGTTCAAGTTGATAGGCCACGGCTCCTATGTGGTCAAATATCTCAAAGGGGCCAACGTACCTTGGGATTAGCTTCCCTTTCTTCCGAAATCGCATGACCCTCTTCCATGGAGATATTTGATAGAAGACTTTGTCTCCAACATGTAACTCCAAGTCCCTTCGATGGTTGTCAACATAGTTATTTTTCTGACTTTGAGAAGCTTTGATGTGTTTCTGGATGAATTCAACCTTCTATGTCATCGCTTGAACAAGATTGGGTCCAAGTAGCTTTCTTTCCCCAACTTCAACCCAATAGGATGGAGTTCTACATCACTTTCCATACAAAGATTCATATGGATCCATCTGAATACTCGAGTGGAAGATATTTGTTTATGAGGGATCAACCAATGGGAGATGTTGATCCCACCAACCTTTGAATTCTAGAGAGTAGGCCCTTATCATATCTTCATGTGTCTGAATAGTCCTTTCAGACTGGCCATCAGTTTGGGGGTGATAGGTCGTGCTTAAATTTAATTCAGTTCTCAAATTATGTTGAAGACTTCTCCAAAATTTAGATGTCAATATTGGAACATGGTAAAAGAAAATAAAGAGTGGAAGTCCATGTAGTCTCACCACTTCTGTCATATATATCATTGCAAGTTGTTCAAGAGAGAGATCTTCCTGAATAGCGATAAAATGGGCAGTATTGGTGAGTCGGTAAACCACAACCCATATCACATTATTTTCATTTGACATCTCTGGTAGACCCATGTCAAATTCCATATTATCATTTTCCCATTTTCTCATGGGTACAGGAAATGGCTTCATCATACCTTTGGACTATTGTCGCTCAGCTTTAACTTATTGAAATACCAAACACCTTGATATATATTCAACAATATCCTTCTTCATGTTATCCCACCAGAAGTGTTATCAGAGCTCATGGTACATCTTGGTACTCCCCTAAAGGATAGATAATGTTGAGATATGTGCATTGTTTAATATCTCCATATTTATCCCTGGTGATGAAGGCACACAAAGCCGCATTCCAAAACAAATCACACCATTATCGTCGATACGGAACTTTTGCATCTTCCCTTCCTTTACTACATTCACCATCTTTTGTATCTCCACATCATCCCTTTGTTGTTCCTTAATCTTTTCTTGGATGGATGGTTGCACAATCATTCGGTAAAGGTAGGATGTATCCCCTTCCCTTATGATTTCCAAATCCATTCTTTGCATATCCAAGAATATAGGGTCTTTCTCAATCTGAAACATGGATAGAGTAGCAGGTTCTTTTTTTCTTAGTGAATCAGCTACCTTGTTCGCCTTTCTAGGATGATAGTGAATAGAGAATTCATAATACTTGATTAGATCTAACCATCTCCTTAGATGCATGTTAAGCTCATTTTGTGTGAATATATACTTTAGGCTCTTGTAGTCGGTGTATATGTCACACTTCTCGACATAAAGGTAGTGCCTCCAGATATTCAAGGAAAAAATCATAGCTTCCATCTCTAGATCATGTGTTGGTTAGTTTTTATCATGGATCTTCAATTTTTGTGAGGCATGGGCTATCACATTAACAATTTTCATGAGTACACAACCCAAGACTTTCTTTGAGGATTCACTATATATCAGAAAACTTTCTCCACTTTTCGGTAGTGTGAGTACAGGTGCAGTGATCAGACATCTCTTTTTCTCCTTGAATCTTCCCTCACATTCTTTCGTCCAGACATACTTTACCCCTTTCCTTGTCAACTATGTTAGTGGTCTTGACAATCGTGAGAATTTTCTCACAAAACGTCGGTAGTACCCATATAATCCATGAAAACTATGGATTTCTGTGACACTAGAGGTCATGGGCCATTCCTCAATCACCTTTTTCTTGGCAGGATCCACAGAAATTCCTTCACTTGTGATCACATGTCCCAAAAATGTGACTTGATTCATCCAAAAGTCACACTTTCGAAAAGTGGCCTACAACATCTCATTTCATAATTTTTCCAAAACTAGTCTTAGATGTTATTCATGTTCCTCATTTTTCTAGGAGTAGATGAGAATATCATCAAAAAACACTACCACAAAATTTTCAAGTTAATTTATAAAGGCTCTATTCTTAAAATCCAAGAATATTGAAGGGGCATCAGTAAGTCTGAAGGGAATCAAAAAAACTCATAGTGCCCATACCTTGTATGGAAGGAATTATTCTGAATATATTCCTTCTTCACTTATACCTGATGAAATATGGAATGGAGATCCACCTTTGAGAAGTATTGAGCTCATCTTAACTGGTTGAACAATTCATCAATCATACGGAGAGGATACTTGTTCTTTATGGTGATTTTTTAGAGTTCTTGATAATCGATACACAACCGCATTGTTTTATCCTTCTTCTTCTCAAAGAGAACTAGTGCCCCCAAGGTTATGTACTAGGGCGTATGAACCCTTTGTCCATATGCTCTTGCAGCTACTTCTTTAACTTCTCAAGTTTGATAGGATCTAACCTATAGGGACACTTCGAGATAGGAGTAGCTCTAGGAATGAGTTCAATTGAGATCTCTACCCTGTAATCCAGGGGAATTCTGGGAAACTCATTGGGAAATACATCATCATATTCCCTCACGATGGGCATTTCCTCAAGGTTGGAAATTTACTTCGACTCATCCATTTGGGCGAGGTATGCTTCTTCATAAGAAATCAACTCCCAAACCATTGAAGGATTTTTCAAAGGAGATTCATGATCTTCCGTGCATTTGTAGAGGATAATGGGATGGTTTGTAATATGAAAAGATATTTTCTTTTCCTGGCAGTTGATATGTGAACTATATAACGTGAGCCAATCCATTCCCATTATAGCGTCAAATTCCACCAAGGGAAGTATTACGGTATTTTCCAGAAGAATCTTCCCACATATTCCAACAGGAGAATTTTCAAACACTTGGGTTGTAATGATTTCACCACTTGGTGTTTTTACAGATATCTCTACTTCAAGGTTTTGAGGCTTCGATTCTATAGTTCTAGAAAACATGAATGATATAAAGGAATATGTAGAACCAGAATCAAATAAGACTTTTTCTATTCTTGAGTGAATAAGAAGTGTACCATGTACAACTTTATTATCTTGCTACACTTCGGCAGTAGTGATGGAATAATCCTTCTCTTGTTCTTTTGGATTTGGTCACTGCTGACGCTGATTACCCTCGGGAACCCGAGGTTTAGTGCACCGGTTTGCATAGTGCCCTAGATCCCTACAGTTGTAGCATTGAACCATGAGTTGTTCTCTCCTTTCATCGACTACATTATCTTTCCTTTTTGTGTCTTTTCGACACTCTTGAGAATGATTTCCTTCTTTCCCTCACATGAAACATTTACCTGTCCCTTTGAGGCAGTTCCCATGGTGCAACTTTCCACATTTTTGGCATGTGGGTCGTTGAGTTTTCTTCCCAAACATATCATTAGTTCCACAATCTTGAAACTCCATCATTTTTTTCTTATCCCCATAGTCATGGGACCATTCTCTAAACTCCATCTCCACTTTTAGAGCACATCAAACAACTTCTTCATAACTCACAAATTATTAAATTTCAAGAGCCTTTTGAAGGTGGGTTTTAATCCACTAAAGAATCTATCAATTTTGATATCATTGTTTATAAAAACACCCAAATTGTACCTTTCAAGCCTTGCCAAATTCGCTTTATAGGTTTTGACATATTCTTATTCTTTTTTCGTGATCTCTATGAATTAACTCTACATATTCGTGCAAAGAGTTCTTGGGAAATATGTGTTAAGAAACATTATCTTAAAGTCTTCCCATTTCATCTCTTCAATTTCCTCCCTTGGGTTGGTGTTCTTAATCAAAGCCCAGTATTGATCAGCCTCTCCATCTAGAAGATAAACGACTAGAGTCACCTTCTCTATCTCAGAACAGTGATGAATAGAAAAGATCTTCTCCATGGAGTTGACCCACTATTCCGTAGCTAATGGATTATAATATCCATTAAATGTCGGTGGTCGGTGCTCCATAAAACATTTGATAGCCAGTTGATCCCTCTTTGGTGAAGGAGGATGTTACCCATTATTATGGTTATTGTTCATAACCTGATATAATTGGGTAAGAATCTCCATGAAGTTTTTAACTCCACCTCCCAAATCATTGAGGATGTCGTTCGGGCAATCGCTGCATTGGCCCTCGCAAGAGTTGTTGGCCTGATTTCTCAAGGTTCCCACCATTTTCTAAAATAGAAAAGGTCAGAACAAAACATGAGTCAACAATTCAGGAATAAATAACTTATTTATTTTCACAATTTATACTAAAATGATAACATATGGGATACCTATGTATATAATCTTGTGTGCATATTTTTACATAGTCTCATGCTAGACATTTTCTCTAGGGTTCACTAATCCTAATTCCAAAATTTACTAAAACATTCCTCTGATACAAACTATAGCCACCATGACCTCCTTAAATTACTATTACATCATTTTAAAGATAAAATACATAATAGTATTACACATAGAGGATCCAAAGGTTTAGTGTGTTGGGAAAACTAGGACCATACATAACAATTACAACATCAAGCATAAAGATTTATTTAATTTATTCTTCTCTAGATTCTTATTGTCACTTGTCATCTCTTTAGTACATGTAGCCACCTCAGGATATACATAAAAATGTTTGAGATAGAATCCTAGTAATAGGATAGATAATAATAGTACAACATGGGGTGAGCATAATCATAACATGGAAAAAAGATCATGAACATGCGAGGAAGAAAAAATATAAGACTTGAAATGTGGAAAATCATAAAAATGAAACATCATGTATTAGTGGTTAACTACGATACATACTTCTGAACCAAGATATAATCTTTTTGACACAACATTTCTCATTTACACATGAGATTCACCACTTTACCCAATTCATTAGAGAACTATATAATTCCGAGCGCACCCATCACATCATAACATTATCATCATCATGTTTGTCACATGGAACATATATGAAAAGTGAACATAAATGACCCATGTAAAGGAATGGGTTACATATCATAAGAACACATTCATAAACTTGGGGGGTCCCAAAATAAATAGGGAATAACAAACATGTTTCACGAACCATCCATTTTGAGAGAGAAGTAAAAGGTGTGTTCTTAAAAGAATATTTCTTTTGAAAAACATTTTGTTTGAAAAAAAATCCGGTGACAAACATGTATATACTATAATAGGAAATAAAATGCTGAAAAAATGATCTTTAAGGAGTAACCATATCAAAAAAATATATTAAAAGAGGGAGAACCCGAAGGATTAAAGCTGGGTTCGATAATTTCCCCTTACCTTGTATCTAAATGCTTCCTTCTCTTTAATGCCCTGTATAATGAAATTATATTCATTAATTATAAATAAAGAACATTTTGTACATTAATATGTTTCATTATGGTTTTATTAAGTTATTTTATGTTCCTTTGGATGAGTTATAGAGTTTAAAAACATTTTTTGGGAATGTTTTTTTTTCATCGTTTTCTTGAGTGGTTCACTTGTATTCTTAAATTGAAGATCAGGTAGAACAGGGGTAAACACCCAAAACTAATATTTCATGTTATTAATGATATTATATAATTTTTAATGATCTTATAATGAATTACATTAGATCCATGTGTATGTATCATTAGATAATAATTAAATGGTGATTGTTTGGGTTAATATGAGTGATTTTTCAATCATAATGAACTTGTTTTATTTTATCACAAGAAATATGGTCATATATTAGTTACAGAACATTAAATAGGATATAATACATATAAAATTTTCTGGTTTAACCATAAAAATGGTATCATGGTCAAATCTGATGGTAGAAATGGAATAATAAAACTTTTCGTTCTTGAAGGTGATAATATAACACCTCAGGAACAATGTTCTCATTAATAAAATAAAAGGAAGATGGAAAGGGGGTTGGATGATATAATATGCCATTTCCATCATAATATTCAACTAAATTTATAATACTAGAGTTAAAATACCATTTTGATGAAGAAATATGGGGACCGATCAAGAAATAAACTTGAACTTAAAAGGAAATTAAAGGGGAAGAGGGAGAGAAATTACCTCTTAAATATTCCTCTTGAGATCCTCCTTAAGGAAGCTAGACTTGGACTTTTGATGAGACCAGAAACTCATAAAAGTGGGATAGGGTCTAGGGAGGATTTTTGGGAAGAGTTTATATAAGTCTTGGAGCTTGAGTGGTGTGAGGAAATGAGGATGTGAAGGGTGGTTTTTATAGTGGAGGGGAGAGGTGTTTTCTTAATATAAAATTCATTAGTTTATTAATTCCTCACAAGAAAATAGATAGTGATTCATCCATGACCAATAATAGTAAATAAGTCATGTGAGTTAGGGATTTGGGTGCTTACATCACTTTTGATGTCAAGAATAGTGGGTTTTAATTATAATGTATTTATACGGTATATTAATGTATTTTACTATTCACCAAAACTTTAAGTATTTTAGAAAAATCCCAAAAATTCACCCCAAACATTTTTCAACTTGAAGAATGCAAAAATTTAATCCATTTTTTAAAAATAATTTTCCAAATATTTTTAATTTAATATTTAATTAAAATCATAATTTACTTAAAAAACAGTTTTTAAAATTAAAACTGATTTTATAGTGCATTCAAAAATTACGTAGGGTCTTATAAAATTATCTAAAAACTTTAAGACATTGATTTGATAATTAATGAAAAAAAATTAGGATAATAAATTTTATTTTAAATTGATCAATTAATTATAATTAATTATTGATGACTTAAAAAATACCAAAATGTTTACCAAGGTCAAATTGTCACTTTCTAAGATGTCTAAATTTTATCTAATTATTCATGGCTAAGGTAAATCTTATGTTGGATGGTTTTCTATTCATAAGGGTCATATCACTATTCATAAGGGTAGGTTACTATTCACCAAAAATTATTTTTGTTTTATTAGACTCCAAAAATCATCTTGAACACAACCTTGTATGTCAGAATCTCAGAATTCCCAATACATAAGTGAAAAACTTTTGAGATTATCACTTTACCCAATGCATTAGAGCGCTGTATAATTCTGGACGCACATGTCACATCATAACATTATCATTATCAAGCTAGCCACATGGAAAATATATCAAAAGTGAACATAAATAACCCAAGGAAAGGAATGGGTATCATCTCATAAGAACACATTCATAAACTTGGGGTTCCCAAAAGAAAGAGGAAATAACATACATGATTCAAGGACCGCCCACATTGAGAGAGAAGTAAAAGGCGTGTTCTTAAAAGAAGAGTTATTTTGAAAAACATTTTGTTTGACATAAAAAACAATGAAAACAAGTATATCCTATAAAATAAAAGACAATTATGAACGAGTGATCTTTAAGGAGTAACCATATCAAAATAATGGGGTGAAAGAGGGAGAACCCGAAGGATGAAAGTTGGGTTAGAGAGTTTCCCCTTACCCTGTATCTGAATGCTTCCTTCTCTTTAATGTCCTGTATAATGAAATTATATTCATTAATTGGAAATAAAAAACCTTGTGCACATTAATATGGTTCATTATGGTTTTATTAAATGATTTTATGTACCTTTGTATTAGTTATATAGTTTAAAAACCTTGTTTGGGAATGTTTGTTTTTATGGTTTTCTTGAGTGGTTCACTTGTATTATTAAATTGAAGTTCGGGTAGAACATGGGTAAACATACAGAACCGATATTTCATGTAATTAATGATATTACAGGAGTTTCAATTATCTTATAAAGAATTATATTAGATTAATGTAGATGTATCATTAGATAATAAATAAATGATGATTGTTTTGGTTAATTTGAGCGATTTTCCGATCATAATGAACTTGTTTTATTTTATGATAGGAAATATGGTCCTAAGTTAGTTCTAGAACATTAAATAAGAGATAAAACAAATAAAATTTTCTGCTTCAACAATAAAAATGGTTTCATGACCATATTGGAAGGTAGAAATGGAAGAAGTAAAATTGTCGTTCATGAAGGTGAAAAATTAACACCTCATGAACAACGTTCTCCTTAATAAAATAAAAGGAAGAGGAAAAGGGGGTTGGATGATATAATATTTGATTTTAATCATAAAATTATATTAAATTTATAATTATGGAGTTAATGTACCATTTGGATGAAGATATATGGGGAGAGATCAAGAAATGAACTTGAACTTGAAAGGAAATTAAAAGAGAAGAGGGAGAGAAATTACCTCTTAAATATTCATCTTGAGATCCTCCTTAAAGAAGCTAGGCTCTGTCCCTTTATGAGACCAAAAACTCTTGAACATGGGAGAGGGGATAGGGAGGATTTTTTTTCCAGAGTTTAGAGATTTCTTGTAGCTTGAGAGGTGTGAGGAAATGAGGGTGTGAAGGGTGGTTTTTATAGTGGAGGGAGAGGGGTTTTCTTAATATAAAATTCATTAGTTTATTAATTCATCAAAATACAAGGAATAGTGAGTCATCCATGACCAAGAATATTAAATAAGTCATTTTATTTTGGGATTTGGGTGCTTACATGACTTGTTATTTCAGGAATAGTTGGTTTTAATTGTTGTGTATTTATACGGTAAATTAATGTATTTTACTATTCACCAAAAATTCAAGTATTTTAGAAAAATCCCAAAAATTCACCCCAACCATTTTTCGATGTGTAGAATCCAAAAATGATTTCCATTTTTCAAAAATGATATTCTAAATATTACTAATATAAATATTAATTAAAATCATAATTTACTTTAAAATAAATTTTTTAGAATTAAAATTGATTTTATAGTGCTTTCAAAAATTACGTGGGGTCTTATAAAATTATCTAAAAACTATAAGACATTTATTTGATAATTAATGAACACATCTTATGAAAATAAATTTTATTTTAAATTAATTAATTAATTATAATTAATTATTCATGACTTACAAAATACCAAAACGTTTACTAAGGTCAAATTGTCACTTTCTAAGATGTCTAAATTTTATTTAATTATTCATGGGTAAGGTAACTCTTATATTGGATTATTTACTATTCATAATGGACATATTAATATTCATAAGGGTATTTTACTATTCATAAGGGTAGGTTACTGTTCACTAAAAATTATTTTTGTTTTATTAGACTCCAGAAATCATCTTGAACACAACCGTGTATGTCTGATTCTTAAAATTTTCAATACAGAAGTGAAAAACTTATGTTTAGAGGTCACTTAGCACTTATTAGTTCATTATGTTGTGTTTTAATGTGATTTTATGACATAATTTTAAGAAGATAATTTCCATTGAAAAAATTTTGGTCATTACATTCTTCCCCCCTTAAGAAATTTCACCCCCGAAATTTCACTTTCCCCAAACAGGTGAGGGTACTTCTCCTTCATTTCCTCGTCTGGTTCCCAAGTTGCATCCTCAAACTTATGGTTCCTTCACAACACTTTAACCAGATGAGTTTTATTATTGCGTAGAACCATATCTCTCCAATCTAGAATCTATATCAGCTGCTCCTCATAAGAGAGATCATCTTTCAGTTGTACCACCTCTGAGTTTAATACATGTGAGGGGTCCAGTATATACTTCCCCAAGAGTGAAATGTGAAACACATCATGAACTTGAGCCATATTCGGTGGAAGTGCAAGTCGATAGGCCACGGATCTTATGCAGTCAAGGATCTGAAAGGGGCTAATGTACCTTGGTCTTAGCTCCCCTTTCTTCACAAATCGCATGACTCTCTTCCATGGAGATATTAGAAGGAAGACTTTATCTCCAATGACGAAATCCAATTCACTTTGATGATTTTCATCATACCACTTTTGCCTACTTTGAGCAGCATTGATGTGTTTTTGGATGACTTCAACCTTCTCTACCATCTCTTGAACAAGATCTGGTCCAAGTAGCTTTCTTTCTCCAACTTCATCCCAACAGGATGGAGTTCCACTTTTGAATGTCTCTGACCATGATCCAAGGTAAACATCTAAATTTTGGAGAAGTTTTCAACATGCTTTGAGCACTAAATTAAATGTCAGCATGAACTATCACCCCCAAACTGATGGCCAGTCTGAAAGGACAATTCATATGCTTGAAGATATTCTAAGAGTCTGAAGTAGTGATCCGGATGGGTGACCTTCTGGGATGTTTTTCCAGGGTGTGTGTGAGTGATGAAAATGCACACTGGAAAGGATATGTGTTGGACTATGGGGACTTACCTTAGTTATATGAGTCGTTCATGCATGTTGGTAGACCCTTGGGTGGGGACCATGTGTCTGCGGGGCAACTGGTGGTACCAGGCATGTCAGGGCCTGACGACCATGTTAAGGCGGGGTGCCTGTGCAGTCACCATGACCTAGTTGTTCCATTTGGTAACAAAGGTGGTACCCAGCCTTAAGTGTGGTGCACTGCCTGGGTTGTGATATGTAAGGACCACAACGAAGACGTTGTGCTCTAAAGGGGGGGGGGTGATTGTAACACCCCCCAGATGATAAAGGATTAAATGACTAAATGATATTACTCTTGTCAACAAGTTGAACCATCCTTTTCAAGAGCCTAATTGATTAGAACTCCATATCTAAGCGTGCTTGGCCTGGAGTAGTGATCAGGATGGGTGACCTTCTATGAAGTTTCCTAGGGTTTGTATGAGTTAGGACAATGCACACTGGAAAGGATATGTGTCGGCATGTGGGGACTGTCATTAGTCATATGACCCGTTCAATCATGTTGGTAGACCCTTGGGTGGGGACCACATGTCTGCGGGGAAACTAGTGGTACATGGGAGGCCAAGTCCTGATGACCATGTTAAGGTGGGGTGGTTGTGCTATCACCATGACCCAATTGCTCCATTGAAGGAAGGTGCACCTTGTTGACGTGAGTAATATTATTTAGTCATTTATCCCTTTATCATTAGGCGGTGTTACAATCACCCCATCCCCCTCCTTTAGAGAATAATTTTCTCATATGACTAATGATTGTTCCCACAGGACAACACATGTCATTTCCAGTATGATTTTTCCTCACTGGCACACACCTTGAGAAACTTCCCAGAAGGTCACCCATCCTGATCACTACTCCAGGCCAAGCATGCTTAAATGTGGAGTTCTAATCAGACAGTCTCCCGAAAAGAAAGGTGCACATAAACTCTACCCAAACATCCCCCTAGCCCCTCTCCCACATTCCTGAGTTGCTGGTCTAATCAAAAAATCAAGCCTATCTTCTTTAAGCAGGATCTTAAGAGGAAGATTTAAGAGGTAATTTCTCTCCCTCTTCTCCTTTAATTTCCTTTCATGTTCAAATTCATTTCTTGTTCTATCCTTATCTATCTTCATCCAAATGGTATTGTAACTCTAGAATTATAAATTTACTATAATTATATGATGAAAATGGGATATTATATCATCCAACCCCCTTTCCCTCTTCCTTTTATTTTATTAAGGAGAACTTTGTTCGTGAGGTGTTAAATCATCACCTTCAAGAACGATGAGTTTTCTTCTTCCATTTATACCTTCATATCTGGTTATGAAACCATTTTTATGGTTCAATCACCCCCTCCCCCTCCTTTAGAGAACAATGTTCTCATATGACTAATGATTGTTCCCACCGGCCAATACATGTCGTTTCCAGTGTGCTTTGTCCTCACTGGCACACACCCTCAGAAACTTCCCAGAAGGTCACCCATCCTGATCACTACTTGAGGCCAAGCATGCTTAAATGTGGAGTTCTAATCAGACAGGCTCCCGAAAAGAAATGTGCACATAAACTCTACCCAAACATCCTCCATAGGCCCTCTCCCACGTTCCAGAGTTGCTGGTCTAATAAAAAATCAATCCTATCTTCTTTAAGTAGGATCTCAAGAGGAAGATTTAAGATGTAATTTCTCTCCCTCTTCTCCTTTAATTTCCTTTCAAGTTCAAATTCATTTCTTGATCTATCCCCATATATCTTCATCCAAATGATATTGTAACTATAGTATTATAAATGTACTATAATTATATGATGAAAATGGGATATTATATCATCCAACCCCCTTTCCCGCTTCCTTTTATTTTATTAAGGAGAACGTTGTTTGTGAGGTGTTAAATTATCACCTTCAAGAACGACATGTTTTCTTCTTCCATTTATACCTTCATATCTAGTTATGAAACCATTTTTATGGTTCAAACAGAACATTTTATATGTATTATCTCCTATTTAAAGATCTAGAACTAACTTATGACCATATTTATAGTGATAAAATAAAACAAGATCATTATGATCGAAAAATCACTCAAATTAACACAGACAATCATTATTTAATTATTATCAAATGATACATCCACATGGATCTAATATAATTAATTATAAGATCATTCAAAATCTTGTAATATCATTAATGACATGAAATATCAGTTCTGTATGTTTACACATGTTCTACCCGAACTTCAATTTAAGAATACAAGTGAATCACTCAAGAAAACCATAAAAACAAACATTCCCAAACAGTGTTTTTAAACTCTATAACTCATCCAATGGAACATAAAATCACTTAATAAAACCTTAATGGACCATATTATTTTGTACAAGGTTCTGAATTTCTAATTAATGAATATAATGTCATTATATAGGACATTAAAGAGAAGGAAGCATTCAGATACAAGGTAAGGAGAAATTCTCAAACCCAACTTTCATCCTTCAGGTTCTCCCTCTTTCAATCATTTTTTGGATATGGTTACTCTATAAAGATCATTTTTTCATAATTTTCTTTCCTTTTATATAACGTTCATGTTTATCACTGTTTTTATGTCAAACAATTTTTTTTCAAAAGAAATATTCTTTTAAGAACTCACATTTTACTTCTCTCTCAAAGTGGACGGTTATTGGACCCTTTAAGATCCTTTACTGCATAGGAGTCTTAGCCTATCGACTTGCACTTCCACAGAATATGGCTCAAGTTAATGATGTGTTTCACGTTTCACTCCTGAGGAAGTACATACCGGACCCCTCACATGTACTAAACTCATAGGTGGTACAGCTAGAAGATGATCTCTCTTTTGAGGGGTAGCCAGTAGAGATTATTCATGAGAGAGATGTTGTTCTACGCAACAATAAAACTCATCTTGTTAAATTATTGGGGAGGAACCATAAGTTTGAGGAAGCAACTTGGAAACTGAAATAGTAAATGAAGGAGAAGTACTCTCACCTATTTGTGTAAAGTAAATTTAAAGGGAAAAAATTCTTAAGGGGGGAAGAATGTAACGACAGTAAGTTTTTCACTGGAAATTATCTTCTTAAAATTATGCCAAAAATCACATAAAAACACAACACAATGAACTAATAAGTGCTAAGTGACCTCTCAACATAATTTTGTCACTTTTTTTATTGGGAATTTTGAGAATCTGACATACATAGTTGTGTTCAAGATGATATTTGGAGCATAATAAAACAAAAATATTTTTTGGTGAATAGTAACATACCCTTATGAATAGTAACATACCCTTATGAATAGTAATATTACCCTTATGAATAGTAAATCATCAAACATAAGAGTTACCTTACCCATGAATAATTAGTTAAAATTTAGACATTTTAGAAAGTGGCAATTTGACCTTAGTAAACATTTTTGTATTTTGTAAGTCATAAATAATTAATTACAATTAATTAGATAATTTAAAAGAAAATTAATTTTCTTAAAATGTGTTTATTAATTATCAAATATCTATCTTATAGTTTTCAGATAATTTTATAAGACCCTATATAATTTTTTAAATCACTATAAAATCAGTTATGAATAAGTTGTTCGGTGAGTTCTCAAAGTGGAGATGGAGTTTGGAGAATGGTCCCACAACAATGGTGATAAGAAATGAAAGATGGAGATTCAAGTCGGTGGATCTAATGATAAGGTTGGGAAGAAAACTCAACGACCCACATGCCAAAAATGTGGAAATTTGCACCATGGGAACTGCCTCAAAGGGACGGGGAAATTCTTTATGTGTGGGAAAGAAGGACATCATGCTCAAGAGTGTCGAAAAGATAGGAAAAGGAACGAGAATGTATCCAATGAAAGTAAAGAACAACTCATGGTTCAATGCTACAACTTTAGGGAGCTAGGGAAATTTTCAAACCAGTGCACTAAAACTTGACTTCCCGAGGGTAATCAGCGTCAACAACCATCGATGCCAAAAGAACATGGGAAGGCTTATGCCATCACTACTGTGGAAGTAGAGCAAGATAATTAATTCATAAAATGTACACTTCCTATTCAATCAACAATAGAAAAAAGTCTTATTTTATTCTCATTCTATGCATTCCTTTATATCTTGAAAGTTTTCTAGAACTATAGAATCGAAGCCCCGAAACCTTGAAGTAGAGATATCTATAAAAACAAAAAGTGGTGTAATCATTGCAACCCAAGGGTTTGACTCTTATCTTGTTGGCGTATGTGGTAAGATTGTTCTGAAAAATCTCATAATACTTCCCTTGGGGGAATTTGATTCTGTAATGGTAATGGATTGGCTCGCGTTATATAGAGCACATATCAACTGTCGAGAAAAGGAAATATCTTTTCATATTCCGAACCATCCCATGCTCCTCTACAAATTCAAGGAAGATCATGAATCTCCTTTGAAAATCCTTCAATGGTTTGGATGTTAATTCCCTACGAAGAAGCATACCTTGCCCAAATGGTTGAGTCAAAGGAAAGTTCCAACATTGAGGAAATTCAAATCATGAGGGAATATGACAATGTATTACCCAAAGACTTACCCAGAATTCCCCCGGATTATGAGGTAGAGTTATCAATTGAACTCATTCCCGGAGCTACTCCTATCTCGAAGTTTCCCTATAGGATGTCTCCTATCAAACTGTAGGAGTTAAAGAATCAGATTAAAGAGCATCTGGACAAAGGGTTCATACACCCTAGTGCATCACCATGGGGTGCACCAGTGATATTTGTAAAGAAGAAGGATGGAAAAATGTGGTTGTGTATCAATTATCGGGAACCCAACAAGATCACCATAGAGAACAAGTATCATCTCCCTAAGATTTATGACTTGTTCGACCAGTTAAGAGGATCTCAATACTTCTCAAAGGTTGATCTTCGTTCTAGATATCATTAGGTAAAAGTGAAGAAAGAAGATATTCAGGAGACTACCTTCTGTAAATGGTATGGGCACTATGAGTTTGTGGTGATGCCCTTAGCGCTTACTAATTCCCCTACAATCTTCATGGATTTTATAAATAGAGTCTTTAGACATTACCTAGAAAAATTTGTGGTAGTGTTTCTTGATGATATTCTTATCTACTCCAAGATCATGGAAGAACATAAAGAAAATCTAAGACTTGTTTTGGCGATATTAAGAATGGAGAATTTGTACGCCAAGTTTATAAAGTGTGCCTTTTGGATGAAACAAGTCACATTATTGGGACATGTGATCACAAGTGAGGGAATTTCAATGGATCCTTCAAAGAAAAAGGTAGTTGAGGAATGGACCAGGCCCTCTAGTGTCACAAAAATCTGTAGTTTTCTTGGATTACCTAGGTACTACTGACGTTTTGTGAGAAACTTCTCACTATTGTCAAGCCCGCTAACTATGTTAACAAGGAAAGGGGTAAATTATGTATGGATGAAATAATATGATGGAAGCTTTAAGGAGCTAAATAGAAGGCTAATCAATGCACCTGTACTCACACTACCGAAAAGTGGAGAAAGTTTGGTGATATATAGTGATTCCTCAAAGAAAGGCTTGGGTTGTGTAATCATGCAAAATGATAATGTGATAGCTTATGCCTCACGACAGTTGAAGATCCATGAGTAGAACTATCTGAGGCATGAGCAGGAGCTAGAATCTATGATTTTTGCCTTGAAAATCTGGCTACACTACCTTTATGTTGAGAAGTGTGACATATACACCAACCACAAGAGCCAAAAGTATATATTCAAACAAAAGGAGATCAACATGCGTCAAAGGAGATGGTTAGAGCTAATCAAGTATTTTGATTGCTCGATTCATTGTCATCTTGGAAAGGTGAACAAGGTAGCTGATGCACTAAGTAGAAAAGAACATGCCACTATATCCCTGCTGCATATTCAGAAAGACCCTATCTTCTTGGATATGCAAATAATGGATTAGGAAATCATAAGGTCAGGGGATAAATCCTACCTTTCCCAAATGATTTTGCAACCATCCGTCCAAGAGAATATTAAGGAAGCACAAAGGGATTATTTGTAGATACAAAATAGGGTGAATGTAGTAAAGGATGGGAAGAAATGGGAGTTCCATATCGACGATGATGGTGTGATTCTATTTGGAATGTGGATTTTTGTTCCTTCATCACCCGAGATAAAGATGGAGCTATTGGAAAATGCACATAGCTCAAAATTCTCTATCCATCATGGGAGTACCAAGATGTACCGTGATCTCCGAGAACACTTCTGGGGGGATGACATGAAGAATAAGATTGATGACTATATATCAAGGTGCTTGGTATGTCAGCAAGTTAAATTTGAGTGACAAAAGTCCAAAGGTATGATGCTACCATTTCCTATACCCATGTGGAAATTGGAAAATGTTACTATGGACTTTGGCATGGGTCTCTAAAATATGTCAAAGGGAAATAATGTGTTATGGTTTGTGGTTGACCGACTCACCAAGACTTCCCATTTTATCACTATTCGGGAAGATCTCTCGCTTGAACAACATGCAAAGATATATGTGATGGAAGTGGTGAGACTGCATGGAGTTCCACTCTCTATTGGCTTTGACCGTGATCTGAGGTTCACATCTAAATTCTGAAGAATGCATGAACATTCTTTGAGAACATAATTAAATTTCAGAAAGACCTATCACCCTCAAACTGATGTCCAGTCTAAAAAGACTATTCAGATGATTGAACATATGCTAAGAGCCTACTCTCTAGAATTCAAAGGTGGATGGGATCAGAATATCCATTGGTTGAGTTATCATACAACAATAGCTTCCACTAGATGTATTCAGATGGCTCCATATGAAGCTCTGTATGGAAGGTGATGTATAACTCCATCCTGTTGGGATGAAGTTTGAGAAAGAAAGTTACTTGGACTCTATCTTGTTAAAGAGATGACAGAGAAGGTTGAAGTCATATAGAAACACATCAAAGCTGCTCAAAGTTGGAAAAAGAGCTACACTGACAACCGTCAAAGGGACTTGGAGTTTGACGTTGGAGATAAATTCTTCCTTCGAATATCTCCATGGAAGAGAGTCATGTGATTTGGGAAGAAAGGGAAGCAAATCCCAAGGTACATTTGACCCTTTGTGATCCTTAACACCAGAAGAGAGGTGGCCTATCGACTTGCACATCCACCGAATATGGATCATGTTCATTATGTGTTCATGTGTCACTCCTGAGAAAGTGCATACCCGATCCCTCACATGTACTAAATTCAGAGGTGGTACAGCTGGAAGATGATCTCTCTTATAAGGAGCAACAAGTAGAGATTCTGGATCAGAGAGATATGGTTCTACGCCAAAAGACAACTCATCTTGTTAAAGTGTTGTGTAGGAACCATAAGTTTGAGGAAGCAACATAGGAAATGGAAGATGCAATGAAGAAGAAGTACCCTCAGCTGTTTATGTATAGTGAAATTTCGGGGGTGAAATTTCTTAAGGGGGAAGAATATAATGACCCAAAGTTTTTCAATGGAAATTATCTTCTTAAAATTATGTTATAAAATCACATGAAAACACAACATAATTAACTACTATGTGCTAAGTGACCTCTAAACATAAGTTTGTCACTTCTGTATTGGGAATTTTGAGAATCTGACATACATGATTGTGTTCAAGATGATTTTTGGAGTCTAATTAAACAAAAATAATTTTTGGGGAATAGTAACCTACCCTTATGAGTAGTAACATACACTTATAAATAGTAATATGACCCTTATGAATAGTTAATCATCCAACATAAGGGTTACCTTACCCATGAAAAATTAAATAAAATTTAGACATCTTAGAAAGTAAAAAATTTGACCTTAGTAAACGTTTTGGTATTTTATAAGTCATAAATAATTAATTATAATTAATTAATAAATTTAAATAAAAATTTATTTTCTTAAAATTTGTTCATTAATTATCAAATCAATTTCTTATAGTTTTTAGATAATTTTATAAGACCCTACGTAATTTTTGAAAGCACTATAAAATCAGTTTTGATTTTAAAAACTGTTTTTTACGTAGATTATGGTTTTAATTAAATATTATATTAATAATATTTAGAAAATTTTTCTTGAAAACTTGAATTACTTTTTGGATTCTACATGTCAAAATATGGTTAGGGTGAATTTTTGGGATTTTTCTAAAATACTTAAATTTTTTGTGAATACTAAAATACATTAATTTAACGTATAAATTCATTATAATTAAAACCCACTATTCCTGACATCACAAGTGATTTAGGAACCCAAATACCAAACTCACATGAATTATTTACTATTCTTGGTCAGGTATGACTCACAATTCCTTTTCTTCTAAGGAATTAAAAAACTAATGAATTTTATATTAAGAAAACCCCTCTCCCCTCCACTATAAAAACCACCCTTCACACCCTCATTTCCTCACACATCTCAAGCTTCTAGCCTTCTCTAAAATCTGCCCAAACATCCTCCCTATCCCCTCTCCTACTTTCAAAAGTTCATGGTCACATAAAAAGACCATGCCTAGATTCCTTAAGGAGGATCTCAAGAGGAAGATTTAAGAGTTAATTTATCTCCCTCTTCTCCTTTAATTTCCTTTCAAGTTCAAGTTCATTTCTTGATGTCTCCCCATATATCATCATCCAAATGGTATTTTAACACCAATATTATACATGTACTGGAATTTTATGATTCAAAAGGGATATTATATCATCAAAATCCCTTTCCGTCTTCCTTTTATTCTATTAAGGAGAATGTTGTTCGTGAGGTGTTAATTTATCACCTTCAAGAACGACACATTTTCTTCTTCAATTTCTACCTTAAGATTTGGTCATGAAACCATTTTTATGGTTGAAACAGAACATTTTTTATGTATTATCCCATATTTAAAGTTCTTTAACTAACTTATGACAATATTTCTATTGATAAAATAAAACAAGTTCATTATGATCGAAAAATCTCCCAAATTAACCCAAACAATCATCATTTAATTATTATCTAATGATACATCCACATGGATCTAATAAAATTCATTATAAGATCATTAAAAATTCTATAATATCATTAATAACATGAAATATAATTTCTGGATGTTTACCCATGTTCTACCCGAACATCAATTTAATAATACAAGTGAACCACTCAAGAAAACCATAAAAACAAACATTCCCGAACAATGTTTTTAGACACAATAACTCATCCAAAGGAACATAAAATAACTTAATAAAACAATAATAAACCATATTAATGTACTCAAGGTTCTGTATTTCAAATTAATGAATATGATGTCATTATATAGGGCATTAAAGAGAAGGAAGCATTCAGATACAAGGTAAGTGGAAATTCTCGAACCCAACTTTCATCCTTCGGGTTCTCCCTCTTTCACTCCATTTTTTTGATATCGTTACTCCATAAAGATAATTTTTTCATCATTTTATGAAATTTTATAGGATATACATGTTTTTCATTGGTTTTTATGTCAAACTAAATGTTTTTCAAATGAACACTTCTTTTAAGAACACACCTTTTACTTCTCTCTCAAAGTGGACGGTTCTTGAAACATGTATGTTATTCACTCTTTCTTTTGGGAAACCCAAGTTTATGTATTTGTTATTATGAGATGTAACCCATTAATTTACTTGGATTATTTATGTTCAATTTTGATATATGTTCCATGTATCAAGAATGATAATTATAATGTTATGATGTGACAGGTGCGCCCAGAATTATATATCACAATTTGAATGTTTGAATGTGAAGGGTGCACCCAGAATTATACATCACTCCAATAAATTGGGTAAAGTGATGAATCTCATGAGTAAATATGAATTGATGTCTGAAGAATATGATAGCTTGTTTCACAAGTATGTGTCGTAGTTAACCACTAAGACATGATATTTCATTTTTATGCATTGCCACATTTCAAGTGTTATATTTATGCTTCCTCTCATGTTCATGATATTTTTCCCATGTTTCGATTATGCTCACACCATGCTATAATTTAATATCTATCCTATTACTGGGCTTCTATCTCACCCCCTTTGATGCGTATCCTCAGGAGGATATATGTACTAAGGAGAGGACAAGTGCCAATAAGAAGCTAGAGAAGAAGAAATAAAATAAATGTTTATGCTTGATATTATATTTGTTATATAAGGTCCTAGTTTTTCCAAGACACAAAACCTTTGGATCCTCTATGTGTAATACTATTATGTTGTTTATCATTAAAAAAGGAAGGGTCTCTATAGTTGGTATCAGAGGAATGGTTTAGATAATTTGGGAATTAGGATTAGTAAACCCTAGAGAAAATATCTAGCATGAGACTAAGTACAAATATGCACACAAGAGTATATAAGTTGGTATCCCATATGTTATTATTTTAGTATAAATTGTGAAAATAAATAAGTTATTTATTCAGGAGTTGTTGACTTATGTTTTGTTCTAACCTTCTTTATTTTAGAAAATGTTGGGAACTAGTATAAATTAGGCCAACAACTCTTGCGAGGGCCAATGCAGCACATGTACTCAGACTACCGACTATAGAGAACATGGTAGCTGATGCACTAAGCAGAAAAGAACCTGCTACTCTATCCATGCTGCAGATTGAGAAAGACTCTAGCTCCCTTCATATTCCTAGAATGGATTTGGAAATCATAAGGGCATGTGATATCTTACCATTCCCAAATGATTGTACAACCATCCATCCAAGAGAAAATAAAAGAAGCACAAAGGGATGATGTGGAGATACAAAATAGGTTGAATGCAATAAAGGAAGGGAAGATATAGCAGTTCCATATCGACGATGATGGTGTGATTCGGTTTGGAATGCTACTTTGTTTTCCTTCATCACCCAGGATAAAGATTGAGCTATTGGAAAATGCACATAGCTCTATATTCTCTATCTGTCCTGGGAGTATGGAGATATACCATGATCTCCGATAACACTTCTGGTGGGATAACATGAAGAAGGAGATTGCCGAATATATATCAATGTGCTTGGTATGTCAGCAAGTTAAAGCTGAGCGACAAAAGTCCAAAGGTATGATGGAGCCATTTTCTATACCCATGTGGAAATGGAAAAATGTTACTATGAAATTTGTCACGGGTCTCCCAAAGACGTCAAAGGTAAATAATGCAATATGGGTTGTGGTTGACCGACTCACCAAGACTGCCCATTTTATCACTATTCGAGAAGATATACCACTTGAACAACTTGTAAAGATATATGAAATGGAAGTGGAGAGACTACATGGAGTTCCACTCTCGATTATCTCTGATCGCGATCCAAGTTTCACATCGAAATTCTGGAGAAGTCTCCAACAGTATTTGAGAACTAAATTAAATTTTAGCACGACCTATCACCCCCAAACTGATGGCCAGTCTGAAATGAATATTCAAATCCTTGAAGATATGTTAAGATCCTGCTCTTTAGAATTCAAAGGTGGATGGGATCAACATCTCCCATTGGCTGAGTTCATATACAATAATAGATTCTACTCGAGTATTTAGATGGTTGCATATGAATCTTTGTATGGAAAGCGATGTAGAACTCCATCCTATTGGGATGAAGTTGGATAAATAAAGCCACTTGGACCCGATCATGTTCAAGAGATGACAGAGAAAGTTGAAGTCATTCAGGAACACATCAAAGCTGCCCAAAGTCAGCAAAAGAGCTACGCTGACAACTATCGAAGAACTCATAGTTCGACATTGAAGATAAAGTCCTCCTTCAAATATCACCATGGAAGAGAGTCATGTGATTTGGGAAGAAAGGGATCTTAAGCCCAAGGTACATTGGCCCCTTTGAGATCCTTGACCGCATAGGTGTCGTGGCCTATCGACATGCACTTCCACCGAATATGGCTCAAGTTCTGGATGTGTTTCACGTTTCAATCCTGAGAAAGTACATAACGGAACCCTCACATATACTAAACTTAGAGGTGGTACAACTGTAAGATTATCTCTCTTATGAAGAATAGGCAGAAGAGATTCTAGTTCGGAGAGATATGGTTCTACACAACAAGACAACTCATCTTGTTAAAGTGTTGTAGAGGAAACAGAAGTTTGAGGAAGCAACTTGGGAACCGGAAGAGTCAATGAAAGAGAAGTACCATCACCTGTTTGTGTAAAGTAAAATTTTATGGGCGAAATTTCTTGAGGGAAGAATATAATGACCCAAAGTTTTTCAATGGAAATACTCTTCTGAAAATCTGTCATAAAATCACATGAAAACACAACATAATGAACTTCTGATTTCTAAGTGACCTCGAAACATAAGTTTTTCACTTCTGTATTGGGAATTTTGGGAATCTTATATACACAGTTGTGTTCAACATGATTTTTGGAGTCTAATAAAACAAAAATATTTTTTGGTGGATAGTAACCTACCCTTATAAATAGTATCATACCCTTATGAATAGTAATGTGAACCTTATAAATAGTAAATCATCCATCATAAGAGTTACCTTACCCATGAATAATTAAATAAAGTTTAGACATCTTAGAAAGTGTCTATTTGACCTTAGTAAACGTTTTGGTATTTTGTAAGTCATAAATAAATAATTATAATTAATTAATTAATTTAAAAGAAAATTTATTTTCTCAAAATGTGTTCATTAATTATCAAATCAATTTCTTATAGTTTTTAGATAATTTTATAAGACCCTACGTAATTTTTGAAAGCACTATAAAATCAGTTTTAATTTTAAAACTGTTTTTAAGTAAATTATGATTTTAATTAAATATTAAATTAATAATATAAAGAAAATTATTTTTGAAAAATTAAATTCATTTTTGGATTCTACATTTTGAGAAATGGTTGGGGTGAATTTTTGGGATTTTTCTAAAATACTTCAATTTTTGGTGAATAGTAAAATACATTAATTTACCGTATGAATAGATTATTATTAAAACCCACTATTCCTAACATAACAAGTGATGTAATCAACCAAATCCTGAACTCACATGACTTATTTACTATTCTTTTACATGGATGACTCACTATTCCTTGTCTTCTGAGGAATTAATAAACTAATGGATTTTATATTAAGAAAACTGATCTCCCCTCCACTATAAAGACCACCCTTCACACCCTCATTTACTCACACCTCTCAAGCTCCAAGCCTTCTCTAAACTCTGCAAAAACATCCTCCCTAGCCTCTCTCCCACGTTCAATAGTTTCTGGTCTCATCAAAAGTCCATTCCTAGCTTCCTTAAGGAGGATCTCAAGAGGAAGATTTAAGAGGTAATTTATCTCCCTCTTCTCCTTTAATTTCATTTCACGTTCAAGTTAATTTCTTGATCTCTCCCCATATATCTTCATAAAAATGTTATTGTAATTCCATTTTTATACATGTAATGGAATTTTATTATGCAATTGGGATATTATGTCATCCAACCACCTTTCCCTCTTCCTTTTATTTTATTAAGGAGAACGTTGTTCGTGAGGTGTTAATTTATCACCTTCAAGAACAACAAGTTCTTTTCTTCCATTTCTACCATCTGATATGGTCATGAAACCATTTTTGTGGTTTAAACATAACATTATATATGTATTATCTGCTATTTAAGGTTTTGGAACTTACTTATCATCATATTTTTAGTGATTAAATAAGACAAGTTCATTATGATCGAGAAATCGCTCAAATTAACCCAAACAATCATCATTTAATTCTTATCTAACGATACATACACATGGATATAATATAACTCATTATAAGATCATTAAAAATCTTGTAATATCTTTAATAACATGAAATAAAAGTTCTGTATGTGCACCCATGTTCTACCCGAACTTCAATTTAAGAATACAAGTGAACCACTCAAGAAAACCATAAAAACAAACATTCCCAAACAATGTTTTCAAACTCTATAACTCATCCAAAAGCACATAAATTCACTAAATTAAACTATAATTAAACATATTAATTTAAAAAAGTTTCTTTATTTCTAATTAATTTATATAATGTCATTATACAAGACATTAATGAGAAGGAAGCATTTAGATACAAGGTACGGGGAAATTTTTGTACCCAACTTTCATTTTTCAGGTTCACCATCTTTTACTCCATTTTTTGATATGGTTACTCCTTAAAGATCATTTGTTCATAATTGTATTTCCTCTTATAAGATATACAGGGTTTTCACTGGTTTTTATGTCAAGCAAAATGTTTTTCAAAAGAACATTTTTTTAAGAACATCCCTTTTACTTCTCTATCAAAGTGGATGGTTCTTGAAACATGTATGTTATTCACTATTTCTTTTGGGAACACCATGTTTATGAATGTGTTCTTATGAGATGTTACCCATTTCTATCCTTGGGTTATTTATGTTCGCTTTAGATATATATTCCATGTGGGAATCATGATAATGATAATGTTATGATGTGACGGGTGCACCCAGAATTATATAGTGCAATTTGAATATTTAAATATGACTGGTGTGCCCGGAATTATACAACACTCCAATGCACTGGGTAAAGTGATGAATCTCATGAGTAGATGTGAAATAATGTGTGAACAAGATGCTATCTTGGTTCACATGTAGGTGTCGTAGTTATACACTAAGACATGATGTTTAATTTTTATGCATTCCAACATTTAAAGTCTTATATTTATGAAACATCATGTCTATTCACTATCATCCTAGAAAGACGAACAAGGTAGTTGATGCACTAAGAAGAAAATAACCTACTACTCAATCTATGATGTGAATTGAGAAATACCCTATCTTCTTGTATATGAAAATAATGGATTTGTAAATCATAAGGGCAGGGGATACATCCTACCTTTCCCAAATGATTTCACAACAATCCATACAAGAGAAGATTAAAGAAGCACAAAGGGATGATGTGGAGATACAAAAGAGGGTCAATTCAGTAAAGGAAGGGAAGATGTTGGAGTTCCATATCTATGATGATGGTGTGATTTGGTTTGGAACATAGCTTTGTGTGCCTTCATCACCCGGGATAAAGATGGATCTATTGGACAATGTACATAGCTCTACATTCTTTATCCATCCTGGGAGTACCAAGATGTACGGTGATCTCTGAGAACACTTATGGTGGGATAACATGAAGAAGGAGATTTCCGAATATATATCAAGGTTCTTGGTATGTCAGCAAGTTAAATCTGAGTGACAAAAGTCCAAAGGTATAATGCAGTCATTTCCTTTACCCATGTGGAAATGGGAAAATTTTACTATAGACTTTGTCACGGGTCTCCCAAAGACGTCAAATGGAAATAATACGATATGGGTTGTGGTTGACCGACTAACCCAGACTGCCCATTTTATCACTATTTATGAAGATCTCTCGCTTGAAAAACATGCTAATATATATGTGACGGAAGTGGTGAGACTAAATGGAGTTCCACTCTCAATTGTCTCTGACCGTGATCCAAGGTTCACATCTAAATTCTGGAGAAGTCTTCAACATTATTTGAGAACTGAATTAGATTTTACCACGGTCTATCACCCCAAAACTGATGGCCAGTCTGAAAGGACTATTTAGATGCTTGAAGATATTCTTAGATCCTTCTCTCTATAATTCAATGGTGGATGGGATCAGTATCTCCCATTGGTTTATTCCTTATACAACAATAGCTTTCACTCGAGTATCCAGATGGCTCCATATTAAGCTCTATATGGAAAGAGATTTAGAACTCCATCCTGTTGGGATGAAGTTGGAGAAATAAATCTACTTGGACCTGATCTTGTTCAAGAGATGACAGAGAAGGTTGAAGTCATCTAGAAACACATCAAAACTGCTCAAAGTCAGAAAAAGAGCTACACTGACTACCGTCTATGGGACATGGAGTTTGACATTGGAGATAAATTCTTCCTTCAAATATCTCTATGGAAGAGAGTTATGAAATTTGGGATGAAATGGAAGCTAAGACCAAGGTACATTGGCCCCTTTGATATCCTCTACCGCATAGGTGTCGTGGCCTATCGACAAGAACTTCCACCAAATATGGCTCAAGTTCATGATGTGTTTCACATGTCACTCCTGAGGAAGTACATACGGGACCCCTCACATGTAATAAACTCAAAGGTGGTACAACTGGACGATGTTCTCTCTTATGTGGAGCATCCAGTAGAGATTCTAGATCGGAGAGATATGGCTCTACGCAACAAGACAACTCATCCTGTTAAAGTGTTGTGGAGGAACCATAAGTTTGAGGAAGCAACTTGGGAACTGGAAGAGCCAATGAAGGAGAAGTACAATCACCTATTTATGAAATGTGGAATTTTGGGGGCGAAATTTCTTAAGGGAAGAATAATGTAACAACCCAATGTTTTTCAATGGAAATTCTGTTCTAAAAATTATGTCATAAAATCAAATGAAAACAAAACATAATGAACTACTAAGTGCTAAGTGACCTCTTAACATAAGTTTTTCACTTCTGTATTGGGGATTTTGAGATTCTGACATACACGGTTGTGTTCAAGATGATTTTTGGAGTCTAATAAAACAAAAATTAATTTTGGTGAATAGTAACCTACCCTTATGAATAGTAACGTACCCTTATGAATATTAATATGACCCTTATGAATAGTAAATCACCCAACATAAGAGTTACCTTACCCATGAATACGTAAATAAAATTTATACATCTTAGAAAGAGACAATTTGACCATAGTAAAAGTTTTGGTATCTTGTAAGTCATTTATAATTAATTATAATTAATGAATGAATTTAATAGAAATTTTATTTTCTTAAAACCCACTATTCCTGACATCACAAGTGATGTAAGAACCCAAATCCTGAACTCATATGCCTTATTTATTATTCTTGGTCATGGATGACTCATTATTCTTTGTCTTTTGCGGAATTAATAAACTAATGAATTTTATATTAAGAAAACCCATCTCCCCTCCACTATAAAAATCACCCTACACACCCTCATTTACTCACACCTCACAAGCTCCAATCCTTCCCTAAAATCTTTCCAAACATCCTCCCTATCCCCTCTCCCACGTTCAATAGATTCTGGTCTAATCATAATACCAAGCCTAGCTTCCTTAAGGAGGATCTCAAGAGGAAGATTTAAGAGGTAATTTCTCTCCCTCTTCTCCTTTAATTTTCATTCAAGTTCAAGTTCATTTCTTTCTCTCTCCCCATATATCATCATTAAAATGGTTTTTTAACTCAATTAATATACATGTACTATAATTTTATGATGAAAATGGGATATTATATCATCCAACCCCCTTTCCCTCTTCTTTTTGTTTTATTAAGGAGAACATTGTTCGTGAGGTGTTAATTTATCACCTTTAAGAACAAAAAGTTTTCTTCTTCCATTTATACCATCAGATATGGTCATGAAACCATTTTTTTTGTTGAACCAGAACATTTTATATTTATTTTCTCCTATTTAAAGTTCTGTAACTAACTTATGACCATATTTCTAGTGATAAAATAAAACAAGTTCATTATGATCGAAAAATCACTGAAATTAACCCAAACAATCATCACTTAATTAGTATCTAATGATATACACACATTGATCTAATATAATTCATTATGAGATCATTAAAACTCTTTTAATATCATTAATAACATGAAATATCATTCCTGGAGACATACATCAAAGGAAAGGGTGATCATAAGGCCTAGTAAGGGTAAACAAGGGAATCAGTTTACTTATTTAACAAAAAGAACTTGAATAAAAAAAATAAAGACATGAGAAATGGAAGTATAGGAATATAATAATGAAAATAACTTGGAAAATAACTTGAATATGTGGCTAAAACATTTAATTTATACATTCATGAACATATCACCATGTTTTATCCCGGAGGTGTCATAAACATTACCAAGGTTATTCACCAAGGTATCGTGAAACTTGTCATCTCTAGAGATTAATTCTTTACCCAATGCATTGGAGCGTTATTAGGGTGAAACCTTAATATGTCTTTATTTTTATGTGTGCCAAATATATCATACTAAAAAATTTCATAAATAACTCATAGATAATAAAATAAATGGGTTTCACTTCAAAATCATGATGTTTTAAAAGTTCTTAAAAACATGACCATTAAGTCATTTATAACCCATGGAAAGGGAGTGAGGGTTATATATTTGTAAATTGAAGAATAAAATAGATAAATTTAATTTATTTATGAATACCCTTTTATATGAAAATAGAACTTTATATTCACATAAATATTACAGGAGAATTTCTTGAGACAAAGAGAGAGATTTTGAGACGAAAATTATGCAGCATAACGGCTGTTTAACATGGTTTTAGAAAACCATGAAAATAGAGAGGAAAAGATTCACCCACTCATAAATAACTCATAATACTGTATGGGTATAGAATAATATTATGGTATATATATTTGAAGTAAACACCATATGAAAATGAAACTCAAAGGAAAATAGAAGATGATATTTCTTCTACAAAATTTTTAGCATCCTAATGGCGTCACTTAAAAATTTGGAAAATAAATTGATGATAGAAGAAAAGTTCTCTCAAAAATTATAAATTAAATGGATAGTAATGAGAAAATATAAAAACATACCCTCAACATAAAGAGATGGAAACAAGAAGACACAATATAAAGGAAGTCATGCCTTTAAAAGAGGAGGGTGAAAAGATCCCTTACCTTGAAGAGTAACAACAAAAGCATGATGTTAGGGACCTTGGGAGGCTTGAGGGAAACTTGGGGGGACTCCTTTGGAGGTAAGGAGACCAGGAATTCATTGAGGATGATTTTTTAATTAAATTAATTAGGTAATTGTCTTGGTATATATAGGAAAAGTGAGTGAATACATTTTTAATTTTCAAGGCCCACCTCATAAGTGGTATTTGCAAAACCAGGGGATTTATCATGGTATTTTCCCATGGTATTGGCCAATTGTGACACCTCATAGCATATATCACTATTCATAAGTCGACCAGAAATATTATATCATTAATGATGTCATTAAACACCAGAAACACAAAACTGCATTTTAACTATTCATTGATAATTCATTTGTTTCAGAAAAAAACAAAAATTTCACCCTAACCTAATATCGATGCTCTGAATTCAAAAATGAACTCCATTTTATGAAAATAATTTTCTAAATAATTTTAATATAATTTTTAAATAAATTAATTATTTATTCCAAAGATACATCTTTAAAACTATAATTCATTTTGTAACACCTTAAAAAATTTATCGATGTCCCATAAAATTATCGTATAACAATACAAAAATAAAGTATCAATTTATGATTAAATTTTATGAAAATAAATTTCCATTTTAAATTATTAATTTAATTATAAAACCATAAATAAAATATTTATGGTGAAAAAAATACCAAAACTTAAACTATGATCATTTTT
Source organism: Viscum album (assembly GCA_963277665.1). NCBI lineage: Eukaryota > Viridiplantae > Streptophyta > Magnoliopsida > Santalales > Viscaceae > Viscum > Viscum album. Next base: position 1,280,691,695 of record OY728142.1, on the reverse strand, counting down.
TCACTTTTAAGATGTCTAAATTGTATTTATACATTCATGGGTGAAGTTTCTATTTTTTAAAATTACTATTCATTACTATCCATAAGGGTATGTTACTATTCCTACTTTACTATTCACTAAAAACCAATTTGATCTTATTAGAATCTAAATTTCTCACTGATCACAACTATAGAAGACCATTTTTTGAAAATCATTTCGCATTATTAATTATTTAATGAATAAAAAAATATTTTAAAATACCATTTTTTCCTTAATTCATCAATAATACACATTTTATATTTGTCTTGATATTTTAAATTCACAAACATTAACATAATAATAAATAACTATTTTATTTATAAAAAACAATTACACAAAGCAGCTAATGTCTTGTTACATAGCCCCTTATAACACTTGCATATGACCAATGTGTAAGGTGTGCTATGGTGAGAGAATCGTGGGGTGACTCGGACAACATTGCTTGTGTGGTGATTTCTATCAGCTTGAACTTCTCCCTTAGGTGATTCCATTCAAGCTTCATACATTGAATTTCAGCTTGGTCTTGGTCCAGAGCAAATCCCAGTGATGCTACCTCCTTCCCATGCTCTGAAGGATGGGATTTATATGGATCGAGTCTACTGGATGAGGCCATTCAATCTTCTTTCTAAACTAATTAACCAAGATAACCATATTTTTAAAAATATGATGTTATGATTATAGTTTCCAACGGTCAAATTGACCAATAGTTATATAACAGTAGAAACCCAATCATATCATTTTAATTATACCCACTTTATTAATTAAAGGATACAGATTTGTTGAGTATAAATTAAAATAACACCCAAAAATAAGAAACAAATATAATTAAAATGTTGAGGTCATTACATTCTTCCCCCCTTAAGAAAATTCATCCCTGAAATTTTATCTTCTACCCTATGATGGGAAAAGGTGTGGGTACTTCTGTCTCATCGACTCCTCTGGTTCCCACATCGCTTCTTCACATTTGTGGTTCCTCCACAACACCTTAACAAGGTGGTTAGTCTTGTTGCGTAGAACCTTGTCTCTACGATCTAACATCTCCACCGGCTGCTCCTCATAAGAGAGGTCATGTTCTAGTTTAACCACCTCTGGATTTAGTACACTTGAAGGGTCAGGTATGTACATTCTCAATAGGGGTACGTGGAAGACATCCTAAACTTGTGCAAGATTTGGAGGAAGTGAAAGATTATAGGCCACTACTCCCACATGATCAAGGATTTCATAGGGATCAATGTACCTAGGGCTGAGCTTCCCTTTCTTCCCAAACCTCATGACTCTCTTCCATGGTGAAATCTGAAGAAGGAATTTTTCACCAACATAAAACTCCAAGTCCATTTGATGGTTCTCGTTATATATCTTTTGCTGACTCTGAGCATCCTTAATGTCTTGTTGGATGGAATGGACCTTTTTTATCATCTCTTTCTCAAGATCAGTCCCAAGAATCCTTCTTTCACCAGCTTTATCCCAACAAGTATGAGTTCTACATCGATTCACATATATATCATCATAAGGATCCATTTGAATGCTCGAGTGGAAGATGTTGTTGTAAGAGAACTCAAATAAAGATATATGTTGACCCCATCCACCATTAAATTCCATTGAGCACGTTCTCAGCATGTCCCCATGTTTTTGAATAGTCATTTTAGATTGACCATCAGTTTGGGGGTGATAGGCTGTACTGAAATTCAATTCAGTTCTCATATCTTGTTGAAGACTTCTCCAAAATTTTGATGTGAACCATGGATCATGATCAGATACGATAGAAAGTGGAACTCCATGAATCCTTACCACTTCCTTCATGTAAATCCTGGAAAGTTGATCAAGAGATAAATCTTCTTGAATGGAGACAAAATGGGCAGTCTTGGTGAGATGGTCCACAATAACCCATATCGCATTATTTCCTTTGGAAGTTCTCGAGAGACCAGTGTCGAAGTCCATAGTGATATTATCCCACTTCCATGCTGGTATGGGTAGTGGTTGCAATCCCCTTTAGGAAGTTGTCAGTCTTCCTTCACTTGCTGACATACTAGTCACCTTGAAGTGTAGTCAGAAATCTCCATTTTCATATTAACCCACCAATAATGATCACGAAGGTCTCTACACATTTTCGAGCTACCGGGATGTATAGAGAAAGTCGAGATATGGGCTTCATCCATAATATCCTTCTATATTTCTGGAATACATTGAACATATATTCTTGTATGAAATTTTCGTACACCTTTTTGATCAGTATTGAACTTAAGAAACTTCACATCCTTCACAGCCTCAAACTTCTTCTGTAACAAAGGATCTTGTTTTTGAGATTTATTGATCTTCTCTAGTAGTGATCGTTGAGAAATCATTTGGGTTAGGGTTGACGATATCTCTTCCCTTATAATTCCAATGTCCAACTTTACTAGGTCATTGATCAATGGATCTCTTTGAATCTGCATCATGGAAAGAACAGCTGGGTCTTTATTGTTTAATGCATCAGCGACATTGTTTTCTCTTCTAGGATGATAATGAATTGAACAATCCTAGTATTTATGGAGTTCCAACCATATCATTTGTCTCTTGTTCAATTAATTTTGGGTGAAATTATACTACAAACATTGATGGTCTGTGTATATATCACATTTCTCCCCATAAAGATAGTGCCTCCATATCTTCGGGGAATAAACAACCACATCCAGCTCCAGATCATGCATAGGACAATTATTCTCATGAGTCTTCAACTGTCGAGATACATAATCAATGACCATTTCATTTTTCATGAGGATGCACCCAAGCCCTTTTAGAGATGCATCGATAAAAATAACTAATCCTTCTCCACTTGAGGGAAGATTTAACACAGGTGCAGTAACCAATCTCTTCATCATCTCTTGGAAACATTCCTCACACTCCTTTTTCCAGATGAACTTGACCCCTTTTCAAGTTAACTTGGTTAATGGATTAGAAATTCATGAAAAGTTTTTCATAAACCTCCTATAATATCCCGCTAATCTAGGGAAACTACAAAACTCAGTTATTGTTGTTGGCTGAGACTACTCCTCTATAACTTTTGTCTTCGCGGGGTCAACTGTGATTCCCTCATTGGTAACAATGTGCCCTAAGAAAGAAACTTGTTGAAACCATAATTCACATTTACTGAAATTTCCAAAAAGTCTCTCCTTCCGTAGAGTTTTTAAAATAACCATTAGATGATCCTCATGCTCCTCACGACCTTTTGAATATATCATAATATAATTAATAAAAACAGCAACAAAATTATCAAGGTAGTCTTTAAAGAATCTATTCATCAAATCCACAGAAATAGATGGTGCATTAGTCAGTCCAAAAGGCATAACAAAAAAACTCATGATGCTTATATCTTGATCGGAAGGCATTTTTTGGAATATCTTCTTTCTTCACCCTCAATTGATGATAACCATTTCGAAGATCAATCATAGAGAAGAATTGATCCCCATGAAGTTGGTCAAATAATTCATCAATTCGTGGAAGAGGTTATTTGTTATTTACTTTGATCCCGTTCAGTTCTATATAATCAATGCATAGCCACATCGATTCATCCTTATTCATCATGAAGAGAACAGGTTCTCCCTAAGGAGACACACTCGGTCGGATAAACCCCTTCTCCAAAAGATCTTTGAGTTGTTTCTTAAATTCCTCCAGGTCCACACTTTCTATCATATATGGGGTCTTTGATATTGGATGAGATCCTAGTACGAGTTCAATAGAGAACTCAACCTCTCTTTTTGGTGGAGGTCCATGAAACTCCTCAAGAAATACATCAATGTATTCTTGGACGATGCGTATATTTTCAATCCTCAAACTCTCTTTTCCTTCTTCTTCTTCACCGATCAATTTCATAAAGAAGTATATAAGAGGTTCTTATAGACAAAGTTCAGGTTGAGATATCTCTGCTTAGAAGATAACTGTAGGTTTTCCATTCCTGAATACTGATATTTCCTTACTTCTGCATTTCATCCTAGAATTATACATTGAGAGCTAGTCCATCCCTAGTATAATGTAGAATTCGAGTATGGGAATGACTACTAGATTTGCGATAAGATTGTGCTCACTAAATTAAATACTAGAGTTTCTATATACTGATGATGCTTGGATAATCCCAATAAGAGTCTTGACCGATAACTCTACTTTTAGCAAGTCAGGGGTTGATTCTAAATTCTTTGAAATCTTGGTGTAAATAAAGGAATGCGTAGAACTATAATCAAACAATGTGCTTTCTAGCTTTAAGAGAACAACATGAGTACCTACTACCACATCATTTGGAGCATAAAATTCAGTTGTCGTGATAGAAAAATCACGACCTTTCGCCCTTGGCCTTTTCTAAGGCTAATGGTGATTCCCCTCCACTACCCACATATTTGGATAGTGTTGGAAAAGTGCCCAAGTTTTCCACACTAAAAGCACTGGACATCAGGTAAGTCATGAACCGTCTTCACCTTGTCATTAGTGTTTTGAAGTTGAGGTTTCACGTCACATCGACAATTCCTCGCAATATGGCAATCTCATCCACACTTGTAGCATTTCCCTCTCCCAAGCAGGCAGTTCCCCGAATGCTTCTTCCAACATTTATTACACATAGAATGTTGCACTTTCTTGCCTCATCATCCTTGATCAAAGTTCCTCCCCAATCTTGGATCCATTGATCTCTTTTTGTTGTTGGATTTATGAGACCATTGCATCTCACCAAACTCCAGTTCGACTTGCATCGCATTTCACACAATATCCTCATAGCTGTCATAATCTCAGTTGGCTAGGTTCTTCCACATATGAGGTCTGAGTCCACAGAATAATCTATCAACCATTCCATTTGGATCCATGAAAAGGCTAAAAGTGTAATGTGAAAGCCTTGCAAAGTTCATCTCGTAGCTTCCCAGAGATTCATTCTCCTTCGGCTTTAGGTCGAGAAACTCATTCTCCATTCTTGTTCTCATGGAACGAAGGAAATACTAATGAAAAAAATGATAATGTGATAGCATATTCCTCATGACAGTTGAAGATACATGAGCTGAACTACACGATGCATGATCTAGAGATGGCAACTGTGATTTTTTCCTTGGAAATATGGTGACACTACCTTTATGGCAAGAAGTGTGAAATATACACCTACCACAAGAGCCTAAAGTATATATTCACACAAAATGATTTCAACATGCATCAAAGTAGATGGTTAGAGCTAATCAAGGATTATGATTGATCTATTCACTATCATCCTGGAAAGGAAAACAAGGCAGTTGATGTACTCAGTAGAAAATAACCTACTACTCTATCAAGGCTGTGGATTCAGAAAGAACCTATCTTCATGGATATGCAAAGAATGGATTTTGAAATCATAAGGGCAGGGGATACATCTTACCTTTCCCAAATGATTTCCCAACCATCCATCCAAGAGAAGATGAAGGAAGCACAAAGGGATGATGTGGAGATACAAAAAAGGGTGAATACAGTAAAGAAATGGAACATATAGGAGTTCCATATCGACGATGATGGTGTGATTTGGTTTGGAATGCATCTTTGTGTGCCTTCATCACCTGGGATAAAGACGGAGCTATTGGACAATGAACATAGCTCAACATTATCTATACATCCTGAGAGTACCAATATGTATTGTGATCTCCAAGAACACTTCTGGTGGGATAACATGAAGAAGGAGATTTCTGAATATATATCAAGGTGCTTGGTATGTCTGCAAGTTAAAGCCGAACCACAAAAGTTCAATGGGATGATACAGCCACTGCCTATACCCATGTGGAAATGGGAAAGTGTTACTATGGACTTTGTCAGGGGTCTCCCAAAGACATCGAAGGAAAATAATGCGATATGGGTTGTGGCTGACTGACTCACCATGACTGCCCATTTTATCGCTATATGGGAAGATTTCTCGCTTGAACAACTTGCAAAGATATATGTGATGGAAGTGGTGAGACTGCATGGAGGTCCACAATCCATTATCTCTGACCGTGATCCAAGATTCATATCTAAATTCTGGAGAAGTCTTCAACATGCTTTGAGAACTGAATTAAATATCAGCATGACCTATCACCCCCAAACTGATGGCCAGTCTGAAAGGACTATTCATACACTTGATGATATACTAAGAGCCTAGTATCTAGAATTCAAAGGTGGATGGGATCAACATCTCCCATTGGTTGAGTTCCATTACAATGATATCTTCCACTCAAGTATTTAGATGGCTCCATATGAAGATCTGTATGGAAAGCGATGTAGAACTCCATCCTGTTGGGATGAAGTTGGATAAACAAAGCTACTTGGACCTGATCTTGTTCGAGAGATGATAGAGAAAGTTGAAGTCATCCAGAAACACATCAAATCTGCTCAAAGTCAGCAAAAGAGCTACGCTGACAACCGTCAAAGGGACTTGAAGTTTGACGTTGGGGAGAAAGTCCCCCTTCGAATATCTCCATGGAAGAGAGTCATGTGATTTGGGAAGAAAGGAAGCTAAGCCCAAGGTACAATGGCCCCTTTGAGATCCTTGACCACATAGGATCGGTGGCCTATCGACTTGAACATCCACTGAATATGTCTCAAGTTCATGATGTGTTTAACGTGTCACTCCTGAGGAAGTACACACTTAACCCGTGACAAGTACTAAACTCAGAGGTGGTACCGCTGGAAGATGATCTCTCTTATGAGGAGCAGCCAGTAGAGATTCTGGATCGGAGAGATATGGTTCTACGCAACAAGACAACTCATCTTGTTAAGGTTTCATATAGGAACCATAAGATTGAGGAAGAAACATGGGAACTGGAAGAGGGAATGAAAGATAAGTACCCTCATTTGTTTGTGTAAAGTGAAATTTTGGGGGCGAAATTTCTTAAGGGGGGAAGAATGCAACGACTCAATGTTTTTCAATGGAAATTATCTTCTTAAAATTATGTCATAAAATCACATGAAAACACAACATAATGAACTACTAAGTGCTAAGTGACCTCTAAACATAATTTTTTCAATTTTTTATTGAGAATTTTGAGAATCTGATATATACGATTGTGTTCAAGATGATTTTTGGAGTCTAATAAAAAAATTAGTGAATAGTAACCTACCCTTAGGAATAGTAACATACCCTTATGAATAGTAATATGAGCCTTATGAATATTAAGTCATCCAAAATAATAGTTACCTTACCCATGAATAATTAAATAAAATTTAGATATCTTAGAAAGTGACAATTTGACCTTAGTAAACGTTTTGGTATTTTATAAGTCATAAATAATTAATTATAATTAATTAATTAGTCTAAAAAAATTATTTTCATAAAATTTATTCATTAATTATCAAATCAATTTCTTATAGTTTTTAGATAATTTTATTAGACCCTACGTAATTTCTGAAAGCACTATAAATCCGTTTTAATTTTAAAAACAGTTTTTTTAAAGTAAATTAAGATTTTAATTAAATATTAAATTAATAATATTTAGAAATCTCTTTTAGAAAAAGGGACCTCATTTTTGGATTCTAAATGTTGAAAAATGTTTGGGGATAATTTTTGGTAATTTTCTAAAATACTTGAATTTTTTTATGAATAGTAAAATACATTAATTTACCGTATAAATACATTATAATTAAAACCAACTATTCCTGACATCACAAGTGATGTAAGCACCCAAATCCTTAACTCACATGACTTATTTACTATTCCTTTCCTTTTAGGAATCACTATTCTATGTCTTGTGAGGAATTAATAAACTAATGAATTTTATAAAAACCCCTCTTCCCTCCACTATAAAAACCACACATCCCACCCTCATTTCCTCACGCCTATCAAACTCCAATCCTTCTCTAAAATCTGCCCAAACATCCTCACTAACCCCTATCCCACGTTCAAGAGTTTCTGGTCTCAGCAAAATACCAAGCCTAGCTTCCTTATGGAGGATCTCAAGCGGAAGATTTAAGAGGAAATTTCTCTCCGTCTTCTCCTTTAATTTCCTTTCAAGTTCAAGTTCAATCCTTGATATCTCACCATATATATTCATCCCAATTGTATTGTAACTCTAGTATTATACATGTAATGGAATTTTATGATTAAAATGGTATATTATATCATCCAACCACCTTTCCCTCTTCCTTTTATTTTATTTAGGAGAACGTTGTTCGTGAGGTGTTAATTTATCACCTTCCAGAATGAAAAGTTTTCTTCTTCCATTTCTACCTTAATATCTGGTCATGAAACCATTTTTATGGTTGAAATAGAACGTTTAATATGTATGATCTCCTATTTGATGTTTTGGAACTAACTTATGACCATATTTCTAGTGATAAAATAAAACAAGTACTTTATGACTGAAAAATAGCTCAAATTAACCCAAACAATCATCATTTAATTATTATCTAATGATACATCCACATGGATCTAGTATAATTAATTTTTAGACCATTAAAACTCCTATAATATCATTAATAACATGAAATATCAGTTTTAGATGTTTACCCATGTTCTACCCAAACTTCAATTTAAGAAGACAAGTGAACCACTCAAGAAAATCATAAAAACAAACATTACTGAACAATGTTTTTAAAATCAATAACTGATCCAAAAGAACATTAAATCACACAGTAAAACCATAAATAACCATATTAATGTACATAAGTTTCTGAAGTTCTAATTAATGAATATAATTTAATTATACAGGACATTAAAGAGAAGGAATCAATCGGATACAAGGTATGGGGAAATTCTTGAACCCAACTTTCATCCATCGGGTTCTCCCTCTTTACCTCCATTTTTCTGATATGGTTACTCTTTAAAGATCATTTTTTCATCATTGTCTTTCTTTTTATATGATATACATTTTTGTCATTGTTTTTTATGTCAAACAATTTTTTTTCAAAAGAACTCTTCTTTTAAGAACACACCTGTTACTTCTCTCTCAAAGTGGATGGTTCTTGAAACTCTGTATGTTATTCCCTCTTTATTTTGGGAACCCCAAGTTTATGAATGTGTTATTTTTATATGCAACCCAATACTTTCCTTGGGTTATTTATGTTCACTTTTTATATATGTTCCATGTTTCAAGCATGATAATGATAGTTTTATGATGTTATGGGTGCGCCCAGAATTATATAGCATAATTTGAATGTTTGAATGTGGTGGGTGTACCCGAAATTATATAGTGCTCCAATGCATTGGTTAAAGTGATGAATCTAATGTGTAAATGTGAAATGATGTGTGAAAAATATGCTATCTTAGTTCACAAGTATGTGTCGTAGTTAAACACTAAGACATTATGTTTCATTTTTATGCATTTCCACATTTCAAGTCTTATATTTATGCTTCCTCTAATGTTCATGATCTTTTTCCCATGTTATGATTATGCTCACCCCATGCTATACTGTTATTATCTATCCTCTTATTGGGCTTCTATATCACCCATTTTTATGTATATCCTTAGGTGGCTATATGTACTAAGCAAAGACCAACTACCAATAAGAATCTAGAGAAGAAGAAATTAAAAAAATGTTTATTCTTGATATTGTATTTGTTATGTATGGTCCTAGTTTTCCCAAGACACTAAACCTTTGGATTCCCTATGTGTAATACTATTATGTTTTTTATCTTTAAAATGAAGTAATAGTAATGGAAGAAAAGGCAGGATCTCTATAATTTAGCTAAGGGTAACAATCCTTATTCATATGAGAGTTGTATGAAATGGTGGTAGCACTAAATCCCATTTAATTCAAGGAGTTTAATTTATTTATAAACTAAGCCAAGACTTCTTTGAAGGTGGTTTTCCATTTGAAAATTTAATAATTCCATGCCATCACATATTCACCCTCTGAATTGTGGAAATTTCTAGGTGGGGGACCTATGACCATAAACATGGGTACATAGGGAATTTCATACATGGTTAGTAATTTATATTAAGTCAATTTGAAATTTAAGGCAATATAGGGAAAGTCCAACATGTAAGAGGACATCAAAAGATATTGAATTCCTCGGATTTAGGATAAAGGTACTATACCACCTTTCTTTTAGAGTTATATGACCCCTCATACATTTGTTCCCTTTAAAATTATATATAATTGAAGAAATTAGAAAAAATGAAAAATTACCTAAAAATAGTGATTATTAGGGAACACCAAAATAGTGCATAAGTCTATGGACGAAATGAATACAAAAAGTGAGATGAATGGAAATATCATTGGTACACATACAACATGACTAATGATGTAGGAATGAGACTCTATTTGAGGAAGATAAATCAAATACTAGGAGAGGAAGAAGGGGATTACCATGCCTAGGTAGGATTTTAATGAAAAATGTGGAGGAAAAGAGGATAAAAAGATAAATGAAAGAAAGGTAAAAACAAACTTTTCACATATTTTTAAGAGGTTCATGGTTTGGTTGCATGGTTTGACAAACCATGTGCCAATCATGTTCTAAAACTACCCAAAGGGAACCTCCTCTCGCATGGTTATCCCACATGGTTTGGAAAAACCGTGCTCCAACCATATATGGTTATTTCCAAAGTGAAACTAAAGGTGTGGTCTAGGTGCACGGTTTTCCAAACAATGTATAGCCCGTGTGGGTCCCCTCTACAAGGGGTGCATCAATTTTCATATTTTTATGTCTCCTCCCTCAAACATTTTATAAAATTGTGATCCATTTTCTATGGGTTTGATGGTTAATTATCGTGGTTACAACTAACTATGATGCAACCATGAATCTCATTATATTTCCTCAAAATTCGGAACTCGGGGGTCCAAAAAAACCTTGAATTTCCCTAAACCCTTCCTCAAACTCATAAGCATGTTACTGGAAAGGAAAATAGGTTTAGACCATAAATTAAATAGTCCATTCCCCATTTGATGACCCAGAATATTATAATCTCTCCTTCTTAAAATAAACATTCACTATGTTATCCTTAGAAGGATGGGTAAAGATCATCTGAGAATAGATCCACCCACTAAGTATTCTTGTCGGTCTCTCTCTCCCAGGTATCATCCTGTATACAGACATGATTAATATGAACTATACTAGAGAAACTAACGTACATTGAAGAACCTTTAGTCTCTTATCAATGATCCTAATAGGATACTCCTCAAATAAAGCATGAAGCTCCAATTCAATATATTTAGGATTGAAAGTATGAGACATGTCCCAAAATTAATGGTGAAGCCGAGATAAATTGAAGAAATTTTACATGGTCTGGTACCTCTAAAGTAAGAATAACTGATTGGATATAGGCAGGATCATATCCAAGATCTTTAAAGGCCCTAATTAATGAGGATATAGCTTTCCCTATCTTCTAATCCATTTATGAACCAACCATGGAGAAACTAGAAGAAATACATGATGTCACACATCAATCACTGGAGGTTGAAGATGACCATAGAAAAAATATTTATCTCTATAATATATTGTATACATATTGTTTTGGATAAGATTTACTAGTGCTAATGTGTTGGGAATGAGATGAAGTCCCAGTAGTGTTGCCTCTCCCACCCCTAGTAAGCATAGGGATGAATGGCATAACCTCGTAAAGGGACTTATATGAAGTGATATAAATAATTACATGAAATTTGTTATTATAGGAAAAATTATAAAGGTGTATGTGCTTCTCCCATGAACCTTAAAAATCAATGAAACATGATTATATAATATCTTCTATAATCTTAGTCATACGGTCAGATTTCCCACCAGTCTGTCGGTGGAAGGGCGTGCTCTGAAGCACCTAGGTATCAATATCCTTTTACAACCCCTACCAGAACCCTGATGTAAACTAATAATCCATGTATAATATGAGAGAATGAGTAACATCAAGAATATTAACAATATTATAGATATAAAGTCTCCCAAGATCATCTACTAAAAAAGTCTCTCTGATTGGTAGAATGTTGGAAACCTTGGTCTGCAAGTCAACTACAACCCATTCTATGTCACTACCACAAGGTGAAATAGGTAAAAGTATCATGAATTAAATAATGGAATCTCCAAATTTCCCCATAATAATATGAATGGATGGAAAATACCTATTGTTCCCTAGTGTTATTCCTTCACCTATTGACATGTGGGAACACTGGTCGGTAAAACCCACTATCTTCCTCTTCAATCCAATCTCCCAACACTAATGAAATATGCATTGGTACATCTTAGTATGCCTGGGGTGAACTTCCCAAACACTGGCATCGTATTAATTCATCAATTCCTCCCATATGTTTGCAAGAACCCAGACACATCCATGAATTTCCAAGATCTCCTCCCCATTAAGAACCAAAGTAGGTGGTAAGTCCTTGGCTAAAACACTCTTCCTTGGGAATAGACCTTCAGGATTTGAAAACAACTTCATCTTCACTTACTCATGAAGTGATGAGTTCACCTAAAATGCTATCAGGATATGTTTTATGTTATTATAATGTAACTCTCAATGCATCATAAAAAATAGGACCATAATATTCCACTCACTACAAGTCTGCTGAACATCATATGTCTGAGTCTTCTGTATTAGTGAAACAACAACGAAATTTCTTTTCCGAGGTGTATACAAAAGCTTAATGGTGAAATATTATAGGTATTTTAACCATATTCACTACCTATGATTTAATTCATACTGTGTAAAAATTTATTTCAATATTTTGTGACCTGTGAATACCACAAACCACTCCCCTAATAGATAGTTACTCCAATAGTGTAGGGAATGAACCGAAACTACCTATTTCAGGTTGTGAATAGGGTAATTTGGCTCATGAGGTCTCATCTAGGAGGACTGAAAATTACTTTTTTATTATCAAATTACTTTTTCTGAAAAAGGGAGAAACCCTAGTAACCTGAACTATAACTAAAACAATATAACAAAAACCAAGAAAAAACAACAGGGCCTAACCCTACCGAGAAATACATCATGAAGGCCAACCCTCACCAATGCATGACCACCTAGAAAAAAGTATCATTAAAAAAAGGAACAGGCACAGAATCATTGGCATAGCCATAACCTCTCAGATAACCAAGTCCAAATGGCATACACTGGTGGAGGTTAGATCCCCTTAACCCTATCAGAATCAGACCCATGAAAGTAGAACCCAACTCAATCGATAGCCTCCACCAAATTAACCAGAATTATTAAAAAGTAATTGGAGCTTACCAGAGGAGGTATCCCTACACAATTTATAGGAAATAAAATTTACCGGAATTCTAAGCTCACTCACCATCAGATTTTCAAATTCAAAAGACATCTATTCCTAGGACTGGATGTACTCCTCGAGGTTGATCCTCCATTTATTGAATCCCCCTACAAGGATTAGATCCTTCCTGTCAATCCAACAGTATTGTTCCTTATTCAGCATCACCCATATAGAACTACCCATCATCTTTTCTGAATCCTCTTCAATTTCATTAAGAATTAATACCTACTCAACTGCCTCTTCTTCGGAGCACAATATTAATTCCAGGTCCTGGTTACCCGTATTCACTTTATCTAATTTCCTACCATTAATATTTTTGGAAGACCGAGTCTCAAAAGGAGGCGGAAGAGAGGAATAATCCTTCCTACTTCTCATAATATTACTATTTTAGCCTCTCAATCGAACTTCCTCACATTCCAAATGACTAGTAGCCTCCCCAATGTGTTTATCCACATAGGTTTCATTATAATCCAACAAATTGTCAAGATCAAGGTTCTCAACCATGTATGCCATCCCTTTGAAGCTATTACATAGCTTTATAGGATTATGAGTTATCAAGTTTGATCCACCCTGACTCCCCTGACTAGACCAGAGGATAACACCCCTATCAGGCCTATGACTTCCCATATCTGGATCACCCAGATACATCACCTCTCTGCTGGGAACCGTAGCCACATTCACCTCAACACCCATATCTCATTCCATGATCATTGCACCCCCCTTTGTCTGGGTTACCACACGCATTTGAGACAAACCACCACTCACCCCCACACCGCCTAAAGGCATCAGACCATTGGAATTTGAGGGACCTACCAAGTCTTGGATCAACCTGCTGAACACATCAGCGATCTTCAGATTCACCAAAGGCACCACATCCTTCTTCTCCTAAGTAACCCCCAAGTCTCCCTCTAAAGGCACGCTTGACATATTTATGTCCAACCAATTCCCATCTATAGTCCCTGACGCCTAGTGCACACTGCATTCATAGGCACCCCGGTCACTGCCTTCTAAACTCAACTCATGTTGCTTCAACTATCCATCTTCACACTAAACCTCTGTATCCTTACCACTGACTCTACCCGTCTTCTGTCCATCACGATGAACACCCATGAAAAATCCAAATGTATCATGACCCCACCGATTTCAATTCAATTAGAAGTCTAACCAGTTCTCATACACAAACCCTTTCTTTCACATGTATTCCTTCCCGATTGTGACCCAAATATACTCAAAAGGCTTCCTCGACACATCCCTTTAAACGCAGATCCACGGGTTGATCAGATGACAAACTGAATTGGTATGACTATCTAAGTAGAGGTGCCTACTAATGACGTTCCCTGGAATTCTGATAATAGAAGGACTTTGAAATGGCAGAGGCAAGTGAGGGAAGCTCACCCAAACCGCAGTGGTTGGACAATCCCGATTCATATGGAAATCAAAGGTACACTGGGATAGAATGAACTGATGGCCATGGAAGCTACAGGGGTCACTCAACTAAGAATGTATGAGATCCTCCTATAAAGAAAACCAAATCATTATGTGGTGTCTATCAAGAAAATCGATAGTCACCCTCTCCTGAAAATTCCATGAACAAAATACAAACCTGTTGAAAGAGTCCACCTAGGGAAGCCTTTGACTAAACCACACAATCAAATAAAGGTTCAGTAGTGTTGTGGTTTCTTTGAATTCCGAAGATGAATAATGAAGATTTGGAGATTCGTCGATGAGGCCAGGCACTTTAGGGATGATAAAAGTTCCTGAGAAAGGTAGTATCACATGTATCTGACCATAGGAACTTCACAACATTCTTATTTAATCTTATTATAGGTGTTTCAAGGTATAATAATTTCCGAGTGAAATGTATTTAGTATCAATCAATCCCAAAGAAACTATGTTCATAAAATAAATTCTTGGGATGTCCCTAGAAACAACAGTTCTCTCCTTCTCTGGGTCAACATATGCTCCAACCTCTGAGATGACATGACCTAGGAAGTGAACCGTGTTGATTCAAAAAAAACAAGTTGGTGAAATTAAAATATACTTTGTGCTCTCTCACTATATTTAGCACAATCTGAAGATGTTTTTCATGTTTGTTTCAAGTAACAGAATACACCAATATATCAACCATTAAGACTACCACGAGTGAATCTAAATAGGGGTGTAAAACCTAATTAATTAGATCCATAAATTCTATGTATCATTATAAGACTGAACCACATAACCAAATACTCATACATGACATATATACTATGGAAAGTTGTAATCGGTGTTTCTAATGGTTTGAAATGAACCTAATGATAGCCTAACTTCAAATCGATCATAGAGAAAATCATCACTCCTTAGAGATGGTTGAATATACCTTATTAACAAAGAAGTTGATACTAGTTATTTATCATAATAAGGGTAAATTTCAAATCATATATGCACAATCTGAGGGTATCATCCACCTTCTTGGCTAAAAGGATAAGTGAACCCAATAGTGAATTAATGAGTCTTACAATACACTTAGCTTCCAAATCCTCTAATTTTTTCTTGATTTCCTGGGAAAAAAGTTCTATACTATAAATAGTAATAAACATTGCTATTAGTCCTATAAACAACTCAATGGTGAGATCCACCACTCTCATAGGTGGTACCCCAGAAAAGTAATACCGGAATATATCGCTGAAACAGTCCAAAACAGAGGGGATTCTATATATATACATTCCCTAATTTCTCAAAAAGAGAATGTTCATCTAGGATATCAACTCACCCATCCAATGATTCTTAGGCCAAACAGTAGTTTCCTATACATCTCATTCTACCTTATGAATGTAGGTACCACCCTTTGGGTGATGTGAATGACACCCTATGATGAAATCAATCAACATGAGCATGATCAGCACTTAATAGTACATTCTCAGTATTATTTTTACACCCATATTATCATGATCAAAGTGGTTCTATAAGAATCTTTACCCACCTACTCAAGGGAGAACCCTTTACATTTGCATAAATTCATCGATCAAATCCCTAATGGTGTGTGAAGATTTATCATGCCACAAAAATACTATATATCTAGGCCCAAACATTCTTTAATTTAAAAATGTATTAAAGTGTGTTAATAATTTCTATAAATTAAAACATAAAATATAGTACAAGATTCTAGAATACTACCTCTAAAAGTTGAAGGTCTGAGTATCTACTCATTTGGGGTTGGTTTCAATATATATATATGGTCATATCTGCAACCCTTAGATACAACCTAGATAAATTGATTCGTTCCACTCTGCTAGCACTTAATGTTTGCAGCCTATATACCATGCCAACACTAACTTCCTTATCCTGAATAGCTGGTATTACTCAAGTTACCTACATGTAGAGGTCCAAATGATCTTGTTATTAAAGGTGGGGCTGATACATATCGTCTACCATTAGACATTTATAATAATGTTCTATAGAACTGATTATGATTCCAGAAACTGCCGTGACCTTAGAATTTACGAGATCTATAGCACACTGGGGATTCTTATTCACTATATTTCGATACTAGAGGAACAATGCATAACTATTTGTAGGTTTTATATGAAAGTTACTATCCACATGTGTAGAATTGATGTGACTCTTCTAAATACTTAAGGAACCACTTCCCTACATCATCATTGAATCATCCTATCTGACATGATCTATCTCCCTTAGGTTTCTCTCAGTTAAGAAGTCCTAATTCACTATCTCAAAAATGATGGTCATAAGAAATATATTCACCCAAGATCGTATTGTGCATATGAGCCCATCATCAAATTATCTTATTGTCATAAATCATCACCTATAACTGTTAGAGAAATGAATTTATGTTTATTTAAATGTGCTGAATATTCATCATAGACATAACACCATGTTCTAGGTGCATAAAATCACTAGCATGGTAAACTATGAGAATATTAGGGAAAATGTAATCACAGAAGGTTGTCTGGAAGTCCACTCAGACTATACCCTGGAAAAGACTAGCTTGGGTAATCATGTCCCACCAATGATTGGTGGAATTGAAAATTAGATAAGTTTCATGCCTGACCCTTCTCTTCGTATGTGTCTCTAGAAACTAGATGATGGATAACATAACATCTGGACAAGACTCACAGTCCTTCGGGCCACCCTCCTCTAATAAGGTTGGAAGATGCTGCCACTGTAATTCTCATGTCAATCCTATTATAGTAGTGTAGATTCACAGATCTCTTTTCAAAGAAAACATAAACTATATGAATCTCTCACATAACGGAGTATCAACACCTAGATTATGAATAATGGGAGGTGCCACAAGTTGAACCGATTGAGGTAATTACCTTTGTTCACAACCCACCACCTCCAAAGGATGATCTTCACCACCTTCTTGGTGCAAAGATCGAGGATTCCATGGCATCATAGTTCTAAAATTTCTATGAAAACTCCTCAATGAATATTTATCAATTGAAAGGACCGACAATAAAAGGAAAATAAAGGTATATAGCCTTCTAATAAATTATCCAAATCACTCTTCCTTCTTCTAAGTTCTAGTATATGCGCTATGGAATATCAAAATGGAATGAAAGTGACACTAAATACTACCCACTACTATGTTCATGTTAGGTTCAAGGTCTAACGTCATACAGTAGTGTTTCTATTATATGGATTATTAATTGCAATGTTTAGAGGAAAAAATCCTTTAATTTTCAATTAACATACCCATTTAACAGTAAAAATTTCATTTAATATTTTAAATTGATTTATGTTCATACTCATTTATATGTATATATATATCAGAATCCAATTAGATGCATCAACATTTCCAATTTGTAAAGGACCATATTCTTTTTAAATTGCAATTGGCAGGTTCTATAACTATGACTTGGCCCTTACATCTAGTATCAGGATGTAAATGGTCATATAAAATTATTTTTATTGAATGATTTACCCCTCCCAATATATATAATTACACACTTGATAAATTATAATTTTTAACAATTTTGTCAAATTAACTAATGTTCTATCCCATGGAACCTGTGGTCCATGGATCCAACATGGCTTGATTAGTGAATTAAAGTTTCATCATCAATATATATGGTAAATTACCATTTATAATGATATATAATATTTAATTGATAAAATTATTATATTACTGCAAGAGACGTTATCACATTTTAAATACATAACAATCAAATAACTCACAACAATAAAATGAAATATTTTGAATGAAAGTAATGATGTATACCAATATGGAATGGAATAATGCATGACATGGGAATCCTCAAGTGTCTATAATGTTGCATGACATGATACCTCCTTTCCATAATAGGACAAGGATAAAAAAATTCAATATTAATAATATCAATAATAATAATTCCATAAAACATGTGTGTCACCCAATTGTTGAATCGGCACAACTATATTAGGCATAAACCATAATTGAAATATCCCCACCAAGAAAATTACGCTTTCTGTTGTATGTTGGTTTTCTATTAATAAGAACAGTATCATTACAAAATTATTATATGTTCTTAGAGTCTTATATAATACCCAAAAAGTATGATAAAAGGTAAAAAAGATCTGATACCACTTTGTGACCTCCTAGACCCGGTTCACTCATAGAGAACCGAACGTGGTTGGTAACATGGCCTCAAGAAAACCTCCCCATTTGCGAGAGGCTTCCTACTAGAAGAGATGGACTAGGGTATGTCTATGGGAAGATTATTCCCATGAGTTATAATGGAGAATAACATTATACAATAATGATAATCATTTAATGCAGTAATAATAACAAACAGTGAACTAATAAATCATTAAAATAAATAAAAAGGAAGAAAGAATATCAATATCATGAACAAAATAATGATCATGTCATGGTATATAAAAAAATTATAATGAGGTAAAGACATATACCTCATGCTATAGAAAAATAAAATATGTAAAATCTATCCCCACTAGATTCGAAATCCTATGATCGGACATCTTCTCATGTACTTTATCCTAAAAAGAAAATCACGCATCCATAACCGAAATCTTTCCTCTGTCTATACCTGTATCCATGAGATCTATTCAGGTACCAGCTGATGGAACAAATAGGGTGTGAGATATACTTAGTAGGCCGCCAGTAACATTGTCATGTAAAATCCTATTGGTTCATATAAAATATGCAGTGTACATGTTTAATAATGTCAGAAAAAATATAAACTATAAACAAGCTTCCTCTAGTTCCTAAAGAAAACCAGTCTGACACTACATATTTTGTCTTGAGCTAGATGATCTTTGAAGAGGTAACCATATGTATGCTATATATGGTCTATATACATAGTGACATTTATAGCCGTATGTATTGATATTACAATTAGCCTATAACCAAGGAAAAAATCAAGAATTCATGGATAGTAGTATGAATCTCATAAAAAGTTGAGGGGAATAATGCCCATGTTTCATGAATCATATGGGTATCCATGCCTGGTTATCACATTTTAATTAGGGAAACAATCCATGTATATCATGTTTTTGGGATTTAATACCCTATTATCACATTTATGTGGGATTCCATGCCTAACTATCACTTTAACATGGAATTCCATGATCGTACATTACATTTCATTTTGGAATCCATGCCCTAGGATCATAGGTAAGTGGGTATCCATTTCAAAGTATCACAAATATATGATTTTTCTTTCTTGAGTATCAAAAACATAAGGGACTCCATGACTGTGTATTACAACTAGAGGGTAAACTATTATCTTAATTTCATTTATATAATAAGTCTTGTCATGCATCAATTACAATCCAATGTGGATTTAGAATTAATTTCACATGCCATTTATCTAACGAGAATATTCTTTATTCATATGGGAGTCACGCGAAGTGATCAAAATACTCACTCCAATTTAATTCAAGGTTGTCAAATCATTTCATAACCAACCTAATACCACTTATAAGGTGGTTAATCCATTTAAATATTTAATAATTCAAGGAAACCATATACGCACAACCTAAGGGGTGTCACTTATTGAGGTGGGTAGACCTTCAACCTTAAACAAGGGTACATGGGGCATGTCAAAAATGGGTAGTAATTTAGATTATTTAAATTTTAAAGAAGGGTACATGGGAATGTGGCGTGATGACACAAGATATAGAATGACTCGTCTTAAGGTAAAAGTGCTATACCACATACCATATGGAAGTAGACAACAAATAATTTTCCATTTTCCTTCAAAATGAGTTATAATGGGGAAAATCATCAAAATAAAACAATTATATGGAAATTGGTAATACTAGGTCACATGAAAATTGCGTAGAAGAAGATGGAATAAATTATGAATGAGGGGAAGAGGAATGAAGTTATTTCAGATATACATCCAATACAACCATCTATGATGTAATCATAATCAATTTTAGGAAGATAACTCAAATACTAGGATAATATGAAGGATGGTTCTTTTACCTGGAGAGGAGATGCTCACGAAATGGGGAGTAAAAATGTGTTAAAAATTTAAGGATTGGGGAAATAGTATTTTCAAATTTTTTAAGTGGAACATGGTTTAGATTCATGGTTGGAAAAACTGTGTGCCCACCATGAACAAAACCTCTCTAATGGGATCCAACCCTCACATGGATATCCTCCATGGTTTGGAAAACCCATGCTCATACTGTGCAAGGTTACTTCTAAAGTGGAACTAAGGGTGCGAGTTGGGCGAACAGTTTTCCAAACCATGCAAAACCCATGTCATTCCCCTCTAAAAAAGAACTATATTTTTTTGGGGCCATGCAGCCTATATTATAAAATTTATTATTCCTTTCCCTCTTATATATATGGGTTTCGTGGTTATGTCATGTGGTTCGCACTAACCATTCTTCAATTATGCAATTCATACTATTTCTCTAAAATTTAGAACTCCAGGCACCAAACAAACCCTAGATGCTTCCAAAACCTTCCTTAAACTCTTAAGAACATAAATAGAAATAAAAAATAATTTTAAATGAAAAAATAAATATTCCATGTCTCTATTCAAAACATGCGCTTATACGGGATTATTTTTATAAAACATGAGAATTTATTATATCAATAATAATTAATGTTTTATCTCTATTTATTCTAAAAAATTTACTGAGCATATGATTGAAAAATACTTTTAGTTTTAATTTTAGAAGAATTATCATTCCACAATTGGGTTTTATCAAGTCTTACATTTAATATTCATCACTTATTATCATTGATTTATGTATTACTGAATCGAATGTTGTGTATAAAACACCACAAACAACACTAATTCCTAAAATAAATAACGTATAGTTGTTTACAATGGACCCATGATATGTAAATGTTTTTTAAATACTAATAAATAAATAATTTTTTAATTAGAATCAATCAAGATTAACAAATAGAATCCATGTTATTCTCACTGCTGACTTAGGAATCCCCCTTCCTCGACTACTTGGATATTTCACCTTACCTCTTGCAATGAATTTTAACATACTTGGTTAATATATTTGTATGAAAGTGTGAATCACACATATAGTTTCTAATATCTATGAGATAAATATAAATATCTCATGAAATAATGAATTCATATGAAGTTGAATCCTTTTTGTACTTATAATTCAATAAATTTCAATTTCTCTTTTAGTGATCTATCATTCCATATGATATGAAAATAACCACTTGTTTTATATGACCCCTCTTTACATTTAATATCAAATAATTATGTTGTAAAAGGTCTATTAGCATAGAAATAGTCTTGGTTTTTATCTTATATTTCAATTTGGTAACCTTAAGAACTGAATATCAATCTTTCATTAGGTTCTTATCAACATGGAGAACCTTACCAAACTGTTATTGAATCAGTTTTTGCATATTTTCCATTATATAATTCTTAATGAAACTATAGTAATCATGTGTTAAGGATAGAATAATGAGATGTATTGAATGATCTTGATTAATATTTACATTTACATGTTTTTAGTGTAGTCATCATCTAATTCATTTCTCACCTCACTTTGGTTTTGTAAAATTATCAGATATGATACATTAGGGTATTACCATCCATCTCCTAATACTTATTTTATAACTCACTACTAACTAATTATAACAATATTCTTTAAACATCAAATATTCAACAACTTGAGAATTTGTGAAAAAAATTCTAATAAATTTAATATTTTTGATAATTTTTATTACACAAAATGCTTATTTTATATTTTGTTACATACAACATTGAATTTAGCATTCAATACATGCAACACTATGTTTATCTTTTGTTAAATATAACACTGAGTTTTAACTAAACATGACAGACTATAAAAATATTTAATATGATATTTATCACCTAGCCATTAGAATGGATGATATAAATAGGTTTAAATAAATTATAAAAATTTATGATTTATACATTTATATATAATGAATTATTTGGTGACCAATTAATTATAAATGAAAAGAAAAACCATTTGAAAATAATGAAAATATTTTTATTAAGAACTATTTGTATGTGCACAAATGCATTTTACCTCGATAAATTAAAAAAATTAATTTTTTTGAGTGATTTTAAGTAAATTTATATATTAAATATTCAATAAAATTATTAACATTCATCTTATTTTTTTATATATAATAGATGAGAATAAATACAATTTTACACTTAAAAATAATATATTTCTAAAAAGAAGTTTTTTCACCTTTCACACACTCATTTTAAAATTAATTTTTTAAACTTTTATAAATTTTATTTTAAAAAATAAAAATACATTTTTAAATAGTCATATTTATATTATCTTGGATTTAATTTTTGATACTTTTATGAATTGGTGGCTTTTTTTATTTATGTTGAAAATACTAATTTTTTGAAAAAAGGGAGCTAATTTTAAATAATTTTAAAACATAAAAATTATTTTATTATGGTTTTAAATGTAAAAATACTTCACTTAGATAACTATTAATTCATTTTAGATCATTTTAATCAATTTCATATTGAATTTGGATATAAAATATTTTAAAACATTTGAAACTTTTCTCTTTGCAAAACTGCTTTTTCATCATGTGTGGGGGAATAGTATTAAATTAATTTCCTCCACTTATGTTAATGGAATTTGATAAAATTTGTTTTATATTAGTAATAAGAATAATTAATATTATATAATAAGGTTAAACTAATTTCTTTTCATAATTAATAGTAAAACAGTAAAAATTAATTACTACGATTAAAATAAAAATTGGTTTATCGAAGGTTGAACTAAACAATTTAGGGGAAATGTAAAACCCAAATTTTATGGAAATATTTATACCTCATAACATATAATGTTCAATAATTTACCATTTATGAACCTTGTAGAATGTGATAATTTTGTGTACACCATTTTATTTTCAAATATTACAAGTGTACCACTCACCTCACTTATAAAAGGACACCCTCTCTCCTCTCTTATTCACACATCCAAAACCATTTTCATCAAACAATAAATGACGAAATATCTTACATAATTACCTCCTATAATCCTATATTCCATAGTATTTTTATAAATCCAACCTAATAATCCTTTTTGTGCCAACCAAAAGAAGTTTTTTGAAGAATATGTAATATTCTTAACTGAGCATTTTATTATATTTCTTCCTCCACCACCTTAAATTATTATTATTACACCATGATGATATAATAAAATAAGTATATTATATATACTTATATTTTATTCTGTTAATTTAATAACATAAATCCTTCTCAAATTCTATCAAATGGGATACGATGTCATTATTCATGTGTACGATGGACTTCCATCTCGTGAACCGATGTCATTCATTTTTCCATTACCACCTCTCATGGATAGATATAATGACATATTAAATTTTTATTTATGGTATTTATGATATTATTATACTTTTTTAATTATTATATCACATATTATTTCTAATTTTCCATTATTTGGGAATATGTTAACGTCACCTGTGTGTATGACAGATTACTGCCTTTCGAACCGATGTGATTCATTCATGATTTACATAGAATTTATTAATAATTGTTTTAATTAAAATATTATATATATATTGAATAAAAATGATCATATAATTTTATTATATTATTTACCTTTATTTATTTAAATCATTTTAGAAAATGAAAACAATTTTGATGTGTACGTATGGCCTACTCTCTCTAATAACAGTGCATTTTATTAACTCTCTTTAACTTTAATGAACAACTATAAATAAATATATAGTGATTATATATGATATTTATTTCTTGTTTCAAATTATTGATATTATGGAACAATTATCAAAGTCATAGTACCAAGAAAATAAATAATCAAAATATATATAAAAAACACACTAGTTATTGCACGAAACGTTATATTAACATTGAATTATTAATAAACAGATAATAAAAGGTTGTATGTAAATCATATATTATATAATATATATATGTATGGATCTTAAATATATTTATAATAAAATTATACTTATTATATATAATTGTTTAACATGTATAAAAGAAGTCAACACTTGTGGTAAGTGATTTTCGTCTGACTTTTATTTTCTACGAGATATTTTCCATATTCACCATTTGTTTCATTTATGTGGTGTATATAGTAACCATTAGTTAATTTTATTATTTTAATAATAAAATTTATGTTTATTTACAAATCCATTTTAGGATATCTATTTCATGGGGTAGATGGTTCAGAAGTTACCAGAGCTGTCAGGGATTTGTGTCTCAAATTGCTTTTTTTGGAACATAAGTTATATTATGGACCTACCATCTTCTATAAGTTTTATATACTGCCCCTTTAAGATTTCATGTAATTAATTTCCATATTTTATTTATATTAAATGTTTTATTTTTATTTTATTTTTTAGTGGGTCCTATTATTCAAAATATTCCAAAGTGGTAAGGGTTTTATGATACAATCTCATTGATTTTTCGGGATTGTATATGATTATCCTTCTAATGATGAAATTTTATGATATGTATCTTAATAATCTCATGAAAATTTCTATCCTATATTTTTTTCATGCGAATTAATTTTTCCCTTAACTTTCCTCTATTTATACACTCAGTATTTCAAAAATATTTTTTTAAAGGAAACCAAATTTATTTCTCTCTTTAGTTGAAAACCCTTACACTTCAATGTAAATGTTTTAAAAAAGGTTTGATATTGATAAATGATTTTATAATGTAATTTTTACGCTTGTTTTAATTTTTAATAATGTTTTAAAATGAACCTTTATGTGGTTTTTAAAAATATGTCTCATTTTAAATTTACCAAAAATTTGAATGAAATATTTGTTTTAACAGGTACAAAATGAATTGTATTTCCCACCATCATGACCATTATTTTATTTGAATATTAACTTATATGTTTTAAAATTTATTTCAAAAATAATATTCTTTTGAAAAATTTTAATGTTTTAAAATTGTTTTTGAAACCAGAAAAGATATTTTCCTCAAAAAAAGACTTAAATTATTTTCAAATCATTCCATATAAGATTTAAAGTTTATTTTCAAAGAAAAGGATTTAGAAAATTTTTTCCATTTTAAAAATTTCCTTTTAAATTTGAAATGATATTTTATAAAAAAATATTTCAAATAAATTTAAAATATTAATTTATATGTTTCTAATGTTATTTTCAAATAAGTTTTTTTAAAATGTTTTATCTTTTAAAAAGTTTTTTTCAAATTGGAAAGGATATTTTTTTATAGAAAGTTTTTAAATGATTTTTAAAGGTTCATTATATATTTCAAAATTTATTTTCAAAGAAAATTATTTTTTAAATGTTTTATGTTTGAAAAAAAAATCAAAGAGGAAATTATATTTTCTTCAAGAATTTTTTTAAATTATTTTTAAGTATTCTCTTATAATTTTCCATGTTTATTTTAAAAGAAGAGGACATAGAAAATGTTTTATGTCTTAAAAACTGTTTTTCAAAGTGTAAAAGCTATTTTTATCAATGTGTGTTCCAAGTGATATTTCAAAATAATTTTCCATCTAATATTACATCCTTTTATGTTACTTATTATTTACTAGGGATATGATCAAATGATATCATTCTTATTCTTTCTCTGAATGTTTTGCGTTTATAATTATAATATGTTTTTGAAATCTATTTCCTTTACACTGGTTATAAAATGAGAAAATGATTATGAAACAACTTATTTTTCCATGGGTTATTCTATGTTGAAATTATTATTAAAGATATTTATTTTTCATCAGTTATGCTATGGTGAAATGTTTATGAAACCAATTTTCTTTTATCAGTTCTGATTTCATTAATGTTTTATGAAGCCCGTTTATTTTCATGGGCTCTGATATGTGGAATGTTTTATTCTCTTTTGGAACACGTATGTATTATTTTAATTATGTGACATGTGGGACATATATCTCTCTCCGAATCATTGGGTAAATATTGGTATCTCAAGAGATAAATAGGATAGATTTATAGAGTGAACCCATTTCTGTATGTGACTTTTTACATTATCATAGTCTTGTGAGTGAACCATGACTACTATGATGGTTTGGGTAGTGAAGCCATTATACTATTAGATTTTTGAAAATGATTTTCTATGCTTATGTGTATGCCAAAATTATATGTCCTTCGTCAATGTTATGTTCACATTGCCTATATTATTTTATTTCATTATGATTCATTTCTTATGAACTACCAATATTTAAAACACAAATCAAGATTATTCTATTTAATATGTAGTGTATGGTTTTTGTATGTTGTGATCACATTCTCACACTCGTACTATAATGTTATGTTTACATAATTCCCTTGATTACCCATACTGATAATCTGAGCTCACCCATTCTTATGTTTATTTTCCCTAGGTTAAGATGATAGTTATTACGTATGATATGTATATGAAAGGTGATGTTTATGAGAAACTATGTGTGAGAAAATGTAGAACTCTTATGATCCAATTCTTCATACTTCCTTGTTTCCAGAGGCATCATACCATTACAGTCCACATTCTTTTGTTTGTGTAATGTAATGAATATTTATATAAAATATATAGTTTCTATATATATAATATTGGCATCACTATAGTTCATATCAGAGAAATGTTTTAGATAGTCTTTGGAAACAAGGATGACAAAACTTTAGGGGGATCCCTAAATATATGTCTAGGTATATTTCTAAGGATAAGTTAAATTATGGGTCAAAGTGTATGAAAATGTCTTGGAATTTTTGTTAAAGCATAGAGAGAGTGGTTTCCATGAAATTACATTCATGTATGGATATAATAAGTTGATTTGGATCTATAATAGAGGTACCTAGGGGTAATAACTATGAAAAGGGATCATTTAGTTGGACTTGATCATTATCTAGTGAATTAAAACTGACCTTGAGACATACATGGTTTGACACTACTAAGAGATATGATTTGGAAATTCACAAAATCTTTATGGACCATCATGAAGGATTTCAATAGTGACCATGAATGACCTTGGTTACACCTAATGATTCATATTTTGAAAAATATGTGTCATGATATAGACAAAAATTAATTTACCACTTTGATAACTTTTGAAACATAAACCCCATGAAAAAAACATCATAAAATGGGTATGTATATACTTCATATAATACTTTAATGTATGGTATATGAACCATGCAAAATAAAAGAGTAGTGAACATGGAATGTATCTCAATGCTTCTCTTATGTCTTGACACTCTTCGTACACATAAGAACCTCCTGTATAATGAATATAAGTTTATTATAAATATTTTTCAGAATAATATTCTTATGTATAATTCCATATATGTATTTATTATGATTTCATATTACTCTCTTGTTAATAATTGAATGTTAAGTTTATGCTTTGGGTAATATTCACTTTATTTTTTGCATGTGTCTTAATTTCTTATATCATTGGTCCTTACACTTATATCGTGATTTAAAAAATTTAAACCATGATATAAATATAATTAATATTTATAATATTTTTATTATAATAATCTATATAATATAGAGGTATGAAACAGAAAACACTATTCATGGAGATGGCAGGTCATACATACGCATGAATGTTGCGTCCGTTTTATTGACATATTGAAAGAAAGAAACTAAATGACATATATGTATATGTATATATGTATATATGTATATATGTATATATATATGTATATATGTATATATGTATATATGTATATATGTATATATATATATATGTATATATGTATATAGGTATAGTATATCATTAAATTATAATTATTGATTAATATATATCATATAGTTTCCCTAAACACATCTTTAATACATACCATCTTGTGTTTGAATGAATCACATCACATTGAGAGGGTGGTAGTCCACACTTCCTCAAACGAAATTATTGTATTTACGCAAGATGGAAAGAAGAAGGGAATATTCTAAATAAAAAATATATAAGAATAATGAAATTATAAATAAAGTATATATAATATATACATATACTTTCTATCATAATTTCCACAATGAGAGGGGGAAATGAAAAAATGAACAATCATCATTTCATGAGGCGATAATTCGATGTACCCATAAACTGTATGTTCATTACACATTATATGAATGTTTGTGTAAGTGTAGGTAGAAAACATAGAATAAAAATGTAATAGTATATTTTGGATTTTTTTTATACAATAATTAAATAATATGAGTCTATGGAGGTTATAATTTTAATAAAATAAAGGATCTTGTGGGTGAGTGTTACTAATTAATCGGGTAACTCCTTTTTGTATGCACCAAATAGTTTCCTCATATGTATTTATACCATAAGGGAGGATTGAGGGAGGAATTGAGATGTTTTTATGTGTATTTTTCATATCTTGTCCAAACCTAACAGGTTTGAGAGGTGTAAGTAAGTGGAATATGTGGTGTACTTTTATATGGGAGGGAAATGACTCACATGGTATTTTTTAAAATAAGTTAGGTGTACCCAAGTTTTTACTTAAAAAAAGTCATCCAAAACCAAAACAACACAATAAGGTAAGGTTCACAGATGAATAATGGACATTCAATTGGGTTTTTACATGTGTATAGGTCATTTTTCCCCAAACATTTTTGGTTTATTCCGTTGTTAATCTTAATTTAACTTTAATCGTTGTAATTAATTTTAATTACTTTAATTAATATTTTTTGGTCCAAATCTACGTTGAGATTATTATAAATTATAAATTTTGATGATTCCAAATATTTAATCCATTTCTCCAAATTATAGTCACATAAGTGGATGAAATTAATTGAAATTTATTCCCACGGACGGGACGACAATGTGTGTTTTTAAACTAAAAATGATCAAATTTTTACAATGATTTTATATCCAATTTCAATGTTAAATTGGTTTCAATTACCTAAATTTTATTAATTTATTAATATTTTATCTAATTATAGTTTAAGCCCAAATTAAAATATAATTTTACTATATAAATAATTAATATGAAAAAGAAGTTTTGAATTAAAAATTTTTATTTTT
This sequence comes from Viscum album, assembly GCA_963277665.1. Taxonomy (NCBI): domain Eukaryota; kingdom Viridiplantae; phylum Streptophyta; class Magnoliopsida; order Santalales; family Viscaceae; genus Viscum; species Viscum album. The sequence goes on along the minus strand of OY728142.1, from coordinate 1,280,662,103 downwards.
AACTGTTTGTTAAAAATTAAACCTTACAGAAAAATAAAAAAAATTATAACCAAATTTTTATTTTTTTATTTAAAATAGTAATTTTATTTTTGACATATTAAATCTATAAAAATTTTAAAATTAATATTTAAATTTGGGGTTTCATTAAAATGCGGTAAAACTACCTTTATAAAAATATTGGTTTTAAAGCTTAAATTATGTTTGTTCTTATCTTATGTATGTCAAATCTATTAGATTAATATAAAAAATATTTTACTGAATATATAACATATATAATACATTAATACCACTCAATAATTTTAATTAGCAAAGTTTATTAAGACAAATGCATTTGGGATCATAAAACTAAAAATATATCTTTTATATTCAATTGGTTATTATATTTTAATATATATTTAATTTGTAATCTGTGAATTCTTATTATATTTGTGAAAACTATATATTTTCACAATTTTGTTAATAATATTCATAACCACTAATTAAATTTCTTGGGGGTATCTCATTATATTAAATAATAATATATTATTTTTTGTTAAACTTGGTATTGTGTGTTACACAAGCCATCAAGGAATGTCATTATTGCGTGTAATGAAAGATATCCTTAGTGTTCCATATAGAAAAAGGTAAAATTTATGTTTCATGTAGAACAATACAAATTGGTTCCATGTGTAAGGGATGTTTTACTTAGATCTTTAATATATATAAAAAATCAATTTTTAGAGTTATGTGACATACTAAATATCAAAATGATAAATTAATTTGAAAAAAATAATTCACAAAATCCCATGGAGTTACATTCTCTCCACCTTACAATTAATTTCACCATAAGACTTATTTTGGGTTATCAAAGGAATAATACATGAATATTCATTTCATAGATACCAACATCATAAAATCCAATACTAAAACTTTATTAAAAAAGGAATGTTGGAAACATAATGTTTATCAAAAGTAACATGTAACAACATTTACACATAGGTAAACATAGGTGGCAAGTGAAAAATGGAAATATAAGAGAAATCCAGCTATCCTATTCTAGATGAGATGATATATAACATGGTTAAGATAAAGTTAACAATCACAAATCTATAAATCTGCAATTATATATGTGACCATTAGATTCATGAGAAAATAAGGAACTAGGATAACCTTTTTGGTTTTATGATTATTTCCCTAGATTTTAATAATTATCATGAGAAGTTATACATAATTTATTTTAGTACCATTAATATGCACAATATCATCTTTTTGGTTGTGGTTTTATTGATTACCACTTCATCTCTTACCCTATGAAATTAATGAGAATATTTTTTGCATTTCTAATGTAATAACAGATCCTGAGATCCATGATAAGTCATCGTATCTGTCTTCAGTTTCCTTCAACACAAACATGTTATCCAATATGCATAAATCCTCATGTGGATATATAATAAATTAATCTCAAAAACAATATTCTATGTTTTAAATAAACTTTCCATAAATAGTTAACCTTATAACCCTTAAAAAATATAATTTACCCTTTCTTACTTAAATATACTCTTACTTTATACCAAAAACATTTTTATTGGATACATGGGTTCATCCTTGCACCGATAGAACATTAAATTTAGTTTTATTATACAAAAATCCATTTAAATGAATATAATTACATGAAACTTCACTAAATTTTGAAGAAAAATATTATCATAGGGCTTATTCATATAAAATAAAACATGAACATACCCAATAAGGGGGGAAAGGATAAATTTTCACCTAATTTTCATTATTAAATTCATCCATTTTGATTTCATAATATTTCAATTCAGCCTTTTTTTTCTTAGGTTGTTGTGTCTTATCATCCATGTTATCCTGTACACAAGTACATTGATTAACATAATTCTGAAACTATATGAACATGAAGCACTATAGTGTGGGTGGTCCATTATTTTTAGCTTTATCTCTACTCATTTCATTGAATTTAGTCTTCTCATCACTTATATATTATTTTTCTCAATGTCAAGGTTTCCCATACTTGAAAGACCTTCTTGTTACTTTCAGGCACTCTTTTATGTTATCTTTCCCACATTTTTTGCAGGTAAGATTTTGGAACATTTTCTTACCTCTGGGGTTTTTATATTTACCTTTGAAATATATCTTTATCTCCTTGTTATAACCATAATATCGATACTTAACTCCAACCTCAATTTCAACATTGATTTCACAATTCACAATCTCTTCATAGCTACTAAAGTCTATTATGTACAATTCCTTTCTGAGACATAGCTTTAATCCATTAAAGAACCCATCAACTTTACATTTAGGTTGTATGATAATACAATAAGCGTAATTCAAATGTCTTGTGAAATTATACTCATAAGTACTGAAATATTCATCATCCTTTTTCATCAACTTAAGGATCTACTATTCTATATTTAAATGAAGAACATGAGGATATTACTTATTAAATAATATGTTCTTGAAATCATCCCAATCAATGGATTAAATTTCATTTTTCTTCCATATATTCTTGATTAGAGTTCACCATTGGTCTACTTAACCATCTAACTGATAAATAGCAAGAATTATTTTCTCATGACCCAATAACTAGAGAATGGAGAATATTTTTTAGTGGTACTAATCTAGTGTTAAGTAACAAGTGGATCAAAAGACCCACAAGAAGAAGGTGGATGATTCCTCATAAAGGAATCAAAATAATTTTTTCCCTCCTTTTCTTGTTTGGAAGAATAACATTATTTATAACTTGATAATTCTATGAGAGTATAACAATAAGGTTTTTTATTCCATCCCTCATATCATTCAGATCTTTAGGATAACAATAGTTGAATTATTCATTGTAATCACCATTAATCTGGTTTTTTCGGGTTCAATACATTGAAAAAAAACAAAAAAAACATAGTGTAAGGCACAATTGTCCGATATTAGAACCTCATAATCCTTAAAACCAAGTTATATGATTTCTAAATTATAACACCTTCTTTAATCCATGAAATCCTAGGTTTTATCCTAGGTTATTTATAAAATACTTATTTTTAAATCCTTCTTTATGGTTTGTGAAGAGTTCATGTATTCCCAATGCATATCCCATGGGAGTTTTCATATGGCATGTTTTCATGTACTAGGTTACACCAAGTCAAGATTGACACACCTTATTGAAGTATTTACTTCTAGTTACATATGTGCCAGATCCATGTCTATTTTTAGTATCCAGATAGGGATGTTTTCTCTGAAACCACTTACTATATCCTTTACCAAAATTCCAAGACATTTTCCTATAAGATAACTCATATTTATACTTATACTTAGAGACATTACAAGACATATATTTAGAAATATACTTATGGATATCAATAAAATTTTCTCATTCTGGTTTCTAATGATTTACTAAACATTTTCTCTAATACCCACTATAATTTCCCAGTCATAATGTACCTTCATATTACATCACTTCTGCAAAATACATAAAACACTGTAAAAATAGAAGCCCAAAGAACATATTAGTTTAGAGCCTTAGGAAACATGGTAGAAAAAATTTATATAAAAGTGAAAGATATTAAATATTTCCCACAAGGATATTTCCCCATAGTAATTATACTTGAAAACCTTTCTTCCAATCCTAGAGAATGGTAACATAATAAAGGGGTGAGCTCTATTAGGGTAAATAAAGGAAATGCATATGCATATCTTAAACATAAGGGTATAAGTATCTGATCATGATCATTAAAATATCATAACCTACATTTCAAAGGTCATAAACATGAGTCATGAAAAAAATATTTTCAATACATTATACATGAATCATAAAGAAATCAAGAGCATAATCAATTAAATAATAACATAGGAATAATACATTTAATTATATCATATACATCAAAGTATAAAATAGTGGACATGTATAAGTAGAATCTGTTTTAGAAATTAAGTTATTGACATGAAATAATTCCCTCTCATAGACTTATATACATACAACTACGTCCATGTACAATGTTGTGAACATGAAATCAATAAAACCCCAATCATTTTGTGGTATGTTTCTATTAAATACATTTTTTCATTAGATAAAATATATTTCATGAAGCAATGAGTCACAATGAAAAAAAACATTGTTATTTTTAGGATAAAGTCATATCTTATACATTAAACTTGAATTTCCAACTTTTGTGTTTTGAATTTCAAAAAATAGACAAACATGATTACGATTAGGGTGATATTTGGAGTCTAATAGGGTCATGTTAATCTTTAGTGAATAGTAACTTACCATTATGAGTAGTAAAATACCCTTATGAATAAAAAATTATCCTTATGAATAATAATAAGACACTTATGAATGGTAACCTTACCCCTAAATGTGTAAATAAAATTTTGGCACCCTAAAAATGAAGATGAATATTTTAAGTGTTGGTTTATCTTGATTAAATGGTGATTATAATTAAAAACTAAATTTATCATATTTATAAAATTAATTTTGAAAAATATAGTTCATTTTTATATTCTACATGTCGAAAAAAATTTAGGGTGATTTTTGGGGTTTTTTATGAAATACATGAATTTTTGGTGAATAGTAAAATTCGATAAATTATGATAAATGCTAAATAAATTATTTATTGAGTCATAGATGATTTCTTAATGAGGTAAGAACATTTGGTTCTAAATTGAATTCAATTATTACTATTTTTTGTCATTAAATCATCACTATTTGTTGTTTTAGGGATGAATAGAAAACTAATGATTAAAATATTAAGAAAACCCTCCTCCCCTCCGCTATATAAACCACCCTCACCCCCTCTTCCTCCCTCACCACTCGAGATTTGATACTTACCTAAGTTATGAAAAAATACACTTCCCAAGCCCTCCCTCCACGTCCAAGACCTTCCAGTCTCACCAAAAATCCAAAAACAAAGGCGTTAAAAAAATTTTCAAGGAGGAGTACTCAAGAGGTGAACCCATCTTCCATCTTCTTTAAACTTCTTTTACAAGTTCCATTATATTTTTGATATCACCTCACATACCCTCATCGAAATGATATGATAATTCCATTACCATAAATTAAATATAATTTTATTATTATAACTTAATATTTCATGATCATCTCACTTTTCCCCCTCCTCTAATAAGAAAAATGAAAACATCATCCGAGATGTGTTAATTTATCACATTCAAGGATGAAGACTTTTCAATTTCTATTACTATCATCATAAATAGAAATGAAAAATTTTTAATGGTAGAAATATATCATTATATATTTATTTTTTCTTATAACAATTTCTATAATCCTTACCCACTCATAGTATAAAATAATAATACAAAACAAGTTCATTGTGCATAAAACAGCCAAGTTAATCCAAGCTTTTATCATTAACATTTATCTAATGAGTCATCCTCATGGTATATAACCAAAATCATTATAATATCATTTATATCTCTATAATTTCACTAATACTATATATTAGCAATTCTGGTTGTTTAAACAAATTTGAAAAGAACATCCATTCATGAATACTAGTAAACCAATCTTCAAAACCAATGAAGAAAATGCTTCAAAAACAATAAAAATGAACCTCTTAAAACAATAAAAAATTCCATAAATGAACCTAATAAGGCTTTAATAAATAAATTACATGTATAATAGGTTATGTAATTATTAATTAATGAAGATAAATTTGATTATTCAGGTCATTCATATCAATCAAAGGACAAATTCGGGCACAAGGTATGGGATATATTAACACAATCTCCATTCATTGAATTAAACATATTTTTCATTGGTTTTGATTTTAGAAGGATTTTTGTGAATGGACTATGAATTTTTTATAATTTATATACTAATGTATTTTTTGGGTTTATATTTTTCACACATAATTATGTCATTGATCCACCCTCACTCAAATGATAAAATCATTGTGAGGGGTTTCTCATCCCACATTTAATTCTATGAGATTTCCATTGTTTTCCACTTATTTCTTTCATGTGGTGTATGAGTACGTCCATTTGACATATAATATCATGATTATATTTAAATTCATTGAGTTCTGTGATTCATTTTGTTATTATTATTTTTTGGTTATATGACTCGATTGATTACAACGTGGTAAGGGACTTTGTCTCAATTTCCATTTCATTGAGACTTACTTGGTATTGTGGACCTAATAATTATTCTGTGGTGTAACTAATACCCCATTGAGATAATTTTTCATTTTATTTTATAAATATATTATATATAAATATTATAGTTTCACGGATATGATTATTGTCTCAAGTTGTATACCCGTTTACATATGGTGTTTATTTGGAATGTTGTTTGACTATGGAAATATTGATGAATCTCTATCCTCTACTCTATATTGATTTTGAGAAGACATATTTTACTTTTATTAAATCTATTTATAAAGAATTATTTTTACTTGTAGTGATGTTTGGGGCCCTTTATAGCCACTCTATGTATCGATAGGTCTCATGAGTCAATTCAGTTGGCGACAAACCCTTCGGGTTTGTTTCTAAAATAGAATCAGATGAGTATCTACCCACAAACTTAAAACGTTTCGACTGTATAATGTTATCATGTGATAGATACATGATTTCCAATTAATAATAATTATATTTATTCATTTTTAGTTATTAATATCAATGAGTATTTCACTATTAAAAAATCTATTGTTGTAGTTTCAGTCTAATTTTTTTAATGGCGTGTGATTTTCATTTATTCATCATTCCATATTTTCTATACCAATTTTATTACGATTAAATTATTGATGATTAATTATTTTTTTATTTGTATGTAAAAACCCATGAATTTATCAATGGAAATATCTATTCTTATAAATATTTCATATAATCCCATGAAATCACAACACAATGAAATACTAAGTACTATGTGACCTTTAAACATAATTTTATCACTACTGTGATTTGAATTTTGAAAATCTGACAAACACGGTTGTGATTAGTAATTTATTTGGTGTTTAATATGACCAATATAATTTTGGGTGAATTGCAACATACCCTTATAAATAAAAAATTTACCCTTATGAAAAGTGACATAACTAAATGAATATTAAACTTTCCTATGATAGTATATAAATTATATTCCGGTGGAAATATGGTATACCTATATCTAGGAATAAGAAAATAAATGTTTTTACAATTATTTTTTTGAGTAAATTTTGTTTTCAATAAAATATTAAATTATTCATATTTAGAAAATTATTTTTGAAAATGTATTTCATTTAGGTATTATACACGTTGAAAATTTGTTATGGTGAATTTTTGGGATTTTTATGCAATAATTCAATTTTTAGTGAATATTAAAAAACATTAATTTACTGTATCAATACATGATAATTTAAATACACTATTCTTGACATCATAAGTGATGTAAGAACCCAAATCTAGAACTCACATTAATTTATTACTATTCTCGATCTTGGAATCATCACCCTTTCTTGTCTTATAGAATAATATTAAACCAATGATTATAATATTATGAAAACACTACTCTCCTCCACTATAAATACCAATCATCCTTACCTCTTATCTTATCTTCTATTAAGCCTTGTGACTTGACAAAATTCTAACAAAATCTTTCCTCAATCTCCTCTCCCATGTCCAACAACCCTTGGTCTCCTCAAAATATCAAATCCTCCCCCATTAAGAGGCTCTAAAGGAAGATTGAATCAAGAGGTAAATTCCTCTTTTAATTGCATTCGTTTTCTTTTCAATTTCATTAGTTTTATTTTCTATACTTACATATCCTAATCCATATTTTATTAAAAATACAGTACCTTAAATTTACTAGAATTTTTTTGATAATGGATAAGTTATTATCATTTATTCATTACCCTTATTTTATTTTAGAAATAAATACACGATCCGAGATATGTTAATTTACCACATTCAAGGACGATGGGTTTTCAATTACCATTACTATCTTCAATTCTGGTCATGAAACCATTTTCATAGTTTTACCAGACCATAATATATGTATTATTTCTCAAATATGGTTCATGAATCATTTTTTAAACATGGGTTTGGTTTATAAAACAAAACGTTTTTTTTGTGTTAAAAACCCATCAATTAACCAAAAATGTTGTCACTAATGTTTTATATAATGATTCAAATTAACTCAAATTAAACAATTTATATTTTCAACCATTTAACCTTTTGGATTCTCAATAATAAATTGTGTATTCAATTCTTCACAACCACTTTCATCATACATACTTATTTGAACATGAACTGATCATTAAACCCAAGAAAGAAAACGAACCCAAACAATGAAACTGAACCTCATAACCAATCAAAATGGTTATAAATAAACATAAAAAGGTTATAATAAATATTTTAAATATATAATAGGTTATTTAATTATTAATTAATTAACCTAATTTTATTATTCATATCATTAAGATCAAGAAAATATCACCATTGGATTTAAGGTAATGGATCCTCTCCATTTCACTTTTATTCAAGAATGCTTTAAATGATATGACATTTTATGTGTAATACCTAATGGTGGGGTATGATTTATCATGTCTCGCATACTTTATTCATGATTTAAAGGTGATGATAATCCCCTTTATCTCTCATGAGTCCCTCTTAAGTACACCTGATACCATGCCGAAAATCTGTATGTAATTCTACCCGAATATCTTTTATATTTTCGGGTTTCTTTATATTTCTTTTTACCTAAATGATATTATATATTATTCTTATGTTCATATTATAAATTCTATGTGAACTTTCCAAACTCATTTATCAAGTTTCATTCATCATTATCTTTCAATGTTGTACATGTTTATAAGTGTTTCTCTCCTCAAAACATCCCAATAAGAAACCCTATTTTGAGAGGGCTTCTTGAATTATTACCTGATTTAAAATTCACTCTATATTATGTTTTAAGACAAAATTTTCTTTATATAATGAACCTTTTTTATTAATAACTTCTCGGTTCAATTTTTTTTAATATAAAGTTTTTTTCCCTTTTCTATTTTAAAGGATCTATAGTATTTTCTTTAAAATAGTACAGAAGTTTTTAATGCTAAAATTTCATAAACACTTTTCTTACATGTTGTCACTTATACTTGAAATCACTTACCGTGAAACATTACTATTTTCACTTATTAATTTACATGTATATTTCAGTTCCTTTCTTTAATTGACTCTTTTACAATACTCCCATTTATTATGTTTTATGACATGATTGTGGTACCCAATTCATTCAACGGGTGACCCTTATGATTATGTAATACTGATTATGTATGATTATTTACGTGGAAAACATATTCATGAAATGTTAATATGGGTTCACACAAATAGCGCTCTAATTCATTGGGTAATGTTGAGTCTTATTAGACGTTTTGTGCGATGGTCTTGGTGGTCAACCTTGGCTGGTGCTACTATGTGAAGCTGTCTTGGAAATTAGCCTTGGCTTATGATACTATTGGAAAATATCTTGGTAGTTATCCTTGAATCATACTAAATTCATGTTTTATTTTTCTTCTACATTTATATGATTCCATGTTTATATGATCCCATGTTTATATGTTATGAGTCCATATGTTACATGTTTTTTTATATCATCATGTCAATCCTTTTATCCAATGTGGTAATGATTTATTCTTATGGTTATTACCTTACTGGAATTTTAGATCATCCCTTTGTTCATTTTATCCCCAGGTTATCCTATGTAGATGTATGATGACAATGGAAGATAAAATCTTATTAGGGAGTCTAAATAAAAAGTTATTCATATAATGTTTTATTATGTACCTAGTATTCTAAGAAAATATAATTAATGATCCTTGTATTGTAATCTAATGTATAATTATACTTAAAATCAAGTAATTTATTATGTAAAAGGATATGGTCACTATAGTTTGTCTCAGAGGCATGTTCTATTTATTTTTTGATATTAGGAATAGAGCACCTTGGTGAGAACCTTAAAAATGAGAATACGTATAAGAAAACATCCCTATATTTTGGTAAGTATATTGTAAGTGGTTTATCAAGAAAATAAATCCTTTTCTGGATACAAACAGGTTGAGGTGGCTCTGGATTAGATGTACCTAGGAGTAAAAACTCTAACAAGGATTTTCAGGCCTGACCCGGGGCATCCCGGTACACAAAAACGGCTCTTTCTACACACTTTGTTTGACACTCCCAAGAGATATGATGTGGTAAATTCATGAGATTAGTAGAAACCATTATTAAGGAAATAAAAAATCCCATAAGAATATGTGTTAAGAAATAGAACAATGATAACCTAGATTTAAACCTAAGGAATCACAATTTAGGATATAATTATCCTTTACATGTTTATTCTTTTATTTTCTAAATTTTCCTTTTTATGTTCAATGAATCAGTATAAAATACCTATAATTGTACATTATATTTTTTAGTTAATTGTAGGAAAATAAATAAGACGTTCCAAAAACCAATGTGATAGGAAATGTGAAGATTTCTCTAATGATATGCCTAACAAGATTGGAACAGGTGCTTGAAACTTCATGACAGTATTTTCTCAGCTGGATCAAGTTATGAATAATAACTTGAATCATGTGGAACACCATACTCCTCTTCCATGGAAAGAGAAAGATGATATATAATCCTTATGCAGAAAATGCCTTCCATGTTTAGCGGATCATCTAATCACCTCCTCGCATAATAGGGGATTAACTCCATTGAAAAGTTATTCTTCTTCCTCTAGTGCATGGAAGAAGAGAATGTTGTATTGGCAGTCTATTATTTTAATGGGAAAGCAGATTAGTGTTGGACACTAACCAAGAATACAAAATCCTAAGATGAAACTGATTTCATGGATTGGGAGGAATTCAAGAGGATTTTTTTCGATAAATATTTTCTTCAAACCCTCTATCTCAAGATGGAAAAATATTTCATCTGTCTCAAAAAGAAGGAAGATGTGTCCATCAAGGTATATGAAGAAAACTTCACCAGTATTGCAAGGTATGCCTTTGGATTTATCATGAACACTAAATGTAAGCTGGATCATATCTTTAGTAGAATAAATTTAAGTCTACGAAAAGAATTGGAAATTTGAGATTTTGACCATTATGAGGTGATTTTCTGTTGTCACCTCAATGTTTAAATGGATATTGGATATTCACAGTGGTCTCATGGGCCTGGTGAAAAAAAGTGAAAAATGGGGAACAACATGGGTGGTTTAACAAATAAATCCCATGATTGAAAGAATCTTTAATATCCCACTTGTAAAAATTGTGGGAAGAAGAATCCTAGGAACTGTCTAAAGGGAATGAAGAATTACTTCATGTGTGGAAATCTGGGTCATTTAGCCAAGAAATTACAAAGTGATATGAAAAATCCCACTAATGTGGAAGAAGAAAGGAAGGTTTAGATCAGTTCTCAACCTATAGTGCAGTGTTAGAACTGCAAGGAAAATGGGCATTATGGGAACAATTTCCCTAATCCAAGGGTTTTTGGAGGAAATCAACAACAACCTCCAAAGAAACCAGGAATGGATTATCATATCACTACCACTGGTGTGGATTTAGAAAATAATGATGTGACAGGTACTCTAGTAATTCATTCAATAATAGAAAACATACTATTTGATTCTGGTACTACACATTCATTCATATCATGCATGTTTATTTAAACTATTCAAACACCACCTCAAAAATTGGAGGAAAAGTTATTTTTGAGAATAGAGAATGGAGAAATTATTTCATCCATGGTCTATAAATCCACCTCGGTAAATGTTTGTGAACTGAACCTCCCAGCAAATCTTGTCATACATTCTTTAGTAGAGTTCGATGTTATCTTTGTCTTGGACTGGCTATCATTATAGAAATCCAACATCATCTTTCGGGAAAGGTATATCACTCTTTACATCCCAAAGAATCATCCAATTCTTTAAAATTGTAAGTAGGAAGATGAATCTCCATTAAATTCATTATCTCAAGTGTTTATATTAATTTCTTATGAGAAAGAATATCCAACTCAGATGATTGGAAAAACATAGAAAATCATTCTTAAATAAATTCTCATCATGATGGATTACACAAATGTATTTCCCAAAGAGTTTCATGGCCTTAATCCTAACCAAGAGTCTGAGTTATCAAATGAAATTATTCCTTGATATTTTCCTTTATCAAGTACACCTTATATAATAGACACTATAGATCTAGAAGAGCTAAAGAAGCAGTTACAAGAGAATCTATATGAGGGTTTTATACACTTGAGTTCTACACCATGGAGTGCGCTAGTCCATTTCTTCATGAAGAAGGATAGATCAATGTGACTCTTCATTGATTATCATGAGATCAATAATATCAATAAAAATAACAAGTATCCCCTTCTACAGATAAATGATTTATTCAATCATATTCATGGTGCCAATTATTTCTCTAAGGTGGACCTTTAGTTGGGGAATCACCAATTAAAGGTGAGGAAGGAAGATATTCACAATAATTACTTTCGAAATATTTATAGAAACTATGAATTCATAGTGATTCCCTTCGAACTTACTAATGCTTCATCAATTTTCATGGATTTAATAAATAGAGTCTTTATAGATTACATCAAAAAAAATTTTGTAGTCTTTATGGACGATATTATGATATACTCCAAGAGAAAGGAGGAACATGAGGAGCATTTGAATACGATGTTAAGGACTTTGAAAATGGATAATATATATGAAAATTACAGTAATAGTGAGATCTAGGTGGAGGAAGTATCATTCTTGGGGCATGTTATCACTAGAAAAAGGATATCTATGGTCCCTTCCAAGACATATGCGATTGAAGAGTGGCCCAGTACAACATCTGTAATAGAGATCTGATGCTTTTTGGGTCTATCGGGGTATTATCGATTATTTGTGAATAACTTTTCATGATTTTAAAACCCAATTACCAAGATGACATGAAAGGGAGTAATGTTTTTCTGGACTCAGGAATGTGAAGACTGTTTCAAGGGGCGGAAAAGGATGTTTATCAATATGCCAATAATCACACTCCAAACAAGTGGAGAACTATTTGGGGTTTACATTGATGCTTCAAATAAGGTATTAGGCTGTCTGATAATGAAAAATGATAAAGTGATACCCTATTCCTTATGGAGTCTGAAAATCCATGAGAAAAACTATCCTATGCATGATCTATAGTTAGCGGTAGTGATAGTTGTGTTAAAAATATAGAAGCATTATCTATATGGGGAAAATTGTGAGATATATACTGACCAAAAGTGTCTTAAATATATAGTCACACAAAAATATATTAATATGTTCCAACAAATATGGATAGATTTCACTAAGTATTATGACTTCTAAATCCACTACAATCTCAGTAAAGAAAATAAGGTGGTAGATGCTCTATATATAAAGGATCCTGAATCATTATCAATGATGATAATTTAAAAGGATCTGATCATCTTAGATCTATAGAGGATAAACATGGGAATCATTGAGGGAGGATAATCATCAATACTTTCTCAAATGATTTTTCAACCATCCCTTATGGAGAAAATAAAGAATGCTCAAAGAAAAGATGTTGAGATTCTAAAAAGGGTGGAAGCTATTAAAAAGGGAAAATCCTCAGAGTTCAAGAGAGATGAGGAAAGAGAAATAAGATTTGGGTCACGATTATGTGTACCATGTGATCCATAGATAATTAAATATATTTTTAATGATTCACATAGCTTGTCCATCTCTATTCACCCAGGGAGCACAAAGATGTATCGAGATCTCCTAGAAAACTTTTGGTGGGACATTATGAAGAAGGTTGTTTCTGAGTATACATCAAAGTACCTGGTTTTTCAACAAGTGAAGGCTAAAAAAAATAATTCTAAGGAGATTATGAAAACACTACCCATACCATCATGGAAGTGGGAGAACATTACCATTGAGTTTGTTATTGTACTTCTAAGGAAATCCAGAGGAAACAATGCTATATGGGTCATTGGGGATTATCTTACAATGATTGCTCACTTTATCATGATTCAAGAGGGTTTTTCATTGGATCAAATTGCATAGATATATATCAAATATGTTTTAAGGATATATGGATTACCATTATAAATTTTATTTGATCGTGATCTGAGATTCACCTTGATGTTCTGAAACAGTCTCCAACATGCTCTAAGAACTGAACTGAATTTCAGTACGGTCTATCATCCTCAAACAGATGTCCAATCTAAGTGAACCATTCAGACACTAGAAGACATGTTGAGAGAATGTTATATGGAATTCAACGGGGTATGGGACCAATATCTCACATTGGTTGAAGTCTCCAACTACAACAGTTTCCACTCGAGCATCCGAATGGCACCATATAAAGCCCTTTATGGGAAAAGGTGAATAACACTAGCGTGTTGGGATAAAGTTGGTGATCATAAGCTACAAAGACCTATAATGGTTGAATAAATGGTAGATAAGGTGAAAACCATTCCGCAGTATATCAGGGCATCCAAAAGTTTACAGAAGAGTTATGTAGACAATCTTCGATGAGACCTTGAGTTCAAAGTTGGTGACACGGTATTTTTATGCATATCTCTATGGAAGAAGGTTGTGAGGTTTGGAAGAAAGAAAATTTATGTACCAGGTACATTGTCCCCTTTGTGATTTTTGATCGTATCGGGGTTGTGTCCTATCGACTGGCACTTCCACCTACCATGTCCAAAGTACACGATGTCTTCCATGTATCTCTCTTAAAGAAGTACATAGAAAATCCTTCACATGTACTCTCTTTAGAGGTGGTACAGTTAGAGGATGATATTTATTAGGGGGATCAGCCAATGAAGATCTTGGATCATAGAGATAAGGTTCAACATAACAAGAATACTCACCTGGTCAATGTATTATGGTGTAACTATAAGTACAAGGAGGCAACATGGTAACTGGGGGAGGAAATGATGAAAAAGTACCCGCTCCTGTTTAGGCCTATAATGTAAAATGAAATTTCGAGGGAGAAATTTTCTAAGCGGGGAAGAATGTAATGACCCAAATTATTATTAAAGGAGATTAATTTCTTATAAATATGTCATATAATCCTATGAAATCACAAAAAGTGATCTACTGAGTACTATATGACCTTTAAACATATGATTTTCACTTATGATATTTGAATTTATAAAATCTGGCATGCAGAGTTTCGATCAGTAAGTTATTTGGAGACTAATATGACCAATATAATTTTTTTTGAATACTAACATACCCTTATGAATAGGAACGATCCCCTTATGAATAGTGACATACGCTAATGAATAGTAACCATACCTATGATTATATATAAATAAGATTCAAGTGGAAATATGATATACCTATATCTGGGAATATGAAAATAAATGTTTTTAAAATTGTTCATTTTCAAGTAAATTGTGTTTTTAATTAAATATTAAATTAATCATATTTAGAAATTTATTTTTGAAAAATGTATTTCAATTTTGTATTCTACACATTGAAAAATGGTTCTTGTGAATTTTTGAGTTTTTTTTGTGAAATACTTGAATTTCTAGTGAATAGTAAAATACATTAATTTACCATATTAATTCATTATAATTTATATCCACTATTATAGACATCATAAGTGATATAAAAACCCAAATCTAGAAATTACATCAATTTATTACTATGCTTGGTCATGGAATCATTATTAATGATTATCTTATGGAAAAATAATAAAATAATGATTATAATATTATGAATAACCTAATCTCCTCCACTATAAATACCACCCATCCTTACCTCTTCTCATAACTCCTCTCAAGCCTTGTGCCTTGCCTATATTCTTCCCAAATCTCTCCTCAAGATCCTCCCCCACATCCAATATCCATTTGTGTCTATAAAATACCAAATCCTATCCCCTTAAAAGGCTCTCATGGAAGATTGAATCAA
The DNA here is from genome assembly GCA_963277665.1 of Viscum album. Classification (NCBI taxonomy): domain Eukaryota; kingdom Viridiplantae; phylum Streptophyta; class Magnoliopsida; order Santalales; family Viscaceae; genus Viscum; species Viscum album. The sequence goes on along the minus strand of OY728142.1, from coordinate 1,280,646,244 downwards.
GAGGTAAATTCCCACTAGTGGAAATGGAGGTTTTCCCAACACTTTTATACCAATGGTTTAAAGAAAATTTTGATATACTATAAAAACAATAAACATACCCAATGGTTTGAAGAAACTATTGGTATAGTCTTTTTAGGATGAATATTTCACAATGGTTTACTAAAAATGTTGGGAAATCATTAATTTATCTAATGTATACCAATTTTTTTCAAAATGTTCGCAAAGAATAGATTTACCAACGATTTTTAATAACAATTGGGAATAGTTTCCCCAAATACATAACAACCCAACTCCCCCTTCAATAAAATTTAAGACCCTAATATGAATTTCTCTTGAATCTCTCTCTGTACACTAGGTTGTGAACCTCCTTCCACCCAATAGACCCATATTCAATCAAGAAATTTTTACTTCTAAACTTCAAATTAGTAAGCGCTACCTTAGTTTTAATGTTTTGCATCTATTTTTTTTTTCTTGTTTTGATTTTTACGAAACCAGAGTTCTATGTGGTCTGTGGCATGGTATATCGAACACTTTTATTTGTTTTCTATTTTTGTTCTACACTTCAAGTTTTATGATTGTGTGAATCACCTTTTCTTGATGCCTTCATAACCACTCCTTCTTTGTATAGTTCGTGAACCATATGAACTAATGGGTGATGGTGAGATGTATGCCCACTAAAATATTATAAAGGGTTTATCTATTCATATGGTCTCGAGGTGGGTAATGGATATACGGATGGTCCCTATGAAGGGATTGGGGATGGTTGGGGTAGTGGTGTAGGTGGTTTTCCATTTTTTAGTGGGGTGATATGGTAGTTTCTATGGAATTTAGTTTAGTAGAAAATTGGATTTGAATTTTGTATTTATATTTTTTGTTCAAGGAATAATGGGAAGGGTAGTGATATTTAGGATGAATTGTATATTGGTGGGTGATGGATTGGAATTGTGATGTTTGTTGGATTGGGTATAGGTAATTTTCAAGGTATTATATGGGTATTTCCTCCCCTGAACACCCCCAACTCCACCCCCTAGACACCCCTGGATATCCCCCCCCCCCCTCACCACCACCATGAAAACCCCCATAGACACCCCGAATTTGAAAGCCCCCACCCCCTATACACCCCCATTACCTAGATATCCCCCACCCTCCTGGACACCCCACCCCCTTGGACAATGCCCCCCACCCCCCGAAGACCCCCACCACATGGACACCCCCACCCCCTGGACACCCCCACCCCCTGGATACCCCCACCCCTTGGATACCCCCACCCCCCTTGGATAACATCCACCCCCTTTGACAACCCCCTAGACACCACCCCACCTCTTGGACACCAGCCCCACCTCTTTAGTGCATGGCCTAGTTTTTTATTAGAATTAACAGTGTAGGTGATTTCCCCTTTCCCCAATGACATTTTCTAAGTGACACATAGATCCTTATAAATTGAATTTGTAATGTTTTGATAAATTGAATGGGTTGTTTTGAATGAAATGGACAATTTATGATGGTTTCACTTTCTTAATGAATAAGTTTTTTTAAAATAAATGTATCCTAAGGGGGTTGTCCAGGTGTGGCGGGGGTGTCCAAGTGGGGGCGGGTTGTCCAGGGGTAGGGGACTACAGGGGGGTAGGGTTATGAAAGGGTGTGGGGGAGGGGGTGTGGGTTGTCCAAGTAGGGGGTGTGGATTTTTGTAACACCCCAAGATTTCATATTATGTTATTTCTTCAAAGTAATCCAATAACTTGCACTACATGCAACATTGAGTTCTAGCGCACCACGACTTACCAACTAGCCTTTCAAAAGTGGTTATGAATAGTATTAAATTAATTTTGAACTTTATATAATCTTTATAATTTTAGATACCATATTATGAGTTTCTTATACATAATTTAAGAACACATTCATTTTTTTCAAATAAGAGAACTATTTTTTTAAAAAAAAGGCAATTTTACCACCTTTTAATGGAGAAGCCTTTTTAAATCCAATATTTTAGACTTTTACATAATAAATTTTTCAAAATAAAATTCTTCTTTAGAATCGGAACATAAGATTTTAGTTTCAATAAATTATTTCTGTTTTTCTGATAACTTTCATATTTGGGTGAATAGTGAAAAATAATATATTTTAACTGAAAACAACTTTTTTAATCAAAATTATTATAGTGATAAATTATACATTTCAATGGATTTTAAGTGTAAATATATTATATTTTTACCATTTAATTAAATTCTGGCCACTGTATGTAATTTCACTTTGAAATTGGACATAAACAAGTGTCAATCTTTTGATAGTTATTATTTCTTAAAAATACGCTTTTTGGTTATGACAATGAGAATTAATTTTAAATTAATAAGTTCAGTTTCTATGTTTTAAATTTAGTAAAATAGACTTCATTTTTTGAATTAGGAATATCAAAATTAGCTTAGGGTGAATTTTTTTTATGTACTGAAAACATTCAATTTTTGATGAATAGTGAAAAACACTAAGTTATAAGTTAAAACCAACATTTCATTTAAATAATTATTTATTTAATTTAAATTTATTTTAGGTCAAAATATATACATAATACCTATATATGTTAAATTTAATTAATTAGAGTCATTTTATAATAATTTTAGATATATAAAGATTTTATTGAAATTTTATCGTCTTTTACCCACCTCCTAAGAGAATTTGCAAATTTTCATACAACATAATTGTACCGCTTCTGTGAATTGAATTTCAAATATTAGAGGGACATGGTTGATATCAGTAATAAAATTTGGTTCAATAAGATAAAAATAATATTTTGTGAATAGTAAATTTTGACTTTTATTTACCACGGTTAAAAGTAAATAGGGTAATTAAAGGTCAAAATGATACTATTATTACCCTAACACATGTACTAATTCTATTGGATAAGTGTAATTCGACCAAAGACAACCATATGAATAAAATATGATCTTTTAGGTCCACTTGGATTATATTAGGACATTTATTATTATTTTAATTCAAAGAAGAGTTAAAAGTGTCAAATTCAATGTTTAATAACTGAAACATTTTTAATATAGGGTTATAAATAAGATAAATTGCACTATAAATATTCATTATAAATCTAAAAATATTTACAATATAATTGGTATTTTATTTATAATTTTTATAAATTATATAATTAAATTTATTATGGCATAATAATGATGTAGTAATCACCATACTAATGAAAGATTAAAATAATTGATATTATAAATATCCAAATAAATGTAATTTGAGACTTTTTATGAATTCCATTAATTTTATAGGTTAATGTGACATATAAGGGTTGATTAAATGAATTATTTTCGAAGTAATAAATGCTGTTAGTAATTTAGCAAAAACAAAATACCAAATAGTGTCAAAATTGACATAAAAGAGTCTTTAAAATAAATATTATATTATTAATTGGTATTATATACCAAAAAAAATCTAATGTTCGGCCAAAGGGCTTAAATACAATTATATATGTCATTAATGAACCACTTGGGGTTCTCTTTAAATTTTATAGTAAGTTTATTAAACATATAATATAAAAATACAAAGAGACGTGGTAATTGTAAAACTATTTAAGTAAGAGTTAAATCTAAATGATAAGGTTAATATAGTGACCCAACCCTTTATAAAACCTATTTGTTGAGTTTTTTCGAACATTCCCCACCTTACCCTTTATATAATTAATTTTGGATACATTAGAAACCTAAAATTATTTTATTATAAAATAATATTTCAATATTTTCCTAACGTTCCCCTCACCCCTCTTATAAAAGGGCACTTCCCATTCTCTCAAATTAACACCTTCAAAGTCATTTAGCTCTACCAAACCCTTCCCAAATATCCTCCCAACTATCCTCCATTAAATCCTAGAGTCCTTCCTTTAGTCATAAATCCAACCTAAAGATCCATTTTGATCAAATCAAAAGGGAGAACCCGAAGAAGAGATAAATATTTCATCACCTGTTTCAAGTTCCTTTCATCTTCCACTTCTCCTTTATTTGTTGTTTAAATTATAAAATAATAACTCTAGAATCTTATATATACTTTTATGTTATTATAAATATGGTACAACCATATTCATTAATCTATCCATCCTTTTAATGAAATGTCACCATATGTGTGTACGTACGGCTTACCGTCTCCACATCGTGGTGTAATTGTTATTCAATACATTATTATTTGGATGGGTATAATAATTATGTGTAATTGATTTAAATAATAAATATAACATGATAATTACTCTGTATATATGATATAACATCAAATTATATATTATTTTAACATCAAAAGAATGATATTGTCGCACGCGCGTACGTACGGATTACCGTCTCCATGAACGCGATGAGATTCATTCCCCATCATATCCATTCAGGACTAATTTTCTTTAGATGATTAAGAATAATATTTAAAGACTTAATATCATTCTGAATATCAATAAGATACATCCTATCCATAACAAACATTACTTATGTAACAAAGTATATAAATGAAAATGAATTAGTTAACACCCGAAACGACGATAATACTAAAATATTATTAACAAATAAATATTAGAAGATCATATATGATATCATATTAATGTATATAGTTCTTGAATAATTTAATAACAATTACTTCACCATTATACAGGTTGTTAACCTACCCTCGACCAATGAAAAGTACAAGATAAGGGTTAATTGTACAATCTCTTTATTATCTGAGGTTGTTTTTACATAAGTATCTACTCAGACCTCTTTATCAACGCACATCCATGTTTCATAAAAATGTATTTCCAAACAATTTTACTATTTTCTACGAAATTAGTTAAAGTCATTTATACCCTTATTTGAACTTATATGTTTTTAATGGAATCTTTCAGGCATTTTCCAAACAAGGTACATTACGACCTTTTCAACAAGATTAAGGTAAGAATGTTTTTTAGATTTTATGGCGAGTGCTGTTATTCTATGTCGTTATAACATCATCAAAGATTCCCTTACAAGCTTAGAAGAATATTTTAAAAATAAATGTTTTCTTTTATAATTCTATAACTTTAAATGATTTAAAAAAAAGAGATATTTCTCTCAAATAGTTTTGATTTCATCTATATCAACATCCTTTGATGGATTTTATATTTGTTTGAAGTCTATTTATTATGATACAAATCTTTCATATTGTATTAAAGTTTTTGTTATATGTTTGACTATGGATGTGTTATTTTTATACCATTCATTGTTTATGTTTAAATATTGACATTTTCTATGTTAGTTTTAATACGAATATTTATGTTATATTTCATCCTTTTCATATGAGGAATGTATTGGACATAGTAAGTGACGGGTGGATCCCTCTATAGATACTCAATGCATTAGTAGGTCTCATGAGATAACTAGATGTGGAATTGGTCAGGGCCTTTCCAAATTTGATATATGGTTTTGGCTGAGGCCTTAATCATTTTTAGACGTCTTGGCTGGGGCCTTGACAAAATGTTTCAGAATGTCCGACATTATACATTCCCTCATTATAAAAATAATATCAATGGTTCATGTGGTCATTCGACTAATAGAATACCCATGATTATGTTTTATTATGGCATTATTTACTCATCCCACATTCCTTCCATAAAAGTATTCATGTTTATTATTTGTAGAGTCATGTGGTTTCAATTATTCACCATGCATAATATTTATGTTATCTTCTACTGTATTACTTACCCTTACTGAGCATTTGAGATCTCCCCTTTCTTATGTTTCATTTTCCCAGGATATGAAGAAGTTAGTTATCAGTTACTTGTAGGCATAATCTAGGAGGCTTGAAAGTTTCTAATGGAATAAATTCATGTCGTATTTCCTTTCAAGTTGTAAAGTTGAACTTATGTATGAATCTTATTTCCAATAATACTAAACTGATCGGTCTTTCGAGGCATGATTTCCTTGGGATCATGCCAATGTTATGTAATAATGCACCAACTCTGGGTAACTGGGGTCAGGGCATTACAGTTGGAATCAGATGAAGTTTAGTACAAACCATGGAAACTATATTTAGATAAACTCTAATTAGAGCACATAAACCTAAGATATACTTTTAGGATTATTATAGAAGAACTTCCTTGAATTTTGTTATTGTAGAGATTTTGTGAGTTTTATAAACAATACATCCATGTATGGATACGAGCAAGTAGAGGTGGCTCTAGCATAGATTTTCTTAGGGGTAAAACCCGAAAACAACGCTTTGATCTAGACTCAAATGGGAACTAATGCATGACAACAGGCCTTGCTTCACTCTGGGTTAAGACACTCTTGGGGGATATTATTAGGATAATTCTCATTTTCTTTACCAATAATTATGAAGGATTTATGAGTATATACCTACTCAAAGAAAATATTTTTATTATTATGGATTATATCTATAAACTCTTCAGTTTATGTAAAGTGTTTTACAAGTCAGTAATTATGTATTTTTATTCATAATCTAACCTAGTGTTTGCCATTGTATAGAAATGGTGCCCAATATAAGGAATGAGAACACTAGTAATATGTATGATCCAAAGAGTAAGAAGGATCATATCTTTCACCGTATTAATACAACATTTAGAAGGTAAATATTCTCCCATGTATTCTCAACATATGATGAAATAGTATCATTTGTTAATAAGATAAGTAAAGAATTCTCTGAGTCCAATGGCTTTGAAGGGAAGCAAGACAAGAAAATAATGGAAGTGAGAAATATGGATAAAGGAAGAGGGAAAAGAATGATTTTCCCATATGTGATAACTGTGGAAAAAATCACCTTGATAAATGTTTGAAGGGAATGGGAGTTTATTATAAGTCTGGAAAAAAATGACACCAAGCACGTGATTTTCAAGGGTAAGAAAAAAATTTCAATTGTATAATGCTCCATCCGCAAGGTGTTGGGACACTACGTGAATCAATGTCCCAGTCATCATAGAATACCTTAAATGATACTATTGGATAATAACAAAGTTATGATACTGCCTCAGATGAAGAGGAATGACTAGTGTTCTTATGTTTTTATTATATAATTATTTTATTTTAGTGTTTTATCAACAATATATTGGTTATATGAATTAAGAAGATAAATAATCATTGTATGACATTACTATTTTATTAAGGATTTGAGATTATATGGTTCTAAGAAAAGTGACTTAATAGTAATCTTCACTTTTTAAAAAAATACATGGTTAATGGAAATGTAATTATTAACATGTTCCTAATAATGAGGTAGTGATTTCGGAATAAGATATGGTTGATTTGGATAAATTATATTGGATATTATTGACTTCCTTGAAACTGATTAATAGTTTGTTTATTTCATTATTGTTGGAATATTCAATATTTTTGGATATAAGGAATATATCTAGTATTATATAAAGGATAAGGGAGCAGGAATGTTATCAATAAGGTTATATTGTAATACAAGTTGTTACTATGTTTTAAAATAATATAAGATGAAGGTGTTCACATGTTTTTACATGGAAAAAACAATATCCATTGTGTTTAAATTCCTTATAAATTTTGGATTGTGTGTTTGGATAGGAGTATTTTGGATAAGTATAAAGGTCAGAATGGATTAAGTTTGAAATTTGATACTATTGTTAAGGTTATTTTTGGATTTTTATAAAAAGTCCAACACGCAAAAGGTGTGACAACCTGTCACCTCTGACCAAGCTACGGGAATCAAACCCTCAACCATAGTGCGATTAAGATTTATCTCTTAACAGTAGACTACATGAAGTCCCTGAATTGTATAATGTAGTTTCTTTTTTTAAAAGGGTCTGATAGGTGAATTATTAATTCATTTTTTGGAACCCCAAACGAATATGATAAATAATTTTTTATTATGTTCTATTATCTTTTAGAGTGAAAGATGAGTTTGTAGTAGAAATTAGTTAAAGGATGGAACTCTACATGTCAGGTATATATTTTTTCTTCTCTTATTCTATGAAGAAATAAACTTTTAAACTTTATGTAAGGGATCTTAAAACTAAAAATTTGTTATCTTAATACCTAATGTTATGTTGAACCGATGATATTTTAAATCATCATAAATTGATGGATTTGGGGCCATCAATTCTATAATTTTTTGTGACTGATGACCGGAATCACTCCCTATAAATATTTACGTATTTACTCCAATTATGTGTCTCTAATTTCCACCAATTTTCTCTTAATTGAGATCATAATTTGGTGGTTAATTTTTCACTCCCCTTTTCATCTTATTAAAACTAAATTTTATTAACCTAGTTTTTGATGTGGGTTTTCCAACAAAGGTATTTTCTATGTTCAAACTTTTATTTTTGAAAAACAATTCAAATTTTTAGGATGAAATTTATTGATGGAGGGAATAATGTAACACCACAAGATTTCATAGTACGTTATTTCTTCAAAGTAATCCAATAACTTGCACTACATGCAACACCGAGTTCTAGCGCACCACAACATACCAAACTAGCCGTTCAAAAGAGGTTATTAATAGTATTAATTGAATTTTTATCTTTATATAATCCTTATAATTTTATAATCCATATTATTAGTTTCTTAGACGTAATTGAAGAAAACATTCATTTTTTTCAAATAAAAGAAGTATTTTTCAGAAAAGAAAATTTTACCGCCTTTTAATGGCGAACCCTTTTTAAATCCAATATTTGAAACTTTTATATATTAAATATTAAAAAATAAACTTCTTCTTTAGAATCAGAACATAAGAGTTTAGTTTTAATAAATTTTTTGTGTTTCTCTAATAACTTTCATATTTGGGTGAATAGTGAAAAATACTATATTTTAATTGAAAACATATTTTTTAATCAAAATAATTTATATTGTTAAATTATATATTTTAATGGTTTTGAAGTATAAATAGATTATATTTTTACCATTTAATCCAATTTTGGTCATTGTAATTAATTTCACTTTGAAATTGGATATAAACAAGTGTCAATCTTTTGATAGTTATTATTTCTTAAAAATGCGCTTTTTGATTTTGACAATGGTAATTAATTTTAAATTAATAAATTCAATTTCTATGTTTTGAATTTGGTAAAATAGACTTAATTTTTTAATTCAGAATATCAAAATTATCTTAGGGTGAATTTTTTGTATATTTCTGAAAATTTCAATTTTTTGATGAATAGTGAAAAACACTATTATTGGTTAAAACCGACTTTCCATTTAAATAATTTTTTATTTAATTTAAATTTATTTTACATCAAAATATATACATAATACCTATATATGTTCAATGTAATTCATTGGATTCATTTTATAATTAGTTTAGATATATAAAAATATTATTGAAATTTTACCGTCTTTTACCCACCTTATAAGAGCATTTGAAAATTTGCATAAAACATAATTTTACCACTTCTGTGAATTGAATTTCAAAAATCTAAGAGACATGATAGATATCAGTATGTAAAATTTGGTTCAATAAGATAAAAATAATTTTTGGTGAATAGTAACTTTTGACATTTACTTACCATGGTTAAAAGTAAATAGGGTAATTAAAGGTAAAAATGAAATTATTATTACCCAAAAACATGTCATAATTCTATTAGATAAGTGTAATTTGACCAAAAGCAACCTTAGGAATAAAATATGATCCTTTAGGTCCACTTGGATTAGATTAGGACATTTATTGTTATTTAATTCAAAGAAGAGTTAAAAGTGTCATATTCAAAGTTTAATAAATAAAATATTTTTAATATAGGGTTATACATATGATAAATTCGTATATAAATATTAATTAGAAAGATAAAAATATTTACTACAATATTGTATTTTATTTATAATTTTTAGACATTAAATAATTAAATTTATTTATGTTCCATCGATGATGCAATAATTACAGTATTAAGGAAAGATTAAAATAGTTGAAATTATAAATATCCAAATAAATGTAATTTGTGACTATTTACGAATTAAACTAATTTTAAAGGTTAATATGACATATTATTGTTGATTAAATTATTTTTTTCGAAGTAATAATTATGTTATAAATTTAGAAAATACCAAATACCAAATACTGTCAAAATTGACATAAAAGAGTTTTTAAAACAAATATTATATTATTAATTGGTATTCTATTCTTAAAAATATAAGGTTCATCCAAAGGGCAGAAATACTATTATATATGTCATTAATGAACCACTTGGTGTTCTATTGGGAGTTTATAGTATGTTTATTAACCATATAATATAAAAATACAAAGAGACATGGTAAATGTCAAACTAGTTAACTAAGAGTTAAATCTAAAAATATAAGGTTAATATAGTGACCCAAACATGTCTAAAATATATTGGTTGAGTGATTTTAGACGCATACCCACCTTATACTTTAAATAATTTATTTTTGAGACATTATAAACTGAAAATTATTTTATTATAAAATAATATTTCAATCTTTTCCTAAGGTGCCCCTCACCCCTCTTATAAAAGGGAACTTCTCCTTCTCTCAAATTCACACATTCAAAGCCATTTGGATCGACCAAAACCTATCCAAATATCCTCTAAAATGTACTTCCTTAATCCCAGAGGCATTTCTTTAGTCATAAAGCCAACCTAAAGATCAATTTTAATCAAATCAAAAGGAAGAACCCGAAGAAGAGGTAAATATTTCAACACCTCTTTCAAGTTCCATTCTTCTTTCACTTACTCTTTCTTTGTTGTTTCTATTTTAAAATAATAAATATAGAATATTCTATATTTTTTTGATGTTATTATAAATATTGTGCAACCATATTCATTACTCTATACATCCTTTTAATTACATGTCGCCATACATGCGTACGTAGGGATTACCGTCTCCACGTCATGGTGTAATTGTTATTTAATACATTATTATTTGTATGGGTATAATAATGATGTGTAATTGATGTAAATAATAAATATAAAATGATAATTATTCTGTATATATGATATTCCATCCAATTATATATTATTTTATTATCAAAATAATGATATTTTCGCTCGTGCGTACGTACGGATTACCGTCTCCATAAACGTGATGAGATTCATTCCCCATCGTATCTATTCAAGACTAATTTTCATTATATGATTAAAATTAATGTTTAAAGACATAATAACATTCTGAATATGAATAAGATACATCCTATACATAACAAACATTACTTATGTAACAAAGCATATAAAGGAAAATGAATCAGTTAACACCCAAAATGACGATAATACAAAAATATTATTAACAAAGCAATAATAGAAGATCATATATGATATCATATTAATGTATATAGTTCTAAAATAATTTAATAACAATTATTTAACCATTATATATTATGTTAACCTACCCTTGACCAATTAAAAGTACAAGGTAAGGGTTAATTCTACAATATCTTTATTATCTGAGGTTGGGTTTACGTAAGTATCTACTAGGACCTCTTTATCATCCACATCCATGTTTCCTAAAAATGAATTTCAGAACATTTTTACTATTTACTAGAAAATGATTTAAAGTCAAATATACCCTTATTTTAACTTTTATGTTTTGAACGGAATCTTTCAATCATTTTCCAAACAAGGTACTTTACGAGCTTTTCGACAAAATTAAGGTAAGAATGTTTTTTTAACTTATACAGCGGGTGCGGTTATTCTCCACCATTATAACATCATCAAATCATCCCTTAAAATCTTATAAGAATATTTTCAAAATAAATTTTTTCTTTTATAATTATGTAACTTTAAATGATTTAAAAAAACAAGAGATATTTCTCTTAAATAGTTTTGATTTCATCTAAGTCAACATCCTTTGATAGATTTTATACTTGTTTGAAGTCGATTCATTATGATACAAATCTTATATATTGTATTGATGGTTTTGTGATATGTTTGACTGTGTATTTGATTTTTTTTTTACCATTAATGCTTTATGGTTAAAGTATTGACATTTCGTATGCTATTTTTAATACGAATGTTTATGTTATATTCCAACTTTTTCATATGAGGTATGTACTGGACTAAGTAAGTGATGGTTGGAGCCCGCTATAGCTCCTCGATGCATCAGTAGTTCTCATGAGACAACGAGATGTGGAATTGGTCGAGGCCTTTCCCAATTTGATATATGGTTTTGGTTGGGGGCCTTAATGATTTTTAGACGTCTGGGCCGAGGCCTTGACAAAATGTTTCAAAATGTATGGAATTATACATTCCCTCATTATGAAAATAATATTGATGGTTCATGTGGTCATTAGACTAGTATAACACCCTTTATTATGTTTTATTGTGGAATTTTTTACACATCCCACATTCCTTTCATAAAATTATTCTTGTTTATTATTGGTAAAAAAATGTGGTTTCAATTTTTTACCATGCTTAATATTTATGTTATCTTCCGCTGTATTTCTTACCCTTACTGAGCATTTTATCTCACCCCTTTCTTATGTTTCATTTTCCCAGGATATGAAAAAGATAGTTATTAGTGACTTTAAGGCATAATTGAGGAGGCTTGGATATTTCTAATGGAATAAATTCGTGTTGTATTTCTTTTTTAGTTGTATATTTGAACTTATGTATGAATATTGTTTCCAATAATACTAATTTGATCGGTCTTTCGAGACATGATTTCCTTGTGATCATGCTAATGTTACGTAATAATGCACTGACTCTGGGTAACTGTTGTTGGGGTGTTACAATTGTCCAGGGGGTCAGGTTGGGGTGTCTAGGTGGGGGAGGGGGGTGTGGGCTGCCTAGGGGGTGGGATGTCCAGGGGGTGGGGGTGGGTTGTCCAGTGGGGGTGGGAGTGGACTATCCTGGTGGGGGAGGGGGTATGGGCTATCTAGGTACGGGATATCAAGGTGTGGGGGGAGGCTGTCCAGGTAGGGGGGGCTGTGGAGGTGGGGGTGGTGGTGGGTGGGCTGTCCAGGTGGAGGTGATGTGGGGGGGGGGGGCTGTCCAGGTGGGGGTGATGTGGGATGTTATCCAGGTGTGTGGAGGGGGGTGTCCAGGTGGGTTGTCCATATGGGGGGGAGGTTATCCAAGTGGGGGTGGGGGGTTGTCCAGGTGCGGATGGTGGGGGTGGGTTGTCCAGGTGGGGGTAAAGGGGGGGGGGGCTGTCAAGGTGGGGGTAGTGGTGGGCTGTACAGGAGGGGGTGGGGGTTCTCCAGGTGGGGGTGGGGGAGGGATATCCTGGTGGGGGGGGGGGGGGGGGGGGCTGTCCAAGGGGGCTGCAGGGGGGGTATGGGGATGCAGGTGTGTGTCTGGGGGGCTTTCTAATGAATAATATTATTATTGGAAAAAATTGGGTATTAAGTAAAATTTTGAATAAAAATGATGATGTTATGAGGAATAAATTAATAAATATCTAAAAATATTGGTTCCTATATTTAATTGAAATATATTTATGACACATTTTCCCAACTTTAAATGGATGGGATAATATGTTTTTTTTCTTCTTATTTCTACTCGAAGGATATTCATGATCCTCTATAAGTTTGTTAAATTATCCTTCCTTAATAGAGTGATATAAATTTATGCGTACATAGATCAAAAAATGACTTTTTGTTATATATGAAGAGGGAAGATTTTTTAGGTTAAGTAATTCAATATATCAGTTAAAAAATTATCATAGGGAATGGTATCTGAATATTGAATCTTCAAGAACAAGACACATACCTAGCTCAAAATTAGGAGGTTTTTTTATAATTAGGTATCAATAATCTAGCCTCTCATGTCATTTATAAGCCACATACCTAGCTCAAAATTTGGAGGTGTTTTTATAATTAGGTTTTTTTAGAATTCGTCTATGATATTTTGAGTGGAAGATAAAATTTGATTCACGTATGATATTTGGAGGTGTGTTTACAATTAGTTGAGTTGTGATTTATAAGTTTGATATTCATGGTTTACACCAACAGACTTCTCAGTCATATATAATAGGCTTTAATTCATTCAACAATTGGATAATGATTTGATTTTATGACCATAGTTTTGGGGTGGACACCCCCACCCCCTTGGACAGCCCCCACCCTGGACACCACCATCCCCTAGACACCCCCACCCCCTGGACATGGAAACCCCCAAGGACAGCCCCCACCTCCCTGGATATCCCCCACCCCATGTACACCCCCACCCACCCCCTTGGACAGCCCCCTCAACACCACCCTCCCCCCAGACACCCCCACCCTCTGGACACCCCAACCCCTACTGGATAACCCCCCTGGAACAATACCCCACCCCCTAGACACCCCCACCCCTTAGACAGCCCCCACCCCCTGGACACCCCCACCCCCCAAGACAGCTCCCACACCCCTGGACACCCCCACCCCCCGGGACACCCCCCTGGACACCACCCCACCCACTAGACACCCCCCACCCCTGGACACCCCCACCCTCTGGACACCCCCACCCCCTTAAGAAGTGTTTGTGATCACACAAATAATATACTAAAATATAAAATTTCGTTGATCTAAATTTTATTCAACTCCGGAATAATTCTCATCTACAAGTGTACATGATCTTGTTCACTCATGTATAGTTATTAAATGTTATTTTGTTATAAATATATTATTTTTTATTTTTTATTATGAATCTCATATAGAGTAGTGTATTGGTTATGATTTCATATAATGTGAACAATTCTCGTTTACATAAATATTTTTTCAATGAAACATCAATCATATTGAATTGATTTTGATGAAATGACTTATAAAAATTTTATTACAAAATGGATTGATGTTGGATGTATGAAATAGATCATATATCTAGTGATTTTCAAAACAATTTGTAGAAATTTTTAGATTTTTCATTTCACAATGATTCCGATTTTGGTCACATACACTTCCCATGTTACAATTGTGTTGGAATACCTTGGTTGATCCATGAAGAGGTTAGCTACCATATAACCAAATATGGTTTTCAAGAAAACTACTATGTGTGGTATCAAAATGGGGATAAAATGAAATATCAAATTGTTTATGATCCAAATGAGAGGACTGGATTGGATAATTTGTTATATGACTAGTTTTTGTTTATTATCCATCATGAAAAAAAAGGATTCCACCCCTTGAAGTCTTTTATATGAGCACATATGATGTGTCTAATTAAAATTATGATGTTGTCAGGGTGAAAAAAAATTGAATGATGTTTCTATGACTCCAGTATATTGATAATGTGGTAAAATGAAAAAGATAGAATTTTTAATTAGGTTGTTTCATGGGAAAACTATGTATGGGATTTCTAATACTTCCATTGATTATATTCTTATCTTCTTAAGGACTTACCTCCATATGATTCAGATATTCCCTCAAACCACTATATTAAGTGGATGTTTGTTGAAGAACCTGCATTTTCAAGATTCATGCTTTCTTGACAGATTGCAGTTTATTCTGGGAGGAAACTGCTGAACGAAATGATTTTATAAAATTTGGAACATCCCACTTGAAGCCAAAAGCTGATGGAACACCATCATGTGTTCTACAGAATGTAATGTGGCAGTTTTCATTGATCCCCAGACTCCAGAATATTTTTTTGTCTGATGAAATATCAATAAAAATGTAATGGAATGATACCGAGAGAAAGAAGACTAATGATGAGTTGGTTCAACATGAATATGGATTTTCAGGGTAGAGATTTTATGTTCGATAGCCATATTTTTCAGCTAACGAGCATATGGTAAGGCTAGGGATTTCATGTGATGGTTTTAATCTGTTTGGGTAGATTCTTACTTTGCACAACACATGGCCAGTTTTTATACTCATTTATAACCTTCCCCCATGGTTGTGTATGAAAAAAACCTTTCATTTTCATGAGTATACTCATATCTATACCTTCGGATCCCGAAAATGATATAGACATATACATTAAACATTTAATAAAAGATTTGAAATGTCTTTGGGATGTGGGTGTGTGCACATAAGATGCATGTTCGAAAGACATATTTTAGATGTGTTTTGAGCTTATGTGGACGATCAATGATTTTCCTACTTATGCAATAATGTATGGATGGATCACGAAGGGAAAACCATCTTGTCCTATTTGTATGAATAATACATGATCCAAAAGACTAAAACATCACTGTAGTTTTAGTTTTATGATACATCGATGATTCTTTCCAATGGACCATCCATATAGAAGTAATCATTGAAGATTTGACAATACCATGGAGCCCAATGATCCACCTCAGCATATTTCTAGAACTAATGTGCATAATGAATTTAAAGATTTCATTTTTTCATTCATGAAGGGTCAAATAAAATATGTAAAGGGAATGAATGTTTCCACTGAAACCTATTACTATTGGAAGAATACAAGTATCTTATTTGATTTGCCTTATTGGTCAAAAAATTTGTTACATAATTTCTTAGAAGTAATGCACATTGAAAAAATATATGTTAAATATTGCTTTCAATTATTCTAAATGCTAAGGGAAAGATAAAAGATGATTTATGGTCTCATAATAACTTGGGGGGACTGGGGAATCAAACCATAATTGCATCCTATTTGTATCAGTGAAAATAAATAGAAAGTTCTATGTGCTTCTTATGTTATTATCCCTATGTAAAAAAGGATATTTATTGAATTTATAGACACTATTAAAGTTTATGATGGCTATTTAAGAAACATATATAAAGAGGTCAACAGAAGAGAGTTAAAGCTAAAATCTTTGAAGACTCGTGATTATCACATCATATTGTATGAGTTGATTCCAATATCAATCCATTATATTTTGTCCAATAATTTATGGGTGGCTATTATTTGATTGTTCAATTTGTTTTGAGGTCTTTGTGATAAGAATTTTTCAAATTCTTTATTGAAAAAAATGTTGGTAGATGCCCCATTAATTTTGGGTGAGTTAGATAAAATATTTCCTCCATCATTTTTCACATACATGATGCATCTAACTATCCATATTCCAACTGAAATACTACTTGAAGGACCTATTTCATTTCACTGGATGTATCTAAAAAAATAAATATGTACACATTAATGTATTATGTTCAAAATAGGAATCATCCCGAAGGTTATTTCATGAATGGTAACATGGCTCAAGAATGTATGGATTTATGCCCTATGTATTTGTCTGATCTTACTAAATGAATGAAAAGACCAATGAGAAATGAAGAACAATAGTATGATAACATTTGACCCAGTTTTCTATCACTTCCTGAAACATGAGTAATTCATGGATCATATACATTGACAACATTAAGCATTGAAGAGCGGGATATGGAACATTGTAAGGTTTTGTTCAACTATGATTTGTTTGATGAATACATTAGGTAATTAAATTGAATATATATATATATATATATATATATATATCTTACATATATATCTATTAATATATTCCTATTTTTATCTACAGGGAACACAAAGCAATGATAAATAGAATGCATCATTCTTTATCTTTTATAATGAGCGAGACTTTGCACATTAAAGGAATTTTTTCTTTGTTAAAATTGAAGGTAAATATATTACTTTTTAAAATAATTCAGTAAATATTTAATTATGATTAATATTCATTTATATTTCAGGTATTTATTTTTCCTGTTGAATCAATCTCTGAGGAAATAAGAGCTTTGGATTTTGGTCCTAATATCGTGGTTCGTGATTGTAAATCAATTATTATCAATGGGTACAAATTCATTATCACTGAACGAGCATGGAACATGATAACACAACATGATGGTGTTATGGTTACTACCATAATTTACTATAATTCCAGTGAATTAGATAGTAGACCGTGATTAAAAAATGTAGGTTATTATGGAGTCATTTAAAAAATATTAATATTAGATTATTATTATCATCTATGTGTCATGATGATGAAATTCCAGTGGTTCGAAATGATGATGAGGCAGGGAACATTTATTGATGATTTTTATATTTTGAGTAATTGATATGAATCACACTATTTATACCGATGAACCATGTGTATTGGAATCAATGGAGAAACAAGTTTTTTTATGTCAAAGACCATATTCGACCTGAATTAGGTGTCATTATTGAAGTAATTCCAAGAAAAAAATTTTATGATGGTGAGGATGGAATTGAAACAATCCCTAATTCCATTGGAAACGATCCATTTATTACTTTTGATGACTCTAATAGCTGAATTTTTAGTTTTGATTGTGAATCTAATGTTGTGGTGGGAAATATATAAAATAATCCATCCATGTTCTCAATTCTTTTGGTTTATCTCAACCTTGGTTATTAAGGTTGGTACTATTCAAATTTATTTAATATTGATTACAAATATGTTGTATCCAACTTGACCGTTATGTGAATTTTCATTGTTTATTGGTTAAAATTTTAATTGAATTTCATTTTATAATTTGGAATTGAACTGTATTCAAACCAATGAAACCCACATTTCTAACTTAGTGAACATTTTAATGATTTATTGACCATGTATAAAATTAGTATAACTCTAAGACCACTCTTTAACATTTCACTAGATAATGAACATGATGGTTTTTTCTTCTTCTGGTAGATATCTTATCCTTATTTTTTAGTGAAATAATGTCACATAATCAATGTTCCATTATTTTAATATACTAATTACACATAGAATATAACCATACTACTAAAAAATAAATTTCTTTATTACATTTTGTATGATTTATTTAATTCATTCTATATCTATTCAAGCTCACCTAAAACAATTAATATTTAAATTATCCATAATACCCAATTTTCCTATCATTTATTTTGTTTTTTTGGGTTACACATGAGTTATTATTTTCTAATTACTTTCATATTTGTTTTGAAATGCAGTAAATGAAGTCAATTTAAGAGAGGAGACGAAAAAATATGATGGACAATAATCGTCGCATGGCTAAGATGGGTGTTCCACCACTAGAACCTATAGTGAGTCTTTTATTTCAAATATATATATTTAAATAATATATAATATCATGTGATTAATTTTGTTTTAAACATTTTTTCAAGATCCACCTCTTAGGGGACATTTAGTTGATGAGCAGTTTAGTAGTGGTCAAAGTACTTAGGGTGTTCGTACGAGGGGGGTGGTACGAGAGCTAGGTAAGCTGGTTGGCATACCCGATTAGACCCAACCCCTCCCACTGACATACCATCTATCCCACATTCTGATCTTGATGTGTCGTTAGGGACACCCAAGATATTTAAGCCTCCCATGTTTTCACTGCCCTTTACATCTGAGTCTCCTCACCCATATTTACCATATCAGATGATCATTCCCACTACCCATCTAGTATTTGGATAGCCATTAATGCCATATTATTTTTCTTCTACTTCCATCTCTCTGAGCTTCTATATTTCATCTTCTTTGACTCTTTCTCTGCCGGATTCTGTCCCCACGGAGCATACATTGGGACCCACTCCACCTACACAGGGTGTTCCTTTAGTTTTTGCAGATCCAGCGGCGCCCTTTGATCAGACTATCATAGGTATATTTATATAACCCTAAAAAACATTTATACCATTAATTATTTTCATTATAACAAGTATTGAAAAATATTTGTTTTTCTTTCAAAATAGATACATCAACTGATAGGAGGCGGGGTCGGGGGTGTACACGCATGAATTCGATGTGGAACTGTCGTATGTAGTTTATGTTATAATACAATGAATATTGTTAAATGATTGAAAAAATAGGGTAGAAATGTCAGACTTTTTTAGTGATGCTTTCCAAATACTCTAAAATCATTCCTATCAGTCCGCTCTCATGGAGACAGTTACCAAATGAAGTCAAGATTAATGCATGGGCAGAGATATGGGTAAAAAATATATTTTATTTAATAAAATATATTATTTTTTTATTTATATTATATAATATTTTGGTGTCATCTTCGGCTTAATTTCCCTGATGATGTGGGTGTATAGCCAGCACATCTAAATGATTTTGGGGAGATTTGGAGAGCCTATAAGCACAATTTGTATATTGGTTGGCATGCTAGAGTTGGCCTAGAGTTAGAGGAATTCCCTATCATGTATTATTGTCTGATAGAAAAGTATGGGTAGATGATTACTCATTAGATGACTCTCTAGTTTAAGTTATTAATCAAATTTGAGGTATTTAAATTAAAAATTTCATGTTTTTCGTGAAAAATATCTTTTTTATTGTTGAATTTTGTTTAGGAATCATCAGGAAGAAATAAAAAAATATTGATGCTAAAAATAACTCCAAACATTAGGACATACTACGATGCTAGATCATGAGAGGAAGTAGGTATGATAGTTGTTTATAATTTTTCTTTACAACATGCACTCTCTAGTGTTTCCTATAGAATTTATTCTATTGCTAATGTTGTTATATAATTTTATTTATGAAATTATTTATTGGAAACCTATTTTTATTTATGGTTTCCTTCATTCAATGTCATTGTAGAGGAAAAAATTTAATATTGAAGGACATGTACCTTGAACAAAACAATTTTTTTCGAGTCGAAGGAAAAAATATAGATGTGCGGTTAATGAACTGACTCAGAAACATATTGTAAGTTTTAATTTTTTTATTTAAAATTTTAATAACTATTTTGTAACTTAATAATCAATTTATATTTTCAATATACTTCTTTGGAGGCCCTTTATTTCTAGGAACCTAACAATTTTGGGCCAAATGATCACTTACATCAGTTGTTGGGAGATGAGCACCCTAGTAGAGTACGCTACCAACCTGAGATGAGTATAGTCCCAAAGAGGTATTGGCCCTCTTCATGTAAGATTTGTAGTGCCACCAGGTTCCAACAGGTTAAGGAACAAGTATAAGATACTAAAAAAGGTCCATAAAGATGGTAGAAGAGTCTACTATGGAAAACACAACATTTATGAAACTAATGGAAGTTTTATGTCCAACACTTCCACTAGAGGCCATCAAATATTGTGATGAATATATGTTGTCGATAAATTCTATATAGGGGGAACTAGGTGGAAGTTCCAGTGGTGGTCGAGATGATGGAGAGGAGGAGGCTGAGGTAGAGGATGAGGAGGCCAAGGAGGAGGCCAAGGCGGTTGAGGAGGGTGAGGAGGAGGTCAAGGATGAGGAGTAGGGAGAGGAGGATGTCGAGGCAGAGTACGAGGATGTGGAGGAGGGCGTTGGGGATAGAGGGGATGATGATGGGGACAAAGATGAAGATGGGGGTGAGGCTGATGATGACAGTGATTATAATGATGGTGATTTGGGATAGATTGATCTGTTACATTTTTGACTAGTATTATTGACATTGGATGTTTGATGATTTTTTGTGCCTGAATATTTGTTTGATTAGGTAGGTCACATTATCTTTTTTTATTTATCAAAAAATAATAAAACATTACTTGATGATTTGATGTGACTGATTCACCGCTACCCTGGACACCTCCACCCCCTTTACACCCCCCCCACCTGCTTGGACACCCCTAAATAGCCCCCACCCCTCCTAAAAACCTCCCCAATGCCTACACACCCATACCCCCATGGATACCCCCCCCCCCGGGACACCCACTACCCCCTTGGACATCCCCCACCCCAAAATATATCCCCCCTGAACACCCCCACCCTATGGATAGGTCCCCCACCCCCTGGACAACCTCCACCCCTAGACACCACCCCACCACATAGAAACCCCACATCCACCATGGAACCCCCATACCCCGGGGCACCTTACCCCTTGGATAGCCCTCCCAACCCCATGGATAGCCCCCCACCCCCACCCCCTATAATTCGTCACCACCATGGACCCCTGGAAATCCCCTCCCCCACCCCCTTGGACCACCCGTGAGACCCTGGAAACCCCCCCCCCCCCCCCTCAGACACCACCCCACCCCCTGGACACCCCACACCCCCTTTGGACAACCCCACCCCATGGAAACCCCATACCCCTTGGACATCCACCACCCATGAACACCACACCACCCCTGGAAACCCCGCACCCCCACTGGACACCCCCACCCACTGAACACCCCTACCCCCTTGGACACCCCCCCACCTAACCCCCTGGACACCCCCTTGGAAACCCCCACCCCCACAGAAGGCCCTCCCACACCACTCGACAGCCCCCACCCCTTGAAACCCCCTCCCCAGACACCCCCACCCCTAAGACCCCCCACCCTATGGACACCCCCACCCCCTGGTCACCCCCATACCCCCATCGACAACCCAACCCACCCCCGTGGATAGCCCCCCCCCCCACCCCAGACACCCCCACCCTCTCTAGACATGCCCCACCTGCTAGACACCCCCTACCCCCTTGGACAGTCCCCACCCCTGGTCACCAACCCACCCCTTGAAAATCCTTCACCCTTGGACATCCCCACCCCCTGGACACCCCTACCCCCTTGGACAACCCCCCCAAACCCCCTGGACATTTCCCACCCCCTGGAAACACCCTGGACACCCCCACCCCCACAGAAATCCCTCCCACCCTACTCAACATCCCCCACCCATATCCACACCCAGATACCCCCACCACCGGACACCCCCCCCCAGGACACCACCCCACCACCTAGACACCCCCTACCAGCATTGACAACCCACCCCCCCCCCCCTGATACCCCCCTCCCCATGGACACCCCCGCCCCCTGGACACCCCCACCCCATTGGACAACACCACACCCTTGGAAACCCCCCTAGACACCCCAACCCCCCTAGGCACCCCACCCCCACCCCTTGAGCACCCCCACCCCCTTGAACAGAACCCCCACCCCGGGAAACCACCCCCTAACACCCCCAGCCCATTGGAAACCCCCTCCCCCCCGGACACCCGACACCCCAAGATAGCCCCCACCCACATGGACACCCCCTAGACACCCCCACCCACTTAGATAGCCCCCACCCCTGGACACCCTCACCCCCTTGGACTATACCCCACCCCATGGACACCACCCCACCCCCTGGACACCCCCACCCCTCAAGGATACCCCATCCCACATGGACTACCCCCATCCCTGGACACCCCCGAGACCCCCAACCCCCTTGTACCGCCCCGCCCCCTTCTACATCCCCCCACCATAATGACACCAACCCACCCCCTGAACACCCCCAACCCCCCTTGGACACCCCACCCCCATGTACATCCCCACCCCCTTGGACAACACCCCCTCCCCCACCCCCTAGACCTCACCCACCCCCTAGAAAGCCCCCTGGACAACCCCCCATGAGTGTTTTTTTTTGAATTCTATATATTGTATCATGGGAATGATTGATCTTATGAATTTTGTATTTTCAGGTGATAAATTATTTTAGTATATTTTCTTTTGTATCTTTAGGTGTTGAATTCCATATATTGGAGAGGGGAGCCAAGATGGGATATAAGCTGTTGTTTAATTTGGTAGATGTCGTACAGGGTAAGAAAGAGGGATGGTTTTTGTACATGGTAGGAAATAGTAAGAAAGATGGATTCTATGTAATCCTGGAGTACTACATACCAAAGTTTTATAAACCATTGGTATAAATCTGAATAAACCTTCTATACCAACGATTTTGTTAAAACCATTGGTAAAACACTATACCAACAGTTCAGAAACCGTTGGTATATAAGTCCTATATATAATAAATACAAATGGTTGTAGGAAAACTATTGGACAACCTATATACCAAAGGTTTCCAAACCGTTGGTATAAGTAATATTTTTACATTTATCAATGGTTAAAAACTGTTGGAACTTTTGTATTGCAACAGTTGGCCAAAACCGTAGGGAAGTTGAATTTTTTACTAGTCTTACCCAACTATTTAAAAAAATAATTATTATAAGGATATACCCACACCTTATCACCCAAATATTTTCAAAACCATTGGTATAACATATACCAATGGTTTGTCAGCCCTTCCCTATGGTTTTAAACCATTTGCAAAGCCTTGGTTTCTAGGAGTGTCCTTTTTTCTTTTCTTTCTTTTTCTTTTCAAGTTCATTTGTTTTCTTTTTTACACTTACCTATACTCATAAAAATGATATGAAAACTCCATTAACTTATATGTACTATAATTTCATTATGATAATGGAATAAGTTATTATCATCTCTCCTTTACCCTTTTTATAATCTGGTAGTAAAGACACCATCTGATATGTGTTAATTTACCACATTCAAGGATGATGGGTTTTCAATTTCTGTTACCATATTAAATTATGGTCATGAAACCATTTTCATGGTTTAACCAGACTATTATATATGTATTTTTACTCATATATGGTTACGTAATCCTTTTTTACACATGGTTTTGGTTTATAAAACAAAATGTGTTCTTTGTGGTAAAAACCCACCAATTAACCCAAAAGGTTGTCACTAACATTTTACATGAGGATTAAACTTCACTACAAGTAACCAAATTAAATTTTCAAACATGTAACCTTCGTTATGTTTAGTAATAAAATATAACTTAAATTCTATATAACTACCTTCATCATACATGTTTATCAAAACATGAACCTATCATTAAAATCAAGCAAGCAAACAGACCTAAACAATAAAATTGAACCTCGTAACAAATAAAAATGGATGTAAATGAACATAAAAAGGTTGTAATAAATATTTTAAAAATATAATACGTTCTATAAATATTAGTTAATGAACCTAATATTATTATTCAGGACATTAATTTCAAGAAAATATCACCTCAGATTTAAGGTAAGGGATCCTCTCCATTTCACTTTTATTCAAGAATGTCCTCTATGATATGCCATTTTTTTAATCCCTAATGATGGAGAATGTTTTTTTACCTACCCCATACTTAACTTATGATGTATAAGTTAATAGAAACAACTTTATCTCTTATGAATACCTCTTAAGTACACCTGATACCATGTTGACAATCCATAATGAATTCTACCCAAATCTCCTTTATTCCTTCGGGTTTCATTATTTTTATTTTTATATAAATGAGGTTATATATTCTTCTTATGGTAATATTATAAATTATATTTGAATGTTCCAAAAACATGTATCAATTTCTAATCATCATTATCTTTAATAAATATACATGTTTTTAAGTTATTCCCTCCTCAAAACTACCCGATAAGAAACCCTGTTTTGAGGAAGCTTCCTGAATTATTTCCTAATTTAAAATGCACTCTATCTTCTGTTTTAAGCCACTATTTTCTTTATAAAATCAATATTTTTATTATCAAAAACTTCTTGGTTCACTTCTGGTTTTATATAAAGGATTTTTCTATTTTTTATTTTAAAGGCTCTATAGTATTTTTCTTAAAATCGCACAAACATGTTTTAATGCAAAAATTTCATAAGTACTTATCTTAAATATTGTCACTTATACTTGAAATAAATTACCATGAAACATGACTATTTTACCTTATGAATTTCCATGGATATTTTAGTTCCTTTATTTTATGGAAACTTTTATAAAATGCCCATTTTTTGTGTTTTATGACATGATTATGGTGCCCAATTCTTTCCATGGGTTACCCTTATGATTATATAAGATTGATTATGTATGATTATTTATGTGGAAAACATATTCATGAAACGTTAAGATGGGTGCACCCAGATGGTTCTCCAACACATTGGGTAAAGTCGAGTCTCATGAGATGTTATGTGCGACGGTTGTGGCTGTTAGTCTTGGCTTGTGATAATATGTGAAAGGGTCTTGGTGATTAGCCTTCGCTTGTGATACTATAGGGAACGGTCTTGGTGGATAGACTTTACTCATACTAAATTCATGTTTTATGTTTCTGAAACATTTCTATGATTCCATATTTATATAATCCTATGTTTATATGTTATGATTCCATATGTTACATGTTTTTTATTTCATTATGTCTTGCCTTCTATCCCATGTGTGAATTCTTTATTCTTATGGTTATTTACTTACTGGGATTTTAGCTCATCTCTTTGTTCATGTAATCCCTAGGTTATCCTATGAAGATGTATGAGCACATTGGGTGATATGACCTCATTATGCAGTTCAAATAAACATTTGTTTTTATAATGTTTGATTATGTACCTAGTCTTCCAATACACTAGACTTAACGATCCTTGGCTTGTAAAATGATGTATAATTATTCTTAAAATCAAGCAATGTCTTATGTAAAAGGTTATATTATCTATATTTTAACCCTTAAAAATAATTTGAGCTCACCCACTTTCATTTTTTACCTTCAACAGTATATGAAGGGGATACCATTTATTCATTTCTTGTGGATGCAATGTATTTGTTTTTGTTATGTGTTGTATTTTGTTACCTTTACCATTGTAAAATGAGTTTCATGTATGTATCTAGTTTCTTCAAGACTATTAAATTGATCATTACATTAGGATTTCATTCCTTGTAATCATTCCAATGTAATATGTAATGTATCAGTTCTAGGCTTATGGGGTCAGGGTGTTATAGTTGGTGTCATAAGAAGTTTAGGAGAAACCTTGGAATCTTGATTTAGGAAACATAGTTTAGAGAAAATAAACCTATGTTACACTTTTAAGATATTCATATAAGAACATACTGTAATTTTGGTAAAGTAGGGATTATGTGGTTCTTCCTAGAAAATACATCCATTTCTGGATACTACAAGTTGATGTGGTTTTGGTATAAATGTACCGAGGATTAACAACTCCAACAAAGAGTTTTAGGCTTGACTTGGGGTATCCTACTACATGACAACGGGCCTTACTATACACTGGGTATGAAACTACAAGGTAATATTCTTAGGATAATTCAAATTTTCATTACAAACCATTGTGAAGGGTTTTAATGTATATATAAACAATTTTTATGATTATGAGATTAGTTTTCCATAAATATAAAGCTTACATTAGGTGTTTACTAGTTATAAATTATGATCTATGACCAAATTTAGTGTGCGCAATTGATTAGTGATGGTTCCTAATGGAAGAAGGGGAATCAATACCCACAGACAATATAAGTATTTTCCCACTGAGCAAGTCAACAAAGTAAATGTTGGAGGAGATCAGATCATTACCATATTAGGACAACATACTCAGGTTGGGACGAATAACCATGCTACACCTGTACTAGATCGTTTCATGTGGCAGAGTCCCCCTCTTTTAGTGGGACTACTAATCTGTTGGTAGCTAAGAAGTGGATCAATTCCCTTGAAAAGATACTTCTAGCATTAATATGGAATGAAAATGAAAATATTTTAATGGTAGTATATTTCCTCAAGGGTGATGCTGATCAATGCTGGTCTTTGATCCAGAATACCACGAAGGAAGATTAAATAGAAGATATTTAATAGAGAACTTTTAAGAAAATTTTATCTAAAAATATTTCCCTCATGAATAACAAACAAAATTGAATAGGAAATTCCTTAGCCTAAATCAAAGGGGAGAAGAGATTATTGTTGAATATGAGGTGACCTTCACAAGATTACCTAGGTATTCTATAGATAATGTACATGATTCAGAAGACATGATTGGTCATTTAGTTTAAGGTCTTAAGGCAAGTCTTCTAAGGGAACTGTATTCTCAAACATTTTCATCGTACAATGAAATTGTATTATGATCTATCAGAACAGAGAAGAAATTTTATAGATCAAATTTTTTCATGGTAAATCAAGAAAAGAAGAGGAATTATATAAACTATAGAAAAGTTAAATATCCGATGAAGAATAAGGGAATTTATCAATTTCCATTATGTGAGAACTATGGAAACAATCATCTTAAGAAATGATTTAAAGGAATTGGAGTTTTCAATAAGGGTGTAGAAAAGGGTCATCTATCTAATAAATTCAATGGTAAGAGACCAGTCAATTATGTTCAATGATAAAATTCTAGATAGATGGTACATTATGGAAATGAGTTTCCTAATCACCAAAGAAACATTGCCTCATAAAATACTATGAGTTCAGGGAAAATATTATTCGATTACAACCGTGGAGGTTGAAGTTTTTAATGATGTGGTGGAAGGTACATTAATTGTTTCCTAAAACTAATCCCATTATTTAGTTGATTTTGGATCATTTATATCATTTATATCTTCCCAAATTTCCATGAAAACTGGACATGTACATTTTGATTTAATAAAGGTGTTGTTAGTCAAAACTCCTTGGGGATGTATCATTTCAAAAAAGTTGTACTGATGATTCCCCCTCATGAGACATAAAAGTTCTTTAGTTTCTAACCTTATTATCGTATCAATTATTCACTTTGATATTATTCTCAGTATGAATTAGATATCAAATTATGATGTGAAGATATATTGCAAGAAGAAGGAAGTTTCCATTTTTGAGAATGGTGTAGAATCCCCTATCTTTATAGTAGAAACCTCAACATTTGATTTTTATCTAGATCCCCCCACTATATCTCTACTAAATGAAATACATTTATAAGAAGAGAACAAAAAATCTATGGGTGAGGAAATAAATATTTAAATTGAATACATACCTATTTTTTCAAGAATACATTGATGTATTTCTAGAGCATTTACCTAGACATCCTCTAGAGTGGGAAGTTCGATTCTCTAATGATTTAATTCTTGGTGCGAGACATATATCAAAGATTCCCTAAATAATGGCCACTACGGAATTAGTGTAGCTAAAGAATAAACTAAAGGTATCAGGTGAAAAATATTTATTAGACCTAGTGTTTCTCCGTGGAGACACCTAGTCCACTTTTTCAAAAAGAGAGAAGGATCCATGAGGCTATGCATTTATTGTGGGGAAATAAATGTTATTACAATAAAAAAAGTATCCTCTAACACAAAATGATGATTTATTTGATCAAATTCATGGAGCCCAATATTTTTTGAAGATCGAACTTCGATCTGGATATCATAAGTTATGTGTGGTGAAGGAAGATATTCCAAGGATAGTATTTTGAACAAGGTGTGGGAATTACAAATTTATAGTAATTATTTTTGGACTGACTAATGCACCCTCTATTTTCATGGATCTAATTAATAGATTTTTCAATTAATGTCTTGAAAAAATTTTTGTGGTATTTATCAATGATATCCTGGTATACTCCAAATTCTACGAATACCATGAGAATCAAATTTAGATTATTATTAAGACACTTAGAATAAATAAATTATACGGGAAGTTTATAAAGTGTGGACTTTTTATTCAATTAGTTTCATTTAATGATAATATTGTCTCTAAGGATATAATCATAACTTATCCATTAAAGAAAAAGGAGATCCAAGAATATCTCATGCCAATGAAGATAACCGAGGTATATAGTTTTATTGGATTAGCAGGTTACTATCAATGTTTCGCTCATAATTTCACCTGACTGGCTAACCTACTAAACAAGTTCATATGGAAAGGGGTTAATATTTTATGGACGAAAAGATGTAAATAATTCTTTGAATAATTTAAAAGACGATTGTTTAATTATCCAATTTTGACTCTTCCATCTAGAAATGATAGATTTGTGATATATACTGATGAATCAAAGAATGTACTATGTTGTGACTGTATGAAAAATGATAAAGTTTATTCTTATGAATCAAGGTAGTTTAATACTCATGACAAGAATTATCCAACTCATTATCTTGAGTTAGCGTCTGTAATAATTGATCTAAAAATATGGATAAATTATCTCTATAGTGAAAGATGTGAGATATATACAGATTAAAAGAGTTTGAAATATATTTTCACATAGAAAGAACTCAACATGAGGAAAAGGAGATGGATAAATTTACTAAAATATTATGATTCTTCAATAAAATACCACCTAGCGAAAGAAAATAATGTGGAAGATGCATTAAATAGAATTGCTCATGTACTTCTGACCTAGATGAGGATTGAGAGAGATCATATATTCATTGATCTACTAAATATGGATATGGGAATTATTATAGAAGGGAAAAAATATTCCTCTTAATAATTATTTCTAAACCATATTTACTAGATTAGATAAAAATATCTACATCCAATGATGAGAATCTACAAAATAAAATTAAAGTTGTTAATGATGGAAGATTGGAAGATTTTGTGTATGTGTATTGAGTTATGAAATTTGGTAATTGGTTATGTGTTCCATCACTACCTGATCTAAAAATAGAACTATTAAATAATTATCATAGCTCAAATATCTCTATACTTCCTGGTAGCACCAAGATGTATAGTGATCTAAAAGAAAATTTTTGATGGGATAACATGAAACGAGAAATTGCGTACTATGTGTCAAGGTGTCTAGTTTGTAAAGAAGTGATGTCTGAGAGACAACACCCTAGAGGGGTCATACAACCTCTACCCATTCATATGAGGAAGTAGGATATCATTACGATGGAATTTCTCACAGGACTACCGACAACACCTAAGAAGAATGATTAAATATGGGAAATTGTTGATCGACTCATGAAATTGGCACATTTCCTTTCTATAAGAGAGGATTTACCACTTGATTATATAAAAAGACTTTATATTAATGAAGTTGTAAGACTTCATGGTCACCTCTATAAATTGTGTCTGATCTAGATCTTTGATGTACATCAAAATTCTGGAAAACTGTCCAGAAGGATTTGGATAATGAGCTTAATATGAGTACTTCTTATCACCCACAAACTGACAGGCAGTCTGAAAGGACTATTCAAACACTGGAAGACATGTTGGGATCATGATCTCTTGACTTTCAAGTTATGTGGGATCAATACATGACTTTGGTGTAATTTTACTATAATAATAGTTTCCATTATATCATTTAAATGGCGCCATATGAATTATTATATGGTAAAAGGTGTTGAACTCCAAATTTATGGGATGAAGTTAGTGAAAGGAATCTTATAGGCCCAAAACATAACGAAGATACAACTATAGAGGTAAAGAATATTCATGCCCATATTAAATCATCCCAAAGTAGGAAAAATAGTTATGCTGACAACCAGAGAAATTATTTGGGATTTAAAGTAGGGATCATGTCTTTATAAAAGTATCTCCATGGAACGATGTATTAATTCTAGGTAAGAAAGATAAAATGATCCCCATGTACATCAGACTGTTCACTATTCTAGAAAAAAATTAGAGCAATATCTTACCAATTAGAAGTGCCACCAAGTCTCTCTGAATTTAATAATGTGTTCCATGTTTCATTGTTAAATAAATACATTACATACCCAATTCGTGTACTCACCTATGAATAAATTGAGTTGGAACATTATTTGACGTACTCTGAAGTGCTTATTGAGACTCTTGACACATGGGAGAAGGTATTGAGAAATTGGAAAACTAAACTTGTAAAGGTTATATGGAGAAACCATAAAATGGAGGAATTATTGTGGGAATGATAGGATGTTATGAAGAAGAACCACCCAAATATTTTTAGGGAGAAATATACATGAAAAATTTGGAGGATGAAAAATCCAAAGGAGGGAAGAATATAGCACCGCAAACATTTTATGGTATGTTTCTCTTAAATAATTTATATTCATTAGATACCCTATATTTAATGAAAAAAAGTCTCTGTGAAAAATCACATAGAAAATTATGGGATAAATTCATAACAAATCCATTAATCTTAAATTTTCCCCATCCGTGTTTTGAATTTCGAAAAACTGACATATATGGTTGCGATCAGGGTGATATTTGGAGTCTGATAGAATCAAGGTAATTTTTGTTGAATAGTAACTTACCCTTGGGAATAATAACATACCCTTATGAATATTAACCTACCCTTATGAATAGTAATATTAACTTTATGAATGGTTACCTTACCCATAAAGTGTAAATAAATTATAGGCACCTTAAAAATGATGATAAATATTTTAATTGTTTGTATTTCTTGATTAAATGATAACATTAATTAAAAATTTAATTTCCCATATTTATTAAATTATTTTTGAAAAATGGAGTTAATTTTTGGATTTTACACATTTAAAACTGGTTAGGGTGAATTTTGGGATTTTTTTGAAATACTTGAAAATTTAGTGAATAGTAAAATACGGTAAATTATGATAAATGCATAATACATGATTTATTGATCCATGGATGATGTCATGATGAGGTAAGCACAATTTTTTCAAACTCAAAATCACATATTACTTTTTTTAGACAT
Organism: Viscum album; assembly: GCA_963277665.1. Lineage (NCBI taxonomy): Eukaryota > Viridiplantae > Streptophyta > Magnoliopsida > Santalales > Viscaceae > Viscum > Viscum album. The sequence goes on along the minus strand of OY728142.1, from coordinate 1,280,614,368 downwards.
GTAATAATCATTATTTTTTGTCAAAGGGAAAAATAATAAACTAATGATTACAATATTCTAAAAACTCTCATCCCCTCCACTATATAAACCACCCCTCACCCCCTTTTCCTCCAACACCACTCAAGCTTTGAGAAATACCTGTGTTCTACTGAATAAACTTCCCAATCCCTCCCCCCATGTCCAATACCTATTGTTCTCAACTAAAGGCAAAAAACAAAGACCTTAAGGAGATTCTCAAGGAGGAGTACTCCAGAGGTGAACCTATTTTCCTTTTTCTTTGAACTTATTTTACAAGTTCCATTCTTTTGTTGCTCTCTCCTCACCTAACCTCATCCAAATTAAATGATAATTACAGTACCATAGATGAAATTTAATTAAATTTTTCGAATGAAATATTTCACCATCATCTCTCTTTTCCCCCTCCTCTTATACTAAAAATGAAACCATCACCCGAGATGTGTAAATTTAACACATTCAAGGATGACAGGTTTTAAGTTTATATTACTATCTTCTAGAATAGTCATGAAACCTTTTCAATAATTGAACAGGATCATAATATATGTATTTTATCTTATTCAATGTTCTTTAATCCTTATACTCTCATAATATAAAATAATAATAAAAAACAAGTTCATTGTGCCAAAAACTGCCTAGTTAATCCAAGCGTTTATCATTAACTCTTATCTAATGAGTCATCCGCATGGAATATAAACTAAATAATATCAAGATAATTTATATATTTTTAATATCACTAAAAATATATATTAAAAATATTGGATGTTTAACCACATTTCAAATGAACATCAATTCATGAATACAAGTAAACCAATCATGAAAACCAAAGAAGAAAATGCTTCCAAAACAATACAATTGAACCTATTAAACCCATCAAAAAGGCCATGAATGAACCAAATAAGGTTATAATAAATCAATTACATATAGAGTTAGTTATTTAATTATTAATTAATGAAGCTAAATTTGATTATTCAGGTCATTAATATCAATCAAAGAACATATTCGATCATAAGGTATGTGATATCTTAACTCAATTTCTATTCATCGAGTTAAATATATTTGTCATTGGTTATGTTTTTACAAGGATTTGTGTGGATGGAATATGATTTTTTTATACTATATATACAATTTTATTATGTGGTTTTATATTTTTTACGCATAATTATTTCATTTATTCATCCTCACTCTAATGATACGATCATTGTGAGGGGTTTCTCATCAAACTTTTAATTCTGTGAGATTTTCATTATTCACCACTTATTTCTTGTGTGTGGTGCATTAGTACTTCAATTTGACATATAATATCATTATTCTATTTATAGTCATGTTATTTTGTGATTAATGTTGTGATTATTAATTTCTGTTCATACGACTTGATTGATTATGATGTGGTAAGGGACTTTGTCTCAATTTCCATTTCATTGAGACTTACTTGGTATTGTGCACCTAATAATTCTTATATGTTATAACTAATGACCCATTGAGATAATTTTTTATTTTAAATTGTAAATATATTATATAGCCATATTCTGGTTTCATGGATATGATTATTGTCTTAATCCATATACCCTTTTACATACGGTGTTTATTTTGAATGTGGTTTTAAATATGGAAATATTGATGAATCGGTATGCTATAGTCTATACAGATATTGAGAAGGCATATTGTACCTATTTTAAATCTATATATAAAGAATTATTTTTGACTTCCAGTGATGTTTGGGGCCTGTTATATCCCCTAGATGCATTGATATGTCTAAAGCGACAAATCAGTTGGCGACAAACCCTTCGAGTTTGTTTCCAAAATAGAATCAGACGGGTATCTACCCATAGACGTAATCCATTTCAACGGTATAGTGGAATCATGTTTCAGATACATGACTTCCAAATAATAAAAATTCTATTTCATCATTTTCAGTTATTACTATCAATGAGGTTTTCACTATGACAAAATCTATGGATGCTATTTCATTCTCAATTTATTAATGGCATGTGTTTTTCATTTATTCACCATGCCACATTTTCTATGAAAATTTTATTATGATTAAATTATTTTTTATTAATGCTTATTCTATTTGTAACCATTATAGATAATCTGATCTCACCCATTTCAATTGATTACCTTCAGATGGTTATGAAGAGGATACTTTTTATTGACTTCTCATGGATTTAATTTATTAGTTTTTGTTATGTATTGTATTTCGTTACCTTTACCATTATAATATGAGTTTCATGTATGTATGTAGTTTATTCAAGGCTACTAAACTAATAATTTTTTTGGGGTTTCATTCCTTGTAAACATGCTAATTTAATAATTAATGCACCAGTTCCAGGCTTCTGGGGTCAGGGAGTTACACAATCAGGTTCACACATAACATTCTAAACATGTAATCAGGTTCATGTATAAACTTATGGAAATGAAACCTGGTCCATGAATTACATTTTGAAAATTTAATCAGGTTCACTCATAACATTATGACCATATAATAAGGTCCACTCATAACATTATGGTCATCTAATCAGTTTCAGGTATAAAATTATAGGCATGCAACCAGGTCCATGAATAACATTGTGAACATTTATTCAATTTCACACCTAACATTTATACTCATGATTCATCCATAATTACCCAATTAATTAGTGGGATATATATGTCTCACCCATCAAATAATGAATTCATACATGCATGTTCCACAAAACATTCATCATATCATGACCCATGAAAAGAGATGGGTTCTATAAACAACAAAAAATAACCTATGAAATGAAATGGCTATCATTAAAATTTCATCACATCGTAACCAATGGAAATATATTGGTTTCATAATAATTTCATCAAATCATAACCCAATAAAGGAAGAATGTTTCAAAAGCATATAACTCGTGGATGAGAAACGGTTGTCATAAATATCATTTAATAAATACAAGAACCATTTAAGAAATAATTTGAATAGAACCTTTGGATCATTTTCTAGAAGGTCATGAGTAACATCAACGAATGTCATATTTTATTGAAAATAATATAGAAATATATTTTGAATACATTTATTGAGAAAAATATCCTTTATTATTTGAATAGGATTTTTAAAACATAATCCCTTCATAAACCAATTTTCTTTGAAAATAATTTGAAGACATAGAAATAACACTTGAAATTGTTTTGAGAACCATTTCCCATGAAAACATATAATGTAATATTGAAAATAACTTTCCTTAAAAACATATAATATAATCTAAAAAACCTTCTGAGAAACTCTTTCTTGGAAAAATAATTTCAAAACTTATAAAGAAATAATGAAAATAATTTCTCTGATAATTAATTTTTAAATAATTTTATTTAAAAAATAATATTTTAAACAAGAAAATGAATTTTCCCATAAATTATGACGTGTAAATCCATACATGTCATAAGAGGAAAAAGTAACATTCTTTTTGCATGGTAAAAGTATAAAATATTATTTGTTTGAAAAGAGAAAAAAATATTCCTTTGAATTGGTAACATGAAAAGGGGGAAAATTTTATTTTAAATTTTATTGGATAATAATATAATATTCTTGGAACCCCTTCTTAGAAAACATGGTTTTGAAGGAACATGTATTTTTGACTGAAGAGAGGGTAAAGATGGGTTTTCTTAAAAACCCTTTCTTATCTTTATTATGTACCAAATAGTAGAAAATGGTAAAAATATATAAATATATCATGAATAACCATATGAGGAAAAACATCATGAGATTTATTAATATATGGATCATAATTTTCATCAAATGGAGTATAAACATAAAAAATCTTAGAAATCAATGATATTGTTTAAATAAACTCTTACCGCTTGGTAATATTGAACCATACTCTCCATGTAATAAAATGAAATTAAATTAAGATTAAAATATGATGAAAATAATTAGATTCATGATCAAACATTTCCAAGGTATTACATATACCTCATGAAAAAATATAGGTGCAAAACCTGGCATGCGTCTCAAAGAAGGAAAATTGAGACAAAATTACCTTAATAGTTTTCTTACTTTTGAAACATAAACACCATGAAATAAAGATAATAATATGTAAATGTAAATACCAATAAATTTATGTATAATATTCATATAATAAATTAATGGTAATTATATTCACCACTTAAAAGAAAATAGTGGTGAACATTTCATGTATCTCATATATACAAAAAGTGAGATGAAATTGCATTACCTTGTGTATTGACTCTCTTTGTAATTGTATGAAAATCATGTATAATAAATATAATTTTAATATAAATATTTTACATAACCATATTATTATATATTATTCCATATATTGTTTTAATATGACATTATATTGCCCACATGTTTACAATTCTATATTAAGGTTATGCTTTGGGTAATATTCACTTTGTTTTTCGCATGTGTCTTAATTTGTTATATCATTAGTACTTATACATATATTATGATTTTAATAATGAAAAACATGATATAAATTTCATTAGTATTCATTATATTTGTATTATAATAATCTAAGTAATATATAAGTATGAAATGGAATACACCGTTCATGGAGATGGTAGGCCGTATGTATGCATGAATGGTGCTACCTTTTTATTGGCGTATAGAAACAATAAAAGTAAATTACATATATGTGTATGTATATATGTATATATTATCATTATAGTTGAATTATAATGTCATATAAATCATATAGGTTCACTAAACATATCCTTAATACATTCCATGTTATGTGTGAATGAATCAAATCGCTATGAGGGGAAGTCGTCCACACTTCCTTAAATTAAATTATCGTATTTACACAAGATGGAAATCGTAAGGGTATTTTATAAAGAAAAAAACAATAAGAATAAATAATTTATAATTATCAAATATATCAAATGTAAATGTATTTTTCCTCATAATTTTCACCATGATAGGTGATATATAAAAAATGAATAATCATCGTTTCGTGAGGCGGTAGTTCACCGTACATGTAAACTGTTTGTTTATTACCCATTAGATGTAAGTGTGCTTAGTTTTAGGTATAAAACATAGATAAAACATCATATTATATTTATTATACTATTTTTATATAATAATGTAATAATAATCATTTAGGGAGTAGATAATGGAAATAAAAGAAAGGAGTTTGGGTGAGGGTGTTACCTCTTAATCAGGTAACTTCTTTTTGTTCACACAAAAGGGATTCCTTGGATATATTTATTCAAAAAAGTAGGATTAATTAGTGAATTAGGTATGTTTATAAGTTTATTTGGTAGATATTGGACTATCCTAAGTGGTTTGAGACATGTGGTGAAGTGGGCGAGTTGGTGGCCTTTCATAGGGGAGGGAAAGAACACACTTGGTATTTTTTAAAACAAGTTATTTGTAGCAAAATTTTTACCTAAAAAGTCATAAAAAGGGATTAAAACTCAATAACAGATGTATAATAGACTAATAATGGACATAAAATAGATTTTTTTCTGACTATATAGGTCATTTGGGCCCTAATTTTTAAGGTTTATTCTATTGTTAACCTTAATTTCACTTTAATCGTTGTAATTAAATTTAATTACATTCACTACTATTTTAGGTCAAAAACGAAGTTTACCTTGTTATAAATAATAAATTATTCTTATTAAAAATATTTAATCCATTTTTTCAAATTAAAATCACATAATTGCAATGAATTAATTTAAATTTAATCCCACTTACGGGATGACACTCCAGGTTATTAAAGTAAAATTGATCAAAATTTTGCTAAGTTTTTATATCCTATTTCAATGTAAAATTAGTTCCAATGACCAGAATTATATTAATTTATGTATATTTTATCTAATTATATTTTCAAAATAAATTGAAATATAACTTAACTATATGAATAAAATAGACGAAAAAGAATTTTAGAATTAAAATTTAGTGATTCTAACTATTCATTAAATATGAAACCTTTCAGAAAAATAAAAAATATTTATCCTAAACTAATTTTAATTTTTCTATTCCAATTATAAAGTATATTATGACATGTTAATCTTATAAAAGTTCCAAAAATTAGATTTAAAATGGGTTCTCTATTAAAATTCGGCAAAACTACCTTTATAAAAGTATAGGTTTTTGCATAAACTTGGGTTTTTTCATATCATATGTCTATAAAATATATTGAATAAATATCAAAAAATATTTTATTGAATATATAAAATATAAATTACATTAATAGCACTCACTAATTTTAATTAATTTAACTTATTAATTCAGAACACCATTGGGGGGATAAAAATTAAAATATATCCTTTATATTCAATTGGTTCTCATATTTTCATTTCTAATTAATTGGTAACCTATGAATTCATATTGTATTTTTTTAAACCATATATATACATAATTTAGTTAATAATATTCAAAACCACTAATTTAATGGTTTTGTTATATATTATTATATTAAATAAAAATATATTATTATTTGGTAAAACTATGTATTGCGTATTATGAAATCCATCAAGTAAATTCATTATTGAGTGTAAAAAAAGCTATCCTTGGTGTTTTGTGTTGAGAAGGATAAAATTTATGTTTCATGTAGCACAATTCAAGTTGTTTCCATGTGTAAGGGTTGCTTGACTTAGTTCTTTAATATATATATATATATAACTATTTTTAGTGTTGTGTGAAATAAGAAATGTTAAAAAGAGAAAATAATTCAGAAACAATAATTCATAAAATACTTGGGTGTTCAAATTACCATTATTGAGCATCAAAACTCGCCATTTCATATTTTTGTTTTACCCTTGGTTGTGAAAAAGTTATTATTATTGATATGTCTAATAAGGGTGGTGTTTATAAGGAACTAAGTGTGATATCATGTAGAAATATAATAGAGAAGTTGTTTATGTTTATTAGTTTACAAAGGCACTATAACTTTACCAAATCGAGGCATGTGTTTGTGTAATGTAATGAATATTCATCTAAAATATATAATATCTATATATACAACTAGTGTCTCAATAATTGTTATTAGAGGAAAGTGTTAGTTAAACTTTGGAAATTATGATGAGAAGACATTATTGAGATACCTATAGATATGTATTAGGATAAATCTAAGGATTAGTCAATGTATTGGAAAATATCCTATAATTTTGGTAGAGGATAGAACAAGTGGTTTCAATGAAATTACATCCCATTCTAAATAATAAAAGTGTGTGTGGATCCCCCAAAAAGGTACATAGAGGTAATAACACCAAAAAGGGAACATTAAGCTGTATTAGATCATCACCAGTTTCATGAAAACAGGCATTACTACACACCTAGTATAGCACTCCCTAGGTAAATGCTCTAGAAACTCACAAATTATTTACATACCACCATGATGGATTTGAATGATATCCATGAATGACCTCAGTTGAACCTATTTTTTCATAATTTGAAAAGGATGTGTCATGATTTTGAAATCCATTAAATAATTTCTCATGATTATGTGGGTCCCCACTATGGTTATTATTACTTAGACTATGATTTTTAGTTTTAGTAGATGGATGAAACCTGAAAGAACTATGTTAATTATGAATGAAGCATATAATGCAATGATTTCCCTACTGAGTAAAAAAATTTATGGGATCTAGAATGGAAAATCACGTTGAAAAGCCCACAAAAATTTATCAGACTATGAATCATGTTGAGCTTACAAATGAGAAAAGGATGAAAATATATTCTATTAATTCCTTCATAAAGAAACATTCACCTTCTTTTTGTGGTTTTCCTAATCTATTGGTTTCAAAGAAATAGATGAGTACCATTTAAATTATATTTTACATTATATAGTGTTTGGGGCATAAAAAGGTGATTTTGGTTGTCTATTATTTGGAAGGAGAAGAATATCAATGGATGAATCTTATCCTGAATATAATTCATTAAGATTAAATTGAATACATGGAGTGTGATAGGTTAAATAGATTATATTTTAATAATTACTTCCATTATATTCTTTTTTTGAAAACATAAAAGTAATTACTTTAGTGGAAATATAATGATGATGAATATTTTGGTCCCTATAAAAAAATTTACAAGTCTTGATAGGTGTGATTATGGTGTTGTCATCCAATATTAATGTAAGGTTGATTGATAATTTAGTGGATTAAAACAATATCTCTAAAGGGCATTATCCATAAGGTATTTTGATGGCTATGAATATTTTTTTTTGTGATATCAAGGTGTTAATGGATATTGTAGTTACCCATCAATCATATGGTTTTAATAATAAATAAAATATGGAATTCTATTGAAACTCAAACCATGGAGAGAATAATATGATATTTCCTTTATACTCTAAGTGTGGAAGTAAACACAAATTAAATTGTCTTAAAGGGACTACTAAATGTTTTAAGTATAGAAAAGAAGGTCATCAAGTAGGTGATTTGAAAAGTGATGGGAAGAAGTAATATAATTTTTCAAAAATATATAAATATCTATATAATTTACAACCCACATTCCCTTTCTTAAAGTGATTGGATTTTGGTCATTATGTAAATCAATGACCTGATCCAAAAGGTAATGTGGATGACAATCCAAAAAACTCTAAATAAAAAGGAAAAAAGGGAATCTTTTGAAATCACAATGGATTATGTTAATCATGATAATTAGGACACACTTACTAACCCCTACATAGTTAGGAATCTCATGTTTGAATTAGTATGACTAGGCCTAATTAAAATATTATTTTTTATCCTTTAGTGAAATTTCTTGTGATTTTCATAATTAATTTTCTCCCACTACATGGATTATATAATAATGAAATCTGATTTTATATTATATCGGTACAAGTATTAACGCAATATTCCAATGGAAATGTTTTTTTAAAATACAAGATATTGTTTAATTAATAAAGGGTGAATTATATTTTAGAAGCATAAATGTCACTAGAGAATTTTAACTTAAAAGTTGGGTTAAAATCATGGATTTTTGATTTTAATGTTGATAATAAGTTCAAATTCATTGAAACCCATGTTGAGGTTTAATGTGATAGGGTTTTATCAGGATTAGTTATATTTTAAGATAAATTTATGGAAATACATCCCCTGGGTATGCTATTTGTTTTAGTGAGAAAATTTATTTGAGGTGGAATACCTTTACACATTGCAAAAATATTATAAATTGTATTGGTAACATTTAGGGTTTATCTTGTCCATTATGTTGAGGTAATTCTGAGTAGTATTTGACCACCTTATAAAGTTACTACACTTCATTTCTATCAAAAAAAATTTCTCTGGATTATCCTGTCAGAATATACATTAAAGAAGACATAAGGATTCACGAATCATCACATTACATTATATATTATTGGGACCTGATGTTAACCTCGAAGTTCTAGATAAGTCTTTAGCAGACCATAGATATATACCTAAGATTCAGCACCACATATCATCCTCAGATAGATGTTTAGTTTGATAAAATAATTCAAATATTATAGGATCTATTGAGATATTGTAATATAGATTTCAAAGTGTAGTTTGGATAAATGCCTTCATATAGTTGAGTTTTCTTACAAAAAATAGCTTCCACTTGAGGATTTAGATGTCTTATTTTGAAGTACTATATAAAAAGAAGTGTATAAACAAAATATAATTTAGTGAAGTTTCGAAAAGATATCTATTACGTCTTGGGATAACTGAATAAAAGAAAAATAAGGTTATAGACTTTCAACAATACTTAAGTGAAGTAAAAACAAAAAAAAATTATGCTGATAATTGTCGATGTGACCGAAGATGGTGATAAGGTTTATCTAATAATATCCTTATATAATAAGGTTATTATATTCATGAATAATGGGAAACAGTGCCCTAGGTATAACGACCCCTTTTAAATTCTTAATCATATGGGGATCATGGGAGTGCTTCCACTAAACCTCTATGAAGTCCATAATGTGTTCTCTATATCTATTTTGTGGCAGTAGATATATATATATTACATGAAATAAACTCAATGGTCATACCATTAGAACCTGATCATTCTAATGAGGAACAATTGGTGGATATTCGGACTTGAAAAGAGAAAGTTCTAAAAAATACCAATCAGATGGTAAATTTTTTTAGGTAAAACCAACATATTTATAAATCTATTTGAAAACCTGATGATGTAATGATGTAGAATAATTTTCAGTTACTGGTACCAAAGTGATTTCTAGGGTGATGTTTATATTAGGGGGTATACTGTAACACCCTTAGAATTTTTGAAATATATTTTTCTAAATATATTTAATAATTTTGATATTTTTAGTAACATGAAACACTATGTTTGGCATTTTTTACAGATAAAACTAATTTTATCTTTCATTACATGAAACACTAAGTTTATCTTTCATTATATATAGCACTGAGTTTTAACGAAACATAACATACTATTTAAATATTTATTATGATAGTTATCACCTAGTCGTTGGAATGGTGGGCATGAGTATTATTTAAAAAATTATGAAAATATATGGTTTTCTCATTTATATATAATTAATTGTTTTATGACCAATTAATTATAAATTAAAATAATAAATATTTGAAAATAATGAAAATATTTTTCTACAAAACTATTTTTCTGTGCACAAACACATATTTCCTCAATAATTTAAAAACTCACTTTTAGTGAACAATTTTAATGAAATTTATATATTATATATTAAATAAAAGGTTTAACATTAATTATATGTGTTTTCTAGATAAGAGATAAGAATAAATCCAATTTTACCCGTCAAACTATATTTTTCTAGAAAGCTATTTTGTCACGTTTTGTGCCCTTATTTTAAAATTAAATATCTCTTATTCTTAAAAATTTATTTGAAGAAATAAAATTAAAATTAAAAATTAAAACATAAAATATATTTTCGATTAAATTTTTTATAATTCTACGAAAAGATAAATTTTTCAATAAATATTAATAACACTGGTTGTTATAAAAAAATCATTTATTTTATAGAATTTAAAAATATAAAAAATATTTTAATATGGTTTTAAAAAGTAATATTATTTATATTATATATATTAATCAAATTTAGGTCATTTATGTCAATATCATATTTTTTTGTTATAAAATTATTAAAACTTTTGAAAATTTTCACATTGAAACCCCTCTTTTTCTTCACATCTATGATATTAATTTTAAATTAAAATTTTCTATTTATGTGAATTTAATTTCAAAAAAATGTATTATATGTTTCAAATCATAATAATTTATATTATTAAATAATATCAACTTAACTTTTTACCATAACTAATTGTAAAAACATTAAAAATAATTAACGTGCTCAAGGTAAAAATGGGTTTATAGAAGGTTTAATTAAAAAGATGTGGGGTAAAATGACCTTGAAACTTGTAAAAAAACCATTTTACGGATTAATTTTGAATTTATCACCACTAAGGATCTATAATTGACCATTTTTGGATCCTTTTTAACATGTAGAAATGTGGTTACACCTTTTCATTTTCAAATGTTACAATTATGCCTCTCACCTCAATTATAAAAGTCTGCACCATTTCTAACCCTCTTAAAACATACCAAACCCTTTGGTTCATCCAATAACTAACCATATAGATTTATTATTTACCTCATATAATCGTATAATCCTTATTTTATTATATAATAAAACCTTCTATGGATTTTGGTTAAACAAAAAAGAAGTTTTTTAAAGAAGAGGTAACGTCCCTAACCAATCATTTTATTTTATTTATTCATACAAATCCTTCAATTATTATTAAAAAATGATGATATAATATTCTTGGTAACTTAAATATTATTTTATTTTATTATTTTAATAATTAAACATATATATTTATACTCTTCCATCAAATGAGATATGAAATCATCATTAATGTGTACGAAGGACTACCATATCATGAACTGATGTCATTCATTTTTTTATTACCACCTCTCAAAGAAGGATATATTGAAGAATTAAATTTCTATATAATATATTTTATGAAATTATTATAATTTTTTAATTATTATATCACAAATAACATCTTAATTTCCATTATATGTTTATATGATAACGTCGCTCTTCTGTACGTCGGACAACCACCTCACGAAGTGATATGATTAATTCACGATTTTCATGGATTGTAATAAGGATTGTTTAAATGAAAATATTTGATAGATATGAAATAGAAATGATTATTTAATGTTAATATATTATTAAAATTTATTTCTTTCAAGACTTCAATAAAATGGCAATGACATTCACGCGTACGTATGTCCTATCATCTCTATGAATTGTGTATTTAATTTTCTATCTCTAACATTTATGGAATACTATAGATACATAAAAACTGAATATATATTATATTTAAATCATGGTTAGAATTATTTAAATTATGTAATTACGATCAATTAAATAGGACTAAAAAATAACAATTCAAAACAAACATGAAAAACTATGTATTTATTGCCTGAAACATGACTTTAACATGGAATTGTAAATAAATGGGTAATAAAAAGAAAAAATTAAATCATATATGATATATATATATGGTATTTTAATATCTTTATAATGAACATATATTTATTATACTTACGGATTAAATATGTATGAATGAATTCGAGACTTGAGGTAAGGGATTTCCGCCTTAATTTTATTTTCTCTGAGACATGTGTCATATTCACCATGTTTCTATTTTATTTGGTGTATATAAAAACCATTAATTTTTTCATGATGTTTATCCTAAAAATTATTTGAATTTTCATATTCATTTAAGGATCTTTATTTCATGGGACAAAATTTACCAGATAAGTAAGGTATTTTTTGTCTCAAATTGCCTTTTTGGGACATAAGTTATATTATGCACCTATATTTATCTATGTGGTGTATATACTATCACATTGACATGTTATATCAATAATTTCTTTAATTTCTTGATATTAAATGTTTAATTTGGTGTTATTATTTATGGAGGCCTATGATTCAAGATATACAATTTTCGTAAGGGTTTTATGATACAATCTTATGGTTCATCCAGATTATTTATGTTTATGCCTTAGATGCTGAAATATTATGATCTATATCTTAATAAATAACTTAATTTTATTATCCTCTGGTTATTTCATGAGAATACATGTTTTATATTAATTTTACTATATTATACTATCAATATTTCAAAACATTTTTTTAATGAAAATTGAATATATTTATCTCTTTGGTCAAAACCCACTTCTATTCAATGTCCATATTTTATAAAAATGTTTTAAAAATAGTTTAATGTGACTAAATGATTATTTAAGGTCGTCTTTACCCTTGTTTTAATTCTTAAAAATGTTTTAAGGGGAATAATTATGTTGTTTTTAAAAACAGGGCCCATTTGGATTTTACCTAAAATGTGAAAGGAATATTTATTTAAGCAAGGACAATATGAACCAAATTTCCTACTATCATGGCCATTATTTTATTTAAAGCTTCCTTTTCATATTTTAAGGGTTATTTTCAAAAAATGATTTTGAAAATTTTTTAGGTGTTAAAAATATTTTCCCAAACAAAAAGGGATATTTTCCTCAAGAAATGTTTTAAATTATTTTAATAGAATCCTATATAAATTATAAAGGTTGTATTAAAATAATAATATTTTGAAAATGTTTTATGTCTTAAAAAGTGTTTTCAAATATTAATGGATATTTCATTTAATAACTAATTCAAATTAATTTAAAATATTTATTTATATGTTACTAAGGTTATTTTTAATGAAAAGGATTTTGACCGTGTTTTATTTTTTAATGTTTTTTATGGGCAAAGGATATTTTTTTCAAGAAACGTTTTAAATTATTTTCAGAGCTTCCTTTAAACGTTCCTAAGGTTATTTTCAAGGATAATGATTTTGAAAATATTTTTTGTTTTAAAATGTTTTTTTTTCAATTTTGAATGAATATTTTATTCAATAAATGTTTTATATGATTTTTAAATCTTACGTTATATTTTTCAAAGGTTATTTTAAATTAAAATGATTTTGAAAATGTTTTATATTTTAAAAAGTATTTTTCAAAGTAGAAAGACAATTTTCCTCAAATATTGTTTCACGTGAACTTTCGAAATAATTTTCCTTCTATGATGGAATCCTTTTTTGTATCTTATGATTTATTTAGGATAATATCCAATGTTACCTTTATTGTTCTTTCTCTGAATGGTTTATGTTTATAATGAAAATATTTTTATCAAACCTATTTCTCTTCCACATTTTATATCATGGTAAAATTATAATGAAACCTGATTATATTTCCATGGGTTATGCTATTATTAAATGATTATGAAAGTTGTTTCATTTTCAAAATATATTTCATGATGAAATGTATATGAAAACCATTTATTTTCACAGGTTTTGATCTGAAGAATTTTTTATGAAGCCCATTTATTTTTATGGGTTCTGATATGAGGAATGTTTTATAATCATTTGTCACACATATGTATGATTTTAATTATGTTATGGGTGATATATATATATCCCTAAAATTAATTGGGTAAATATTGATATCTAATGAGATAAATAAGACTATAATTGGAAGTGAACCCAATTTAGTAAGGAACATTGCCCACTGTGATAGTTTTGTGAGTGAACCATAAAAAATATGATGTTTTGGGAGTAAAACCAATACACTATAATGTTTTAATAGTGGATTCCATATACCTAACTATAAAGTACTTTTATTTTACCAATTAATGTATATAGTGTAACATACTGAGCTTTTTTAAATTATTTTTTTCTAATTAATTTATCATTTGTGATATTTTTCATTTCAAATAATAGTGAAAATAGTTTCTTTTATATTAAATCACTAGGTAGGTCTTATTTTATACACAACACCAAGCTAATTGAGTACTGCACACAATATAATTTTTATCTTTCTCTACATAAAACACTAAGGTTATCTTTCATTACACGCAACAAAGACTTTCCATGATGTATTTCATAACAAGCATGATAGAGTTTCACCAAAAAATAATATATTATTAAAATATTATTATTTAATATAATAAGATATAACCTAGCTGTCAAATTAGTGGTTATGAAAATTATTAACTAATTTATGAAAATATATGGTTTAAAAAAATATAATATGAACACATAAGTTATTAATAAATTTGAAATGAACACGAAAACCAATTGAATATAAAGAAAAATAATAATATTTTTATAGTCACAATGCTATTTTACCATAATAAATTAAATTAAATAAAAGTATTTAAAGATATTAATTCAATATATATTTTATATATTCAAAAAAATATGTTTGGTATTCATCCAATATATTTTATAGACATAATATTAGAATAAACCTAATTTTATACATAAAAACCTATTTTTTTATAAATGTAGTTTTAACGCTTTTTAATGGAGGACCCATTTTAAAAGAACTTTTTGGATCTTTTAGAGATTAAAAATGTAAAATTCAACTTTAAATTTTTAAATTAAACATAAAAATTTGGTTATTATAATTTTTTGGTATTTTTCTATAAGGTTTAATTTTTAAATGACTAGTTAAGACTACAAGATTTCAATTCAAAAATACTTTTTCATCTAATATATTTATAAGGTTAAATTTTATTTTAATTTGTTTTAAATTTTTAATTAGATTATTTTTTAAAAAAATAATACAATTTGGGTAGTTGGAACTAATTTTACACTCAAATTGGATATAAAAACTTAGAAAACATTTGATCATTTTTACTTTAAAAACACGCTTTGTCAACACGACTACAGGATTAATTTTACAATAATTTTAGCTAATCATTTGATTTGAATTTAAAATAATGGAATATATATTTTAAATCATAATAATTTATAATTTATAATCTTTTCAACTTAGTTTTTTACCAAAAACATTAGTGAAAGTAATTAAAATTAATTACATTGATTATGGAATATTTAAGCTTAACTAAGGACTAAACCTTAAATTTATGACCCAAAATGACATAAAAACATGTTAAAAAATAATTTTATGTCCATATTAATACCGTATAATTACTTTTATTTACATTGGATCATTATTGGATTCACTTTCAACATGAAAAACATGGGTGTAATTCTCTGTTCAAATATTTACAAGAGTGCCACTCCTCATTCTCTATAAAAGGCCACCACATATCCCTCTTATTCAAACCACTCAAGCCCATTGGCTCACACAAACTCAGCTAAAATAATATCCAAACAACCATTCCTTCCTCTTACAAGCCTCTCCTTGTGAGTAAAGTCTTCTAATTAATCCATTTGGCACAAACCAAAAGGAGTTACACGATTAAGAGGTAACGCCTTCTCTCAAGCTACTTTCTTTTATTTTTCTTCACCACCCCCTCCAATATATTTTTTCCATGCATGTATAAACAAACTAGTATCCAAAATATACTATAATTGTTTTTCTAAGGGTTTTACCTACACATACACACACCTTTATCTTATGGGTAATGAACATATTGTTTATGTGTATGACAAACTTCTGCCTCACAAAACGACGATTGTTCAATTTTCCTTACCGCCTCTCATGGTGGAAATTATGATGGACACTATATATATATATATATATATATATATATATTATATGTGATATTTATTATCTCTTAAATATTATTTATTCCTTTTACAATATATATTTTTACATTCCATTTGGTGTAAATACAATAATTTCATTTGAGGAAGTGTGGATTATGGCCCCACTCAAATCGATGTGATTCGTTCTCACACTACGTGGAATGTCTAAAGGATTATTATGGTTAATTTTAATGGTATATATAAAATTATTATTCTATTTTAATTATTTTATATAAATTTATACATATATTTCATTTTTTTCGATACGATAGTAAAAATGGGAACAACGTTCATGCGTATGTACAGCATACCATCTCCAAGAATAATATATTCCATTTAATAATTATATATTATATATATTATTATTATATACATATACTAGATATAAATGATATTTATATCATGATTTAAATAATGGAATCATTATATAAGTATAACTACTAAGGATATAACAACTTAATACATATGTGAAGAACAAAGGGAATATTATCCAAAGTGAAACCTTAAAAAAGTATGGTTAAAAGAAGGTAATATAAGGTCATAATAAATCCATATATTGTATTATATATAATAATATATTTATATGAAATATTTTTAATAAATTTATATTTATAAAATAGGTGGTTTGATTGAGTATGATGAGAGTCAAGACACAAGGTAATGGGATTTGATATAAATGTTTATTTTCATGAGATACATTTTATGTTCACCACTCTTTCCTTTTTGTGGTGTATGTAATGATCATGATTGTATTCTATATATATTATAAATATATTTGTGGTTATTAAAATATTAATTTTATTATCTTTCTTACATGAGGTTTATGTTTCAAAATATACAAAATCGGTGAAATAGTTTTGTCTCAATTTTCCTTCTTTGAGACTCATGTTTTGTTAAACACCTAAATACAATTTTGAGCTGTATATAATTCCATTTTAAATGTTATATTATGAATGTATATATTTTCATGATTTCTTTGGTTTCATTTAATTTCCTTTTCTTACGTGTAGATTATTATCCCACGTTACCCATTTATAAGAGTTTACTGGGACAATCTCGTTGTTTTTCCAGATTGTTTATGTTTACGCTTCCTTTGATGAACTTTTATGGTCCATATCTCAAGGAAACTCATGAATTTAATTATCTTGTAGTTATTCATAATATATTAATGTATTTATATCATTTTTCAACTCTTTGGTCCATAAATTTTTTGAGTAAGTTTTTTTAAGAAATCTCGACTTTACGCTCTCTTCGGTCGGAAATATGTGTTCCTTCAAAACCAGGTTATCTAAAAAATGTTTCTAATAATATTATTATAAATGTAATATTGAACCATTTTTCTTTTAATTAATATTCTTATAAAATTCTTAATGATTTATTTTTTTAATCTTTTTACTGTGTAAAAGAAATGTTATTTTTACTTCATACAACATGTATGGATTTAACAGTTGTAAATTCATTGAAAATTTCCATTCATGTTTAAAAAAATAATTTTTAAGAAAATGATTTTATAATATATTTTCAATGAAATTTTTTCCGAAGTTTTTTCAAGATTATTTTATATGTTTTTAAGTAAAATGGTTTTCAAAAGGTTTTTTGTTTTAAGGAGATTTTTTCAATGAATAATGGATATTTACATCAAGAAATGTTTTCAAGATATCCTTCTAAGTTATTTTCCATCTATGATAAAATTTTTTTATGTTACTCAATACCTTCTCAGAAATGAACCTGTGTTTTAATTCATATTCTTTCTTGAATAGTTTATGTTCTGATGGAATGATTCTTAGGACACTCATTTCACTTCCATGTGTTTAATTCTTTTGAAACCCACATCTTTTAACAGGTTATGCTTTCATAAAGTAATTATAAAACATATCTATTTTCATAGGTTATGATGTGATGAGATTTTAATTATACCCATTTCATTTCATGGGTCATGATTTGATGTTTATAAAACCTATCTCTTTTTATGGGTAATGATATGATGAATGTTTCATTATCTTATAGAACTTGTATGAATGATTTTATTATGGGATGGATGTGAACTATATCTTATTCCAATGAATTGGGTATTGATAGGTTATATATGATCTCAATGGTTACATGGGTGGTAGCCAAAGACTAAACAAAATAGGTTACATGGGTTGTATCCCAAGCTGAAAACAATAAGGTGATTGGGTTTCCTCCCAAGCATAAAAGTAAGATGGTACATGGGTTATATCCCATGACTAAAAACAAGAATTTATTGGGGTTATAGTAAAAGCCTATAATTAAGAGGGTACATGGGTTGTAGCCCAATCCCAAAAATAAGAACATACATGGGTTCTAAATAGAGCCTAAAAGGAATAGTGTACATGGGTTGTTAGCCCAAGCCCGAAGTAGGACCATGGGTCATAACCAAAGTCGATCATGTTATAAAGGTGTTGGTAGGTATCCCGAAAACATGATTTTATATTCTTATATGAATGCCACAAATTCATATGATGTATTCATATGTTATCCTTTCATTAATTATTCACTTAATTATATTATGATCTATGTCTTACAAAATTTCAATATATATTATGACTTATAATATGTAGGATATGATCTTCAAATGTTATTATCAACTTCCATACCCTTTTTTCATGTTATGATTATGAATTTTATTTATTTATCCTTACAAACAATATGATCCACCCATTTCTTGTGTTTTATTTCCCCATGTTATAAAGAAATATTAAATGTAGAGGTACTATAAGTAGAGATATTTATGGTAGAAGTTGAATATATTTCATGAGGATGGATTATTTTGAGTCCGAGTTTCCAAAGACACTAAAAAATTATTGTAATTGGGTATGTATTATTGTAATGTACCAAATATTCATCTAAAATGATGTAATATACAGGTATGTTAAGAATATGCCTCTATATACAGTGTGATATTCATGATGTACTCTTACTATTATAGTGTATAAATTACTTCATCCATTATTTAATTATAATGTACATAGATTATTTTTTCGTATCAAAATTTTATAGTAGATCTCATCCAATAAAGAGTACCTCGAGATAATATGATATTAATATTAACTACATGTTCTATGGTATAGTAACATCATATTGACAAGACCCAGTAGATTTATGATTGTTAGTTGATGGGTTATCATAAGCATTGAGACATCATCTCATGAGGTTCCTAGTTTATGGCCTCTTGTAGTTGAGATCATTAGGACAGATCCACTAATAGTAAAATCACATGATTTAGTTTTTTTGGTTATTCCCATCTATAGACATGTGTATTGGTCTATTAATGTGATATAATTATCAATTTTTTCTATTTGATTAGGTACTTTTACACAAGGAAAATCCCATGATAATTAAATCGTGGTATGTTGGATTATTTTAGGTGAGTCACTGGTGGTATAACATTGGTTGAATGGTCAATATAGTTTTTAATTCTTTGGAGTTGAGGAAGTAATATCTCAGGAATCGTTGATCTGGATGGTAGTACCTTCAGAAGTCCTTGGACAAGGTAGTTGAGGGTAAACCCATCCAGTGATGGATAAAATAATAAAGTAATAAATGATGATGACACAAGTGTTTATCCTGGTTTATGAGATATTGAAAGAAAAAGAGATTATATAACAGAGTGTGTGTTCATAGGTTGGTTTTCATTGCAGGGATTACACATTTTCTATTTAGGGGCCTTGATGGTTTGATAGACTCAACTCTTGGACTATGAATATTATTCATTTCTACCAAGATAAGGGCCCAAAGGGTCACAACCAATAGTGTATTCAAAAATCTTCCATATTCTGGTGAATAGGTAAATAGGACATAGTGGGCCCCACCATGCGGTATGAGGGTTTTTGTAGTATAAACGATCCCAAAAGAAGAAATAAAATAATTATTATTTTAGTGCTTAATAATGAGGTTGAATTTATTTATTTACAATATTCATGATGTATTTAGTGAATATAAGAAAAATATTATATGGAGGAATATTATCTTATTATTCCATGTTCGTTTAATATTTCAAGTTGATTTAATTATTTGGGATTACCAAATAATATATTTAACATATATTATAGGTATGTGATAAAATATAAATAATATTTATGATTCATTTTAGTTTTTTATAATTATTTATTTATTACTTATTTTGTAGATGTTAAATATATAGGGGTTGGGGAACCCTTTTCAGGTATTTGAGCATTCACTATACATAGAAGGAGATATTCACTCACACAATAATTATTCCCTATGAGTTCTTTATAGTTCTCTCTACTCTCTCACTTTATAGAGAGATAATATCTAGATTCAGGTGATCCTAATCTCATCTCCTTCAATTGAAGGAACATTGATGTGGTGATCGTCGGGACGTAAAAAGAAACATCATATCACCATGCTATCACTCGTAATTTTGATTCTAGATGATACTGTAAATTTTTCAAGAATGTGTGGAAGATCTAGATGATTCTTATCTGGATCCTTTGAGAAACAATCATTGGTAATGAGTGACACACAATCACGCGTAGATTTGAATGAGGTACACATTTAGTTTTAATTTTTTTTATGGTTAGCTCATGCAATATCCTTAGGACCATACCGTAGCTCAGATTGCCAGAGATTATAAGTAACATCATCCTAATGAGGAAATGTTTTATATCCATATCCCAAACACATTTTTTTTCTTCCACATTAGCTTTAATTAGTATCATAGTGATCATGTAAATTTTTTTTATCCAAGGAAAATTAGTTTTCATTAAATTGATGTTGAGGGATTAAATTTTTGCACAATAAATATTACCATGATTCGATCAAAAGTCGGATTGGAAAGTTGTAACCATCTGGAAAAAAATTATTAATTAAATCATTTATTTTATTGCAATTAAAATTATAAAAAATCTATACGTGTTAGTTTTTTTTATGCTTCATAGATAATAATATTGATTGATGGAATCTTAATATAAAGTGACCCATTCTAGCAGTGGAACTATGATTGGAATAGTTAATTTTGGTGGATGGATTAGTTTTATTGAGGAGGTTTCATTCAACTACAATGTGAAAATTATAATATTATTATTATAATATTAAAATAGATTTATTTTTTCAATACATAATTGGAGAGAGTGTGAAATTATCCGCAATGAAAAATATTATAATTACTATAGTGGCGTGTATAGACTTGTGTGAGTCAAAAAGAAAAGTCTTGTTTTTTTTCTAGATTAAGACAATGGGTAGACCCCTCATTGTCTCCTCAAATATTTTAAGGGAATCCCCACCATGAATACCTTACATTTTCCAACTACAAGGCACCCCCTTCACCAACGTTAGACCAGTGTCGCATTAAAGACCATCCCAGCCTGGGATTTACCTCGACCGACCACCTCCCTCACAGTACTCCCTTGATGCCCTATTGTCCTCCTTTTTAGGTCAATTTATCGCATGGTTTTATTGGTTTCTTCTTACCCAGTCAACCCCCTCATCCTCCAACTAAGAGGTACTACTCATGTGGACACACGGTGAACCCATATCACTAGTAGGAGTGGCTAGCTCCCTCCCTCAGTCAGTGAATCTCAGAGCATCCTCTTCCCATTCAATCAGTGAACCAAGATCTCCAGCTACAAATTTATAATCTATATCACCCTCATCATTCCAAGATATATGAATACATCTTCTTTAACATTTGGTCACCACATAGAAGATTCGAGTGTGGCCGCCTCCCTCTGATGGTCTCAGTCACTATCTATTGCAGCTACCCACAACGCCACTGGTTCCTGCAAAGCAGGACACCGCTGTTCTTCCAAATTAAAATAAGGTAAGGAGTGATCCCCACCATTAACATATGTCATACCACTAGGAGTACCACCTCATATGGTCCGAATGGGTCACCCCAAGCAAGAGGTACCCTATAAACCTCCTTACACAACACAGATTTGCTCATATGGCACCCAAATCAGGCTCTACCCACCAGATATATACCTGCACAGGAATGGGTGGATCTACACTATCTGTAATGGGTCAAGGAAAGAATTTCTAGCCTATAATACCGCTGAACTGGGTCTTCAAAGCCTGGTAAATATCTGTGCAGGGTCTACCAAATTTGCATTGGCCCTATGAGGTGTTTCAAGGCCCGAGGATAATTTAAATAATCAAAATTAATTAAGTAAATTATTTAAATTTTAGAATTAACGTTAAATTAATAAAAAATATTTTTTAAAATAATAATTTTAATACACTGAATAATTAATTTAATTTTGATATTAAGTTAATTTAATTGATTAATTAAATTTTTTAAAATTAAAATTAAATTAATAGCAGAAAAAATTGAATTAAATTATTTTAATTTTAATTATTTATTTAATTTAATTAGTTTAATCATACATCATTTATTCAATTTAATTTATATCATACTTTATTTTTACCCGCTTTTGGCCTCAAGCAATAAATCAACCTGTGTATTTCTTGTTTATTTATCTAATTAATTATTTATCTGGATGTCATGATTAAATAATTAATTGAATTTATGTATGACCTGTGCATTACAAATTTTTTTTAATATTTATAAGTGTATGTGTTTATATTATTTCCTATTTGTACATTACACTAGCATGACCGCCTCATTTGCACGAGAGTATTTTTTTACTTTGAAGAGGGTGGTTTAAGACAAGGACCACACCATGTTGAGGAAAATTCTAGATGGGAAGTGGAGATTGGATGAGTAAAATTTTCATCATGATTCAAGATAATAATCACGTATGATATCACTAGGTCATGGTCAGTCCATTGAATTTTAATGGATCATCCTATATTATATTCTCATGACCAGCCGAGTAGTTAGAATTTAGGATTTTTTTTATTATTTTATGCATTTTCCTAGTAGCAAGATATGCATAAACTAATAAACAAGAAATATTTAATCAATAATCCATGAAATGTTTTTCTATAAATGTTCAGTTGTGAGTGCAACAACATAGTATAAAAAACATAAATATAAATTGATTACATTCATCGACCAAAATATAAAAACCCTCAATGAAATATTTTGTTGAAAATCCCTTGCATCATTTCAAATGAAAAAAAACCAGTTGTATGGGGTTCTTGGTCATCCATAGTTGAGGGTTCCTCCTATTATTGGGGAGTTATTATGAGAAAAATGTGTTGACTAAACTAAATTTGGAAGAAAATGAGTATTAATATCAAGATTGTTGCAACCTCAGATGAAAGAATCGAATAAATAAAATTTTTATTTTATAATTTAGTGCTCCATTCAATAGATTAAAAGGGTACAAGTTAATATGGTTTGTCAGTAAATAGATAACCTTGAACTCTTCGAGTAGTGGAACAGTCCTAGATTTTCAACTATGGGGGTGGTAAGAGGATCATTTCTACTAAAATACTCAAGTGATGGGGTATTCTGATTCTAGTATAGATGGTTCCTATAATATGATAAAATAGCAGGAGATATTTAATGATTTAATTAATAAATAAATAATTTTTAAATTTTTAATCAAGATAAAAGTACTAATCTACTAGTTTTTATTTTTTAGTAAATATAAAGTAATACCACAAGTCATATTGTGAGAATTATTGGAAAAAATCAATTTCCTATCTAGAATAAATTTCTAAAGAGCATTTCAAGAACTTGTGAATGATAATATGATAAATTAAATTCAATGTGTTGGTGTCCCAATACCTGTTAAGACACCTTATGAAGATATGGTGTAAAAATGATTACAAGAGACTCCTGTATGATGTAGATGATGGCCTTTTCATAATGTTACCATCAATTTCCGATGTGAGTTTTGGATACAAACATACAGGAATCAGTGGTTTTACATGTTGTCTCATATCTTAGAAGATTGTGAGGAGAAAGGAAAATTTTGGTATAAAAAATAAATGATTTCAATGGCTATGTATAAATTGAAATACGGATCACATTCTTTCAATGGATCCCTTGTTTATATTATTTTCAGGCAATTACTCGAGTTTTATTTATGAATAAATAATAAAGACTAAAATGATAAAAACACTTTTAAATCCTTAAAATAATGTTTACCAAGTGAATAAGAACATAAAGAAAGTATAATATTTAGTTCTTATGGTGAACACATTGAAAGACAAGAAGAAATCCCAATGGAAAGATAAAATTGGAAGGCACCTATACAAAATCATTCAAAGAAATTTTTATTAAACAAGATGATTTGTTTTACGCATCATAAAATAATTCTATGGATGTTGAAGCGAAATGAACTAAATCGCATAAGAAATTAATCACTTCTTATTCATGTATATCATTAATATAAAATGTAATGTTTCGGTTATACTTCTTGAGTATTGAATACAATATCCATATCACATATGTGTATTTAAATATAGTAACCATGTATATATAAAAACATTATAAATAGAAATATGTGTTCTCCAAATAGCTAGTAAAGGGTTGTTCCAAAGTCATTTGAGAGAAGCACAAAACCTCTAATTTCTAATTTAATGATTCGAGATGAAATTTTGTTAATTATTACAAAACAAATCTAAGGATTACATTTGACATAAAGAGAAATTATTCTAGTTTAGGATTGAATATTTTTTGTGGTGTTTTAATACTCAACCAATAGTTTAGTAATGCTAGAATCAATCATAATATGATATGAATATAAAAATGTATAATAATATACCTAGTTGTTGAAAGATAATTCTTTTCAAGTAAATAATAAAAGTGTAAATAAAGTATATACCCATTATGGTTTTAGACTTATTGGATAAAAAAATATTAGGTACTATCGATGTATATACTTATTTAGTTAAGATAAAGAAATTTTGAGAAAAAATTACACCATAAATCTTTCGGAATTAGTTCAGAAAGGTATAGTGAACTATTCAAAGTGTAAGTTATTCGTAAATATATACATCATTAAATTCATTTATGTGCTTATTAAGGAACATGAAAGTGAATTGTGGTATTTCCATGTTCAAAGGATATGATTTTCATCGGGCTGACATGCCGAAGAATATCTGGACCAATAATTCATCGTTCAATATAATGTACTATAGAGTAAATCCTCAATGCCTGCCCACATTAGGGTTATGATTAAAATTAGTATTATATAATTCGAGTATTACATATTAAAAATGATCAATAAAATTTATCTTGGAGTAATCCTAAATGATTATTTCCTTATAAACATCATATTCATGATATAAGAGAAAGGTGTATCAATGTTGACACTTATATATAATTCTGAAACTTCCTTTATTTTAAAGGCATGCACTGAACAATACGACAATATCCTATAATGAAATTCCAACTATAATAAAAAAAATATATCTTATGAGACATATGATGGAAATAAATTGTTATATAAGAGAATATGTTTTTATACAATTTGTATTTTACGGATATAAAGAAATTTACATCAAGGGAAAAACCCAATTTTCATCTAAAGTGATTATCCATAAGGTTTCTTAGGATATTATAGAAATAACTATGATAGAAATCTATAATCATGTTAAAGAATATATTCCTATATAAGGGTTAAAATCTCTATTTGAGATAGTGGGAGCCAGATTGAATTGAACTTAGTCATTCCAAATATGAACAAATAATTTCCATATGAATGAGATACACAAGAGGTTTCAAAGAAAAATGTTCAAGAGACACATACTTTGTTAGAAGGATAATACCATGGTGATGATTTTATATTTACCTCATCGAGTGATACATTATTAATTGAGAATAATATTTTCTACAAGTAGAAAGTATATATAAGTGAGCTAAAATTAAAAATATTAATGAAAATTTAATAATGGTTTTTTTGTATCAAAGTGTATGGGCTCATAATTTTGAATAATGATATGGGAATTCAAGTGAAACAGTACATGGATGGTACAGGAGTAGTACAATTAATGATCGATTGGTACTAACTAGTTGTTATAACAAAATACATTATAATTTTACTTATCATACATATTTTTTCTCTGATCATATTATTCAGCATCATATGTGAAGACAACCAATCATGGAATGTGTCTATATGATGCAACCGTAAAGGGATTGTGACATAATAGAATTATAATAATTCTACAATTTACTCTAATCTAGTTTCAGATTAAATTTAGCAACAATATCTTTGAAAATTCTTTTTGGAATGTATCATTTCCATGTTTCTTCTAGAGGTTAGTGGGAGCATCATTGTTTTCCAAGTAAAATATGTTTGATAACATAACTAAAATAAATATTGGTATTACAATTAATTAATACCATAATAAAATAAATACTCTAAATATTGACTTAAAGTATAAACATATGTTCTAGTGAGTAGTCTCTTCTAAGGCAGATCTGGTGGTTACATAGACATAGATAATCAT
This sequence comes from Viscum album, assembly GCA_963277665.1. Classification (NCBI taxonomy): domain Eukaryota; kingdom Viridiplantae; phylum Streptophyta; class Magnoliopsida; order Santalales; family Viscaceae; genus Viscum; species Viscum album. Next base: position 1,280,587,488 of record OY728142.1, on the reverse strand, counting down.
GTACATACTGACATGGTATTTAAAAATACAAGTTGGAACAATTTGATAAATAATTATTACCAGTGTAACATGGAATATAAATCTTTATGAAGACACACAAAGGAATATGAGGGGATTAAAGTGGTGAGTGGAAATTCTATATGCTTTATTGATGGATCTATCATGTATTCCATGATTTTTACAAGATCTGATATTTCCATCATATACTTCATAGTAGTAAAATATCCCTTATAACTAGGAGAAGTGCAAGGGAAGCTGTCAAAACTATACAATTGTACTCGATTATGTACAAATGATATGTACCTAGTATTTGGAGTGGAATGGATACAAGTTAAATGGGGGAAACAAGTATTCTAATAAGTTAAATATGATAATATATTGTATTTTGGTTAAGGTAATGTGCGAGACAGTATCATTTAAGCTAGTGGTATCCATTTATACAAATGTTGAGTGCATTATAGCTTTTAAAGTAGCTAAAGAGGAAGTGTAAAATGTGAACTTATTTTTCCTAGATTTTGGAATCAAATATAGTTATTAAATTATTCTCATAATTTAAATTATTATACTCTTACTAGCCAAGATGTCATGTTTTTACAGTGGGAAAAAGTAATACATGCTAGATTTAAAAATCTTGAGGATTTTTTCTCAAGTAGATGAGGTTTCACATAACAGATTTTTCAGGCAGTGGAGACATGGTAGACTTATAAAATAAAGTCATGACTCAATAGAATCATGATGTTAATCATGTAAGAGACAACAAGGATGCCTAGAAAGTTGGAACTATTGAAAATGTGAGTGTTGTAATAGTGGGTTCCCTAGACCCAACTATAAAGTACATTTCAATTACTATTTCATGTAGACAGTGAGGTATGAATGATATACTCTTACCATTATAGTGTATAAATTTCTTCATCCATTATTTAATGGTAATTGCCATAAATTATTTTTCATATAAAAATGTTATTGTAGATCCCAGGATATAAGGATTACCTCGAGATACAATAACATTAATCATAAATATATATAATATGTTCTAGATACATCAAGATCAGTAGACATAGTAGATGTATGGATATTAGGTGTTGGGGATCATAAGCATTGAGTCTTAATATCATGAAGTTTACATGTGGTGATCTCTTGTACTTGATATCATGAGAAAATACACTTTAATAAGAACACCCTGTGTTTCATATTTCATTGGTTGTTCTTATGTAGACACATGTATATTAATCTCTTAGCCAGAGATCATTATCAATGTCATCTATTTGATCATGTACTTTTATGCAAGAAAAAAACCATGATAATGAAATAATGGGGAGGTATCGTGTGTTAGGTACCTCATTGGTGGAATAAAATTATTTCAATGGTCAAGATAGTATTGGCTGCTTCTGATTTGTGGAAGTAATATATTGGGCCAGGATTATTAGGATGGAATTATCATCATAAGTCCTTTTTCAACGCAGCTGAGGGTAAATATGTCCAATTAGATCAAAAAATAATAAATCATAAATTGAAGATGACACAAGTGTGCATCCTACTTTAAGAGATATTGAATAAGAAAGAGATTATATTATAAAGTGTGTGTTCATAGGTTGGTTTTCATTTCTCCGAATACTCATCATCTATTTAGGGGCCTTGATGGGTTTCTAGACTCTCCCATTTTTCTATGAATACTACTCACTTATATTGAGATAAATTCATAGTGGTTAATTCACAATAGCGTATTTAATAATATTCCCTATTAGAGTGAATATATAAATAGAAAATTGTGCTATCCACCATCGGGTCTGAGGGTTGTACAAGTATTAATGATCATCGAATAATAAATTTATTATTTATTCTTTTATTATAGAATAATTAGGTTGAATTAATTTATTAACCATATTCACAAGGTATTTAGTGAATACAATATTAATATTATACAAATACTATTATGTTAATATTCCTACTTCTTTTAATATTATGTATAAATTACGAGTCGAGTTAATAGATCAGTTTTATCACGTAATTTATTTAATATATTTTATAGGTTGTGATAAAATATAAATAATATTTATGACATAATTTAGTTTTTCAAAACTTTTTATTTATTACATATTGAGTGTATGTTAAATATACAATGGGTCGAGGAACCCTTTTCGAGAATTTGAGCATTCACTATATATTGAAGGAGAGAGGATCATGAACAATTATTATTCACAATGAGTTATTTAGATCTTATATATCTAGTCTCCCTCTTTATATAGAGATAATATCTCAATCAAAGTGATCGGATTAAGCTCTTCTCCTTTTATAGAAGGAAAGTCGATGTGGTGATCGTCAAGACATTGAAGACGTTATCGATGATGAGTGATTCATGAGAATGATTCAATTTTAATTAGGTACACATTCAATTTAAATATATGTGCTCTATTTAATTCACTTGAGATGATCAGAACTGTACTAGGGTTGGGATCACCAGAGATGACAAGTAACCTCATCCTGTTGATGAAATGATTTAAATCCCAGACCAACTGGATTCCCCTTTGAACCCTAGTACCTTCATATGATAGTTTTGGAAATGATCGTAAACTATTAAGGAAATGATTTTATATGATTATATGTATGCCACAATTCCATATCACATGTTAATGTTTTCCTCTTATGTCATGTGTTCTTTGATTTCATTATTATTAATGTCTTATAATCTTACAATATTTATTCCATGACTCTAGTTTTTTATATTTTATATGCAAGGTATGGTTTTCATATGTTATTATCAAATTCTCATACCCATATGTTCATTTTAGGTTTTTATTTTTTCCTTGTTTAACCTTACCAAGAATCTATGCTCATGTTTCTTATGTCTCTTTTGTATAGGTTATTATGATAGGTATTATGTGTGACATATCTAAGATAGTTTCTAGTTATGATGAACTATGTGTGAGAGGATGAAGAACTCTTATGAACGAGTTTTTTATGTTTCCATGTTTCAAAAGGCACTATATCTTTACAATCCTCGGGTGTTTTATTTTATAATGTAATGAATATTATTAAGAAATATGTAATATATTTGTATGTAAAGTAGTGTCACTATAAAATTCATCATATATGGGTATCCTAGAAGATTCTTTTTCACACTCAATTTCATAATGAGGTTTCAAAAAAAGCTATAGGTGCTTTATCACACACAACTTCCCTTCATAATATATCTCTCAGTGAAAGTCCATGTACCAATATTAGAAGTTAGTTTTAAATGTGATGTTTTAGTTGTATAATATTCATCATGGTGATCTTTAGGTATTACTTTCCATTTTTCTATAAAAACATAACAGGATTAGTACTTTTATCTTGGTTAAGAATTATTTGAAATTATAGAATTATTAATCTTAAATGAATCTCAGTACTTTTTCATATCCACATATCCATCAGTTACTGGAATTGGAATACTCAGTCACTAAAATATTCTAGTCGAATGTATCCTTAAAACTAATCCTCATAGTCTAAGATATAGCATTCACGCTACTTAATGTGTTTCAGGGTTGGTTTTTGGTTGGCCAGTCTCATTGACTTATGACACCTCGATCTGTTGAGAAAATTCCCAGCATCTTCAAAATAGTACCATGTATTACTCAATGCTTTCCCTATAAATTTTCAACAAGTTATCTATGGAAATTTCTTTATTTCCCACATTAGATAAGTTTACTCACCAATTTTATAAGAATTTTCCATTAATAAGAGGAACCATCAACTAGTGTTGATGAGCACGTCAAATGTATAGTTGAATTCAAACTCAATAAATAGAATGCATTCAAATTAATATTTCTTTGAGTAATTTAAATTATTCTCAATGAATGGAATCCTTTTCTATTTAACATGATTTTTTTATGTGACCACACTCATAACATAACCATTATTTAAATATAAATACTCATTTTTTTATTTTTTTTATTTTATCTATGCATTCTTGTTTATTATTTTATGTGATTGTATAAAAATACACATGCACATACCATGAATAAATAAATAAATAAATTTAATGAACATGAAATATTACTAATAGTTGATCCATTGAGAATATAATAGATAAATTGATATCCTAAGGGTAACACACTGAGTCACATTTGAATCAAATCAAAACACTCACCTCATTTAATATATTTGATTATCATCCTTTATTTCACCAAATATCAGCATGAATAGTTTCTTCATCCATCCTCATTATTATACAAAAATACTCACTAGTAGGATAGGCTGTATCAGGAATATGGGATATACATAAATATGAGCACTCACAGACATGTAGAACCTCATATTTAAAATGAGGGAGAGAGATAATGTGTATATCATCATTTAATATTAATTATTACAAATAACACATGAATTACAATAATTAAATAAATACATTAAAATACCCAACATACATTGGGTGGTCTCACCCTTGATCATTTTGACGTAAAATATACTTGTAGTCTAAAATTGAAATTCATGATAATTCAACTCAAATGATTAAATTATGAATTAAAAAAATAATATAACTTTAATATATGTTTTACAATCTTCACGGTCCTGATTTTTTTTCATTAAATTGAAAATATTTTTAATTATTTTTTATAATTTTTATATAATATTTTTGGGCTTAAAAATAATACATTTTAATGAGAAGAACCTGTAGTAATGTATTATTTTTTGCATTTTTTAGAATTCCAAAGGCACATAAGATCCCCCACCCCCCACATTTTTATTTTTATGCTTCATGGTTTTCATCATGATATATAGTTATCATTTTTTTTCTCCTTGAACAGTTTGATAGTGGGTATCCCCTTTCGCAGACTTGTTCATAGCCCAACATTTCAAGGAACTGATGATAAACCCTCAACATTGAAAACACATCCAAATTTTATGTGATATATATATATATATGAGTTTTATTTAGTTTCTTATCATAAAAATATTTTATTTTGATCTTTGGATGGCCATTTTTTGTTCATCTAATCTTATATCATGGCACTGTTAATGGGGTTTGGACATTAATAATTTATTATACTCAAATTCATGAAAGCATAATTTTAATTTGTATTAAATAGTCACATAATCACTCTAATTTCATTCATTAGTACCTGGTTCATAGTATGAGTGTGGGAAATTAAAAAATTTACTCTACGATCGATATTATAATGTTCTTTCAAGTGTAACCAAATCTTGGTACAACCTAAGGATCCCATGTGATTAACAATAAGAAAAATCTAAAATTACACTATTATCTCATTCAATTTGATGACACAGACATGTTCTTCTCATCATTAGGGGTTACTAATTTAAGGAATAGTTCTCAGGTCCCTCTTGATTATCAACACACACTCAAAATTCTTATAGATTCATTGATCATTAGATTTTTTTTCTAGCATGGAGAGTCAAAAACGGTTTGGATTTTTGGATGACCTTAAGAGAACCATACCATTGATCCAATAAGGAAACTTATATTGGGGTGTTCCTATTAATCCTCCTATTTTGGAATTGGGAGTGTATAGAGATATTCTCTCATAATATTTTAGTAAATATTCACTTTGAATATTTTTTTTCATTTCTTTAAATAGGTGGGTTTTATTTATCAAAATTTTACTTTGAACATTCTATAAATTAAACTCCTTAAATAAAACAATATTCATTGTATATAATATAGTGAATGTTCTATGAATTTCATAAGTATTTTATCTCTTAAATGTAATAATAAAACCATGTTATGTGATAAACTATGATCCACTAACTTTACATGTCACACCCAAAATATTTAATGAACCTTGAATAAAAATATTCATTTATAAAATATTATTCCACATATTCACTTAAAACATCTGGATAAACTTAGAAAATAAATATAGTTCCTATTATTATAAATTTGAATTATGGTGATTTTTTATTAGTGATACTTCAAACATGAACATTACCCGACCCCCACCATGGGCCCCTCTATTTCTTAAACATCATTTCACTAAAATTTTAAAATCATCTGAATACACTTTGTGTGTAACCCTCTACTCACTAATATTGATAGAAGTGATTTATACCCACAGACCAAGAGACGTATCTAAAAAAAATCATGGAACCTATAGTGATAATTTTTAGTTATAGGAACAATAACCTCCTTCAAACACATGTCATGTAATATAATTTTATCCCTTCATATTTCTCATGAAGTAAGACACACACTTTGTGTCATAATCCTTGATTTATTATTTATCGACCTTACTATATAGACATATCATCTTATACCATGTACATGGATTAAATGAAGGTACTGTCATCCTATTCAACTGGTCCTGAGATATCTATTCATCTAGTAACTGAAAAATCAAATCTTGATCATTCATTCAATTTCATACCACCAATGACGATCCTAATGCAAGCTACCTCACCATGACATTAATGTCATGGTTTTCATCTTACATCAAAGTTCATGATCAAATTGTACACATTGATAATGATCTCATGTTGAGAGAGTAATACACCTGAATGTAGATAGGAAAACCCCATGATAATAAAAACATGTAGTGTTTTTATTGGTGGGAAAATCCTTGTGATCTACTCTTACTCAACATCACCAAGTGAAAACTTCCTAATAATAACTCCCAATTCTTCTCATCCCCTCTAAACTAATGTTCATTAATAATCTATGTCAAGTAATCTTGTTTCATTAATACCATAGAAATGATGTTTTATATTAATATCATATTATCTTTAGGTTCTCATTTTAGATGTGAACTAGTATAACCTTTTGATATGATAAAAAAGACGAAGACATTACCATGTAAAATAGTTTATACAAAAGTATCAACACTATTTTGGTAATTATGAATCATGCATAACTCTATGTATACATGATATGGTAATTTAAAATTATTTCTCATGTAGGTTATAGGGAACCCAACTTCATAACACTTATGAACCAAAGTCACCCTCATCTTGACGTGTGATCTCATACTTCAGGAACTACATAATCTTAATATACGGATGCTTAGATTCAGGCCCCTATTTTTATTGGATGGTCTCCGTGGTATGAATTCACAAGTTATATTCTTCTTACATCATGGGTGGAGGATCTATTTCTAACCCATCCATAGATGGTGGAACAACCTTTATAGACATGGAATTTACCTCATGGGTATTTGGTGCCTCTTGATCCTTCCCCACCACTGCCATTTCAATAAGATCATCATCATAAATAGTTTTCATATATTATTTTTTTCCAAGACACTCAATAAAAAAAGGGGTCACATTTCACCCCAACATCACCATCATATCATGGAATCTATCTCTCTGTAGAAACACCTATGAAGGATACAATATCAAAAGAAATTCAAGTATTAGTTCAATATATGATAGTGTTAAATCCAAATAGAGGATACATGGTGGGAAATTATGTGATGTGTAGAGTGTTGATTTATCACTCTCTAATATAATAACATTATTGTTAGATTATTTTCCTTTCCCAGCCACAACACCCATCAATAGGCCAGGGTATGGGGCACCAGAGTTGAGTTCCACCATAGAAGACCCCTCAGTGATAGTATGAACCATGGAATTCAATAAGAAACTCCTTAAATCGATGTAATTTTTCTACAATATTAATCAAAAAATCCCTCAATGAGTATAAAAAATGTTATATCAAATGAATGTATTAAATTTTACCTCCTAAGCCCCATAGTAGGTAGATTATCAGCTTAATTGGATGCAGTAATTCCTTAGTAGATAGAATCACCTTCTTAGATTCAACTGGTGATTCTATTTTATTCACCTAACTACTTGAGGGATGTAAATTTTAATTCTTATAGGTATTCAATAAATGATATTATATAGCCTCCTTACGATTTGGGTCCTACAAAGATCAGATAATACAAGTCTGTATTATTTAAAATACAGTAGTGAAAGGAAAAAAAACTACAAGAATTTAGAATTATCTATCTTAGAATGAGATCCTATAAATCATCCTTAGGTGATGTTTCTTTACATATAGAGGAGTCTTCTAATTCTATAGCTCTTCCCCAAGAATCATCACCATTGGATACCCTCATCTCGACATTCTTCTCTGACACTGAAACTTATAGGAATCCATCGAGTTTCCCATAAAATATTTATCAAATCAGTTAATAATGGGATCCCAATAAACGAAATAGTATTACAATGCCATTAGTTTAAAAATATAGTCTATAATTTTTTACCAGTGATTCATAGTTTCAAATTTTTTGATCTTGGAGTCCATAAGGACCATATCATGCACTAAAAGATTCTCTCCCAATTTATTTCAATTAAAGTGCAGTCAAGACCACTCACACATCTACAAAAAATTAAGAAACCTTGAATCATATGGAACCTCTATATTGTCTCATAGAAATTTCTTGGGATATATTTTGGGTGAATCTATAATGGTCCCATAATAATATTTGGGCTCTCAGACTCCCTTCTTGGTGATCTATCCACTTCCAGATGTTCCAACTCCTAAGGACTCGCTATGTTGATGATAGGGAGGCCTTGGTGATCCATCAGTAGTTAAGACTTTCCTAATAGTAGACCCCTTCTATCCTTATAACCTTACCTATAACTAAGGCATCACATTCTATGTCATCTGTATTCCTACACAAATAGGTCAACCCGAACCACTAGATTTCTCTACGCCACCCCATGTTATCTAGATATCTAGTATTTTTTCTACTCTTAGAGTAAGATAAATGGGGTGTCAACTTCTAGAAATTCCATTATATCATTGTAACCTTTCCATGTCATAGTAAACCAAATATTTCAAACATATAGGGGAAGGAATTCACTAAAAACATTGGTCTACACCCTCATCATCAACCATTTAAGGGAAAAAATTGACACGCAAAACTTTATGGGATGTATGGATGAAATATGATGATTTAGTTAATACATATGACCAATAACCCCACTATAAAAATAATATAGGTATAGTCACTACTCCACCATATCAAGGCCTTCATTGGTGATCTCTCCAGTCATCATGATGAAGGTGCTGAAGTTGATTTGTTTAAGAGAAACAAGACTAATCTTCACTCCAATCTGTTCAAGATGAAGTTTATGGATCCAAAATATTTTTAATAGTGAAGGATTAAAATTAGAATCTAAATGGATTATCAGATTCAGTCTGTCATATATTTTTTGGCTATGAGAACACACTTGTACTGGAATTGGAATGGACCATAGATGCATGAGGTGAATTCCTCCTTCTATTGTTTTTTAACATGTTGGACAACTTTTCGATCACTATAATAATAGTGTTGATTTAATTTCCATGTTCTAATAATACATCTCTAAAAAATTCATATCCTCACTCCCATGTGGGAATACGTGACTGGTCATATCTACCTACTAAGAAAATCTAATATTAATGGTGCAACCCTAGTATCCTAGTAGTCCCAGAGATGCTTCTTAAGGACCCACTCTTTGTAACTGACATATTCCATGAAAAACCAATATGATATTGTCTTCCCAAGAATGTGCATATCTAGGAACTATTTTGGGATCCCCAAAAACTTACCTCCATGCCTCTTGATGTAATGTTTGATCCGTGTTTTAAATGGAAGGGATGGTGGGACGTGAGGCTTCCATTCCCTTTTCTACAAAAAAACTCCCAGTAATTCCATGACCAATAGTGGTAGTTATTTAGAATCCTCCCATATGATCCACATTTAAAGGAAATAATTTTACCTTTCTTGGAAAATTGGGATCCCAATAATCATGTAAAGAACCTAGATGATGATTCTTACATTGCCATGATAAATTCAGAATGTTTTTATTTTGAGATACCACCAATGCATAAAATTGGGTATCAGATTTAGGTGGCAGTAAAAATTGAACTGTGAGTCCCACACTACCATGTAAAATCCAACTTTTTGCAGAAGACCTATAGACTCTATACACATCCGGTTGACCTCAAATGAATATTCCCATTCATTAGTAAATTTACCCCTATTCACATTTCTCATTCATTGGTATACACATATTGAATGTCTTATATTTCATCCAAGAAAATTCTTGAGTATTGTGGGGGGACACTTCATAAGCCAATGCTTTACTATTGATTATCCGGGTTGTATTTTATAATGTGTATGTCAATTTCCTATTTTGATCCCTTATGTTATTACTGGTGGTGGTGATGTTCTACCACACATACCTTGATGAACATATGAACCAATAACATAGTGAATTTTTATTGAAATTCATTTTGGATTCATCATCTATAACCTCAAATGTATATAATGGGAGCATTCTAGATAGTGTGTACCCCCTATACTCCTATTTGTGCAAATCTATAAGGGTTTGGTGTAGGTATTAGGCTTGTCTAATTGATTCGAGCTCCAGATTATCCACCTTCTCCTTACTATGATATTTCGAATATTAAACTCACTTAGTATCCATTTGGATAGTTTTTAGTGTTTTTTATGCAACATTGATCACCAAGTTCAGCTATACTATATGAAAAAATTCATTTTCATGGAAGATTCATTTGTAAAAACTATTTGACATAAATAAATTAGCATATAATCTAAGGATTTATCACATAGGAATTTCATAAAATTCTGAGTTCAATGAAAAGAGAGAAACTATTAAATTTCTATTAAGAGATCATTGTCCACTTAGGGGTTTCCCATTCAATTTATAGGAAAAGGATTGACCTGAAATGCATGAACTAGGAGGATAAAATTATCGAAATTTAGAGTTTAACTCAATATTAAATCTTGTTATTCCCCATCAGATTCAATTCAAATGAGGGTATGTAGAGACCCGAAGCTTATCGTACATGGACGTTACATTACTTTTTCAGAATACTTAGTACATAACAAAAGCACACACACAAGGATCGTAATAGTTTAGTGTCTTTGGAAACTCGGAATAAAATCTTCTAATCGTGGGGAAAGATCTTCAACATCTCCCATAAAGATCTTCCTTTGTTTTTTACCTAAAACCTTTCTTTATATCCTGGGGAAAAGAAAACATAAAAGGGTGAGCTCAAATGCTCAGTAAGGGTAAACAAAAGAAATATCAATCACATCATATACATAAGAACATAGCTTTTGGAAATCTTAACCTGCAAAAGAGCTCATAATATCATAACATGGGATAAATCATAGAAGTGAAAATGAGATCCCCATAATCATAACATAAAACTTGAAACTTTGTGGCATGCACACATAATCATGGAAAATCATTTCTTGTTAGTCATGACTCATTGCCAAGACTATCTTAGTGGACAAAGTCCCTTTCTGAACCGAGTTCACTCCTCGTTTCAGTCCTGTATTACTGAACCGAAATAACCTTTCGTTCCAGCCATGTCTATCTCATGAGATATAAAGTCTTTACCCAATGCATTGGAGGGAGATATAGGTCCCACCCATCTTATAATTAATCCTTTCTTATGTGTGCCACATAAATCATAAATCATACATCATCGCATAACACATGTAATAAAAAATGGGATTCTTGAAACATCATGACATCATAAAACAAATCATATAAGGTAAATGACTTCATAAAAATAATTCACTTACAACATAATCAAATCAATGTAATAATAGGGATAAAAACAGAACCCTTTATTATCTTAGATGGAAAATAATTTTGATAAAACACTTGAACTCCGTTCTTGAGGAAAATATCCTTTCTTCTTCAAAAACATTTTTCCTTTCATAGCATGTCATACGACTTTAAAATAAAAGAAGTTGATTAAAAATAAACTTGAAAACTTGTAAAGGAAGCTTCTTGGAAATAATGTTTTAAAAATCCATTCATGCCGTATAAGTTAAAAAAAACATTCTTCGTACTTTTGTCAGCAAAGTCAAAAAGTACCTCGTACGAAAAACGACAAAAGATTCCTTTCATACATATTACTAAAAACTCACTGAAGGGTAAAAATAAATTTAAACTATTGTAAGTGGATGGAAACAATATTACATATTGAGGGAACATGGATGTGGATGATAAAATACACCCCAGTAAATACTTACGAATAAACAATCTCGGATAAAAATGAGATTGTGATATTTCCCTTACCTTAGGTCCGACTTGCTTTGTAAGTGTCCGAACCTCCTGTATAATGATTTAAATCATGTTATTGACTTATTACAGAATCATATTCATTGTTATGATATCATATATGGTTTACTTATGACATTATATTACCCGTTCTTTTGTAAATTCCATGTTAAAGAAGCGTTTTGGGTAAAATCGTTTTATTTATCGTAGGTGTTTTGACTTGTTGTTCTTGACATCATTATTACTTATATCATGATTTAATCACTTCCAGAATATAAAATATGATTTATATATCATATATATTCAGTATATATATATATATAATAGGTAGATAAATAAAATGAAAAACACCGTTCATGGAGACGGTAGTCCGTACGTACGCATGAACGTTGTTTTCCTTTCCTTATTGTCTTGAAATGGAAGTAAGTAGATGACATACATATGTATATATATACATAAATCCAGTAGATTTATAATGTCATATATTTCATTATTATTTCTTATATATACATTATAATCATTCTTAAATGGTTAACATGGAGAATGAATCTCATCGCGTCGTGGAGACGGTAGTCCGTACGTACGCACGAGCGATGATATCATTTCTATAAATATTGAATTGAATTGGAGTGTATTATACAATATATCAGAATCAATATGATGTTTTAATAACTATTTATAGTTATTCTTTACACCATTATACCCATCCATGTAAGGTGGTGGTGGAAAATAGATTACACCACGGCATGGAGACGGTATTCCGTACGTACGCACGCACGGTGATTTCTTTTTCCGTAGGATGGATAGATGGTGAAATAGGGTTGGTTCATACTTATAATAACATATCCGTATATGATTGATACTGATGTTATTACTTCATAATGAAACAACCTAAGAAGAAGAAGTGGAAGAAGAAATAAATATGAAAGAATTGGTAACGGTAATTACCTCTTCTTTGAAGTGCCTCTTTGAGACCTCCTCTTAGGGCACTAAAATTGGTCTTTGAGGAAGACCAGAACCTCTAGGATGTTGCTAGGGAAGTGGAGAGGAGAAATTGGCAGGGGTTTGCCGAGCTTGAGTGCTCAAATTGGTGTGAGGAGGAAGGGGAGGAGGTGTCCTTTTATAAGGGAGGAGAGGGGCACCTTAGGAATACCTCAAAATATTATTTTATATTAAAGTTAAAATCGGTTTATAATGGTTCCAAAGGGTCTTATTTCGAAGCTAAAGTGGGGATGGGTCGAAATCCTATCAACCAATAGGATTTAGACAAGTTTAGGGTATTATTTTAACCTTATCAATTAGATTTAACTCTAAGTTAAATAATTTAACTTTTACCGTGTCTTTTTGTTTTCTTTCACTATATGGTTAATAAACTTACTATAAAATGCCAAACGAACCCCAAATTGTATATTATTAATACATATATCCTTATCTAAGTTATTTGGCCGAACCTTAGATTTTTAGGAATAAAATAACAATTAATGATATAATATTTGATTTAAAAACTATTTTGTGTCAATTTTGACACTATTTGATATATGATATTTGTGAAAGTCATAACAGAATTATATGTTCGAACCAAGTTGATTAAATCAACACTAATATATCATAGTAACCTATAAAATTAGTGTAATTCATAAAAAGTCTCAAATTATATTTAGTTTGGTGTTTATAACATCAATTATGTCAATATTTCATTAATAAGATAATTACTGCATCATCTTTGTGTCATAAATAAATTAACTTATTTGATGTTTAAAAATTACAAATAAAATACCATTATGTAGGAAATCTTTTTAGCTTTCTAATTAAAATTTATAGTCAAATTTATCTTATGTATAACCCCATATTAAAAATGTTTTAGTAAATAAACTTTGATTTTAACTCTTTTAACCCTTCTTTAAATAAATTAATAATAAATGTCCTAATCTAACCCAAGTGGGCCTAAATGGTCATCTTTTATTCCTAAGTTTGTTTTTGGTCGAAATACACTTGTCCAATAGGATTAGGAAATGTGTTAGGGTAATATTAATATCATTTTTACCCTTAATTACCCTTTTTACCTTTAATCGTGGTAAAAAAAAGTAAAAAGTTACTATTCACCAAAAATTATTTTCATCTCATTGAACCACATTTTAGTCCTTGATATTAACCGTGTCTCTCGGATTTTCGAAATTCCATTCACAGAAGCGGTAAAATTAAGTTTTATGCAAAATTCAGTTTTTAACCTACCACTTAGTGGTTTCACTATTCATCAAAAATTGATGTTTTTCAGAACAATGCCAAAATTCCATCCCAAGCTATATTTCATATTCCGAATTCAAAAATGAATTCTACTTTACCAAATTCATAACATAAAAGTTGAATTAATTAATTTTATAATTAAATCCCGCTGTTAAAACAAATAGCGTGTTTTTAAGAAACAATATCTATCAAAAGATTGACACTTGTTTATGTCCAGTTTAAATGTGAAATTACATCCAATGACCAACATTGTATTAAATTGTAAAAATATATTCTAAATATACTTTAAAACCACTCAAATTAATGATTTATCACTATTAATTATTCCGATTAAAAAATTTGTTTTTAATTATAATTTAGTAATTTTCACTATTCATCAGAATATGAAAGTTATCCGAAAAGTACCCAAATTTCACCTTAGGCTAAATTCGGTACTCCGAATCCAAAAATGAAGTCCATTTTGAGAGTTAAAATTTCTAAAATTTAAAAAGTGGTTATTACTATTCATAACGGCTAGTTTTAATAATATTTTAATAGCATATCATTGTTTCGTGAAACTCAGTATTACGTACCACACACGCTATCGAGGAAGGTTGCGATTACGTGTAATGCAAGGCAAGTCAAGGATGCGTGTTGTGCAAGCTCCTTTTGGTGTAGCGTACAACACAAGACATTAGTGAAATAAAAAAGAATATTTTTCATAAAATCTCGGGCTGTTACATTCTACCCCCCTTAAAATGAATTTCGCCCTCGAAATTCGTCGGGGTTATAAATGGTTTACTATTCGAAAGTTTCTTTAATAGAAACCCACATCGTAAAAGGGAGTACCAAAACTTGGCTTTAAAAACTAAAGTATGAAATGTAACGATTACCCAAATAAACTAATCACTGGGTTTCCACATAGGTGAAAATATGGATATGGAAGAGAAATCTAACCATCATGTTCTGATGGAGAGTGGTAGAGAACATGGCTATGGAAAAGCCAGTAATCACAAATCCATAGATTTGTGATGATATAAGGTACCATCTGATTCATCAGGTATAAGATCACTAGGACAACATTTTTGGTTTTCAAGATCATTTCCCTAAAGTTGAAAATTTGCTTAGAATAAATACTTACTTTATTTTGGTACAATCTCACTTTTGTTCGTTCCTTGAAAAATTTCTACTTCATCTCTTAAATAAATGAAGTTGAATTTGTTATTTGTGAATTGTTAGAAGATTATGTGATAGAATGATGGGTCATTCCATTTGTCTCAAACAAAAGGTTAGAAAAAGTTATTAAATATACATAAGTCATTCTATAGTGAGATTAATCACATATGGTTCCTAAAATGGACTTATACTTCATATATCATACTGCTTAATATAATAAAACTAGTTTCTACTAAACAGGGACTTCCTGTAGGCTAGTGGTAGGCGAAAGGCCAGTCGCACTTCGGTTGTGGGTTCGAATCCTACAGCCTTGTCCGAAGCGATGGGTTGTCGCCCGTCCTGCAGGTTGTCCTTTTTCTAAAACTACGTTACTATAACATCCCATCAATAGTATCGAAAATCTTCTATCCTTGAACAATACTAACTTATGTCCAACATAATCCAGTCTAATCTTTAGGCTTATACATAATACTACAGTCCACTCTCATAATATAGTGACAACGATTACCAGAGATTTAATACTGTCGTTGATCCCCACATATCATAAGATATGTCTTGTTGGTCACATTCCAAACATTCAAAGTCCTTAATCGTGTATTCTCTTGAATACCTTAGTGAAAACATGAGTGCAGTTAAAAGTTGATACTTTCCATATACCAAAATCCTCAAAATTCTATATACTCAAACCATGATATCACTTAGTCCTTATATCAATCATGAGCTCATGAATACTATCAAGCATTTCATTTTCTCTTTATCACTTCATTATGCGCATATCATCTACATTCCAAAAATATCTGAATAACCTTTCATGGATACTGGTAACATTAATCATACACTTTCAAAACACAAGGAAAGACAACAGTGTAACAATCCATAGATGTCTCTTTATTCCAAAATTACACATGATAAACATGTAATCATGCCACTACATTCTCAAACGATTGACCGAGCTTCAAAAATTCTTTCATCTCACATATCATTTGTAGTCTCTTCATCATCATCCACATAAATACTACCCATATGACCATACTGATTCTCTTCATGAGTCTTTCCCTTAGGGCATTTGTTTGCATAATGCCCATACATTCCACATTTAAAACACTTAACCATTTTTGATGTCGTAGCAATACCATTATCCTCATCCCTGGTGTTAACTGAACCTTTTTCTTTGCACTTACTGGCTTTGTGTCCTTCTTTTCCACACCCAAAGCATCTTCCAGTTCCTTTGAAACATTCTCCTTGATGCCTCTTCCCACATGATTTACATAGGGGAAATTGAACTTTCTTTCCTCTATGATCATCATGAAACTCCATCTTTCTCTTATTAGCCGAGTCAGGAAAATTACCAAATTTTACTTTATTGATCATATTATGAGATTGCTGATTCGGCATAATAATGATGTTTGGACATACAAATCCCATTTCATTTGGTTCCTCATGAAGAATATCATTCCATTGTCCATCATATCCTCCATTATTGTGAATTATCTTATTTCCAGCCATTTTCTAAAACCCAAAGAGAATAGTGTTAGATGAAAAAAAAATCATAATAAAGGGGGAGTAACTTAAATATCTATCATCTTTGGTTTAATCTAATATCGTTACCATAGTTCTAGGACTATATCCTATACGTATACTTATCCTTAGGGGCATCCCTAGACATACCTTAGAAATATCTCTAGGGATCTCTCTAACGTTTTCGCATCCTAGTTTCCAAAGGTTGACTAAACTTTTCCTCTGATACCAACTGTAGAGACCCGAAGCTTATCGTACATGGACGTTACATTACTTTTTCGGAATACTTAGTACATAAAAAAAGCACACACACAAGGATCGTAATAGTTTAGTGTCTTTGGAAACTCGGAATAAAATCTTCTAATCGTGGGGAAAGATCTTCAACATCTCCCATAAAGATCTTCCTTTTTTTTACCTAAAACCTTTCTTTATATCCTGGGGAAAAGAAAACATAAAAGGGTGAGCTCAAATGCTCAGTAAGGGTAAACAAAAGAAATATCAATCACATCATATACATAAGAACATAGCTTTTGGAAATCTTAACCTGCAAAAGAGCTCATAATATCATAACATGGGATAAATCATAGAAGTGAAAATGAGATCCCCATAATCATAACATAAAAATTGAAACTTTGTGGCATGCACACATAATCATGGAAAATCATTTCTTGTTAGTCATGACTCATTGCCATGACTATCTTAGTGGACAAAGTCCCTTTCTGAACCGAGTTCACTCCTCGTTTCAGTCCTGTATTACTGAGCCGAAATAACCTTCCGTTCCAGCCATGTCTATCTCATGAGATATAAAGTCTTTACCCAATGCATTGGAGGGAGATATAGGTCCCACCCATCTTATAATGAATCCTTTCTTATGTGTGCCACATAAATCATAAATCATACATCATCGCATAACACATGTAATAAAAAATGGGATTCTTGAAACATCATGACATCATAAAACAAATCATATAAGGTAAATGACTTCATAAAAATAATTCACTTACAACATAATCAAATCAATGTAATAATAGGGATAAAAACAGAACCCTTTATTATCTTAGATGGAAAATAATTTTGATAAAACACTTGAACTCCGTTCTTGAGGAAAATATCCTTTCTTCTTCAAAAACATTTTTCCTTTCATAGCATGTCATACGACTTTAAAATAAAAGAAGTTGATTAAAAATAAACTTGAAAACTTGTAAAGGAAGCTTCTTGGAAATAATGTTTTAAAAATCCATTCATGCCGTATAAGTTAAAAAAACATTCTTCGTACTTTTGTCAGAAAAGTCAAAAAGTACCTCGTACGAAAAACGACAAAAGATTCCTTTCATACATATTACTAAAAACTCACTGAAGGGTAAAAATGGATTTAAACTATTGTAAGTGGATGGAAACAATATTACATATTGAGGGAACATGGATGTGGATGATAAAATACACCCCAGTAAATACTTACGAATAAACAATCTCGGATAAAAATGAGATTGTGATATTTCCCTTACCTTAGGTCCGACTTACTTTGTAAGTGTCCGAACCTCCTGTATAATGATTTAAATCATGTTATTGACTTATTACAGAATCATATTCATTGTTATGATATCATATATGGTTTACTTATGACATTATATTACCCGTTCTTTTGTAAATTCCATGTTAAAGAAGCGTTTTGGGTAAAATCGTTTTATTTATCGTAGGTGTTTTGACTTGTTGTTCTTGACATCATTATTACTTATATCATGATTTAATCACTTCCAGAATATAAAATATGATTTATATATCATATATATTCAGTATATATATATATATAATAGGTAGATAAATAAAATGAAAAACACCGTTCATGGAGACGGTAGTCCGTACGTACGCATGAACGTTGTTTTCCTTTCCTTATTGTCTTGAAATGGAAGTAAGTAGATGACATACATATGTATATATATACATAAATCCAGTAGATTTATAATGTCATATATTTCATTATTATTTCTTATATATACATTATAATCATTCTTAAATGGTTAACATGGAGAATGAATCTCTTCGCGTCGTGGAGACGGTAGTCCGTACGTACGCACGAGCGATGATATCATTTCTATAAATATTGAATTGAATTGGAGTGGATTATACAATATATCATAATAAATATGATGTTTTAATAACTATGTATAGTTATTCTTTACACCATTATACCCATCCATGTAAGGTGGTGGTGGAAAATAGATTACACCACGGCGTGGAGATGGTATTCCGTACGTACGCACGCGCGGTGATTTCTTTTTCCGTAGGATGGATAGATGGTGAAATAGGGTTGTTTAATACTTATAATAACATATCAGTATATGAGTGATACTGATGTTATTACTTCATAATGAAACAACCTAAGAAGAAGAAGTGGAAGAAGAAATAAAGATGAAAGAATTGGTAACGGTAATTACCTCTTCTTTGAAGTGCCTCTTTGAGACCTCCTCTTAGGGAACTAAAATTGGTCTTTGAGGAAGACCAGAACCTCTAGGATGTTTCTAGGGAAGTGGAGAGGAGAAATTGGCAGGGGTTTTCCGAGCTTGAGTGCTCAAATTGGTGTGAGGAGGAAGGGGAGGAGGTGTCCTTTTATAAGGGAGGAGAGGGGCACCTTAGGAATACCTCAAAATATTATTTTATATTAAAGTTAAAATCGGTTTATAATGGTTCCAAAGGGTCTTATTTCGATGCTAAAGTGGGGATGGGTCGAAAGCCTATCAACCAATAGGATTTAGACAAGTTTAGGGTATTATTTTATCCTTATCAATTAGATTTAACTCTAAGTTAAATAATTTAACTTTTACCGTGTCTTTTTGTTTTCTTTCACTATATGGTTAATAAACTTACTATAACATGCCAAACGAACCCCAAATTGTATATTATTAATACATATATCCTTATCTAAGTCATGTGGCTGAACCTTAGATTTTTAGGAATAAAATAACAATTAATAATATAATATTTGATTTAAAAACTATTTTGTTTCAATTTTGACACTATTTGATATATGATTTTTGTGAAAGTCATAACAGAATTATATGTTCGAACCAAGTTGATTAAATCAACACTAATATATCATAGTAACCTATAAAATTAGTGGAATTCATAAAAAGTCTCAAATTATATTTAGTTTGGTGTTTATAACATCAATTATGTCAATATTTCATTAATAAGATAATTACTGCATCATCTTTGTGTCATAAATAAATTAACTTATTTGATGTTTAAAAATTACAAATAAAATACCCTTATGTAGGAAATCGTTTTATCTTTCTAATGAATATTTATAGTCAAATTTATCTTATGTATAACCCCATATTAAAAATGTTTTAGTAAATAAACTTTGATTTTAACTCTTTTAACCCTTCTTTAAATAAATTAATAATAAATGTCCTAATCTAACCCAAGTGGGCCTAAATGGTCATCTTTTATTCCTAAGTTTGTTTTTGGTCGAAATACACTTGTCCAATAGGATTAGGACATGTGTTAGGGTAATACTAATATCATTTTTACCCTTAATTACCCTATTTACCATTAACCGTGGTAAAAAAAGTAAAAAGTTACTATTCACCAAAAATTATTTTCATCTCATTGAACCACATTTTAGTCCTTGATATTAACCGTGTCTCTCGGATTTTTGAAATTCAATTCACAGAAGCGGTAAAATTAAGTTTTATGCAAAATTCAGTTTTTAACCTACCACTTAGTGGTTTCACTATTCATCAAAAATTGATGTTTTTCAGAACAATGCCAAAATTCCATCCCAAGCTATATTTCATATTCCGAATTCAAAAATGAAGTCTATTTTTCCAAATTCATAACATAAAAGTTGAATTAATTAATTTTATAATTAAATCCCGCTGTTAAAACAAATAGCGTGTTTTTAAGAAACAATATCTATCAAAAGATTGATACTTGTTTATGTCTAGTTTAAATGTGAAATTACATCCAATGACCAACATTGTATTAAATTGTAAAAATATATTCTAAATATACTTTAAAACCACTCAAATTAATGATTTATCACTATTAATTATTCCGATTAAAAAAGTTGTTTTTAATTATAATTTAGTAATTTTCACTATTCATCAGAATATGAAAGTTATCCGAAAAGTACCAAAATTTCACCTTAGGCTAAATTCGATACTCCAAATCCAAAAATGAAGTCCATTTTGAGAGTTAAAATTTCTAAAATTTAAAAAGTGGTTATTACTATTCATAACGGCTAGTTTTAATAATATTTTAATAGTATATCATTGTTTCGTGAAACTCAGTATTACGTACCACACACGCTATCGAGGAAGGTTGCGATTGCGTGTAATGCAAGGCAAGTCAAGGATGCGTGTTGTGCAAGCTCCTTTTGGTGTAGCGTACAACACAAGACATTAGTGAAATAAAAAAGAATATTTTTCATAAAATCTCGGGCTGTTACAGGGTATTTTTTATGGGTAAAAAATACATATGAGAAAGAATTATGTGGAAAAACAAACAATATGAGAAATTATGGAAAAAATTTTGAATTATTATTCAACATAGAGTTACACAAGTACATAATCGGAGGCATCTTATAAGTCCAAAGTTGTGTGAAAAAGAAAAAATTCCACATTAAATCTTTATTCTATGAGCTAAAGGAATATAAATACCCCTTAACTCACCATTTTAAATATTGTATGTTGAAATCATAGATTTCAAGTACACCAAAGCTCTCATCTCACACAACCATTACATTCATATATCGTTCACAACCAATCAACATTTATAGACTCATATAGATAATAATTTTATGTGAATTACAATATGAAACTCCTAAAATGTATTATCTTAAATCCTAGATATCCTTGTGAATCTCCCTAAAACTAAGAACATGCTTTATTAAATGTTTAAATTTTTACACACAAGCCATAGTTTTATGAAATAACCAACTTGTATAAAAATAATATTATGGACATCCATTTGACACCTACATTTAAAAAACATATGTTCACAAAATTTAATGGATCATTGGAATCACATCCATCTTATCAAGACGTATTTTTTCAATATTCATATGCACGATTGATATCATAAACTCATATCACCAGAACCTTTACATCAAGCATGGTCTAGGAATCATTCATGCTTGTTGCATCCAATAATCATTTAGAAATCATGGTATATGTGTAATCCCAACAAGCATCCTTACCACTTATAAGAATCTCCCATGGAATCCTCATAAGTGTAATCCCAAACCAATTTCTTATTAATGATAACATCCCTATTCCACTTAGTGGTACATGCCTCAAAATGAGTAGTATCGATGTGTAATCCCCACTCTATCTCTTGATGTCGCTTATTTTGTGACACAAGATTTCTTACTCTATTTTGTTAAATGATATAGACCAGACCTATTTTATAACCATAAAATATGTGACTTGAACTACATTGTTTTTTATTATTTATCCAAAAATATTCATAGGACGACTCGTTGAGTTTCAATCCTAACACTAAAAAAACTTTATATACCATCTCCCTGTCATGGATGGAAACCCCATAAATTCGAAGAAAATTATTATCCTTCTAGAGTGTCCCTACTAGAAAATCAACTAGATCTATTACTAAGTGATAATCATATGGGGAACAATCCCCACTGTTCATTAAACTATGCTTTCACATATGTGATGAGAATATGTGGATCCATTCATACTAGATGATAACTTTTTCCTACCCTTAACTGATGATCCCTAGTGGAATCTTTCTACAGGTGATGAGTTTGAAGTGTCTTACATGATAAGAATAGTTCAAACACCATTTATTGAAGTAATAAAAATATTTTATTAGGTGATAAGTCAAAGATTACTTTTGTTAAGAGAATAAGGAGCCTCATGTGAAAATCTTAAGATACCGATGGTGATAATCCATGGATTTATTAGCCGATAAGAATATTTTTTCATATCTGAAGATAAGACTATCTAAAGAGAAGGGAAACACTATATTCTTCCCATAGGTTATGATCATAAAATTCTACCCTTCTATAGGTGATGAGCGTAATTTTCCTCAAGTTACAAGCATGTGAAGTCTTATTAGACAAGAATGGTATGTTTTAGGTGATGAGACTCGGTTTCCTTATGTGAAGAGAACAAGATGCCTCAAGGGATGAGTATGATCTGCCGTATGTGATGATACTAGGATTTCATAGGATAAAAGACTAATACTACCTATGTGATAGTCAAAATATTTCCTTCAGACTTATATAATGAATGTGTTTTTTGATGATTGGAATTTCCAAAAATTCCTGACATAATCATCCTATCTAACTAAAGGAATTCACCCTACTAAGGTATATTGTGGAGTAATTAACAAGTTTACACCTCCAGAGTGAGTCATAAAAAGGATTCATGAAAATTACATAAATATATAAGTGGTTCTATGGCTATAAATAAAATCTATTGAGGGATGTGTTGGCATATCATCATCATGTTCTAATATATGAATTTATTACATAAACCACATGTGGTAGAAAGTTTCAATCTCTCAGAAAGTAAGAATAGACGACTAAGATTGTGAATATCTATGGTATATTATAACATGGAGGTCATAATGGAATTTTTAAAAACTATTTTATATCACAAAGATAAAATTATTATGATCATTAATAAAGGGATTTTTTTAGATAAAGAAAATTAACTTTTAGGTTTTTTTATGGAGAGAAAAATCCAAAGGATGGACCTTAGAAAACCCAAATAGAATTATTAATTTTTTATGTATGTATAGGATCATGTTTAAGGATGAATAAAAACATGTTAGGTTGCATCAAAGATATTAAATCCTAAACATTTGGTGGTAGTTAAAAAATAAATGACCACTTTGATGTCTTACAGGATAATTTTTTAAATTTATGATAGATAATGGGTGAGTCTAATCTAAATAGTACCTAAAAGAGTTATTTAATCATTTGAAATATTTTACTTAGAAAATTTATGCATTTTATACATTCTAACAAGTGTAGGGTTAATATTGACTATAGTAAACCCAACTATGTAATGAGGAAAGATCACTTCCATATCCCATTCATTGAAAAATTCTTAAGAGACATATAGTAAAGTCCAATTGATATTTCATGGATGGTTTTTAAAGATATTTTTACATAAAAATTGATCTTTAAGATAAATAAAATTCCTTATTTACCAATAATTATAGTACTTTTTCTTATATAACAATTTCTTTTTCCTTATATAATAATTTGGGAATATTTTCAAGATGTATGATATGCATTTTTCAATGTTTTTAAAATAGTGTATAAAGGTTTTATGAATGATTTTATGGTATATGGATCATGTTTCGATATTTTTATAAGGATTATAGCTACTATTATTATAACTTTCATTGATAAAAACCTTATTCTCAACTATGAGAATTCCCATTTTATATTGTCCAAAGGCAATATTCTAGGAAATTTAGTTTATAAGCATGTAATCCAAGTGGATAAGTCTAATATTTATCTTATTTCCTCACTTCCAAATGAAAATATTGTAAATGATATATCATATTTCATTATCCGTGTTTAGTTTTATAGGATGTTAATAAAATATTTCTACAAGGTAGCCTTACCTTTTTCAAGATTTATAAAAAAATAGTTTTAATTTTTATTTGATAAGGGTTTTAAAGAATCATTTATGGAGATTAAAAATAATTTATTATCCCTACAAATTATCTTCATATTTATAAGGTAATACTATTTACACTTATGATTGATGTATTCTATTTCACTCTAGGTGTTGTTTTGAGTCGAAGAGTAGAAATGAGGTCTCATGTCATAGCTTATGCTTCTAGGACTCAAGATTCGGGACTAGATAATTACATAACTAGTAAAGAGGATATATTTCCCATTGTATTTTATCTAGAAAAATTTAGGTGTTACTTGATAACATCTAAATTGACTGTCTTTATTGACAATTCTTTCATTAGAGTATTCAAGAAGAAATAAAAAGAAAAAATAATTTTTGTTATATATATTTTGTTTATTATAGGAATATCCTGATGAGATAAATGATATAAGTGGTATTGAGGACTTAATGTATAACCGTTTGAGTATACTACCAATTATTCTAGATAATGAATTCCAAAATTATCCACCTATTAGATAAACTATTCCAGATTATGAACCTTAAGTTATTGAGAGTTCTATACCATGGTTTTATAATATTGTGAACTACTTGGATTATAATAAAACCGCCACTATATTTTAATAAAACAAATTTCTTATATATTAAGTGAATTAAGTGCACTTGGGAATATCATTATTTTTGGTACCTTTGATGTGAAAAAATCATTAATGATTCATTACAGATTGTAGAATATAATTAGTGAGAAAATTTTCCACATTTTTATATTTGATTGACAATTTGGACGATAATAAACAGTTAGTAAAGTGCTTGACTTAGTATTTTTCCCCAACTTTTGTTTGGTTGTTTTTTAATTTTTCAAATCTTTTAAAACCTGTCAGTTTCAAGGGAATATTTAGAAGAGAAATGTGATTCCATAATAACCCATATTTTTTGGTTGTGTATTTAATGTTTGGAGTATGTATTTAATGGATCTAGTTCCTAACTATTTTATACTCCTTTATATTAATTATGAAACTTCCCAACACACTTTTGGAATATGATCACACTAGGCTCATATGTGAGCTAGCTACTTGGATAGAAAATATTCAATCGATGATCCACTATGTGGTGGAATTATTGAGCCTCTTATTTATCTTACATATGCAATATTCTCATTCCCCCATTTATTGCTACATAGGGATCAACTACTAGTCTATCGTACCACCTATTTTCATCACATTATAATCCCATCCACTAAGATATCCTCCGCTATTTGTGTTTGGTTTACCACTACCAAAAGTTAAGTCAACAAAAATATTTTTACCTGCACTTGGATAACATATCATTACCCATCCTAGAATTGTGACACCTTTTAAATCACATCTCCAAAAAAAGGTGAAAACTAAATCAAATCTATGGACCTCCAAGAAAAATCTATAACTAAGGTCTCTCTATACCCCTAGTGCATGAACTTGAGGGCTTTATCCACCATCAACATCTCAGGTTAAAAGTTTTCAAAGAACATTGCCTTCAAGTCCTTCCACACCAACACCTCATCTCTATTATTTTTCACTTGAATACCCCACTAGATTTTCATTATCCCTCAAATCATGTACATATATATTTTTACCTTCTATCTTAGTGGTTTCTTGATCTGATTAAAAAAATAAATATGAACATGATCCTATAATTTTTGGTCTGAGGTACACTCTTTTCCTAGAAAAAATTGAATGTTGTAACTAGAACCCAAGTACACCATAGCTTTCTGAGCTTCCTATATTCCTCAAATAATTCTCTAAAAAATCTCACTCGTATCACCCTGAACTGTTCATCCAACCAATTCCCCATATAGCATATCCTTTATGCTTATCCTTCAAGCCTTGGAGCATCATCATATGACTCATGATCACCTCTGCCTACATGGGTCTCATCAAGTGAACACCTAGATGGCACCAGTTATCCACCATCTTAACTGTCCAAAATTTTCCATCTATGTGGAATATCCCGAGGAGTAAACCCACCATACTCAACATAGATATAATAATCTAGATATTATAAATATATAAATCTATCATAGATATAACAACTCAGTAGAACTTATAATTCCATGCCAAAAACATTTTATGCAATTTGGCCTCATACACATGCTACGCATAATAATGTAGGGTAACAGATACATCATACACATATAGGATTCACTTACTTATTCATACTTAGTGTTGCATCTTGGGTCTAGTTTAGTAAAATTCCAGGAAGAAACTATATGTTAAAGAACAATATAGGTTATTGTAAACACTTTATATAGATGAGCCCCTTTTAATTTTTAGAACCACCACCCTTCCGGGGTTAGTTGAGTATAGTTTTATAAATTTACTATGAAATAAAAAAAATAATCCTATTATTGACACTTTAAATAAGTAAACCTTTTTTCATCTTAGAATCAAAATATAAACCTCAAGAAATAATACACATGTCACATCATACCTACATGTATAAGAAGATGCATGATCACTACCTCATTCCTCGATAGGTAAAAATTTTGAATCAAAAATCAATAACATAAAATACAATCATATCTAAAAAACATAACTATAAATATGAAAATGAAACTATGAATTATTTTTCCCCTAGTAACATGGGTTTTTATTATACGTGGGTTAGTTACTCTAAGGAATGAGATTCTTAATAAGCTTTGACTACATCTTATCTCTTATCTACCATACCAAAATAAAAATTCTCTCTGAAAATTTTTCTCTAATACCACTTTTTAGTAAATATACTTTAATACTACTTGGAAACAACAAATCTATGATGCCACATTATAGTTCATTATTCTGGTCCACTCCATAATAATTATACTAGTGCTCTATTTTACCTTATCCACCCCTACCCATATTTCAAAGTCCTCCAAAAATAAATCAGTATCTATGGGGTGATAGTGGGGTGAATATACCCTATAGATACAAATAATAAAAATATAAACATAATATAGTGAATGTAGCTTAAATAAAAATAAACAATAAAATAAGATACATATATTGTCAAAAAACATAAACATTTACCATTCCATGTTAGTCATAAAAGTCAAACATTATTTTCCATGGAGAAATCACATAAGTACACATATAAAATATTTGAAAAACTATTAACCTGGCACTGAGAAACCACTTGGCCCAAATATAACTTCTTTAAATCCATCTCATGAACCCACTACACTCCCATCTAAAGTAGGTTCCCAACATTGAAACTTTACCCTTTCCAATACCAGGACATATAAAGTGTGCACACATCTTAGCAGGTCCCTTTAGGGTGTGACCCAGAACTCTGTGGGAAACCAATAATGGTGTCCCTAACTAATATCTATATGTACAAACTTCATGAAAATAATGATAAATGGTAACCAATCCATTCACACAACAAGTTCCACTCATGATCAACTAGCCTTGGTTGATCTTTTTCCCACATAGATCAATAATGGAGTAGAACAATATATCTATAATCAACCATGAAAAAGGTTCCCTTGGTCTTTGTAACACCTTGATAATTTAAATTATATATTTTCCATTGATACCTAATTTTTTCAATAGATTTCTTCATAGAAAAAACCGAACCAAGAAGAATCATAGAACTTTATGTAACAATTAAAATGTAGTTGCTGAATTATCATATAAATATTGAGGTAATTAAATTATGAGATATATGTATAAAATAATTCAACAATAACACATTGATAAAATTCAATTAGTATTGAAAAATAACAAATAAAATAATTTAATGTGTAAAAGTGTATTTTATAAAAAAAAAATCATGTGAAATGATGTTTAATATATTATTTATAAATAATGGTTTAAATATAAATTATTGATAATATATAAAATAAAATAAGTTAACATTTATCTAATATTTATTATTATGAACGTAATTATTTTTTTATTCTTAGAAGTAACATGTTTCTTAAAATTGGTTTTATGTGTTATGAATTTTTATATTAAAATTTATTTCTATCACTTTTAAAATTTTAATCATATAAAATGGTTTGAATATGTTTAATCAGCATTTTAAAATTGGGTAATGGGGTCAATTCTTTTTTCCACAAAAATTTAAGTTACCAAGATAAAAGTTAATTACTATTGTAAAATTGTATATTTTTATAGATTTATACTTTTCTAAATATTTATTATTTTAAAATTCAATGGGTATATTTTAAATTAATACTCTAATATTAATTTTATATTTTCTCAGATAATGGCTTGATGAACACTCAAGAGGGGGTGAATTGAGTTCCTAAAAAATTTCTTCACAGAAAACCTCCCTCTTCAAGATATGCGAGTTCTAATATTTTCCTTAATAAATATTGGTAGTGTAAATACAAATATAAAAGAAAGAAATAGAACACATGAGACTTATAGTGGTTGTGGGAAAAATCTCTTAGTCCACCACACCAACACTCTACTCCATGAGTTTGGTGGTTTTCATTATAACAACCCTTTTACTGGGGGTCTCCTAGTTGAGTACAAGCAACTATCACTTAATATAAAGGTATGAGAGCATTCAACATGGATATACCTTTTAAATACCTATCAAAAATATCAATAAAAACTCTTACACAGAGTGGAAACAAATTAGAATAAACATACTTTTAAAGAAATAGTTTTAACACATAGTTCTAAGAAGCAACTAATAGTAGTCGAAGATTTTTCCTCAGAAGATGTAAGTCTTCAAAGAATAGCTCCAGATGATCTTCAGTGTAGCTAATAGAACTGGTAATTATAGCATAAGTTCTTATTAATGATCTTTTTTATTTATATAAATTCATGTATTTCACATGTATGAGCATTCTCATCGTTCTTCCATTCTTCTATTTCATATTCGTCATCTCTTTTCATTTAGTGTGTAACTATTCCTTTTATATCCCATTTTGAAATTAAACATGAGATAATACTAATGGTATAGTAATCCACTCATGAATAACTTCATAATATAGGAAATAAAGTACATTCAGCCATTCCTTCCAAATATAGAAATTTATTTTTCAATAGTGATGTCTGAAATCTTAGTGTTAGTTATATATTTCAATAATAGGAAAATATTATACATATGGATCTATATTTAAATGTATAATCTCTTTTCTAATATGCTATAATTTCATGTAATGACTTATTTGGATATTAGAAATGTAATCATGTAATCTTTCATAACATCTACATCTTTATAAGACAATTAAGTGATAGTACTGTTCATCGTAAGATAAATTCCCAAGATACTTCGTAAGATAAAATAATTATTCATCGTATCTATAATATAAAATGACTTTAATACTAAGTAAGATGGGTTTTCAGCGTAATATGATTATGTCACGTAGGTGTGATACTTAGCTCTCGTAAATTCTCTAACTCTCATGAGATAATATTTTACGAATATACTTTTCATAAGATAACATCATCACATATTTTCATTCCGACTAAAGCATCAGACCTGAGCATTAAAAAAATTAACCATTCTCTTCATAAGAAAATGTATTACGTAGTTAGATAAACTTACAAAACTTTTTTATTTCGAGTATATGGAAACCATTCTTCGATTCTCATAATATAAAATACTTTGATATAGATTGAATACTCAACTTAATAGAAGATAAATTTCATAAAACTATTTTTTTAAGTCCATAAGATAACCTTGTTAGAATAAAATTTAGGATTTTGTGAAACATTAAAACACATATAAACTGAGATATGTTGGAACAACATAATATTTTCAACAATATTCTCATTTTTTAGGATCACAATACACATTAAATTGGAAAAAACATAAAATCAGATTTTATCATTCAAAATTTTCACATAAGATAAAACTTTTAAAATTATAAACTCTTCTTTTTCTTATTCATATTTAAAGAAACTATCCCTTTGAAAAAATTATCATTTTTTTCTCTCAATAATAATAAAAATATAATTTTTTTGCCTAAAACTTTTATATTCACCTTTTCTTCTACCCTTTTGAAATAAAGAAGGTAAATTTTTTATATTCTTATAAATTAAAATTTTTAGCATTTTAGTTTTTTCTATAATAATTTTCTTATCTCCTTTTTGTGATATAGAAAAGAAGTTGAGTAACTAATACTATTAATTTTTCACATAAAAATAGTAAATTGTTATTTCTACTAATTGTGAGCAGAATTTAGAATTAAGTTATGTCAATAATAATATAGATCATTAAGATAAAATTAAAATAAAATATGAATATTAAACAAACACAAAAACATATCAGTCATATGGATAATCAGTTAAAATATTTTAGAGTAAAAAGATAGAGAATTCATCATACAAGAATAGGGAATAACTGCTAAATAGATAGAAGTAAATATAAAATAAATATCCTAAAAAGAAAATTAAAATAATTCATTCATTCAAATTTTATCTTAAAAACATATTCAAATTTTTGATTATTTTATTAAACCATGAATTATTCAAAAAAAATAAAAGTGACCATCCACTGGGAAGCCAACTAAGAAAAATGAGGAGTGTAGGTGTATCAACTAGAGAATGTGAAAAGATTATTGGAGGGTGGTTTCTTTTAGTTTATAGGTTGTATAAAGGGAAAATATGATTCAGGTTGAGGGGAATTAGTTATTTTTCTAACAACGTCACCTAGTATCATTAGAGACACTCCAAGACCTACTCAGTCTCCTCAACCGATCCTCACTAGTATAGATTGGATGTTGAGAGAATCATGTTGAGCTCTCACAAAACCAAATCTATCAACCAGATCAAATAATATGTGATAGTATTGTATATTTAAAGGTATTGATTTTTTTTGAAACCATGGATTTTCCCTTTGAACGATGTCAGCTTGATCAGATATTTATTTAAACATTTTTCGGGAAGAAGAATGATGGTTATTGATGGAAGTTCTTGGTAGATCTCTTCCTCTCATATGATATAATGTGTTGGCATAGGAATAAATCCTTTTCACCATTTTAATATAACAAAGGTATAAAATAATTGTAAAAACATTCCATATCCTATGTGAAAAATTTCCAAGAATATTATGAACATCCCCCTTCTTATCACATGCAACTATTTACTTCTCCATTTCTTCAAACTTATTATCTATTATATTGACTAAATGATCTACTGAAACAACTTATTTTCATTTAAATAATATTAGAAGTTCTTGTGGATAAATAAAGGAATAAAAGTCTTCTTTATCTTCTACTTGATCACAAAATTTTGTCTTCATACTGTTTACTACGTTTTTGGTTCGGATCTTCAAATCTATTCTCCATGACATCAAAATTATTATCCAAGAATCCGACCATTTTTTATAATTCTGTGATGATGAAACATATATTATTTATTTTTGACGTTAAAAGATGAATTTCTAGAACATTTCTTATAATAGGGATATGATTTACTTATTTTATTTATCAATTGATATGATGGAGTTATGATGAAGTATCATAATCATTCTGATTTCATCTGTTATATCTCTATTAAGATCCATAATTAATTTTTTTGATACCAAGTCACACTGTATAGAAAAAAATATAGAAGTAATTATTTCAATAGCCACAGAAACTCCTTCTAGAATGGAAGAAACATCCATTTGCTTTGAGACTTCGGATAAGGGTTCCACTGAACACTTGTCAACTTCTTACTGAACTAAAAAAATTTCTTCATTTACATCATCACTTGAATCTATACGATCATGAAGAATACTTATATCATTTTTAAACTCTAAAAAATAAAGTTTCAAAGATTACACTTCCTTCATCAACATTCAATAACCTTCTTGAGATATGTTAGTAGTATTTATTCCTAATTTAGGTTCTTCTAAACTTCTATATTAATCATAAATAAGAGATAATATTTCTTTTTGAACATACCATGCTTTTAGCACGATCTAGTTGACTTTATCCAACATGAGGAAACTCATCAACATGATGAGATTTCTTGGACTCAGACATGATTCTTGTTACTAATAATTTTCAAAATTATTCGGAATGAGAATTAATATTTATAGGTGAATTTATGGGTCACGTATATACGATCATCTCTTTGAAAAACATAAAATAAACACGTGATATCAGAGGTAATTCTTTCCCTTTTAACTAGAAAAAAATAGGAGCAAGAGGTGAACTCTCTGAATGAGAAGTTTGTTCTCAATATTCCACATCCACCCTATCTCTTCATCACTTTTTGAAAAGAGTCTCTTCATCATTAGGACTTTCCTTTATATCATAATTTTGATCTGTCCATTCTACTAACCCTGGTCTTTCTTATAGGTGGGATGACTCCACTTAAGTAGGATAGGGATTAACTTCAGCTTATAAGGGTTTGGGATTCATCATGTCTAAATAATAATTCCAACCCAAACCACATTTCCACAAAATAGATACACTTAACATTGTTAACCCATGACGATGAGTAGTTGAATTCTCGTCCAAACAAACACAAACTTTTTAGAAGACTAAAGTTATCATTATACTAAACAAAAATAAATTTAATAACTTTTTATTTATATTTTGCATATAACCCAAAACATACTGTGCTAAATTAAGGTATTTTCAATCACAAACAAGTAGAATAGAGTAACATGTTGAAATAAAAAAATTGAAACTCACCATTATGGTGAAAAATGGTGGATTAGATGAACTTGATGAGGAATGTTATTTCTTTTTCGAGATCCTTTACTATATTATTCTCTATATTAGTAGATCCAAATAGAGATTTCATAATCTATGGAGGAAAAAATTCATCTATGTTATGAAACTAGGTATTGAAATCAGTGTATGCATCACGCGTGTAATGACTAAAACTTTTAAATGATATTTTTTCCAAATAAAATGTTTGTTATATTATATTGTAAATAAAAATACCATATCTCTTAAATAATTAAGTGAATATAATGGGAAATGTGACCATCAGGATTCGACTGTTATATAACCATCGGTCAAATATGAATGTTGGTCAATATTATTGTTTCAAAATACACTCTTGATAATAATTTTAACATTATTATTAATTTTCTTAAGTACAAATGAAAAAAAAGATATTTAATGAAAAAGTAATAAGCGATGGGATTAACCAGTAGATTCATGTCATATAAAGCCCTTTTTTTCAGAACCTGAGAGGGAGGTATCATCACTGGTGTTTTACCTATACGATTCCCCAGATGATTTTCAATAATTGAATCTTGAACAAAATCTTCTATGGGGTGATTTCAAGTTAGTTAAAATTACCACTCGGTTGATGTGAGTTGATCCACCTCATGAATCTATCAACATCGCACACATTACCCTTAGGTAATACATGGGTGTTATGAGGGGTTATGTGTCCCAAAATTAGTTTCCTAAATTTTAATTACTTTTTAAAAATAAAATTTTAATTACATTAATTAATTTTAAAAATTATTTTTTCTTAATAAAATTTAGGTTTAATTGAGATGGAAATTGATAAATTGATTTTTCAGACACAAATTATACGTTTTAGAAAAGATTTAATTTTTCATAATAAACTAAGAATAATATTTATTTTAATAAAATAATACGATGAAAGCACTCTTATTTGAATATAAATGGAAAAATAATTTTATTACATCCTTGAAAATTTGTATGTGTTAGAAAGTTTACTATTTTTTTTAAAGGTTGGGGTCGAAACCTCAATTTATTATTTAAAGCAAAGAACTATTTAAACTGGGTAGAGGGAGACCCATTACATAGCCTGAAGGCCCAAGGCCATGTGGCCTGAATACTAGGCTTTAAATCCCATTTTGTTTACTCAAAGATCCCCTCGGTGAATAGTACAACTACAGTACCCAGGCTGATACGGTACCTTCGCCGCTACAGTCCCTGCTACAGTGCCTCCGCCACAACATTGTATGTTAGAAATTTTACTATACATATTCAACCCACTATTATTTCTAATAAATAAGGGTTTTTATAATTAAATTTTTAAATTGTCACATTTATAGAATTATTCTGATAAAATTAATATCATTTTTGATATCATCACTTCAAAATTAGATTAGGGTGAATTTATGATAATTTTCTGAAACACTTAAATTTTTCGTAAATAGTAAACAATATATATTGGGTTTTTTGATATGTTTAATGAAATTATAATTATGTCATAATGATTAGATATTTCATTAACCACAATCCACAACCTAAATTTTTTCATTTTATTGATTTCAATTATTTTAATATATTTTAATCAATTACAAAACCTATCATTTAATTTCCAAAGTCTAAAATGGAATCATTAAATTTAAAAATATTATTTTGTGGAAGGATTACTTTTAGATTCCAAAAGAAGAAATTGAATATTATACTCAACTATTGTGGGTTAAAAAAACATAAAATATTTCCCTAATGTCCAAAAACATGGGCAAAACCAATGGGAAATCTCATTATTTTTCATTTTTTATGACATATATTTCCATTGACTATATTTTTAAATTAATAAAAAAATCCTCAAGAATTTAATATAAATACCCACCCATTTCAATATTTACATTAACTTGTAGTCCTTACTATATGAATTTATAGTAGTTTCTCCTCCCAAGAGGTCCCCTAATGGTGTCCCAAATCCCAAAAGGTCTTGATCCTCAATTTTTAGTAACAAATCTTCAAGGTAAGATAAATCTCTAATTATCTATTCCATTTAAGTTTCATTTTTTGTGGTACATCTTCCAATTTTGAAAATAAGTTCTTTTTACCACAATATTTTATCTCATTACTATAATAAGAGTCTTCTATAAATGGGAAAAACGCTTCCCCTATCATTTTCACCTTTTATAAAACTATATTTTATACTCATTATGCTGCTGAATTTACTTCTCAAAATTTCACCCTTTCCCTCAAGAAATTATGTTTTATTTTCCTTTTGTGAATACCCAAACCTATTTAATTTCTATGGGTATCACCTAGATAGAAAAATATTTATTTTATTCTGGTATTAACATACATAAAATTGTGTAATGTCTCCAACCAAGAATCCACTAAAACGGGGCTCTATGTCAGGTCACCAAAAAATCTCAACCATGCCTCCCCATACACCATAGGTTTCCTAATATAAGTGAGGGTATAAATAAAGAAAAATTAAGACTATGTCCTATTAATTAGATTATTCCACATTATATAATAAATTTAAATAATGTTAACAATGAACAATTTCCAAGAACCATGAAAAACCAACCATTTGTCAAAACTGGGTACAAATCACAACCAAACACTAAATATGTCATGTCACACTATAGTGAAAAAAGTGAGAAACCCAAATATAAATACTAACATGATAATTTTTAAAAATATCGTAATTCTAAATTTGGAACATCATCTAGGCACATCCCTACCCAACTCAACTTCCTATCATAGAACCATTTCCCTTGTCCTAACCTGGAACCATGAAATATACATGGGTACCTGATAGTGGCCCAAGAAGGGTATGAGTAAAACATAGTAGGCCACCACCAGAGGTGTATTCAAAATATACAGTCTAAACTGATAGTGTATGAAATTATCAAGTAAATGAAAACGTAAATCAAAGTTTAACTTATGTTCCACTATCTAAAAATGTTCACTTTAATAATTTTTATTATTATTACTGTTTTCATCTTTTACACCATCTGGATTACAAAACTCATATCATGAGTTGTTTCATGGGTTATGCTTTTTCATCACTTACAAAACGTCCTAAGCCTAAAACCATAGTACATAAGTTTATAAGTCAATTTCCATATCTCACTAGGGATAAAAATTTCATAACAACACATAAAACATACCTTGGAGATTGAATCCAAAAAATCTCATAGAATGAAACCATTAAGGCCATAAAGTATCAGTATTACTCCCTAACTCTTGCATTCCTAGGTGGGGTTATAGAATTAGTACAACCTGGCCCATGGGAGGAACCTCATTCCTATATCCCACCACCATTCCATGTGCACATGCTTATTTATTCATTTACCTCATATAACATATAAAAATCCAAGAACAATAAAAAATTATAAAATTAACATTTCTCATTTCCCTTCAACACATAAATCATCCTTATTCCTTTACACACTTACACATTATCATTCACATATCATATTCCATTTAACTCATTCCCCCTTCCCATGATATAACCCATTAAGAAAAATAAAAAATTTCTATACATTAGCCCATTTATCATATTCATCAATTCATAAGCCTTATTCCATTACACATTTCCATTAAAAGTTCGTAGGCCATTTTTCACATTCAAGATAATAAATTTAATCCTTCTTTGAACTATTGTAAATGATACCTTAAGAAACTATCCAGGACTAGAAATACTAACAAAATCACCTTTTTAATATCAAACCAACATATTGACATTTTTATTATGGTATCTACTTAATTGCAAGTCAAAACTATTCTTATCATTACAAGTTCTATATTCGAGAATGTTGGTGCACACTATAGGTGGCCCTAAAACAATCATGTCTTCCCTAACGCATGTCATAGGAATCATGAGTGGATTAAATATTCATTTAGATAACCATTTTACCACGTATTTCTAAATTCATCAAAATCACAATAAGTGGAAGGGAAACATACCAACATGAAACCAAAAATCAACATCAACACTATGGGATATAATTTGTACACCACTTACCATGAATCCAGAGACAACTGCATGCTTGATCTTAGCCTTAGATATGGATTCAAACATCCCTTGTTGACCTAACCTAATATCTTCAAAAAATAAAGGTTATTAGGGATTAAAATGTAGAATATGGAATCCGAAAACCCTAATATAGACAAAAAAGTAAGATTAAGATTATACTTACCCGGAGCTTAGATTCGCAACCAAAAACGCTCCCAGTGGTGTATAATTGAGGGAGAATAACCCTTGGGATGATTTTGGGCTTCGATTTCATCATTAGGGAAATAATTAAGAGAAATGTAAGAAAAATTGGTGTAACTTAATAATCTTGTGATGGATAAACTATAATGTTTTCCAACTTTTAATGGTGTGCACTGTTTTTCTACACAATTTTCCAAACCATTCAAAAACTTTGGCCCAACCACTATCCAAGGGGGGTGAGGTCACACAGTTACCTAGGAATCCTGAAAAAAAATTCAAAATATTCTCCAACCATGCATAATGTCTCAATCTAGGGTCACAAGGTTTTTCAGAGTGTGCCCAGATTAATAAAGGAGGTGCCAACTATACATCTTGAATAGGTTGGCCTGGTTTCCCATTCATTCATGTATCGAGCTCCCGTAACACCACTGAAACTCCTCAAACAACCCAAAAACATTTAATTAATCTAAAATATGTTTTTAAAACCAATATTTAAACATGTACATACCTTCATGAAGTATGGGATCTTACAAACTTTCAACCTTATAATAGCTCATCCTCGAGCCATACTTCCAAGCATCATAGAGCTTCTGCAGAAAAGAGTTTGGGCCACTGGGCCTGAACATCCATATCTATTTCTTACATATACTCTTGTACATTACCATGATTTCATAAAACTCAAAAAAGAAACAATCGTTCCCTATAATACATTCTCACTACGTTCCACAATACGAACCAAATGCTCCTTGAAGGAATCATCATCCTCATGCTCAATATCCTCAACATCAATTACATGAGATGGGTCATGGTGATACTACCTAAGCTGTGAAAAATTAAAAACTTCATCCATACAACTACACCACTATATTAGGTCAAATTGATAATTCATCGGCCTGATCCTCTCTACAATCCCAAACGACCCCACATACCTGGGTTCCAACATTCCTTACATTGAAATACGATGGTGACCTAACCTCGGAGACACCCAAAGGAACACACATTCCCCCACCACAAACTCAAGAAGTCGAAGATGATGATATGTATATGACTTCTTTCTACTACGAGCTATTTCCTTGCATTTTGGAATCAATGAAATCTATTATTAGACCTCCTACATGATACCTAGACCCAATAAGTCAGATTTTCCCACCTTTAAACAACAAAATGGGGATATACATGGTCTACCATAGAGCACCTAAAATAGTTCCATATGGATTGATTCCTGGTAACTATTGTTGTAGGAAAACTCAACCAATCTAAGATTCTTTTCTGTGACCTTCCAAAATATAGGACACAAGCTCTCAACATTTCCTCTAGTACCTGAATGGTACGCTTTGACTACCTGTCCATTTGTGTGTGGAATGTCATACTCAAAAATACATGGGTACCAAGTTCCCTCTATAAAGCCTACCATAAATGAGATGTGAATCATTTATCGCGATAAAAAACCCTAGATTGTGTTACTCTATGTAACTACACTATCTCCCGAACATAAAACTCACCCAACTGATCCACATTGAAGGTCTCTCGAATCAGTAAGAAATGAGGCACCTTAGTCAACCAATCGATAACTACCCATATTTATTTATTCTTATAAGGCATCATCAAAAGTTATACTTTGAAATCCATCATTTCATTATCCCATTTTCATTTTGGAATAGAAGATTATTGTAAAAAACCACCTAGGAATAGATGCTCGGCCTTCACCTACTTATAAGAAAGGCATCACAGCAAAAAACCTAAAACTTATTTCTTAATTCCCGACCACCAATAATACATATGAATATCACGATACATATTCATCAAACTATTATGCAAAGAACTATTGATTAATGAGACTCATGCATCAACTCTTATCATATACATGTTTCCACAACAACACAACCACAAACATACATGATCCCATCATCCCCAATAGTCAAACCAGAAGGTAACTCTACACCTTTCACGTGTCCCCTTATATCCAAACACTCTGGACTGTCATGGTTTTTCTCTTTAATTAGGATCAGAACCATAAAATAAATTTCAAAGGATTCAAGGGTCACTTCCCCTTATCTATCCTCCACCTGTAAATTAATCTCTGTAAACAACACCATCATTCTTCATTCAGAACTATATTCTAGAAAACCATGATTTTGAATCTTTCGACTAAAATATCTGTAACATTGTTCTCATTTTCAAGCTTGTAAACTAGCTCAATGTCGAAGGACTTCTTGTACTCAACCCATATTCATTGAAATAAATTCACATCACACTGAGAGAAAATTCACTTAAGACTTTTATGGTCGGTATACACCATAAACCCATATCCCAATATGAAATGCTGCCAACATTTTAACTCATGAACCACTGTAGACAATTAAATATCATTCATTGGTTAATTTATTTCATTAGGTCACAACAATCATGACCTAAATACTACAAACCAATATTTATACATCAAAAATTCTCTCATAAAAACACTAAAGGCATCAAAAAACAATGTACACTTTTCCTCGGATCAGGTAGGATCATGACTGGTGTTTCATTCAACTGCTTCTTTAACTCTTGGAATGTATTCTTGTATGCTTATGACCATTCAAACCTACTAACTTTCATGGTCAACCTTGAAATTGGTGCATACAAATATGATAATTATTTAATGAACCTTTATTAATAACCAGCCAGTCCAAGAAACCTTTAGACATCAGAAATATTCTAGGGATTCTCACAAGACACAACTACTTTCACATTCTATAGGTCCACTGATACAAATTCCTCATAGATAATATGACATAATAAATGAAATATATTGATCTAGAAATGGAATTTTTTATCTTGTCATTAATCTTATGATCTCTTACTATACTCCGGATGATGTCCATTTTTTTGGCATGATCGTCAAGAGTTTTGGAGTACCCTAATAGGTCAACAACAGACAAAGCTACAAAATGATCAAGGAACAGGTGAAAAATTTGTTTCATTAGTTCCATAATCACTGCAAGCTCATTGGTAAAAAATAATTTCATCACAAAAATCTCATAGAACATATACCTTATCCTGAAGGTTGTTTATTGTATTTCATAAGGGGTTACCCTCAATTTTTGATACCTTGATCTCAGATCAATCATGGAGAATATTGTTGCACCTCCCATCTACTAAAAAATTTTAGTGATTCATGGAAAAGTTCATT
The DNA here is from genome assembly GCA_963277665.1 of Viscum album. Taxonomy (NCBI): domain Eukaryota; kingdom Viridiplantae; phylum Streptophyta; class Magnoliopsida; order Santalales; family Viscaceae; genus Viscum; species Viscum album. Next base: position 1,280,546,938 of record OY728142.1, on the reverse strand, counting down.
GGTTCTTAACCATCATCTGATATTAATTCCTATAATCGACACATAATTGTAATGACCCATTATACTTCTTGGAAAACAACACTGTAGATTACCAAGGTGACATACTCATATGGATTTACACTTTCCTCTCTAACTCCTCCAATTGATCCTTAATATTTTGGAGTTTTTATGATTTCATTCTATAAGGAGTTATGGAAAATGGTTTCTCCATTAATAATAACATGATTTTAAACATAGTATCTCGCTCTGGTGGTAGCCACACGAATTCCACTGTAAATAAATCCTGAAATTAATCCACAGTAGGAGGAAAGACTTGTTTCTCTATTCCTCTATCATCAAGCACAAGGAAACCCACATGGGTTGTGAGTTCTCCCAAACATCTGCAAACTAGACCTATAAAACCTTCTCAAAAATCCCACTCACAATGATGAACATAAGTTTCTCCCTCAAGAGACATGAATGTTACTTGACAAATGTAATAGTCGATATGATCCTAGTACAACACCATCCATTACATGCCTAAAATTAGGTCAAAACAAGACGTTTTTAGCATGAACATGTCCCATAAGAAATGTTACCCACCAACCTATAGAGAACAACTCTTACATAGCCTGATATCCCCAGCTCTCACCCCCAATGAAGTGTCGACAGACATAACCCCACACATTCATTCCACCACTAGAACCAACAAAACTACTAACTAAGATGATATAAAATAATTTGAAGCACCAATATCAAATAAAGCACTAGAAATAATGAAAGGTATGAGGATTATACCTCGAACCATTAATGGCCCAGCCTACCCACCCAAGGTGGAGTCTGAACATCATGAAGATGACATGATCCTCTACCGTAGGCCTCGGTCTGAGTTCTTGGTGCTACACTACCATGCTAATATGGGTAATCTCACCTAAGAGTACCACTTCATCTAGTACTACTGGTAAATCTAGTTGAGCTATAGATAGCAGCTTGGTATGGGGTAACTGATACCATTCCTCTAGTCTACACTTTTCTCGATCCTCCATCATTTTTTGACTGTCGAGGGTTCTTACAGAACCTCTTCACATTTCCCAATATTCCGTATACTCAGCACTCAACTAGTGTCTCATAACACTGACTATACCCGTGTTCGGGCCTACCACACTGATAATACAAAATTCGATCACTAACCTAAGAGACTAGTACCTTATTCTAGTTATCCTTTCCACTACCACCCTGGTGAAATCCCTTGAAGCGAAGCTTCCTACTATCAGTAGTCACACCACTAGTTCGCCTCACTAGAACTACATGTCTACTTCTAGAATCCTCTTTGAGGTTTTATTTTGATATAAGGGATTGATCCACCATGCACATGAGCCTTAGCATGGTTGGTAAGGACTCTGTAAGTGAATCCGGGAGACTATGGATCAAATCCAGGTGGGGACATTATTTCCAGTACTGTAGTAGTTACTGTAGAGATAACTATGTAGTACTATAGTAGGTAATGTACCAGGGACTGTAGGGGGAACTGTTTGGCACTATAGCATTCGGGAATATGCCCCTGTTTGGGCCTTCGAGTCACCGATTTGGTCCCTGGGTCCTTTAAGGCATTCGAGCCACCCAGGACTTCGGGCTATCTTTAGTACAGATGCAAACCAGATGACCTACAAAGAACAATCTATATAAGGAAGATGAGAAAGGAGCTTTCACCATAGCAGAAGCTAAAAAAGATTACAAGAATGAGAGGGTATGACACCTGCCATCGGGACAAGCTTGTGCATGCATTGGAATGCCTAACCGAATAGCCATGAAAAGGTGGAAAGTTGATTTCATGATGAAGAATGCTGGGGAGGAGCAGTTCCATGTAGTTAGTCTGGGTTGTATGTAATGTTTGAAGCATTTGGGAAAATGAATTTTTCTAAGGCCTACGGGCCATGTAATACTTATCCCTACGGGCCTTGCAAGGGTTCCACCTAACCCCTTGAAAGGTGGATTATCAACATCAATAAAAATGAAGGCCTTCGGGTTATTGGAAGGGATTGATCCACCACTCCTCTGACCCTGTTAAAGAGAATGATATTTACCTATGACTTTATCTCATACCTAATTCTATCTTAGAAAAATCACATTGTGTCTGACTCACCCCCACCAATGTTGAAAGAAAACATTGCAAGTCTGTGAAATAGATAGCATATTTCATTATCATCATAGACCCTTGGGTCAACCTCATAAATTTTTTATCCTTTTCCTACCTCAATGTTTCACGATAGAAATATTCCTGAAACATATTCTAAAAATATTTCCATATCATACACTCTGCATGCTGGCTCTGAACTAGAATGTCCCACCAGTATTTTTCCTGACCCCACAACATGTAAGTTTTTCTCTTGACTATATACTCTATAAGAGTATCTAAGTGATAAAGAATTGTAAAAATAGACTCTATCCATAATTTTGCATCCTTGGTTCCACCTTCTAAAGAAAAATTTAGAGGGATTTCTAGCTGAAACTCTCTGGTCATCTCAAACGTACCCAACACCACCTGACCTGGTTCCCTTTCCATTATCTGCATGGAATGAGTGATGTTCCCATAGAATTTTTCTTCTCCCTAGTTACCCTAAATCACCAAGTTTTCTTACACCATTTCTAGAGAATAATTCTTAGCGACATCCTATTTTCGCTCAACTCGAACATGTGTTCATGGTGTCATTTTCCTAAATTTCCAAGAAGACAAATCAAATAACATAACACAATGTTTTCACAGTTTACATAAAATAATGCTTCCCACTGGCCATAAGAAACCCATATTTCATACAATATCCCAATGGATACCATCCAAAATGGAACACTACCCTCATTTATCCCAATTATGGGTCATAGTCAATATAGGTAAACCATATCACATAGTCACAAGTCTTTCATTAGAAACATCTTTAAACCATTTACTCTTACACATATTTCCCATTTCACAACCTGTTATGACCTTCATTTTAACTCATTTTCTCCTTTTTTTTAACATGGTTTTTACCCTTCTTTAACTTTAATTTTATTTAACCATTTTCACTAACCTTATTAGACAATATTTTCTTCAAATTTTCAAGGAAGTGAAAAATATCCTACTCGTTTTTCCTCACACACCCATCTTGTGTGTGTGCCTATCATGATCCACACCACCTATATCCTTATGTGCTTAAAATTAATCATGAATACACAACCTCATGTCATTCCAATCATGAACCAAATATCATAAAACAGTCACATCACACAAAAATTGAATTACGCAATGGTGAAATATCATTCAACTGTAACAAAACCCTTCAACAACAACAATTCCCACCCAAGGAACTTGGTTTTTCTTTCATAAATGGGTTATAAACTCCCATGAATGGGATTATTTCTAGGTCCTAAAACATATTAATATTATATTCACCATCCCAAATATTAATTCAACAGAAAATATCTGCTCTGGTACTACTTTGTAACATCCTCAACCCAGAATCCACTAAATCGGGGCTCGGTGTCGGGTCATCACATGATCTCATCCCCCACCCTCCCCCCCCCCCCTGCATACACCAGAGGTTTCCAACTAGCAGTTATGGTCTAAATAAACATGTGGGAAGACAGTAAAATCTTAATCATAGTATGGAATATTATATAATAACTTGATATAATTGAAACAATAAAAAATATTGAAGAACCATGCATAACTAATAATTTCCAAAAATTGTGTACAAACTACAACCAAACAAAAAATATATCATACCATGCTATAGTGATAAAACAAAAAATAAACGCAAATAAAATCATTAACAAAATGGTCCTAAATCCATGTCTAGAACCTCATCCATGCACATATTATCCCAACTCAACTCCCTAACATAGAACATTTTCCCTTTTCCTGACCTGCAACCATGAAATCTACTCAAGTACCTAAAGGCGGACCGAGTGGGGTAGGAGTAAAACTCAGTAGGCCCCCACCAGTAGTTTCTAAAAAATATATAGTCTAAATAGATAGTTCATGTAATTATCAAGTAAATAACAAGGTAAATAAATGGATAAATCAGGTTCCACTATCTAACAATATTCACTTTAACCTTTTCCATCATTATTACCATTTTCATCACTTACACCATATTTATTACTAAACTCATCTCATTACATGTTCCATGGGTTATGATTTTACATCACTTACACAATGGCCCAAGTCGGCAACCATCATGGATAAGGGCATAAGTTAAGTTCCCTATATCACTAGGGATAACATTTCCAAATAAAACATCACATTTACCTTGGATACTCAATCCAGGTAATCTTATTGAATCCAGCCATTATGGGCATTGAGCATCAGCTTGACTAGGGCTCTGTGTTGGGTCACCACATGACCTCAACCACACCTCCCCGTACTCCAAAGGTATTCAACTACCAGTGAGGGTCTAAATAAACGTGTGAGGAGACTATACCCTATTAATTAGAGTATTTCACAATAGATAATAACATAAAATAAAGTAATTAATTGATAATATCCAAGAACCATGCATAACCAACCATTTCCCAAGACTACGTACATACCAAAACCAAACATTAAATATTACATGTCAAGCTATAGTGGAAAAAGGGAAAACACCAAAAATAAAGACTAATTGAAGTATTACCAAAATGGTCCCAACTATATGTTGGGAACTTCATCCATGCACATCCGTAAGAACCCGGATCTTCGTTTCAGGTATGTATTTACTTTTCTGGAGTTTTTGAGAATTTTTTTTGGCGTTTTTGGAAATTTTTTGAAGTACATGCCGTGTAATTTCTGAGTGTACGCCATGTACTCTTTTCCAACTCAAAACTGTGTGTTGGTCGTGTCCGGACAACACACACGGTGTGTTGGGGTAACATGGAGGCCGATTTTGGCGGAGTACGGAAAAACCCACTACATGTCATGTACATTATAAATACACGTTGTGTACTTTTCTTTTTTATTCAATAAAAGGACCGGGGTCACGCCACATCGTCATAATTGTCTTCTTCTAGGTCTGGTTCGATCGAGAGACGTTGTACGGCCGCGAAACGTCTCTAGATTCCCGATCCTCCATCCATTATCTGGTTTGAGCTCATTCGATTGCATTGGAAGTGCAGCGGTGAGTTCATCCTTCTTCTTGAGCCTTGTTTTTCAATTCTTCCTCCTTCTCAAGTTATCTAAGGTTGAATGTTTTATGCTTTTTCTCATATCTATGACATTATAGAGAGAATCAGCCGTCATGTTTCAATTATATCGATCTCCTAGGATCGAGGTAGGTGGTTTGTGCCTTACCATTCAAAGTCTCTGAGTTTATGTGAGAATTTCCATGGATACCCATGAACGGGGTATTTCATGTTACCCCTTTTTTCCTTTATTGTTTTCTTGCCTTTCTTGTATACTTGTGTAGAGGTAATTTGACTAGTTTAGAGGATAATTTGTTGTGCTTTGATGTTTTTTCCCTTGATTTGTTCTGTTTATGACCTTTGGGTCTCATTTTCCTTTGGCTGCTACACCTATTTTCATGCCTCATGGTTATAGGTTGAAGTGAAACTCATGACATGGTTGTTTCCTTGTAGACTGTTTAACTAAGTAGCTCTATAAGTGTACTATAGTTAGGCAAGTATCTCTATAGGTGTACTTTCGCCTTATAGCATTAGTAGGCACTGACTGGCATGGGGCTGAGAGAACCTGTTGCTATAGACTATAAGGGATCGACCAAGTGAGATTCCCAGAGAGTCTTAGATATTACACACTACAGAGGGGATAGAACGAGTGAGGTCCCGGAGATTCTTGGATTTTATAGACTACAGGAGGGTCCGAGTGAGATTACTCATAGATTCTTACCTTGTTTTAATCTCTTTAAGAACCTTCCCATCCTAGAGGATTAATTGACTGAGTGAGCTTCCTTAGAGAGTATGTGGTATAGCTGAGGCTATAAGAGGAATTGACTGAGATAGCTTCCTCATAGAGTCTCTATACCTTTGGGATAAGAGGGTTAGACCACATGATCTTCCTCAAGAGATTCCCTAACTACCCTAGACTATAAGGGGAATTGATCGAGTGAGCTTCCCCAGAGAGTCTCATAAATTCGTATGACCAAGCCATAGGGGTTAGGATGAGTGCACTGCCTATAGGGTTGTGGTACTTCTTGGGTAGGACTAGAGGGGATGGCTGCGAGTACTTCCTAGAGGGTTTTCGGCTTATTAGCTGTTTGTTTCACTGCTATTGATTTGTTGTAGATTGATTACTACTATATATCATCCTGTTTTACAGCTTAGTGTTTACTTCCTACTGCTTGCTGTTACTGTTTACTTCTTATTGTACTTTTACCTGCCATATACTCATTGACTGTTAGGCACAGATCTCCAGGTGAATGCCTACTAGGATTTTATCTCACATCCTATTTGGGCTATGCTTTTGGGACCAAGCAGACTATTTTGTTGTAGGTATAGACAAGGGAAAGCATCCTTCGAATTCTAGAACTTGATTTCTTGGAGAAGGAGAGCATGGGACCAAGCATTGGCTTGCGATGAGAAGGATCTATTTACTTTTCTTTTGTACTTGTTTTGGTAAATTAGTGTTTTCCAGCATAGTGACTTGTTTTTCTACTTTCCTAGTTATGTATCATGCATCATTTCATACATACATATGTGCTCTAGTTGTTGATTTAGTCTTCTGCTGTTATATTGTTGGTTATTACTGCTTCCTATTTTGCATGATTATTTTTCTTACGCTGTGTACTCTGCCTATGAGGGCATAGTTTCCGCACTATCACACCCAAGGACCTCGCTTCTAGTCGACAGACTCTGGCGTTTGGGAAAATGCGCTTGAGGCCATGTGGCCAACCGGGTATGGGGCGCCTCTGGGTGGCTTCCAGAACCGAGACGTTACAAAGTGGTATCAGAGGAATTATTTTCTCTTGCATTACTAATTAGAGACTTATCCAGGGATAGGATGGATTCGACACTTGGTAATAATCTGTTCCCAGGAGTAGCTAACCCGTGTACAGGGAAAAGCCATACTACCTCATTTATTGCAGTTTTCTAGTCTTGAGATTTTACAGTTGATACGATTTCACCGAGAGTGATTCACATGCTTTGTACTGTTATTGTTTAGATATTACGGTTCTATTTCTGTTGCAACCCGATGAGATGAGGGTATGTCATCACATGCGTCATACAAGCGCATGTAGAAATCACATGCCATGCATTCTTACCATGCCATTTAGGGTGCATTAGCGATTGCATGCTGTTCTGATAGACATTGTGTAGATTATGCATGCTGTTGTGATAGATGCTTGATAGAATCCTTGCTACCTTGTTAGAGGATTTTTTTATTGTACTTTTCTTAAATGAATGCCAAGTTTTGATTCTTGAGGTCTTATGGGCCCTCTTGAATCAGAAATTGGTGGATGATGATCCATTTTTCTATTGTACATGACTCTAGGGGATTCCAACCATTGATTCGTAGGGAGTATGGGCCCTCACGGATCAGAATTTGGCACCTCTTTGCTTTGTTTTCTGTGTTTGTGGGCTTCTGTGCAGTTTATGAGCTACTGCCCAGAAAAACTCAAAATACACGGCGTGTATTTTCTGGTTACACGCCGTGTAGTTTTTAGGCCGTGTTACTGACTGTGTGTGCAGGAACACGGTGTTGTGAAAATAACTTCAAGAACACACTGTGTACGGTATGTACACGTCGTGTAGTGTAGATCCTTGTACTCGGTCATGTCACTAACAAAACAGGTCGGGGAAGATCGAGTAGAACATGATGTGTTGTAAAGGAACACACAGTGTAGTTATATCCAGGTATTCGGCCATCTCACGAACAACATGGGTCGGCATGTCCTTCTCTAAGACACACCGTGTTGCTTTTGGAACACGCCGTGTAGTCTTTCCCAGGTACCCGGCCGTGTTTCGAACAACATGGGATGGTGTCACCTTATCCTATACATGCCTTGTTTGTTTGGAATACGCCGTGTAAGGTCCAGCCCTGTAGACGGCCGTGTAACTAATAACACGGGCCACTGAGGCAGTGTCTAGTACACATCATGTCCCTAGGGAACACGTCGTGTAGTCTGGGGTTAGTTTGAACTGTGGGGGTTTGCCGTGTAAGGATACTCAGGCAGGAGTTTAGAGTTTAAGTACATGCCATCTAGGGGAACAACACGCCATGTAGTTTGGGGTGTTACACGACATGTCAGGCAGGGGTATACGCCCATGTTAATGGCTTAAGTAGACACGATGTGTAGTTTATATACACACCGTGTAGTCGTGTTTTGTAAAACTTTATAGTTTCTTCCCCTGTTACCGTTTTGTAATCCTGTGTTTTCAATATTTGTTAATCCTGATCTAAGGTGTTCTTTTGATCATTCAGAGCTATGCTTATAAGAAATCCTCTTGTCATGCGTCAGTTGCCAGACAGTGACCAGTCACCGGATATAGCCGACCAGGGACCTGCTGTAGATCCTCCTGCTGTGCCAGCCTTGGCACCAGTAGTTATACCCGTTGCAGGCACCGGGGCGTAGTTCAGGGACGACTTCCTGAGGATGATGCAGACCTTCCAGGGAGTGCCGCCTCCTTCCTCGTCGATGGCTGAGTTGAAGCTGGTTTTCCAGCAGTAGCATCCTCTTACTTTTTCAGGGGAAAGAGGACCCCATGCTGCAGAGTCATGGATAGAGGCCACACTGACCATCTTTGAGCACCTAGATACCCCTCTAGAGAAAAGGGTAAAGCTGGCTACTTACATGCTCCAAGACACCTCCAAGATGTGGTGGGAGGTGATCTCATAGTCAAGGTGTCAGCAGGATATGTCTAGGGAAGAGTTTTGATGAACCTTCTATGACTACTTCTATCTGGAGACCCTGAGGGCCGATCGAGCCCGAGAGTTTATGAGTCTGCAGCAGGGTACTCTTTCTGTTATGGAGTACTCATCTCGTTTCACTGAGCTGCAGTGTTTCACACCGATCCCAGTAGGTGATGAGTTGTTTCATGCTAGAAATTCTGAGGATGTTCTCAGGCAGGAGATCTGTTCCCAGGTGAATATCTTCTAGTTGACTTATATATAATCCATCGTCAACCAGGCGTTGATCACTAAGTGAAATCTAATGGATTCTGGAGCAGTGAGCCAGGGCAGTTCATCATCCAGAGTCAGTGTTCCTCCTACGGACAACAGGAAGCGTTGTAGAGAGTCTTCCTGAGGAGATCAAGGTTCACGGGATGCATCTTCTAGCAGCCAGGTTGTGTGCTACCAGTGCGGTAGGAGTGGGAATACTAGGCCTCAGTGCCAGAGAGATCCGATGGAGTGCCAGTCTTGCGGCAATATGGGCCATATTCAGCATTTATGTCACATCTTCTCACCTTTAGCTAGTGGTATGGGTTCCTCTATGACCCCGCATTCTGGAGATGCTTCACTAGTTTCCCACCAATCAGGGAAATGGAGTTCTTCTGGCCGTTCAGGCTGAGGTGGAGGTCGCGGTCGTGGTGGTCAGTCACCAGGTCATCAGCGACAGTAGAGTGGATCAGCTCAGAGTGGTCAGTCAGGGGTGCAGGGCCGTAGTACAGGCCAGTCTTTCTCTATGGAGCAAACCTATCAAGAGAAGGATCCTGGAACTTCTATAGTTCGAAGTACGATCTTAGTAGCCTCAGTTTTATCTTCTTCCCTTTTCGATACTGGTGCTTCCCATAGCTTTATCTTTCTTTCTATCGTGGAGAGCCTTGTGATCTGTATCTTTTCGTATGTCGACTTGTTGACTATTGAAACACCTTTGGGAATGAGGAAATATAGCGTACGTCAGTGCAGAGAGTTCCCTCTTGAGGTTACGAGGTGTCATTTCTTATGGGACCTCTATGTCTTAGAGATGACGGGTTATGATGTCATTCTTGGGATGGACTAGTTAGTTCCTTTCCAGGAAATCGTTGATTTTTATCACCACAGGGTGACTTTCATATCACCAGAGGGAAGATATTTCCTCTATAGAGGTGAGTGGGATGTCCAGGTGGGTAGATCTGGATTGGAGCATCATGGTCTAGGGAAAGTTATAACCCAGATTGATAGTCTTTATCTGGATGACCAGGGGACTTCACAGTTAGACTTTCCTCCAGTGGTGGATTGTTTCAGGGATGTCTTTCCAGAAGAATTTTCCAATTTACCTCCGGATCATGAGGTATACTTCTCGATTGAGCTCATTCCAGGAGTGGCACCAGTGTCCATTCCTCCTTATAGGATGGCTACACCTGAGTTGCAGGAGCTCAAGAAGTAGTTGTAGGAGTTGCAGGCCAAGGGTTTCATCCGACCCAGTACATCTCCTTAGGGTTCGCCTGTCCTATTTACGAAGAAGGCAGAGGATACCTTTCAGCATTATGTGGATTATCGGAAGCTAAACCAGTTGACGGTCAAGAACTGATATCCCTTGCTGAGGATCGATGACCTCTTTGATCAGCTTCAAGGAGCCCGGGTTTTCTCGAAGATCGACTTGAGGTCCGGTTATCATCAGTTGCGCATTAGACCATCAAGTATACCTCTGACATCTTTCAGGAGTAGGTATGGTCTTTTTGAGTAAACAATCATGTCGTTCGGTCTCACGAACGTGCCTACAGTTTTCGTGGCACTGATGAACCGAGTGTTCTATCCGTACTTGGACTCTTTTGTTGTGGTCTTCGTGGATGAAATCTTGGTGTACTCTCACACTCGACATGACCATTCCACACATCTTGAGATCATTCTGATTACAATGAGAGAGCATTGGTTGTATGCTAAACTCTCGAACATCCACTTTTGGATGGATCAGATTCACTTCTTAGGTCACGTCATCTCTGAGACTGGAGTTTTAGTGGACCCAGAGAAAGTGAGATCTGTATTTTCCTAGGAGCATCCAATGAACGTCTTTAAGGTACGGAGTTTCCTAGGGCTGTATGGATACTATAGATGACTCATTCAGGACTTTTCTCTCCTATAATCACCGTTGAAAGGTCTGACCAAGAAGGGGGCGAAGTTTTTATCGTCAGATTATTGTGAGTCAGCCTTTCAAAAATTGAAAGGGAGGTTGATGTCCATACTGATACTAGTCTTTCTGGAGCTGGGCAAGGTCTATACTATTTACTGTGATGCTTCAGGTATCGGGCTAGGAGTTGTTCTTATGCAGGGAGATGGGGTCGTTGCTTACGGGTCTATGCAATTGAGGCCACATGAGATAAACTACGCGACACGCGATCTGGAGTTGGCAACTGTTGTTCATGCATTACGCTGTTGGAGACACTATCTTCTAGGAGAGTACTTTGTGGTTCTTACGGACCACAAGAGTCTCAAGTATATCTTCACTCAGCATGATCTGAATCTGAGATAGCACAGGTGGGTCGAGTATCTTCAGTCCTTTGACTTTGAGCTCGCCTATATGCCGGGAAAGGGAGACGTAGTGGCTGATGCTTTGATCAGGAGAACTCGGATTCGGGATGTTTAGGAGGCTAGCAGTGAGTGGAAGCTTATGGATTTGTTCTCTGAGATGCATCTGGAGGTGCACGACAGGCAGGGACAGACCTTTCTTTCATATGTGTAAGTTACATCTACACATCTTGATTGGGTACGAATGAGGTAGCTATCAGATTCAGAGGCCTTAGTTCTATGGGAGAGTGTGTCAGGAGGGGACCCTCTTCCTGGATGGACGGTGGGTGAGGATGATATCTTGCATTTCAAGGGACTCGTATGGGTTCCAATAGACATATGTGAGGATCTGATGCGGGATTTTCATTCCTTAGTTTTGTCAGTTCATCCTGGAATCACCAAGATGTATCAGGATCTTCATCACCAGTACTGGTGGCCAGGTATAAAGAGAGATGTTTCTAGTTTTTTCAAGAAATGTTCTACTTGTGAGCAGGTGAAAGCAGAGCATCAGTGACCAGCAGGGCTTTTATAGAAGTTACCCATTCCAGAGTGGAAGTGGAACGGCGTCGCGATGGACTTCTTGACCGGGTTACTGAGGTCACCTCGGGGAAGTGATGTTGTTTGGGTCGTCTTCGAAAGGATTACGAAGGTAGAACACTTATTTCCAATCAAGGGAACCTTCATTGTTGATGATCTGGGACAACTTTCCCTATGAGAGATTGTACATCTACATGGAGTTCCAAACTCCATTGTTTCAGATAGTGATGTGTGCTTTACCTCTTGGTTCTGGCAGGGACTTCAGAAGGCCTTGGGTACACAGGTTCTTTTGAGTACATCATACCATCCCCAGACTGATGGTCAGTCCGATCGCACGATCCAGGTGCTTGAGGATATGCTCCGAGCTTTCATTATAGACTTCGGCGGTTCTTTGGAGAAGCATATACCTCTTGTAGATTTCACCTACAACAACAATTTTCAGGAAACCATTCAGATGGAACTATACGAGGCTCTGTACGATAGGCCATGTCGATCACCCTTATACTGGCTGGAGGCAGGAGAGACAGCTTTGCTAGGACCTCGGCTTGTTCAGGAGACCTCAGAGCAGATAGAGTTGATTCGGAAGAGGATGGTTACAGCACAGTATCGACATGAGTCTTATGCTGATTAGCGGAGGTGACCTCTGGAGTTCGAGGTCGAAGATCAGGTTTTCCAGCGTGTCACACCGAGGTTGGGAAACAAGAGGATTCAGAGACAGGGTAAGCTTTTACCGCGGTATGTCGGGTCGTTTGAGGTATTGGAGAGAGTTAGGTCGGTTGCCTATTAGTTTCAACTACCTCATAGGTACCATGATATGCATGACAACTTCCACATCTCTCAGCTCCGACGTTACTTTTTAGACCCATCTCATGTCTTTCATCCCAAGGAGGTTGAGCTCGAAGCGGATGTGTCATTTGAATATAATCCTATCCGAATTGTCTATCGTATTAAAAAGGTTCTCCGTGGCCAGTATGTTCCTCTGGTACGAGTATTATGGAAGCACAGGCGAGTACATGACGAGACTTGGGAGAGGGAGGCCGAGATTTGATAGCAGTGGCCAGAGCTATTTGAGGTTTCTTCTTCTACGCCCTTCTAGGGAAATTTGGGGATGAATTTCTTTAAGGGGGGAAGATTGTAAGAACCCGAATCTTTGTTTCAGGTATATCTTTCCTTTTCGGGATTTTTTGTTAATTGTTTTTTGAGTTTCTGGAAATTTTTTGAAGTACACACCGTGTACATTCTTGAGTACATACCGTGTACTCTTTTCCCGCTCAAAACCGTGTGATGGCCATGTCCGAACCATACACACGGTGTTTAGGGGTGACGTGGAGGCCGATTTTGGCAGAGTACAGAAAAACCCACTACACGTCGTGTAATTTAAAAATACACGCTGTGTACTTTTCTTTTTTTCACTAAAGGGACCAGGGTCGCGCCTCATCGTCATAATCATCTCCTTCTAGGTCTGGTTCGACCGAGAGACGTCGTGCAGCTGCAAAACTTCTCCGAATTCCCGATCCTTCATCCGTTCTCTGATTCGAGCTCTATCGATTGCGTTGGAAGCGCAGCAGTGAGTTCTTCCTTCTTATTGATCCTTGTTTTTCAATTATTTCTCCTTCTTGTGTTATCTAAGGTTGAACATTTTGTGCATTTTCTCAGATCTACGACGTTCTAGGGAGAATCAGACATATTGTTTAAAGTATATCGATCTCTTAGGATCAAAGTTCGTGGTTTGTGCCTTACTTTTAAAAGTCTTTGAGTTTATGTGTGAATTCCCACTGATACCCGCGAACGGGGTATTGCGTGTTACCCCTTTTTGTCTTCGTTGTTTTCCTACCTTGCTTGTATGATTTTGTAGAGGTAATTTTACCATGTTAGTGTATAATTTGTTGTTCATGGATGTTTTTTCTCTTTATTTGTTCTTTTTATGACCTTTGGGTCTCATTTTCCTTGGGCTGCTACACCTGTTTTCATGCCTCGCGGTTATAGGTTGAATTAAAACTCATGACATGCTTGTTGCCATGTATACTGTTTAGATAAGTATCTCTATAGGTGTAAATTGGTTAGCCAAGTATCTCTATAGGTGTACTTTGGCGTTATAGCATTATTATGCACTAACTGGCACAGGGCTGAGAGAACCTGGTGCTATAGACTATAAGGGATAGACCGAGTGAGCTTCCCCGAGAGTATTAGATATTACAGACTATAGAGGGGATGGACTGAGTGAGCTCCCAGAGAGTCTTGGATTTTATAGACTACTGGAGGGTAGACCGAGTGAGCTTCCTTAGAGAGTTTTAGCTTTTTTGAATCTCTTTAAGAACCTTCCCAGGCTAGAGGAGGAATTGACCGAGTGAGCTTCCTAAGAGAGTCTGTGGTATACCTAAGGCTATAGGTGGAATTGACCGACAAAGCTTCCTCAGAGAGTCTCTAGACCTTGGGAATAAGAGGGTTAGACTGCGTGATCTTCCTCAAGAGAGTCCCTAACTACAATATACTATAAGGGGAATTGACCAAGTGAGCTTCCCCAGAGTGTCTCATAAATTTGTATGACCAAGACAGAGGGTTATGGTACTCTTGGGTAGGACTAGAGGGGATGGTTGTGAGTACTTCCCATATGGTTTATAGCTTATTAGCTATTTTTTTCACTACAGTTGATTTGTTGTGGATTTATTGCTACTATGTATCATCGTGTTTTACTGCTTACTGTTTATTGCCTACTACTTGCTGTTGTTGTTTACTGCTTATTGTACTTTTACCTGCCATATACTCACTGACTATTAGGTACAGTTCTACGGGTGAATGCCTACTAGTATTTTATCTCACACCATGTTTGGGCCATGCTTTTGGTCCCAAGAAGACTATGTTGTTACAGATATAGACAAGGGAAAGCGTCCTTCGACTTCTGGAACTTGATTTCTTGGAGAAGGAGAGCATGGGACCAAGCTTTGGGTTGCGATAATGAGGATTTATTTACTTTTCTTTTGTACTTGTTTTGGTACTATAGTGTTTTCCAGCATTGTGACTTGTTTGGATACTTTCCTAGTTATGTATCATGCATCGTTTCATACATACATATATTCTCCAGTTACTAATTTAGTCTTCCGCTATTATATTGTTGGTTATTACTACTTCCGCTTTTTCATGTTTATTTTTATTCCGCTGTGTACTCTGCCAATGAGGGCATAGTTTCCCCACTATCACACCCAACGCCCTCACTGCTAGTCGGCAGTCTTTGGCATTTGGGGAAATGATCTTGAGGTCATGTGACCAACTAGGTACGGGGTGCCTCTGGGTGGCTTCCGGAACCGGGACATTACAACACCCCTAACCAACTCAACTCCCAAACATAGGCTCTTTTCCCTTACCCTATCATTAAACAAGGAAATATGATCGGGTACCCAATGGACGCCTGAGAAGGGTGTGAGTAAAAATAAGTAGGCCACCACTAGCTGTTTTTATTAAATATCTAGTCTAAAAAGATAGTGCATGAAACTATCAATTAAATTATAAGGTAAATCAAAGGCTAAATCAAGTTCCACTAGCTAAGAATGTTCACATTAACCATTTATATCATTATTAAAATTTTCATCACTTAAACCATCTTTATTACTAAACTCATATTATTGAATGTTCCATGGCATAGGATTTTAAATCACTTACACAACAACCTATGACGACAACCATCATGAATAAGGGTATAAGTCAAATTCCATATCTCACTATACATAAATATTTCACAATAATACATCACACTTACCATGGAGCTTCAATACATGTAATCTCATCGAATGAAACCATTATGGGCATAGAGAATCAGTCTAACTCCATCTCTTATGAATTCCTGGGTGGGGTTACAACATCAAACCAACCTGACCTCTGGGACGGGCCTCCATCCTTTATCGAACCATCAATCCATATGCACATTCTAATTTATTTTTTATCACATATCCCATATCACAATCCATGAATAATCAATAATCATAAAATTCAAATTTCACATTTCACTTCAACACATAAATCATCCTTATACCTTAATATTGGGACAATTTGGATGGTGAAGGATGTAAGAATAGTTTTTTGTTACGGAGTGTTGTCTTTTGTGGTCAAAAAAGATAAATCAATTCACTTTGTAAAGAACATGTAAACCAGATGATGATTTCTTGAATTGTATTTCACAAATATTATAGGTTAATAGAACTTGAGATGCATTCCTTATGAAGGAAATGAGGATTAAAGGTGTTGTTAGTCATATTCAATTTTTATTGGAAGGAATGATTCTAGTGGAAGACATGGAAGGTTTAGTACTTTCCACTGAAAATATGATGCTGCTAAAGGTGTTTGATGAATGACTATATATCATGATAAATATGTTTCATGATGAAAGCAGCTTTTTTTTTGAATAAACCAGATGATAATGAAGCAGTATTAGCTTTCTTGGTATGTTGTGCGCAAATGGAATTCCATTATCCTAACATCAAAATCTGGGAAAGGATAGGCTTGTGTGAAAGATTGGTTTTTGTGTGCAATATTTATGGGAGTGTGGAATGATGCGCGCAAGTCATGATTTGGGGTCCGAACATTGAAAAATTAAAAAATTCATGTAGTGTTAAAAATATTCAAGAAGTGTGTGATAGATGCAGTTGGCGCGAAGAGACTTTCGCACCCAATGCAACGTTAAATGATGTTTTGTGTGGAGTTTTGGGGTTTTTCACAACGCGTTAGGGTTTTTTTCATGCGGGCGCGATGATGCCTATAAATAAGAGGTGAACCCCTCTCATCTTAGTAGCTCAAAACTTAGTAAAATCCCAATCTTCGAGGTGAGAAATAATTTTAAGTAAAGGGGAGTTCACAAAAGAAATAGAGTTTGATGCAAGATTGATGTTGAGCACAAGAGGAGTTTCATGACAAAAGTAAAATCTTGCACATGGGGCATAAAATTTGCACACAAGACACCTAAAAGGGTGTGCGAATGATTTGGGTTCTTCGCACGTATTCAGTTTTTGTAAGATAGTTCTTAGTGGCTTATAGGTAGGAAATTGAAGATTTGTATTTAAGAGAATACACTTGCTCAATTGAAAAGAAGCACTAGAATATTGTAATTCCCTATTTATGCTAAGAGGGTGCACACACACTTGAGTATTGTTTTCTAGGTTCTACACTAGTGTAAGGGTATATCCTACTTATTGTATTCCTCATCAAAGTAGTTTTTTCTAGTGGATTGTGTGGTATTGGATTATTTCTGTATCATACCAAGGACGTAGCTACTCTTATTGAGTAGTGAACCTTATAAATATTCTTTTATTTTGGTTTCATGTGTTCAGCAGGTAATAACTATTTAATAGGAGGAAAAGGTTGTTTTAAAAAAGAAAGGAAACATAAAATAAAAATATATCATTGATTCACCCCCTCCTCCTCTCAGTGATACTTGGATCCTGAATAGGAAACTTCGCATAACTCATTTACACATTGGTAGTCACTTAGTATAGTCTATTTAATCGATTCCCCTTTCCCATGACTTGACCCATTAATCATAATAAAAAATTAACATACATTATCCCATTCATCATATTCAAGAATTCATATTCCTTATTCAATTACACATTTCCATTACAAGTTCATAGGATATTTTTTACGTTCACAATAATCTATTAATAATTTTTCATGTTATGCCAACCAATCCCTTATGACATTATCAAATTATAGACATACTATAAAACCCCCATTTTATTATCAAAACAACATATTAACATGTTCATTATTTTATCTACATAATTTCAACTCAAAAATATTCTTATCATTACAATTTCCATGTTCATAAATGTCAGCACACCCCATGGGTGGCCCTAAATCAGTCACAACATTCTCAACACATCCCACAATGATCGTGAGGGGTTCAAATCTTTATTTAGACAACCATTTTACCAAGTATTAATAAATTCATAGAAATTAAAACAAGAAAAAGTCAAATTCACTAACATGTATCCACAAATCGACATCAAAACTATGGGATATATCATATAGTCCAGCTGCCTTGAATATAAAGACAGTTGCGTGCTTAATCATATCCTTAAGTCCAGATTCAAACACCCCTTGAATTCCTGACCTACATTCTAGTAAAAAAACATAGTTTTTAGGGATTCATATGGGGAAGATGGAAACCAAAAACCCTAATCTTGAAAATAGAATTAAGAGGGAGATTAGACTTATAAAAACTTCGATATGCAACCAACTACACTCCAAATAGAATTAAATCAAGGGAGAACCACCGATGGGAATATTTGGGGGTTTTTTTATTACTAGGGATAAAGGTAGGATAAAGGGGATAAAATTTCAGTGGAATATGAAAATATCAATATGGAAAAACCATAATTTTTTCTAACTTTTACTCGGGTGCATGGTTTTTTTTGTACTTTTTCCAAGCAGTGTGAAAACCATGTGCCATCCACTTTATGAGGGGTTTAAGGTCACATAGTTACTTGGTAAGCTATGTAATGTTTGAAAACTGTGCTCTAACCATGTGGAACACCTCTTTCTAATGTCACACTGTTCTCATAGGGGGCGTAATGTTCGATAAATCATGCGCCAACCATGTGCCTCGCACAGGTTGTCCTGGTTTCCATTTATTTCGTGTCTTGAGCCCATGAAACACCCTTGAACCTCCTAAAATACCCCGGTAAAATTTAATTAATCCAAAACAATAGGTTAAAAAAATTAAAACATATATATACCTCTATGAATTTTTGGATCTGAGACTCGCATTCCCTTACTATGGGATAAAATTTTAAAAATGATTAGGTCTTTAAGCACTTTTGAAATAATAATATTTTGATATGAATCCTATTTCTTTTATTCTATATAGTTTATTTATGAAATTTTTGATTTTGATCTATGTGGATCAAATTAATTAATAAATATTAAGGGAGTTCCCTTTTATATATCCTGTGCATTGGGTAAATAATTCAATCTCTATAGATGCCATGTTTAAAATACTACGGCGAATAACCTTGGTAATTTTCATCTACGAAACCATGGTGAATAACCTTGGGGATATGATTATGAATTTATAAATTAAATGTTTTAGCCACATTTCCATGTTATGAATGATGTTATTTTTATGATATGCATCATGTTCCCATGCTCAAGTTTTAATTATGTTCCTCATGTTCTTATTTATTTTCATCAAGATCGCATGTAAACTTTTTCCCTTAATATCACCTACTATTCCTTATGCTCTCCCTTTCCTTTAATGTATGTATACATGTTATAAAATGAAGTAAATGTACTTAAAATGAAATAATGAAGAATATTTTCAAGTATATTATAAAAATAAATTATGTTTTCATGTGTTATGTACCTTATTTCCTTGAAACTAAAAATTAAAAGAGACTATGTACGTAAAATGTAATGAAAAGTTATGTAATAAAAATTATCTATTCAATAGTTTGTATCAACGGATAATTTAGTTATTTATGTAAATTAGGATTTTAAAACATTATAAAAAACCTCTGAGAAAGGATAAAATATATGAAACATCTTGGTATTTTGGTGAATTATTAAGTTAGTGGTTTCAAAGAAAATAAATTCATGTATGGATACAAACAATTGGATGTGACTCTATAACAAATGTATCTATGGGTAACACCCAAAAACGCCACCTTGAGCTAGAATAAAATGGTAATAGGTGAATGAAAATGGGCCTTGCTTTACTCTTATTTTGACACACCCATTTGAAATTTTTGGTCAATCGCAATCTTTTTATGAACGGCTATGAACGATGTGTAGATAATGTAATAGTTGTTAAATAATAACCTATTTTGGCATGATGTTTTAAGATATAAAATAATTATATAATCATAATATTCATAAAATAAATATGTTTGAAACTATGTTTTTCTTCTTCTAAAATTTTGGAATATAGGAGGAAATTTGTAAATGATGAGCACAAAAGACCATGCATCGAAGGCCCTTTGATGGAATTTGGAATGGAAAACATCATAAGAATGATGAATCAATAAACTCAAGTTATGAAAATTAACTTGAATCAAGCCAGGATTCCAGATTTAACTCGAAGGGAACAAATTTTTGTTGTTTCCTTTATGAATCAACTACCACCTTCTTTCAGTAGATCTATTGACTCATTGATTTATGAACAATGGATAAGCTCTATAGAAATTACCTTTTCTATACTCTATTTTTTAGAACATGATAAATTAACTCGAGTTGTGTACTTCATATATGGATAAGTTCATCAATGGTTGATACTGATGAAAACATGAAGCAAAGAAGGGATATTTATGATATGAAGTGGTAAGAGTTCAGGGTAATATTTTTCAATAAATATTTTATCCATTCAATGAGAACACAAATGAATAAGTAATTCCTAAAACTGAAGAACAAAAATGAATATGTTGGAATATATGCAATGAACATTACAATACTTTTTCATTACAACTCTATCTTTGTTATGTATCATAATATAAATGTTGATAGATTCTTTGGGAAACTAAGACCCCATGTATGAATAAATCAATCCAATAAAAACTATGAAATCTATGAGGATATAGTGCAGAGTGCTATAATGGTTGGAATAGAGTTTGTAGAAATTCAGTGGTCACATATATTGAATGAAAAGAAGAGATATTTGGAACCAAACATAGGGAGAAAATTTAATTCTGGAAGATGAGGATATAAAATGAAACTTACAACATGCAACAAACATGGGAAGAAGCATTTTGGGAATTTCATGCTCTAGAGTTGAAAATGTTTTAAGTGTGTTTGATATCTCTATATAGATCAGAACATTCAGAGTGAGGTGAAGCCTCAACTTGTCAACAATTAAAAAGTTAAGATGGTTGATTCCCAGTCTAAAGTCCAATGATTTAAGTGTGGATTGATTGGTCACTTTTACAATCACTATCCTAATCGGAATATATTTGAGGTAAATCACCATCAACATTAGAAAAGGCAATGAGGGAAAGTTCAGGATTTTTCTATCATGATGGAAGAATTATAAGCTCTAAATGATGTAGTGGAAGGTACTATTGTTATTATATCAAAGATGGAAGGTACCTTTTATATTATGGTTCTACGCATTTATTTATTTCATCTATGTTTGTAGTGAATATAGAATCAATCCGTGAACTTCTAAAAGTAGATTTATCAGTCAAGACATATTTGGAGGGATTATCCATGCATCAATAATATATATAAACCATATTATTGACTTCATAAAAAAATATCATTGCAAATCTATTATTCATTACTATGGTGGAATTCTACACTCTATTGGGGATGGAATAGCTCTAAAAGTATAATGATAAGATCAATTACAGAAGCAAGGAAATCATAGTAGTCCTGAACATACAACCTATAGTTGTTTTAAAAGGAGAGATATCCTAACCCATGAATTTTCTATAAGAACATATCTTGTCCTTATTTATGGAAATTATTGGTGAAGAGGAAGAAAAAAATCAAAGTAGAAAAATAGAAAATTCATCTACCGTTCAAGAGTACATTGACGTATTTCATGAAGAGTTACTTGTACCTCCCCCTGAATGAGAGGTACAATCATATATTTAAATCATACATGGACCAAAGAAAATATAATATAACTTGTATAGAATGGAAAATGTGGAGCTAGAGGAATTAAATAAATAACTTCAATATATTTTGGAGAAGTGATTTATCTGACAAATATTTTTTTCCTTGGAGAGAACATGTTCTCTTTGTAAAGAATAAGGATGGATCAATGCAGTTATGAATTGATTATAAAGAACCTAATGGGATCACAGTGAAGAAAAATTACCCTCTTTCAATGATTGTTGGTTTATTTGACCAATTTAGTGGGGATTTATTCTTCTCCAAGATTGATATTCTATCTGTTTATCATAAATTTTGGTTGAAAAAAGAACATATTCGAAAGATACCCTTCTGATCAAGATATGGGCATTATGAGTTTTTTTATTCCGTTAATATTGACTAATTCTCATATCATATTTATGGATTTTATGAATAGAGTATTTAAGGAATATCTTGATAAATGTTTTTTAGTTTTTACTAATGATATTTTGTTTTATTCCAATAGTCATGAGAAGCGTCAGGATCATCTAAGGGTTATATTGAAAACTATGATGAAGGAGAGGCTATTTGGATTATACAGAAAATGTTAATTTTAGTTTAAAAAAGTTTCTTTCTTAGAGAACATTGTAACCAATGAAGGAATCTCAGTTAACCCTGCTATGAAAAAAGGATATAGAGGAGTGACCTAATCAGAAAACAAAAAATAATATTTATAGTTTCCATGGTTTAGAAAGATATTATATAAGGTTTGTGAAAACAAATCATGATTTTTCTAGTCCATTAACCATGTTAACTCTAAAACAGGATAAATTCAACTGGAACTTGGATTTAAAAAAATTTATAAGAGATAAATAATATATTGTTTACTGCACATGTGTTAACTCTACCCTCTATCGGAGAAGGATTCATTATTTTTAGTGTTGTATCTATAAAAGGTCTTGGGTGTAGCCTCATAAAAAAAGATAAGGTCATTGCTTATATATCTCACCAGTTAAATCCTCATGAGAAGAATTATCATACGCATGACCTGGAGCAAGATACCATCATTTTTTCTCTAAAGATATAGATGCACTATCTTTATGGGGATAAATGTGATATATACACAAACCATAAAAGTTGGAAGTATATTTCCATGAAAAAGGAAATGAATATGAGACAAAGGAGATGGTTATAACTTCTTAAAGAATATGACGATTCAATTCATTATCACGTTGAAAGTGAAAACAAGTTCACTGATGCATTAGGTAGGAAGGTCCCTATTATGATGGATATGATGAGGATTCAAGGAGAATCATTGTTCATGGACCTATTAAGGATATACATTGTGTTCATAAGGGAAGGCACATCATCAATACTATCCAAAATTATTTATCAACCATCATTACTACAGAATATCAAGAAATATTAAAGATAAGATCCAATATTACAAAATAATATATAAGATTTCATGAATGGGAGGTTTCTTGAGTTTAATATTGATCAAAAAGGTGTACTGAAATTTCATACAGTGCTATGTGTTCCATCTATTCTGGAGATAAAAAATAACTGATGGATGAAGCTCATAGAACTACATTATATATACATCATTGAATAACTAAAATGTATATGAACCTTCATAATTGTTATTGGTTGGATAATATTAAATGAGATATTTCTGACTACACTACAAGTTTCTTAGTGTATCTATATGTGAAGATGGAGAAAAAAATTTCTCAATGGGTATTGCAACCAATACACTCCAATTAGTTGTGTTCTCATTCAAAAACTACTTACACTCGAGTATTAAAATGGAACCCTATGATTTTATATATGGGAAGATATGTATAAATCCAACATGTTGGGATAAATTTAGTGAGATAAATCTTCCTAGGTATGATCTTGTGGAAGAGATTAAAAAAAGGATCATGCCATCCAACAACACATAAAGGATTCTAGGAGTATATAGAAGAGTTGTTAAGACAACCATTGAAGGGACTTAGAGTTTGATGTTGGTGAAAAAGATTTCTGTAAAATATCACCAAGGAAAAGAGTCATACAGTCTGGGAAGAAATGGATTTTTAGACCCAAGTTCATTGTCCCCTATGAAATCCTTCACTTCATGGGAGAGGTGCCCTATCGGCTTTCACTTACACAAAAATCTATCTTAGTTTCATGATGTATTCCATGTATCTCTCTTAAGTACATACTTGATCCCTCACATAAACTGATTCCAATGGTTTTAAAAGTGGAACACGGCCTATCTTATGAGGAGAATATTGTGTAAATCTTAGACCATAGAGACAAGGTTATATGCAACAAGGATACCCACCTCATCAAAGTGTTGTTTAAGAACCATAAATATTAATAAGTGAAATGGGAATTAAAAGAAACAATGAGACAGAAGTACCCACAACATTTCTCAGCGGGGATAATGAGTTTAAAATTATAGGGATGAAATTTCTTAAGGGGGAAGAATGTAAAAACCCCATACATTTAAATAATACATTTTTTCCGTGGAAAATGTGTCTTATATTATAATGTACCCAACAAAACCAAATGTCTTTAATAATGAAGTGAGTGTAAATGGAAATTTGACCATCGGTATTATAACATTATATGATAATTTGTCAAACATGATCATTGGTTAATATCCCAACTATATAATATACTCATGTTAATAATTTTAACTTTATAAATAATATTTATATGTAGAAATGAAAAATTATGTTTAATGCATAAAGGAGAAGAGATGGCCTCAACCAGTAGATTCATACAGTATAAGGCCCATTTTTTAGAACATGGGAGGTAGGTAGAATCACTGGGGTTCTCCCTTGATCAAGCATAAGATGAACATCAACAAGCGAAGCATGAATAAAATTCCCTCTGGGAGAAGTTCAAGTTAGTTGAAATTACCACTCGGTCAATGTTAGCATATCCACCCCATAAATCTATCACCATCACACACCTTACTATTATGTCATATGAGGGTTTAATAAGGGGTGATGAGTCCTGATCATAGTTACTTAAATTGTAATTACTTCATATAAATAAATTTTTTATTTCAACGTTTCCTTTTTAAGAATATTTTTTCTTAATAAAATATAATTTTAATTGATATGAAAATTGATAAATTGATTTTTCATACCCAAATTGTAATATTCAGAAAAGATATAAATTTTTATAATAAAATCTAAATAATATTTATTATAATGAAATAGAATGATGAAACGCTATTCCATAAATATAAATGATAAAATAATTTTAATATTTTCTTGAAACTTTTTAAGTCTCATAAATTTTACTATGCATATTCAACCCACTATTATTTTTAATTAATAAAGATTTTTATTTTAAAAAGTTAAAATTATAAAATTTAGATAATTATTTTGATAAAATAAATATCATTTTTGAAATCATCATGTAAAACATAGGTTAGGGTGAATTTTTGTGAATTTTCTAAAATACTTTATTTTTTCATGAATAGTACAACAACAGTTTGGGTTTTTTCGGTGTGTTTAATGACTTCCTAATTATGTCATAATAATATAATAATTAATTAACGACAATAAACTACCTAAAATATGTTATTTTATTAATATAAGGTATTTCAAAATATTTTAATCAATTTCTAAACCTATAATTTACTTTAGAATGTCTAATATTGAAACTTTAACATTAAAAATATTATTTTGTGCAAACTTTACTTTTCCATGCCAAAAGAAGAAATGTAAAATTATTCTAGACTATCATGGGTAAAACTAAAAAAAATTATATCCCAAATTTCCAAAATCATGTGGGAAAAATTTTCAATCCCATTTCTTTTCATTTTCCATAACCTAGATTTCCAAGGCTTATATTTGGAAATTAATAAACAAATCCTCCACTTTTTCAATATATACCCACAAATTTCAACAACTCCTTTCACTCAAAATCCATCATCAAATAATATTTTGTATTTTTTCTTCCCAAGGATTACCCCCAAGTTATAATAAATCCCCCAATGTCTCAATCCTCATGTTTTAGGAAGAACTCTTCATGGTAACAGAAATCTCTACTTCTCTTTTCCATTGATGTTCACTTATTATGTGGTATGTCTTTAAATTTTTAAACTAAGTCCTTTTTCCACATTATTTTATCTAATTTCTATAATAAGAGTCTTTTATGAGTTTGATACCCTTTCCCCTTTCATTTTACCCTTTTCTAAAAACATGTTTTATACCCATTTTGTTGTCGAATTTACTTCTCAAAATTTCTCTCTTCTCCTCAAGAAATTCTCTTTTATTTTCTTTTTTTAATAACAAAACCAATTTATTTTATAGGGTGATTCACCTATATGAAATAAAATTATTTATTTTATTCTTGTATTAATATACATAAAACCCTCATTTAATTCCCTTATGTTAAAAATTACATGATGATCATGTCTTTAAGAACTTTTGAAATGCCTGGAATTTGATATAAAACTCATTTCATTCATTACCATGGGTTATTTATGAAATTTTTTATTTATATATATATGGATAACATTAATTAAGTCATATTAATGGTTCTCCTTGATTTCAATCTAATGCATTGGGTAAATAATTTAGTCTATATGGATGACATGTTTTACGATACCATGGTGAATAACCTTGGTAATTTTAATTTACAATAGCTTGGTGAATAACCATGGGGATATTATTATAAATTCATAAATAAAATATTTTAACCACATTTCCATGGAATGAACCATTTTATTTTTATGATATTATTCACGTTTCCTTGCTCATTATATAATGAAATTTTTCATATTCATATTAGTATTCCTTAAGATCACATGTAAACCATTTCCCTTACTTTCCTTTACTAGGCATTTTGATCACCCTTTCCTTTTATGTATATCCCCAAGTTATGAGATGGATTAAATTTACATAGGATAAACAAATAAATAATCCTTTTATGTGGATTATAATAATTTTAAATGTTTCCTTATATTATATACCTTATTTCCAAGAAACTAAACTTAAAAATATCATTTATCTCTATAATGTAATGAATAGTTATGTAATGAAAAGGTGTTATGATGTTATATGGGAATTTGAAAAATTCATCCATTGACAATGAAGTTAGTATTATAATATTCGAATTTACTATTTGCAGGACCAAATCATCATTTTCAACAAAATGAAACACTTTATTTTTATAGTATTGACTAACTTTCCTTTAAAACAAAACTTAGTTTTGTATTTCATCAAAAACATATTCCTATCCTTGATGGTTTATAATCATATATGTTCCATCAATATAGTCAAAATATATCAATTGTACACTAAACTATTTTTTGAACATTATTTGACACTTGAATCTAATCAATAATCCAACATCAGTTCTCTTTTTTTACCATTGATTATGGATTCAGAAGATTGGAGGGTTTGGGAAGTAGAGATAAAGATGGTTCAATGTTTTTCAAAACATTTCACGCGTAGAGTTGATACACTTATTTTCGTTTATTGTAATCAAGGGGTCACATCATGATTTGAAAAGGTAATTATAACAAAAAATATGTGAAATGACCTATTTTATATGATTAATACTCAAAACGGTGGAACAAAAAAATATGGTAGGTAACATATTTAATTTGAATACAAAATTATTCTGTATTAAAAAATAACATTAAGTAAAATTAAAGAAACATAATTCTTAATTAATGAAATCTAATCTATCAGCATAAATTTTTTTATTAAATATGTCTTGAAATTTATTTTTGATGCAAAAAACTCTAAAGATATATCATTATTTTGAGATTGAACCCTTAATAAATGATTTCTCAAATCAATTTTATTTGTTCTAGACTGGTTTATCGGATTCTTGGAAATGTTAATAGAACTTTTGTTATCACGTTTGATTGGTATACAATTAAAATTAAATCCCAAAATCCCTTAAGGTTTATTTCATCCATAAAACTTATTTATAACAACTTCCTACTGAAATATATTCAGTTTCAGCAGTTGATAATGTTACATAGTGTTTTTTATTACTCAACCATGGCACTAGGTATTTTAAAAGAAAATCAATGGTCCGTAAGGTGATTTTCCTATCTATTCTACATGAATCAAAATTAGAATCCAATTATAAATTTAAATTATTTACATATGTTTTTGAAAAAAAAGGAGAAAGAGACTCTATTCTTTTTAAATATCATAAAATCCTTTTGAAGTCATTTACATTAAATTATTTTGGACTGGATTTAAATTTTTCAGAAAAATATTAAAAACATAATATCTATCCTGCTTTTATTATGATATAACAACAATATAATGATATTTCTATACAACGTATTGCAGCTAGTTTTATAGTTTTATTTGTATCAATTTTAATATTGGAGCTCATAGTAGTTCAATAAGTCAAACTTTTTTCAAGTAAAAACATCTTAAGTAAAACAATTGTGTATTTTAATTGGTTTAAAACATTTCCAAAAAAATGTTTTATAAATTTAAAAACCTATAAAATAGTTTAACTAACCAATCATACTCATTTAAAATTCCTTTTTGATAATTTTTGAAAAATCATTACATAAATTTTTATTTGTTGATCCAAAAATAGCATTATAAACATATATTTGTATTAAGAAATATCATAGGATTGTGTTTTATAAAATCATGTAGGGTCTTCCATTCATACTATAAAGCCCTTTGATTAAAGAAAAGAGGTTAATATTTCATTCCATTCTCTTAGTTTTTGTTTAAGTCCATAAAGAGATTTTGTAAATTTAAAAATATAATTAATAATGTGACAGTATTCAAAACAAATATGATGTTCTACATAGACTCCCTCCATTAAAAATCCATTTAGAATAGAATATTTAGCATCAATCTAGTATAATTTAAAATTCATGTAAGATGTATATTCTAGAATTATTCGAATAGATTCTAACCTAACTACCTAATATAAGGTTTCTTCAAAATATATTCCTTCCTATTGATTTTATCATTTTGAAACTATTTTATAATTATTTATAGTTCTTGCACAATTAGCATCTCTCTTGTTTCTAAAAATTCATTTTTTCCAATTATAATATATTAAAAGGGTGTTTCAAATAATTCCCAAATATTTTTTTTTAAATTTATTTAACTCTTGTTTCATATACATGAAACAAATTTCATCTGATAAATCTTCTTATAAAGATTTAGTTTCTAGTTGGGAAAAAAAGATAATTCTACTAAGTTTCCTATATTTATTCTAGGTCATACTGCTACATCTAAGATTCCCATAATTGTTTCTAGATTATGGCCTTTAATATTTATATGTATTCTTGTAAACATAATTTCTAATTCACTAGTATCAACCCTTACTGGATTTGGTTTAAAGTAATCATGTTCATAATCATCATCCTTATTATTGTTATGGAGGGGTTTAGGTCTCATATCCTTAAGTGAACCACTTTGTATATTAGTTTGAATAATCTTATGATCAAAAGGATTAATTTCATTAAAATTAACATGTTTAGATTCTTAAAAAACCTTGGACCTTTTTATTAAAACACTACAGGCTTTATAAGTAGTACAGTAACCAAGGATGTTACCTTCATCATCCTGAGGATTAAACTTTCCAAGATTATCCTTAGTGTTCAAGATATAAAACTTGAATCTAAATACTTTGAAGTATCCTACCATTTGGTTTATATTAATTCTTAACTCATAGGGTGTTTTCTTTAAGATATTTCTTATTATTACTCTATTATTAAAATAACATGTTTTATTGACAGTTTCATCCCAACAATTAATGGTCATGTTAAATTAATATAACATTGTCCTAATAATTTCTTACAAAGTCGTATTACTTTTAACAATAACATTGTTCTATTGTGGTGTAATGGGGGTAGAAAAATTATGTTTAATTATTTTCTTTGAGAAATATGAAGTAATTCACAATTCTCAAATTCTTCTCCATGATAACTTCATAAAGTCAAAAATTTTGCATCCTTTCTTTTTGAAAAAGCTTATAGAAATTAATAAAAACATAAATTTCTTCACTCTTGATTCATAAAAAGTAAAAACATGAAAATTTAAAAAAAATCATTGACTAACACATAAACAAATTATTTTCCAGTAAGACTTACAATTATAGTAGGTTCAAATAGATCCATATGAATAATCTCTAAAAGTCTACATGTAGCAACCTCTTCAATTGTTTTATAAGATAACTTATGTTTAATTCCCATTTGACATGCATCACATAGCTTATTTTTATCCTATATAAGGTTATTCAACTGATAAATAAATTTTTTTTACAACTTCTTTCTTAAAATGAACATTATAATGCCCAATACTTCTATTCCAAATATGTGATTCATTAATTTAATAATTCAAATAATTTACATTTAGTCTATATGAATAATTCCGATCTAATGTGTAAAAATATCTATTCTAGGTTATTTAATCTTTATAATCTTATATTTTAACACTAAACATGAATTGTTACAAAAATTGAAATCATATCCATATTTAGATATTTGAGAGATACTTATCAGGATTTTCTCCAAGCATTCAATGTAAAGAACTTTGTTAATAATAATAGAAAAATTATTTACAATAGATCCAATTCCAACTATTTTTCCTTTTCCATTATACCCAAATGTTACATATCATTCATTAGTCTTGAATAATTTTTGAAATTTTGAGAAATAAACACTCATATGTATTGAATAACCACTATCAATAAACCATTTTTCATTGTTTTTCACATAGTTTGTTCTTTATCTGAATGATCCGTAAATAATATGTTTTCCATTTAATTAATAGCTTTACCTTCTAATTCTAATAATTTACTTTCACTTGAATATTTAAAAGCACTCCTTGTGGACTTCGTTTCTTTATTAGTTTTCGTATAACCATCCTTCTTGAAATATTTCTTTTATGTATTCTAATAATCCTTCTTTTTCAGACAATCATGATTAATGTGTCCCATATTATTACACTCATTTCATCTTAAATTTTTAAAATTTTCCCCGGTAATTTTGTACACGTTGAAGGGTATTCTAAATCCTCTTTTCTTGTTATAGAATTTTTTTTATTTTTATAATGTTTTAAATATCATAATTTGATCCAAATTTCTTGGGGATTATTCTTCTTCAGATGTTTTAGAGATTTTTTTTCTTTTGTTCTTCCTTCCATCATTAGAATTTGAAACCTTCATGGAAAAATTATATTTCAAAACATTTTGTTATCTCATACCTCATCTTATATTTCATCTTAATAAATCATGAGAGTTCCAATGATATATTTTATCTTAAATATTTTTATCTCTATATAATATCATATAATAGTTGATATTCCACTCCACTTTGGTGGTAATACTCTAAGAACATTCAACATTTGTTCTAGATTAGTGATAGGTTCTCCAATAAGAACAATTTTTTTAACAACCTCATTGATCCTTCCATTCAGTTGATTAATTATCTCCCATTCATCCATTTTAAATGTATATAACTTAATCTTGGTAGTATCATGTATATGATCAATCACATTTTTGGTACCTTCATATAAAATTCCAATAGTGTTCCACATTTCAAGTGTTTTTGGACATTGAGAAACTCTATTGAACTCAACTGATCCTAATATGAAGATTATCACATTCATAACATTGGACTTAATATAAAAAATTTCTATAACTATACCATCCTATGTTTTAGGTTCTATGATAGGAATTTACTATGTATTTTCTACATTGAGATAAACATTCAAGCCAATATTCTTAAGATAGATGGTCATCTTCGCCTTCTAGAAACCATAATTTTTACAATTAATGTATGGTACTCTAACCACTCGAATGACTTCTATGTTATTAGACATGGTAATGATTGGAAAATATACCTTTGGACTTTGACCTTTGAATGTTTTTAAATCAAGAGTTGAAATCCCTCATACAAATTATATCCCAGATAATGGCTAAATGAACACTCAAGAGGGGGGTAAATTGAGTTCCTTAAAATTTTCTTTAAAAAAACCTCCCTCTTCAAGATATATTACTTCTGATATTTTTCTAAATAATGATAGGTTGTAGAAACATAAATATTAAGGAATGAAATTGAACACAATATATTTATGGTTGTTATGGGAATAGAAATCCCCTATTCCACTCGACCAATACTCTACTCCACTATATTTATGCTTTAAACTATAACAGCCCTTCTATTAGGGGATCCTAGATGAGTAAAAGTAGTTTTCACTTAATACACTGTCCTAAGGGATCTCATTATACATCTCTCATTATAATACCTATACACAGTATTAATACACACTATTATAAGGAGTTTAAATAAATTTTAATGAATAATCATTGAAAGAAATAGTTTCAACCCAAAATTTCAAGTAGCAAGAGATATTAGTTGAAGAATCATCTTTATAATATGATAGTATTCAAAATGTTGCTTTAATGATTTTTAGTGTAGCTGATAGAACTGGTAATCATAGCATGAGTGTTTATATTTGATCATTTATATGTACATGCATTCAAGGAATTCATGTGTATGAGCGTTCTAATCATTCTTCACATTCTTCTATTTCAAATTTGTTGTCTCTTTTCATGTAATAACAGACTTTTCCTTTTATATCTCATTATGAACATAAGAAAAATAAATTCATAATGGTCAAGAAATAAAAACATTGAGAACTTGATAAAATACTATATAAAGGACATGTGTCCACTAATTCTAAATAAATAAATTACTTTTGTGGTCGTGATGTCTTGAATCTTCTCATTCTTCAAATCTTTCCATTCATGGAAAAGCCTATACATATCAATATTTCCTTAAATCGATAATACATTTTCTAATACGCTCTAAAATCATAAAATTAATTATCAAGAGATTATAAAATTAATCATGAAATTTTATATAACAACTAGATCATCATATGACATTAAACTAACAGTATTGTTCATCATAAGAAAACATCCTAAGACACTTCATAAGATAAAATGTGGTTTCATCTTCTTCCTATGATAAACTCGATTCAATTTTGCATTAGATAATTTTTCATCATTACATAGATATGTTAAGTAGTTGTGATACCTAGATTTCATAACTTCCCTGACTCTCATGAGTAAATATTTTATAAATATTATTTTCATAAGATAACATCTTCTCATATTTCAATTCATCCTAAATCATCTAAGTTGATCATTCAGCTACTTAAACATTATATTCATAATATAAAGTCTTATGTGGTTTAATAAACTTACAAAACTTTCTAATTATAAGTAGATGAAAATATTATTTTATTTTCATAAGATAAATAACTTTTTCATGGATTGAATACTTCAGTCGACATAAGATAAACTCTTCTAATCTATTTCCTGAAACATATAAGATATCATTTTTTGAATAAAATTTGGGATTATTTGAATCATAAAAACATATAAAATCTATAACATGTTGGGAGAAAATATTTCAAACAATTTATACATATATATAAATAAATTAACAATTATTTAATTTTTAATCAATGTTAAATAATATTAAATACATTTTATTATTAAAAACAATTTTTTAACAAATAAGGTTTTTTTAAACATTATATGTTTTAATTAAAAATTTATTTTTTGAATATTTAGAAATTGAATAATATTAAATGGATTCAAATTTTATATTCATCACTTTAAAGTTTTTTAATAATTTTTATCTTTTATTTTGAGTAATAAAATAATTTTAATGTTTATATTTTAATAAAGATTAATAAGTGTTAAAATTGATAATCCAATGTGGAGTGAATTTTACTAAAATAATTAAAACATATACCTTCTAGAATTAATTTTTGAGTTTGAAAATTGATATAGAAAACTCTGACCAATATTTCCCCAACTAAGTCACATAACTCTGATGTAATTCTATTCTAACCTCTTACTAAAAATTATTTTCCTAAGATGTTTCCCTTATTTTCACTTATAAAAGGAGATCACTTTCACTTATTTAATAAAAAACCCCTATTCTTAAATTAACATGAATAATTGACCAATTTACATCTTATATATACCCTCAACATGTTTCTCAACCTATATCCACCTAAAATTTCTTCAAGTCCTTCATTTTTCTAGGACACTGTAAGTGAAGATCAAAATTCTCAATGTCAGTATTACTTGCCCTTTAACTTCATTTATTTATAATTCTCACCCACCTCATCAAAACCCATTATAACCATGTTTATATAATTAAAAAATTATAAATAAGATAGTTAAATGTTATTATATTTATAGTATAACCTTTATTTATTCCCCACCGATTCAATCAAAAAATGAAAACATTGCATGTGTTAGTGTGAGGACTACTACCTCTATAAACAACATGTTTCATTTTTCATCAACAAATTTTAATTATGGTTCTTAAAATGAGTTTAGTTAATATATATTTTACTTATTTAATTATTTATATTATTAAAATATAAATTATCTACTATAAAAGTGATATTATCAATAAGCGGTCATTGTAAAACTAATAGCCTAACTGAACATACCAAGAATAAACATTTATTAATTTATGCATGATAAATGATTTTTAATTTCAATTATTATTATCCCAATTCCTAGTTTTGATTTATAACCTTAACAACATCTAATAATTTAGTTATACTTTTTTGATAATGATATTATAACAAAATATCTCTTTAGTAGCCATACTCAAACATAGATTGTAACATGTTCTAGTTGGGTTGGTTTAACTGCCTACATGAACAATGTAATAAATTTATATTAAGGATTTATATGAAATTTGATGAAGTATATTAATAATTAAATAATTCTTTTTTAGTTCTATAATTATAATATAAAAATTTAACTCATTAATTAAGACAACGTCATACATTCATTATAAATTACCAAAACAAGAGCATAATCGACTACATCATCAGGAATACTAACTAAAATACTTATAAAATGAAATTATAATATAATGAATAATTATAAAACATAAATTATAGTACCATTTATGATATGGTAATGCTGAAATTTTGGATTAGAATGAAGAACAACACCACTATTATGAAACTACTTCGAAACAATCAAGATTACTTACAAACAATTTTGAAAATAGATAGCTAATATAAATAGAGAGAATAATTATAAATGAATAGTATAAAATATGTGGATATGAAATTGGTTCTGAAATATGTGACTTGGATACTTATTTTTTATACATAATATTCAGGTTCTATAGTGTAAATTCAAGAATTATGGTAAGGGGTTCTTTTCCCAAAAATATATTTTCTTAAGATATATTTCATATTGTGAACCATGATATATTTTATAATGTGTAATTATATCATAATGAATTTATATTACCATATTAATGTAATATATGGGATCGTAATATCCGTAGAATGTTCTTCATTTAAATGTACTTAAATTCAAAAGATTTCGAAGTTGTAATGGTTTTTGTTAACTCAACAAAATTTGTTGAGATATAATTATTCTTCTTGAACATAATTCTTAAAAATTTAGTTTCTTATAACCTAAGATTTTATTTACTAGTACATTCAATTAATTTTTGGGGAGAATGATTTTTTAATTAAATGATTTTACCTCGATCAATTTATCTTTCAAAATGCGTATCATTTTTTATAATAATTTTCATCCTCCTTAACGTTGGTTTCCCCTCCTTGTCTATATTTTTCTTTAACTCCATTATTATCATTTGTAATTTCAAAAATAATTATTCATTATCCCTTGTGACCTAAATAATTACATTATTATCTTTTAAAAAGAAATTAATGTTACATTTTGTACAATGTGAGTTTTCATAAATGTATTGAAAAATATTACAAAAATGGTTACCATCCTTAAAAAATAAAATGTTTTATCTTCCACCTCACATTCTATTTGATAAAATTTATATATTTTAAAAGATTTTTTATAGAAGTTTCATTTTAAAAATTAAAATTTACCAAAAAATTCACTTCACCTTTTTGAAAATAAATTTTCAAAGTGACGTATAACTTCAACTTTTTACGATAATGTTAAAAATGTTCTCTAAATTATATTTCTTTTTTGTTTTTATTCTATTTGAATACATATTTCCACTATATTAAACAATTTCAATTAAAATTACTCTATATTCTATCATGGTTTATAAAAGAAATTATTATGCATCCATTTATAAAAAATAAATATTTTCAGATGGTTAAGGACATTTTTTATTTCCAATTAACTTATATTAATTATTTGAGAAAGTATATTTTATATTTGTAACCTAACTCCAAAATCCTAGAGTTAGTTTCTACTTTATTAAATTGGTACTAGATGTAGGGAATCGTGTCCATAAATAGTGATTAATTTAGTAAGATTGTTAAACTAGGTACATAATTTAAATTCACATTATATATTAAAAATAAAATACATAAATTGTTTTCTTTGGGAACATAGCTATTACACTTATCATAACCATACACAATGATTATAAAATATTCATTAACATCATGAGGAAAATAAAACATAAAAAAGGGGTGAGATTAAATTCTTAGTAAGTTTTAAGTATAATTTAATCTATCATGAATCAATAAGCATAATCAACATAGAAAGGTAAATTACATAAAACTCATTCTATTTAATAAGTAAGTTAAACATGATATGGAAGGAGTAAGTAATGATCATATAATTCCATATACGTAATCATGTGATCTTAAAGCATTTCTATGGATATTGTAACTAATAAAATAATCAAATGGACATAAATTACTAAAATACTAATGAGTTAACACATAATGATAGACATCATAAACAAGTCACTGAGTCCTCGTGCTAATACATCTTACATAAATAGATCACACATCATCTAATGCCCAAGTTGGTTTTTCTTATTAGACCTAACGATGCATTGAGGGGCTATAACATTCCCTTCCCATCATATACTTCGTTCAATGCATTCCTCATATAAAAGGGTTGATTCATAATCAACATAAAAATTCAAATTGAAACTAACATATGAAATGAAAATAATTACCTCAGTCCATAAACATAACTATAACTAATACAAAGTAATATAAAGAACTGTATTAAAATAGCACATCTCCAATGAAACTAATCTTAAATCATCCAATAAAATTTTCTAAATGGTACCAAAATTTAATAAAATCTGTAAACAATAAAATTTAAAAAATTATGTTGAATTATATGAAATACATTAAAAATATGATTAGAAATGTTTTGATGAAAATACCCTCTTCTCTTTGAAATCACTTATTTTTAAAAACTGCACACATATAAAATAAATTTAATTCATTGAATATGAACTTGTAAAATCATAAATTAAGATTCAAGTAATTTATGAATCATGAATTAGAGAAAAGTTCATCATGTATTATAAGTTAAGAAACATTCCTTCTATATTTTTATTGGGAAAAGTCACAAAGTACCTCATTCGGAAAAAGACATAAAGATTCCTTTCAAACCATTTTTTTAATTAAAACATCGGTAAAAATGATTTTAAAATTTTTCAAGAGAATAGTAAAAACCTTTTGAATTTTTTATAAAACTTGTACTGGGAAGATAAATATTCACCAGTAGAAACATAAACATAAACAATCCCAAATAATGATGATATTATGAAATAAACCCTTACCACATTGGTAATATTTGAATCATAATACCCATAAAATAATTATCTACAAATTATCCTTTTAATAACAATAAGATAAATATAATCATGATATAACATGTTAAAGGAGAATTATACGCACCAAATAAAATAAATTAGCATAAAATATGGCATATGTCTCACAAAAGTAAAAGTGAGATGAGAACCCCTTGCCTCACTCTTCCATTTAGTTGTGAATACTTTAACCTTATGTATAATGATTTCAAAAAAGATATTAATTTAATAAATAACCATATTAATATTTATAACATATTATAATATTCCTTTATAACATATTACCACGTTTTCATTAATAATATTTCATTATTTTCATTGTTTCAAGTGTTAATTACATTATTTGATCAGGATTGTTTTATAATGAAAGTCTTAGTTATATTGAATAGGTTAAAGATAATTCATTTGAAGAATTATATTAATTTTATCAATAAAATATTTAATCATTTAATACATTTTCATAACCATTATTCAAATTTGGATATGGAAAATGATTCACATCGCCTCATAGAGATGGTAGGTCATACGTATGCACGAGTTATGGTATCAATTCATTAATGGTGAATGGGTAGATAAATGGATGATATATTAATTATAAAAAATAAATATAATGTCCTATGTATCATTTATATCCATTATTTACATTATTATAACCATAAAAAAAATTATTGATGAAAAATGAGGTACACTGCTATGTGGAAACAACAAGTTGTACGTATGCATTCGCGGTGCATTCATTTTTGATTGGACTAATAAAAGGTGGAATGTGGTTATATCATTATTATAATAACATATTAAAAAATATATTATACTATATTATGTAATTAATGATTGAAAATCATATGAAGAGGTATTATAAGATCAAATAAACTAGAAATAGTCGGTAAAGACGATTACCTCTTATTCGATGGATTCCCTTTAAATATCCTCTTAAGGGGCCTATGATTGATAATTCTTTTGGAAAAACCTATAAAAAAGGATTAGGATGTTAATAAGAGTATTTATTATGGTTTGGATGAGATATATGACTCAATTTAGTGTAAATCGGACAAGGAAGGGGTACCCTTTTATAATTGAGGTGAGAGACACTTTTGGAGTTTCTCAAAATATTAACACACAATAAGACTAATCTAGAGAAAAATGCTTCCAAATGGACTATAAATTCACATGGTATAAAATTTTTGACCATATATAATCCATTTTTTTCTTATTTATGTTTTTTATGTGTTTTAAATAATTTAATAAAATATTAATCCCATAAAATATAATTATTGTTAATTTTGATTCTATTAATTATTTTGACTTTAAAAGCATAAAAATAATAATTAAAACACTATTTTATTATATCCCAAAAATTTCATTGTTATCTATAAAAATTTTATATCACCTTAAATATCTAAAATTGTTTTACTTATAATATTTTCTATATCATTTATTTAGTTTTTATTTTAATTAAATTAATATAGCATTTCCATTACACAAGAATATAAGGTAATTATATAATTTATCAGAAAAATAAAATTATATCCTAGATATTTGT
This sequence comes from Viscum album, assembly GCA_963277665.1. Classification (NCBI taxonomy): domain Eukaryota; kingdom Viridiplantae; phylum Streptophyta; class Magnoliopsida; order Santalales; family Viscaceae; genus Viscum; species Viscum album. The sequence goes on along the minus strand of OY728142.1, from coordinate 1,280,508,319 downwards.
TTATTAGGTTTTAAATATACATTTATATTTGTTAAATATTTATTTTAACTCACATATATATCACCGAAACACATTTAATGTGGTATTTTGACTTTTTTGGTCTTACACAACCAGTGCACAAGAATTTGGATAATCTACTGGTTACATGACAATAGAATTATTATATGGCCATAAATATCATAAATAATAATTAATATTTAATTTCCATGTATATTAAGGACTTATCTCAATCCAATGTTTTTTAGGATATCAAATTTGGCTTTTCCAGTGTTACACAAGAGCTATGTTAGCATTGAAATAGATTTTCATTGTTAATATGGAACAAATTATAATTTATATGATTTTAATTATTTATTAATTATAATTATATTGTTTCAAAAACTTAATCATTCCATAAGTTTCATACATTATTCCTATGTCTTGGCTACATCCTAAAATATATCGTATCTTTTAAAAATAGTATTTTTTACTATTCATTAAAAATGTAACTTCATGAGAAAAGTATAAAAAGAAAGTAAACCTAGGATAAATCAATATTGATAAACCCAAATATAAATTCCATTTCATGAAATTAAATTCCTACAAGTTATATAAATTAATTTTAAAATAAGTGTGCAAAACACGATGAAAACTGCTTTTTAGAAGAAAATAATGCATTTTTTTAAATGCCTATTTTTGAATAAAAATTATTTTATACCAAATTAAATTATAAAATTGATTTCAATTAAAAAAATTAAATATTAATATTATAATATAAATAATCTCTCTATGAAACTATTTTAAAATGAAAATTAAACATTGTAAATCGTTGAAACAAAGAAATAATTTTCAAAAAAAAATTAGTGTTTTCATTATTCACTGAAAAATAAATCCTTTCATAGAAATCCAAAAAATTAAAACTAGGATAATTTTGGTATGATTTATTAAAAATAATAATTTTTTTTTGAAATAAAATTTATAGAAGTTGAAAATATTTATTTTAATATTCACTCAAAAAATAAGAAAACCTGTTTTTCAATAAAACATGTTTATGAATCATAAAATAGAATCACTATAAATTGAGTACATATTTAAAAATTAATTAATAAATTAATTTGAATTTTTTAGTTATATTATATATATATTTAGTAATTTGGTTGATACTATTGGAAATTTTATAATGGTCATATATAAATAATGATATTTTGGGGTTTATTTAAGCTCATGGGTGCATGTTGTATGCAATATAGAAGATAGTGTTATTTTAAAATATCAGGTTGTAACATTTTCCATCTATGTAAAAACCATCTATTTAATCCTATAATATTCGCTTATTATACTATTCACCTTTTTCCCTGGATGGATGTTTCACATGTTCTGGATTATCATGTAACCCATTTTTTTCGTTGTTCAATTATGCTTAATGTTATTATGTATGATTTCATTATATTGAACACATAATGTTAGATATATGAAGGGTGATCTATGATGGTGCTCTAATTAATTGGTTAACGAATTAATATCTATATATGACATGTTTGCGAAACCTTGGAAGCATTTTTTGGTAATTTTTTAGATACCTTGGAGAATAAACATGGTAATATTCTTTTATGACACCTTAGTGATGAACTTTAGTGATACGATTAAGAATGTATAATTTATATATTTAAGCCATATTTTTTAGTTATGAACCATGTACTTATATCACATTATGAATCACATTATTATATTCCTGTTCTTATGCTCAAATTATTATGTTATACCCCAAATCTTACCCATGATATATTATTATTCCATTATTTATCCCTTACTAACAATTGGATTTCAACACTTTCTTATGAGTTTATTTCCCCAATTTATATGGAAAAGTAATATATATGATGTGTATAGAATATTATCATGTGTGGATAATTTTTGGGAGATGTTGAAAACCTTTTATAGATAAAATATTAGCTTATATAGTGTAAACAATGTTCGTTATTTATAAAATACAAGGGTTTTGTTAGTTAATGTTTTGTCCTAACTCGATAAAACTATAAACCTAAAAGGCCTTGTGAATTAATTGTAGTAAAATATTTTCATTAATTCATGAAATTTAGATGATTACATTGTGGGTAATAATAGTTGGTATCCTAGAATAATTTAGATAACTTTTGAGTTTATCTTGTTAGTTGAGGATAATTTAATGGTTGATAAGTTAAGGGTGATCATAATTTAATTAGTATAGATAACCCTTAATGTTTTTTAAGGTAATATTGAATATATTTTTTGATTACGATAATGTAAACTTAATCAAAACCCTTGAAATAATTCTATGGGATATGTAGAAGTATAGTATAACATCCCAATGTTTTGGTAAAATAAATACAATTTTATTCTCCAAGAAATTGCATCACAATATGGATATAGGAAAATGTATGTGGTTGTGGAAAATATTCATCTATGGATAATCACCCTAAAAATGATGTTTTAGTATTAAATAAATCTTTAATATGATGTAATATGAGTGGTCCTAATACTACACACCTTTATATAAACTCTTGGGGGATATGCTTAGGTTAGTCACATTATATTTATAATCCATTATGAAGGATTTATCTCTCAATTACATTAATTATTTAGGTTAAAGTATATGATAAAATAAAACATAAAGAAATATAGATTTAACCCAGAGTGATTTAGGATGAACTGAAAGCTAATGTAATAAGTTTTAAGAATAATACATTTTGAGGTTAAAATTTTCATGTTACAATAATTATCTTATGGTGTTAATTCCTTATCAAACATTTTAGCTTTTTTTGGTTTTAGTAATGGATTAATCCTGAAGAAATCACTTTAATGATTGGTACAATGGATAATACACAGATATTCCCAATATGAAACCAAATGAGATAATAACTAAATTGAAAAATATTGTGATTATATTAAAAAATTTATCAATAATTATGAATAAAAATGTGAACAGAGTTGAATTAATAAACAATCCAAATATTAGATGTATGATGTTTTCTGGAAGTTCAAGTAATATATATGATGACGGAAAGAAGATTCAATTTTTTCAATGTCAAAAATACCTGAATAGTCACCAAGGAGAATTCTTTACGAAAACTATGAGATGTTTTATGTGTGGAAGAAGGGATATAGAAACTAGTTTCCAAGGAAATTTTTTGAAATTGGTTATTAAAATGAAAGTGAAATTTGTGTTTCCTAGTCAAATATAATATATTATGGTATAAAACAAATTTAAAAATATATATTGAGTTATTACTATATTTTAGATACAATTAAATAATTTTATTAGTGAATGTTAATTGAAATTATAGGGATTAAATTTATTCAGGATAGGATAATGTAATCCCTTGAGATTTAAATTATATATTTTCTGTTAAAACCTAATATGTTTACTAACACCCTTTACATGAAACACTGAACAAAAATGAATCATGAAATTTTTTGAAACTGTTAAAATACAATCATCGAATTTGTTGGTAAATATTGAGATAAATAAATTATGAGATATATTTAGAAATTAAAATAAATATATATTTTAATATTAAATAATTTATAAAATTCCATTAATATAGTTTAATAAAAAACAATATCACTTTATCTACAAAAATATATTTTCTTAAAAATTTATTTTACATGCACTATGATGTTAATTATATAATTCATGTATAATAGTTTAAATAGAAATTATTAATAATATATAAAATAGAATATGTAAAAATCCAACCAATATTTATAAATATTCATGTAATAAATTTATTTTATGCTTGGACAATACATTGTTTTTTTAAATTTTTTTATGTGTTATGTGGGATTATATTAAAAAAACTATAAATTTTATAATTTGAATCATTTAAAATAATATGAATATTTAATTATTAATTTTCAAATTATATAATGGGGCTAATTTCTTTCATATACATACAATTCAGTTACTAAGGTGAACATTATTTACCACATTAAAACAGTTTTTTTAATAATGGTACTTTTCGAAATATTTTGTATTTATAAATTAAATGGATATATTTTTAAAAAAGTTATAATATATTTTTAAACAAATATTAATATAAATTGATACTCATATAATTTTTAATCGATGTTAAATGATATTAATAATGCTTAATGATCAAAAAAATTATAAAAACTATTTTTCAACACATTATATTTTTTAATATAAAATTTATTTTCTCCTATTTAGAAATTGAATCAGATTAAATTGAGTAAAAATTAGAATTTAGAATGCCTAAATTTTTAATTTTCATCTTATATTTTTAGTAACAAGAAATTTCCATGGTTATGTTTTATTCAAGATTAATAAGTGTTCAAATCGATATTCTAATGTGGATCAAATTTTATAAATTTAATTTGACACTTAGACCTTTTAGAATACATTTTTTAGATTTATAGTACATTCATAAACATATCACAAAAATTTCCCAACCTAAATATCCTAACTCACTTGAAATTACATTCTTACACCTTACCAAACATTCTTTTCCAGAACAATTCACACTTCTTTACCAATAAATAGAGCTCTGGTCCACCCATTTCAATCCACACCCCAAGTTCAAATTTACAAATAACATTTTCTTAATTTACTTTTTTTAGAGACCTATTAACTTTTATTCAACCTATAACCTCAAAAAAAATTATTTTGTTCTTTTATTTCCAAATGTTACATCAAGAGAAGATCAAAATTCTCAATGTAAGTATTTCTTACCCATTATCATCATTTATTTATACTTATCATTCACCCTACTCTAGAACCATTAAATATGTATTTATATAATGTGATATTTAGAAATTATAATGTGAAATTTTATTATATTTATGGTATAACCATTATAAATTACCATCTCATTCAATAAAAAATGAAAATGTTTCTCATGTGTGTGTGTAGACTACAACCTCCATGAACAACGCATTTATCTTTTCTTCACCACCATGAATGGATAGATCTATAAATGGGATTAGTGAGTAGATATGTTAATTATTTCATTATTTATATTCTATAAGTACAAATGCAGCATAATATAAGTAATATTATAAATAAACGATCATTATAAAACCAACTGCATAAAAAACATACTAAGGGGAAATTGAATTTATTTATAAGTGAAAAAAAATTATTTATCTTTATATAACATTGAAAATTTATTATTCATCACCTTAATAAATTCTGAATAACATCATTATAATTTTATGATAATGATATAATAACAAAATAATCACTTATATAACCATGATCAAGAATAGATTGTATCATGTTCTTCTTGGGTTGGTTTAACCACCTATAATAAAAATGTTATAAATTTATTTCAAATATAGATTTTGAAACTTAAAATTTTATATTAATATGTAAATATATTTAATTGTTCTTTAATGGAAATAAAAACATTTAACCCATTAATTAAGACAACGTTGTTCATTCATTATAAGCTACCAAAACAATCTCGTCACCGACTCCATTATCAAAAATAATAACTAAAATGCTTATGAAATAAAATTATAAAATTGAAATTAATTATAAAACATAAATTATGGTACCTTTTTTGTAATTTTAATTCTTAAAATTTGGATAATAATGAAGAAAAATACTACTATTATGAAACTAGTTCAAAATAATCGAGATTTTTCACACCCGATATTAAAATTTCATAAATAATATAAATGTAGAGAATAATTATAAAAAAATTTATAAAATTTTATGAAAATGAAAAAGTTTCTTAAATATGTGATTAAGATAGATATTTTTGTTATATGACAGATTCAAGTGCTTTTGTGGATAGTCATGAATTAATGGGAGGGTTTCTTTGTCTCAAATTCAATTTCATGAGAAATATTTCATATTGATAACCATTATATATTTTATATTCTGTGATTACTTCCGAATTAATATATTTTACTACATTATTGTAATCCATGGGGTCTGAAAATCCATATTTTTTTCATTAAATTTCCTTTTATTTAAATGGTACTAAAGTTGAAAATGTTTCTTTAAATTAAACTCCATTCATTGATTTATAATATCATTATTGATCTTATATCCTTAAATTATGATTTCTTATAACATAATTTTTTATTTCATGGTAAATTCACTTAATATTTAGATAGAATAAATTTTTAATTCAAATATTTTACCTTGATTAATTTCTTCCTCAAGAAATGTATCATTATTAGGAATAATTCACATCTTCATTAACAATGATTTCCCCTCCATGTTTATATTTTCCTATCCCATCCTTTTTATCCTTTTTATTTGGAAACATAATTATATTTTATCCCATGATACCTTCAAAATTCTATTCATAAATTTTAAAAATATTTTTTTACTCTTTTTACTATGTGGTTTTATTAAAAAAATTATTTGAAAATAATTAAAAAATATTCCAAAAACATTAAAAGTAAAATGTTTTATCTTTAAACCAAAATATATATTTTTAAACCTTTATATATTTTAAAGGATCTATTATTCATGTTTATTTTTCAAAATTAAATGTTTCTAAATAAAATTTACTTCACCTTTTTGAAAATAACATTTGAAAGTGACCCATAAAATCATATTTTTATGATAATGTTTAAAAAGTTATAAAATATATTTTAATGTTTTTTCCATGTGAACACATATTTCCACTATATTTTACTTTTTCTTTAAAAATTCCTCTTTACACTTTCAAGGATTATTAAAGGAATACTTACTCACCTATTTTTATAAAATAAATTCTTTCCAATTGTAAAGGATACTTCATATTTCCAAATAAAATTTCTTAATTTTACTACAAGAGTATATTCCATATATTTCAAGAACCATTGTTCATTTATATGATATTTTTTAAATATTCCATCCACCTACTTTCTCTAGATGTTTTATTCTAATTTTTACATTATCAAGTAAAAGATTTATTTCTTGGGTTAATTATTATTTGATGGAATTATGTATTATTTCCTTATATGGAACACATAATGTTAGACAAAAAAAGGATTCTATTAGATAACTCTCAAATGAATTGGTTATATAATTAATATTTATAGATTACATGTTTATGATACCTTAGAAACATGTCTTTATATTGTTTTCTGATACCTCTATTAAAAACCTTGGTAATATAAAGAGTGTGCCCTCATAGCGCTCTAGTGAATTGGGTAAAGAATTTATCTCTAGAGATGGAATGCTTATGTTACATTAGAAGCATTCGTTTGAAATTTTTATGATACATTGTGAATAAAATTAGTAATATTATTTTATGACACGTTGTGACTAAATTTAGTGATATGCATATAAATGTATCATGTTTATATTAAATTTTAATTTCTAAGTTATATTTTATGTACATTTTATTATATCATTCCATATGTTATTATCTTCATGTTCTTATGATCATATTTGTAAGTTATACTCAAAGGAATACCCATGATATGTTTGGATTTCTTTATTAATCCTTTATAGAGCATCTGATCACACTCATTTATTATATTTTCACTTCCTGGTATTATAAATAAAAGTAATACATATGATATATCTATAGGAGTATCATGTTTTTTGAATTATTAGAAGATATTGAATATTTTATATAAATTAAGAAGCGTCTTATATAGTGGGAATAATTTATATTAGTTAAAATATACAAGGGTTTTGTAGTTAATGTTTTTTCCTAACTCTATAAAACACTAATCATTAACGGTCTTGGGAATTCATTATAGTGAATTATTTTCATTATATCATGTAATTTATATAGTCACATTATATTTTTTCACATTATTCCAACCAATTACTTTGTCACTTGGAATCATCAACCAAAATCATTCATGGTTCCCCAATAAAATCTCCATAACCAATTTTATTATACCCCACTTATTTTGTAGGAATAATTATCCCATATGGTGGTATCACATGCCACTAATGGTCATCATCTGTAATGTATCCCTTTCATTAAACATATGTTCAACACCATCACCCATATTTCCCCTAACTACAGAGTTTATACCCATAATAAGTGGAGAAAACCACCTCATGGGACTTTTCATGTCTGAATATTTTGGGGATTGTGTGTATCCAACTTTAGTTGATCATAAGGATACATCTGGAGGGGGTAGTTCTAGATGTTATTTAATTCATTAAGTTGGTGACATCGACAATAGTTTTTTACTTCATCTTTCTAGAGTGTAGTTTCAGGAATGAGGTTGTATATATGGATTTTTTCTAATGTGCATGGAATAGGAGGTGTAATTCAAGAATTTTTAGTTTTTACTTTTGAAAGATGGGGATTTTTATTTCTTCTATGCTTTATATTTTACTTGAGGTGAAGATCACATTGAATATTGTTATAGGAGATTATTGGTGGGAAAATGGATTGGATGGACTCATACACTTTTGGATGGTCAATGAAAATTGATGACTAGATGATACTATATCTATATAGATAGTGGGTCCCTATTATGTAAGGGATGATATATATAGATATTACTTGTCATTAGTAATCCATAAAGACTTATAAGTACCTAAGTTATAAATATTTCTTTCTAGAAAAATGAAACAATGTAATTTTTCTCTTATGGATGTAGGAATATCAGTATGAACCATTTAAAACCAATGTGTTATTATATTTACATCATTTAATTTACATTACATGAATTTTTTATTTCTTTATGTGAATATGTTTTAAGTGAGGTTATCATATTAGTGTTTTAATTTGAGTGAATGATTTTTTACCATGTTCGAAAACATTATGTTGGGAGAGTTCCTTCCAGAATTAGATTCCACCAAGTGATTATAGAATAACTACTTTTCATTTTATTTTGTAAGGAATGTTTGGTTGGAGGGATTATAAAAAATTATCAATGTGAAGGTTCTCATAAGGCTCAACAATTCACTCTATTTTTTATATAGAATGTTTTAGACGCGTTTCAAATTTCAGTGGGATTTTTTTAAGGATGGTTTTATAAGAAAGACAGGTTTCAAAAGATATATTTGATGGAAGATATTTTAAATAATATAAAATTTAGAAAATAAATTACATTCGAAATGATCATGAGTTTATTATAAAGGGTTTTAAATAAAAATCAATAGAAAATGTGAATGGGAAAATCTAGATCTAAAAGAACATGGTTTCCTATAAATATCTTTAGTCTAGAATGTTTATTTAAACACTTGGGAGAAGAAAACTACTTAAATTTTGATGGAATTACTTGAGAATATATATATACATATATGATAAACCTAAATAATTGAAAATAGTTTGCTTGATACAAAGATAATTCATTATAAGGTTATCAAAATGAATATTGAATTCATATTTGTTAAATTATTTCAACTTAATATGGAGCCAGTCAGAGTCTATAATAGTTAGATTTATAGACGGTTCTTGGGTGATTTTTTTTATCATCCTTACATAAATCATTGGAATCCATTGTTATTACTTTAATTTGTTTAAATTAAATGAATGACTTGGTATTCACTGATATTCAAGACATAATTCTAAATGAGTTCCTCTAAACAAAATTGAGTGAAACAAATTATAGTGATTTACTAAAAATGAAAGGAATGGTATTTCCACCTCATCTGAATAATTTAATGTAATATGAGAGGAAATCATGGGAGAAGAGTAGAAAGAAGTATTATGGAAGTGGGATTACTTGTTAGCATTGTGGTAATAGAGTTAACCTTAAGAAATATTTTCATGAAAGGAATAAAACTTATGGAAGGAATTATTATAGAGAGGTGATTGTGACAAGAGATAGTATTTTTAAAATAATTGTGAGTGTTTATACACAAATGAAATCATGGATCATAGATTCAATAGATTCATTACATTCCACAAGTAAAAAAAATTTGATACCAAATTATGTATCTATAAATTTTTTTATAGGTAATATTGATGATTATTAAGTTCTTAACATTTTTTTAAATGGATTTGTGAATTTTTAGTTGAAGAATGGAATTTTTCTTATATTGAAGGAAGTTTAGCATATTCCATGGCATTAGATAAAAATTATTTTTTTGGTTTAACTTTACGAAGTGGGTTTTTAAATAAGCATTGTAAAAGGATTACAGAAGATTACTTTGGGTTTCTTGTCATAGCTAGGGGTGTGAAATATGGATCATGTATCTAACTAGAAGGTAAGTGGTATATACACACACAGAAATAAAAACTTTTATATTTCATAAATTTGTAATAATAATTACAGACACATTAGTGAGAAAGGTTAAAATATTCTTATATATAGAGTAATAATAAACTTAGATCAATCAAATATTATAAGATATGAAATATTTATACTCGGTAAGTGGTAGAAGGTGTGTTTCATTATTTATAGAAGAACGTATAAATGTCAAAAGCTAGAGTGGGTTCATAAATATGTTTGGGGACCTACCCCTATTAATTCTTATTTAAATCCTAGGTACTTTTTTAACTTTGTTGATGATTTTTCAATAAAATTATGGGTTTAAATTTGAAATATAAGAGTTATGTTTTTGAAATATATTTTAAATAGATGGATATGGTGGAAAGATAAACCATAACTAAGTTTCAATGTATGAGGTCATAAAATGGTTGTTATTTTATCGAATATAGTTTCAAAACTACTGTAGGAAAATAGGAATCTTTTGTGAGAATACTATTCTAGGAACACCTGAAAAATATATAGTAGTTCAGAAAATGAATTAGATATTTATAGGGAGAAAAAGAAATTATGTTTCTACATCTTGTAATGCCTAAGGAATTTTTGTTCAAATATGTAGAAACAACAACTTAATAAAAAAAACCCTTCAGCACCAGTTTGGAAATGGTTAACAAAAGAACTATATCCAAAAAAAGATACTAAAATAGCTCATCTAATATTTTTTGTATGTTTATCCCACATGCATATTGATGAATAATAAAGAGATAATCATAAAGATAACTCTCATCCATATTTCCAATGAGGTTGTGGAGATGAGGATTTTTTCCTTTGGGTTGATGAAAAAAAGAAAGTTTTAAAAATTTATAATCTGATATTAAATATGTATATCTTGTAGAAATATTTAAACCTAAAGGATAATTACGTTAAGAATAAAGATTCAACATCAGTTCAAGTTGATCTGAATGGTGGTTCTATGGGATCACATGTTTTGAAATATTTAGAATCATCTCAATCAAATGAAGATTCCAAAATATTGGAGTTATAAATTCAGGATTAGTTTGATTCATTATGTGTGAATAACACTTGGGATTTAACGAAACTACCACTTGGTATGAACAAACTTGAATATAAGTAGGTATTCTAGTTAAAACAATTAATGGGTGGAAATAAAAGATATAAATCATGGCTAGTTGTGAAATTTATTTAGTGGAAGGATGGTATTGACATCCCTTAGATATTATCTCTAGTATAAAATCATTATACCATATAGACTATTTAATTTTTGTTGTTTCTAGAAAATTTCATATTGAAAAAATGGATATACATATATATATACGGTTTTTATTCCCATGTACTTAGAAGAAGAGATTTATATGAAGCAGCAAATTGGTTTTGTGAAAAATCAAAATTATTGATTGGTGTGAAAGATAAGAAGGATTATTTATGGTTGGAAATAATATCAAAGATGTTGGAATAAAAAAATTATTCCGTAATGGAAGAAAAATGTTTAATATGAAGTGATTTTGATCAGTATTCTTATCGAAAGGATTTTAGTGGAAATTATTTCATAATATTACATTTGTATGTGGATGATATGCTCTTAGTATGCCCGGATATTCAATTTATTGGGATGTTGAATGAGGATCTGTTAGTAAACATTATGATGAAACATCTTGGAAATACAAAGATGATATTGAGAATGGTATTTAACATGATTAGTAAACCAGAATCTTGTTTTCATCATAGAGGGATTACATCCGGACCATCTTTGAGTTATTCAGAATGAGTGAATATAATACGGTTTTAACTATAATCATGGGTATCCTTAATCTATCAAAGGATAATGCACTATAAATGGAAGAATAAAATAATTACATTGATGACTTTCTTATGATTTAATCGTCAAAAGTTTTTTATATGGTATGGAGTGTACATTTCCAGACATTTCTCATGTAGTGGGAATGGTCATTTGGTTTATGGAAAATACCAAAAATCTTCATTAGGATGTTGTTAAATTGACTATTATGTACCTCAATGTAATGGAAGGAACAACTCTATATTTTATAGATGATGTATTATTAATTAGGTTTATTGATGTAGAATTTGAGGTTGATTTTGATTCTTTGAAGAGAACAACTTGATATGTTTACACTTTAGAAGGAACCACGGGGAGTTTTGTGTCTTGGATACAACTAGGGATTTCACTTTCTACAATGAAAGAAGAGTATGTGGTTTTAATGGAATAAATCTATGATATGGTAAGATTCAAAAGATTAGTTGAAGAAATTATATTTATCTATGGCAATGGGTTGTTATTCTTTGATAGTCATAGTGAAATTCATTTGATTAAGAATATAATGTTTCATTTCAGAACTAACTACATTAAGAGAAAGTGACATTATATTTGAAATATACTTAAGAAAAGTGATTTAGATTTATAGAAGGTAGTTGGGAAATGGAGTCCAGGAGATATATTTACCAAGTGTTTTGGACTATATATATTAAGGAAATATAAATCCTCATTTGGTTTTGGGTGAATTGAATAAGGTGGATAAGCATTGTATGTAGTGGAAATAGAAGGATATTTTTAGAAGTTTAAGGTGATGTCATGTTTGTATATGAATCAGTCTTTATGTGGTGTATTGTTCAAATGTGTGAATATTACTTAATTGGACTAAAAGTAGTATTTTAGGAAGTTTTCCACTTCATTGATTTGGTGATAATGATAATGGTTTTTCCCATTAGAATTTCGAAATGATGTTTTTCGAAGGAGGTTGTTTGGAAGGGGTTGTTCTGAGGTTCATAGAATAATAATTTTCATTATAAAAGTTTCATCTTGTACTTCTATAATATAGTTATAGTAATTCCATGATATTTTTAAATATAAAATTATGTTTGATAGAGTATGTGATATGAAACATTGATCCCAAATAAATAATGATTATTTAAATATAGTCATTTAAAGCTAGGTATTAAATTTTTGGATATGAATAGGATTAACTACATTATGAAAGTTATAGCTAAATTTCTTACTCACCATTAATATATTTAAAAGTTATTATTAAAAAATAAATTAATTTTTAATAATATTTTTTTATTCTTCAAAAAATATGTTTTCATCAAAAAATATTTTTTTTTAATTTTTTGAAAAAATATTATAATTAATTTCTAGATAATTTTTAAAATTTATTTGATAAGAATAAATATATTTTATATCAACGTATCAAAATTAACATCGAGTGAAATTTTGGGGTTTTTCAAAAAAAAAATTATTTTTCAAGGAACAGTGGAAAATACCTTTATTTTAACTATCATTTATCATGATAAATTGAGACATTTAAATTTAAAATTATTTTTTTAATAATATTTATGATTATCATAATTATTATGAGTTATATTTAATCAAACTAATTATATTTAAATCATCTTTATACTAGATTTTCAAATAAGTGTTTTTAGTATTGAAAAAATATTTTCCTAAAAACTATTTTAAAATGCATAATGTTTCTCAATTTTAATAAACACTAATGGGGAATGATTTAAATTTTATATATATATATATATATATATTATATAATTATTAATTTAAATTCATATAATTAATATTAATAGTTATAGAGATAATGTAAAATCACCCTTTCCTTCAAAAAAATCATCTTTCGGAAAACTACTTTTCATCAAGCTTGCATGTTTTATATAAAATTAAACTAATTATATGAATTTAGTTTTCTAAAATGGATTCCACAATTATAATCATCATAATTATTATTATTTATTAAGGTTAACTTATGTTTTGGAAAATATGAATAGTAGTCGTAGTAAATATTTATTACCTTAGTAAAAGTAAAATATGTTAATTAGAGGTAAATTTATAATAAAAAAAATTTAACAAAGTAAAAAAGGGTAACCCTAATAGTATGAATATGTATATTTCCTTTTAAATTATATAATTATTATATTTATTCCTTATTGTTTCTAATTTATAAATTACTACGTAATAATTTTGATAAAAAAAAGTTTTCAATACGACAAAAATCAAATTATATTTTTTTGTAATATGAAATTTCAATTAAGACATTCATTTTTTAAGAATTATTTAATTTTAAAAATAAATAATATTTTATTAAAAAATTAAATTTAATAATTTATAGTGAATATATAATATAATATAAATTCTACGAAGTCAGATGTAATTGTTATAAGGGTTTGAAAACTTTTATCATCGAGAAAACCATCATTTCTCAATAAAAATATATTATTATTTTAATAATAAAAATTCACATATTTAGAAAAAAAATTAATTAAATATTATTTTTTGAATCTTCTTTTCAAAATTATCCAATGGTAAATTTTTCATAATTTCTTAAGAGAGTTAAATTTTCAGGTAAAAATTAAATACAGTGCGAATATACAGTGTGTATTATGACATAATAATGACCCAAAATTGATGTAATATATGATATAAGGGCTATAAAATACTAAATAAATGTTATACCTATAAAATAATTTAGTTTTTACATAATTTGATAAATTTTATAAATCCTTTATGAATTATTCAAAACATATATTATATTTTATGGTTTTAAAATCATTTATTTATGAACATGACTCACTTACACATCACAATGTTTGATATTTTAATGGGTCTGGTAATTTGAGTTATAAAATAATCAAAAAATAATCTTATTTTCCATAAAAATGAATAAACCATAGTAATATTTTTTATATGATTTTTTATTATATTGAGTAAAAAATACATGCTTAGAAAATAATAAGGAACTCTCCTATCTTATCCTATATGAAGCCACCCAAGATCGCATTTCTCTTCACTCAAAAACCTTAGAGCACATATATTCTTTTTCATACACTTTCTATATTCTTCCCAAGGTTCCCCTAATCTCTCAAGAAGCTCCTCCCAATATTTTTTAATTGCCCTCCCATGGTAAGGGATCTCCCTCTCTTCTTTTTATTCAACCACATCTTTAATGTTATTCCTATTAATTTCCATTTTCTATTGTTTGGGTATGTATTTCTACATCACTCATACCATAATTTTTCTTTCCATGAGATTAGATACCACTTTAACTCACATTAATCCCACCCATGTTCCTTTATGTATTCATGTTATACTGTCAAAATTGTATTGTGATTTTCCATAGAAAATATTAGGGACCTCTCCCTATTATTTTAAAATCAATAACCTTCATTATATTTAGATTATTTAATATATTTTTTTGTTTTTTCGTAAATTTATGAAGATACCACTACTATAATATTTATTTTCTGACAATAAATATGATTTATCCTCTCTCATTATTACATTTACCTAAGTTGTTACTATGCCAAAATTTAGTACGGGGTCATCTCATTCTCATATTTATTCAATAATATTATTCATTTTATGTTTTTTATTAACAATTAATAATGTTGGTATATTTTTTAACACATCCCTATTACAATCCATTTTATTTGAAAATGATGATATACCTTTTTATAACTCATTAGACCATTTTATAATCCTTTATATACTAACATTATGTTGTCGAAATTTCACTATGATTTCTCGATGCAAAACCTTTTTATTGTGAATACCATCACTATTTGCACTCAAGGTTATTAAACTAGTTATAAATATACTTAGTTTATTTGGGGATTCCATGAATATAACCCACAATCCTAAATTTTGGGATTAAATTTGATTTAATATATTCTTATGTTATATGATCTATGTGTATCACTTATGCATGTACATGATTTGATTATTATGGGTACTCCCAGATCGTACTCAAATATATTGGGTAATGTTTTAGTCTCATAAGATTCCATTTGTGGTGAATGGTAGGTTATTCTAAGAACATTTCATTATGAAATCTTGGGGGGTTAACAATGACTTATGTTTATGATATCATGTTTAATGTTGTTTCCATATTCCCACATTGTCGTTATGTTATCAAGTTATACCATGCCTCATTATTCAAATTTATGATTCCCACCCCTTTTTTGTTCTGTTGATATATCCATTGTATAATTTGTAATAATTACTTCATTTCATTATTTTTTTTATTCCCTTACTATCCTTTATAGATCACAAATTTCTTATGTATGTCCCCAAGTTATCCAATTAAATTTTAATAATGATGTAAAATTATGAGCATGTTAATGAAGTTTCAAATAATGTAGATGTGCCCCTGTTTTAAACAGTTATGTAATATACCTAATTACCCAAATATACTATAATTCTCAATATTATGGGTTTTATTAAGAGTATTCTTATATAATAAATCACAAATTATTGTGTAATAAGTAAATGGTTTTTATAATTGGTATCAAGGGAAAGCTTAGTTATTTATTGGATTAGGACTAGAAAAATCAAGATAAATACTTAAGGCTAATGCTATGTATTGGAAAACATCACTATGTTTTGTTAAATTATATATAAATTGGTTTCCAATAAAATACATCACTATCTGTATTTTACATGTGGATGTGGATTTGGCATAGATTTACCAAGGGGTAACAACACTAAAAATATCGGAATGAAATAGAATAAATTAGGAAGTGGTGCATGATAATGGGCCCTGCCTCAAACATGATTTGAAACTCCCATGGGATGGGCTTTGGTAAATTATGAATCTCACTATGATCCATTATTAAGGGAAAAAATGAAAATAAGTGTCTATGTTAGGAAATAGATCAGGTATAACTTAAATTTAAGACTTTAAATTCATAAGTTAAGGGAGCACATATCATTTATAAGTTATCCTTTTAATTTTATTTACTTCTCGGTTATGTGTCTAATAGTTCAAAATTATTCATCCTAAATTTTACCTTAATTCTAGTTAATAGATTGAAATAAGAAGAACCAATTTAACAAATAAAGTTATGTGTAATGTGACAATTATGCAAATGAGATTCTTAACATGAAGGTATATTATATAATACAAATTGTGATTATTCCAAACCAGCTATAAAAATCACAATTAAAAACCAGAACATAGTTGAATTCCCAAAGACATAAAAAAAATAAGAGGACAACATATCAATGGAGTATATCTGATAAAGTTGATAAAGGAATGAATATTAAATTTCTTACTTGTAAAAAAATTGGAATGTGGCACCCAGAGAAATGACACAAAGTAACTTTAAGGTGTTTGAAGGTTTGATAAATATGTAATAAAGTACACAGTTCCATAAAAAATAAAGAGTATGATGGAAGGGAATAAATTACATCCTATGGAACCCTTTTTTGTTTAATGTATTATGTGTGAAGAATATGGGAATTATCAGAGTCAGTTCTATAATATAATGGTTAAATACAAAAATAAAGAAGGACCTATGCTGTTTAAATAGTTCAATTGTAAGTATTGAAGTGTTTATATATTAGTATTTTAGAATTATGTTTTAAAAGTATTTTATCAATTTAATTATAGATATACGAATCCTGAAACATCTAATAATTTTTTCACAATAGTTTCTCATGAATTATTTGAAACATATGATGAATAGTACCAATAAACTATACATGTGATTTAGTGATAAGGTTATATTTTTAAAAACACATGATTGATGGATTGATAAAACATAATATTTTTTATGATGGGATAAAACTAAAGATACTTGGTATGAAATTTCAAAATCTAATCATATGTTTAAAATAATTGATACCACTTTTATAGATTTATGTGTTGAATGTTAATCATGATTAATAATATTGTGGTAATCTTATTAGAAGATCAAATATTTTTTTTATTTAGAGGTGATTAATGATTTTTTGATTTATGTTTTATTGGGTTGTGGTATATATACCCATTGGGTGTAATATAAATGACTATTTCGTGATAATTATATTATGTTTTTTGAGGTTTAGTATGATAGGTATGAGACAAATTTTGAGTTTAAAACATTTTTTTAGGCCTTCAGGCCACCGATTTGGTCCCTCGGTCCTTTAAGTCCTTCGGGACACCCATGACATTGGGTTAGTAAGGCCTTTGGGCCACCTCAATGCCTTTGGTCCACCTCAATGCCTTCGGGACACCTTAAGTGTAGATGAAAATCATAAAAACTACAAGGAAGAAGTTCTAGAAGGGGGATGATCAAGGAATTTTCACCATAGCAGAAGCTAAACAGATTTCAAGAATGAGAGGGTATGTCACCTGCCATTAGGACAATCCTTTGCATACCTAGGAAATCCTAGCCGAATAGCTATGTGAAGGTCGAGAGATGATTTTATGATGAAGATGTTGGGGAGGAGTTGTTCCATGTAGTTAGTCTGGGTTGTATGAAATGTTTGAAGACTACGGGCAATAAATTCATCTATAGCCTACGGGCCTTTTAATACTTATGCCTACGGGCTTTGTAAGGGTTCCACCCCACCCCTTTAAAGGTGGATTATCAAAATCAATAAAAATAAAGGCCTTCAGGCCATTTGAGGAGGGATATAGGGGTAATTATTTATGGCATAATATATGTTAATACTTTGATATTTTTTATTGTATTTTGGAAATTAATGTATTAAGGTTTATTCATTTTCATAATTATCTTACTCTATTCTAACCATTTGGAATTTATTAAATACATGAGGACTAGATTTTTATTATTAGGTGGATTATGTGATCCGTTGGAAGCTTATTCTAGTGCTTTAGTCATAAAAAAGATCATCATGAGTACTAACTGTTTAGAGAAAAAATAAGAATTTTGTGGGAATTGATTAAAGAATGAAATTATAATTGTCAAGCAATTATATTTCATTATGTTCCTAGTTTAGATGTTAAAGTAATTTCTTAACTCTAGGAAAATAATTGTAAAACAAAATTTTTTCCATATTATGAATTGATTGTCTTTTCAACCATCACATATTTATGGTTTTGTGGTCATTGAATTTTTTATAACCATGTTATCCATTACTCTCTATTAGTTCTCGGGTGCTATTTGTTTTCTTCTGTGTCTATATTTTCACTTACCACTAATTTTCTCTTAATTTGAATCCTAGTTGGGTTATGACTTGCATACTTATCTTTCTCTCTTTTGAGGTGGATGTTTTATTAACCCTTTTTTCAATGTGGGGTTTCAATAAAGATATTTTCATGTGTAAAAACGTTTATTACCAGGATCAAGTTCAAATATAGAGGAAATAATTGATTAAATGGGGTAAGAATGTAATGCCTTGAGTTTTTAAAAGATAAAATTATGTTTGATAGGGTATTTGATACTCAACAATGAACCCAAATAAACAATGATTATTTAAATATAACCAATTTAATCTAATTATTAAATTTTTAGATATGAATAAAATTAAATAAATTATTAAATTTATATATAAATATCCAATTCAAAAAAATATATTTATAAATTCTTAATAAATAATCAATTTATTTTTAGTTATATTATTTTATTCTTAAAAAAATATGTTTTCTTCAAAAATGATTTTACTTATTTGTAAAAAAAATAGTTGAATTAATTTATCAAAAAATTCAATAAAAAATGGATAAAATTAAAACCATTTTTGATATCATCATATCAAAATTAATTTATGGTGAAATTTTGGTATTTTTCAAAAAATATTAATTTTCTAGTGAATACTGAAAAATACCCATTTTTTAAACTATAATTTCATTTAAAAAATTATGTAATTTAAAATTTTAATTATTATTTTAATTTTATTTAAAATAAATTAATTATTCTTGAGTTATATTTAATCTAGTTAATTATGTTTATATTATATTTATCCTCGATATTATAATAAGTTTATTTTTTGTCTTGAAAACACATTTTTTTAAAAACTATTTTAAAATTCATAATGTTTCTCCATTATAATAACAACTAATGGGGAATGATTTACATTATATATATAATTATTAATTTAAATTAATATAATGAATATTTCTAGTGATATAGTAAATGTAAAATCATTGTTTCTTTGAGAAAATGAATTTTTTGGAAAATTGTTTTTCATCGCACTTGTTCATTTTATTTTAAATTAGTCTACATATGTAAATTAATTTTTTTAATAAGGATTACATATTTATAATAATCATAAATATTATTAGGTAATAATTTCAATGTAATTTTTGCACTATATAAATATTAACCATTGTAAATATTTATTACCATAGTAAAAGTAAAAGAGGTTAATTATGGGTAATAAGATAGTAATAATATTTTAACAAGTAAAAAAGGGTAACCCTTGAAGTATGAATATGTATATTTACTTTTAAATGAAAAACTTATTATATATATTCCTTGTTGTTTTTATTTTAGAAATTATCGGTTAATGATTTTAATAAAAATTAGTTTTAATACGAAAAAACTCTAATTGTATTTTAGTGTAATATGACATTTCAATTAAGAAATTAAATTTTTATGAATTAATGAATATTAAAAATAAGTAATATTTTAATAAAATAATACTATTAAATAATTTTCATTACATTTAAATGATAATATACATTTTATTAATTTAAATGAAATTTTTATAAGGGCTCAAAAACCGTTATTAACAAAAAAACATAATTTTTCAATAAATGTCGATTCTTGTATTAAAATTTAAAACTCCCATTATTAGAAAAAAATTAAAATTAATATTACTTTGGTAATAATAATGTCTAAATTATAAAATGGTGAATTTTTCAAAATTTTCTGAGACATTAAAATTTTCGGGTAAATATAAAATATGGTGTAAATATATTGTGTATTATTAAACCATAGTGACCGAAAATTGATTTAATAAATGATATAAAATCTATAAATGAAAAAAAAATATGTTTCTAATTTAAAATAATCATATTTTTATTTGATTTTATTATTATTTTAATTACATTATGAATCCTATAAAACCAATACTATATTTTATGATTTTAAAATCATATCTTTATGAACATGACTCACTTACACATCACCAAGGGTATTATTTTTATGTTTTTGTACCTTATACATATAAAATAATTAAAACAATCAACTGTTATAGAAACCATGTGAAACCCATGGGAAGGTTTTTGGTTTTTAATATTTTATTATATAGAGTCCCAAACACATGTTTCAAAAATAATAAAGAACTCTCATCTCTTTTCCTATATAAATCCACACAATATCACATTCCTCTTCATTAAAAACCTTTTAGAATGTATTTAATCATCCATCACCTCTCTATATTCCTCCAAAGGTTCTATCATTCTCTCAATAAGCTCCTCCCAATCTTTTGAAATCATCAACTCAAGGTATGGGATCTCCCTCTCTTGTTTTTATTCAAGCACATATTTTATATTGAGCCTCTTAATTTATATTTTCTCATGTTTGGGTATGTTTTTATGCATCACTATTAAAAAAATTAATTTTCATGTGATGAGATACCATGTTCACTCTCATTAATCACTCTGATGAACCTTTATGTACACCTGATCTACTACCGAAATTGTCTTGCAAATTTATGTACCAAAAGTGAGGAACCCCTCCTTCTTCTTTTAAATTCAAGAAACATAATTATATTTACCCTTTTTAATAATAATTGGCTATGTTTTTATGAATTTATAAAGATAACACTAATTTTAACTTGGTTTTAAAACAATGATATATAATTTATCCCCTCTCATTATAGTGTTTACCAAAGTTGTTACTATGCTGAAATTTAGTAATGGATCTTCTTATCCTATTTATTCAAGAATCTTATTCATTTTCTATATTTCATTTACAATTCATAATATTTGGATGTGTTTTTCAACATCCCTCTTATTTTCTATTGTATTTCTAAATGATGATATACCCCTTTTTCTCTCATTAAACCATTTTATGAACCTTTATATATGTTATGCTGTTGAAAAATCACTATGATTTTTCCATGCCAAAACTTTCTGTTGTAAATACCATCACTATTTAAAATCAAGGATATTCACCTAGTTATAATAATACCTCATCAATTGGGTAATTCCATGTATGTAACACACAATCCTTAATCATTGGAATGATTTTGATGAAATATTTTATTATGTTATATGATCTATGTGAATACATATGCTTGTACATGATATGATTATGATGGGTTTACCCAAAAAATTCTCCAATGCATTGAGAAATGTTTTAATATCATGATATTCTATGTGTGGTGTACGATTGGTTATATTAATCACATTATATTATTATTTCTATGTGGATAACCTTGAGTTATGTTTATGATTTAGAGTTTCAAGATATTTATACATTCCCATGTTGCATTTATGTTATCATGTTATATCATTCCTCGTTGTTAAAATTTATATTCTCACAACTTTTATGTTCCATTGAATTTCCTATTGTCTAAATAGAAATACTTTCATAGTGTTATTATTTATTGATTCCCTTACTAGTCATTATAGATCACCCCTTCCTTATGTATGTTCCTAGGTTATTCCATGTTGTTTTATAAACGATAGAAAATTATGAGTATGTTAAGGATGTTTTCAATAATGATAATGCACCTTCTATTTTATGTTGTTATGTAATATACCTAATTACCCAACGATACAAGACTTTTATATACTATAGGTTGTATTAAATGTATTATTATATAATAAATCATGAATTAATTTTTAATAAATAAAACGTTCCCATAGGTATGTTCAGTTATACTATGTTTACTAGATTACCAAAGGTGGATGTCATAATAAAGAATAATATATAAGATCGGTAGTTAGAATAGTGAAATAGATGGAATCCCAAAATTTATAAAGGAGCGTGAAACCTTATGACTGAATGACACTCTCTATATATAGAGGGTTTGGTCCCTATGATTTAAGAGATTTTAATATATTGATACTTATTGTATTTAGAAATATATAGTGAATTATATGACTCTAAGTTATAAATTTTTTTTCTGGAGAGTTGAAATGTAGCAATGCCTCTCCTATGGATGAAGAAATATCTATCTGAACCACATAAAACCAAAGTGTTCTTTTATTTCTTTCATTTAATTTACATTTTATGAATTTTATAAATGTTGAAGTGAATATGGACGAAGTTTGGTTACCAACTTAGTGAGGTGATTTTGGTGAACATTGTTTCTACCATGTTTCAAAACATTAAGTTAGGTTATTTCCTTCCAAAATATGGTTCTTCTAGGTGATTCCAAAATGACTTATTCTAAATTTATTTCAGAATGAGAGTGTGGTTAAAGGTATTCACAACACACATGGATTCCATGGACTCATCCCCCATGATGATTAATAATCACCAATATCCTAGGTTACACCATCAGTAAACCTCATTCACCACCCATGGAAATGCTCAACACCCACTATAAGATGTTTATATATTATTAGAATTTATTATATGAGGTTTAATAAAACCACCACTAATTGTTAAAATTGAATTTCTATAAATTTATTATTAGAGAATTAAAATTTTCTTCTTCAAATTAATTATTATCATTAGACTTTTAAATAATCACCACTATATATACATTTCATTTCGGTTATCTAAAACATTATTGCTAAAATTTTCCCTATATCATTGTGGCTCACTCTATTCATCCTATCTTGTGTGATTCCCTAAACCTATATATTGATCTCTTTCCCCGATGAGAGTCATCCCCTCTGATGATTTCTCCCTGTAATCTCATCCTCACAGCAAGACTTTGATTCTTCTACCCGTTCTCAACATCTACGAGAATTCAGTGACTCCTTACCACACTGAATCCTCACCACAATAATCAAGTTCCTCCTTTTATCCTTCAAATCATTTATTTATTATGGAACTATAAAGAGGAAATTCCTCTCATTAATTATATTATTTATGTATAACCAATTATTCTAAATTCTAATTTTTTGTATGAAAACCCATTTTGTTTTATTAAATATACTCAAATTAAAATATGTGCAAAACCTTTTTTTTATTTTATAACCTTTCTGTGGAAAAAAATTGCTTATGAACATTTTTTTAATCTACAAAATAATTGATAAACAATTATTTTAATTTACAATCAAGGCATAAATAAATTATTCCATCACAATTACTATATAAAAACATTCTAACCAATCTTACACTCAAAATTAATGATATGTTAGATAGAATAGGAATTAAGTTTTAATTTTATGTTAGAATTAATATGTCATCATACTTTGGTTTTAATACATCCATCTTTATAGAATGAAAAACAATATGTTTCAAAAAATATATTGAATGTTAGTATTTTTGGGATTTTAATTGAAATTATCTTCAATTAAAACCTATTTTAAACTTTTTATATACTATATTGGGGTAATAATTCTTTATTCATTATTACAAGTAGCAATCTATATTTATATCTTCAAAAAATTACATACATGGATTAAAATTTAAAATTTTATTTGAAAATTTTGAAGTATATTTTTACTACATTTAAGAGACGCCTTATTCAATAAATCAATAATTTTATATTTCATATAAAAAATTCATATTAGGGTCAATAAACTACAAGTTACTTTCTTAAAAAAATAATTATGGTAGTTATTTTATATTAAAAAATATTGAAATTTTTCTAGTTATTTCAATTAATAAAACTAATTTTATTTTATAATTGTATATTGGGATTTGTTTTAAAAAAATATTATAGATGATAATATTTTCTAATATTAATCTTTTATTAATATAATTTTTTTATTATTAAAATTATATTATTTTAATAATTATAATTATGTTTCTTATATAGATATTTATCAATATCATACAACTGGATAAAATTTGGATTAATTTACCCGGAAATATTGCTTAATATATTAAGGAGTTGGAGGAGTTTTTAGATATTTTAATTGTAAATAAATATATAGATATAATAATAAAATTTCCATATCCTAATATTAATTTCATATGATGGTTGAAAAGATATTAATTTATATGATCACTTGATATTGAAACAATTTTCTACTTGATATATGAGATGGATTTTTCATGGATAATTATACATTTCAGAAAGTTCAACATGTGACCATTATAATAATGAATAACCTACTACCTAATATTGGAGAATTATATTTAAAATGTGATTAAGGATTTTTTTCACACTATATTGAATGATAATGATTTTGAAATATCAGTGAAGCCACCTTCTGATTTTCTAGAGATTAGTACAAGAGAGAAGGTAACTAAACAATCAAATAAGGTTTAGGAATCACTAGAATATAGAAATATATATTTGTATAAATTATGTATAAAATAAAAAAATCCCTTCTTAATATACTTATACCTTATCAAGTAATTTGGTGAAATTATATATAAATAAATTTAAATGATATTCTTTTGATGCATGATTCCTTTTTCCAATATCACATCACTCAATTATTTTATGAGATGAATAAAGTTTTTATCGAAATTGATCTCAGTTTTAAAAATATTCATGATTATCCCAATGACTACATGTTGTATCTAGGAGAAGATTCAAATATAGAAGAGTGTAAAACTTGTTGTGCTTCTAGATAGAAATCGAGGAAACTTGATGAATGTTTGAATGAACAAACTATGAAGAAGAATAAAAATAAAACTAATTAAGAGTTTTTACATTACTTTCCATTAAAAATAATATTTAAAAAATATTCATTTCTTCTAAAATGGAAGAGAAAATGAAATGGTATATTATGGGAAATAATAATGATTCGTTTATACATCATCCTAAATATTTGAAAGCATGGAAATCCTTTGATCTCATATATCCAAATTTTTCTTTAAGTCACTAGAATATTAATTTTGGATTAGATAATAGAGGATTTAATCCATTTCAGAATCTAAGTAAAACATATATCATATGGATGTTTATTTACATCCTTTATAATCTCCCCACATGTATATATATGAAACAAAATTCTTCCATTATTTTGATAATCATTACAAGAATGAAAATTCTTGGAAATGAAATCTATGTATATATTCAACCTCTTATAGAAGAATTGAAGTGTTATTTTGGAAAATTGTATAGATACATAAGATTTATTGACATCCAAAATTCTTAAGATGTGTGTTTCTCTAATTTTGGAAATCGTTGATTTTCCTAGATTAATAAACTTGATTGTTTGTAAATATTACATTGGTCATGAATGTATAGTATGTAACATGGACTTTGATCTGAGAATATTACCATATAGTTCAAAGTGTTGTTTCATGTGTCATCATCGATTCAGGGATGCATCATATAAATGCTTTTTTAACAAGTCATGATTTGATTCATAAAATGATTTGAGGTCACCATCAAAATTGTAAGGTTGTTCAGAAATTATGTCACAATTAGCAAAAGTTGATGCATAATTTGGGAAAGAGTATTAGTCAAAGGTTTTTTGGAATATAATTCAAAACACTTTAGATACATTTAGTAGCCAACATTTTATGAAACAAATAATTTTTTTTATCAAACTACCCTATCAGTAATTTCAATCGTTATATCACAATATGAGGTTATGCATGTTGAAAAAAATGTGATAATATGGTTTTTAAAATATTGAAGAATCATGGAAAATCAAAACAAAATTTTAATTATCAGAAGTAATTAGATTAAATGAATATAAAGATTTATTTATGGAGAAAATAATAATGGTAATTATCCTACTGTAGTTTTTTCATCGAAGAATCTAGAAGATGATGTTTTCCTTAAAAGGATAAAAAAATTTAAAGTACCTGATGGATGTTCAACTAACATTTCAAGATGTGATGAATTGAAAAATTATAAGTAACAAGGACATAAAATCCATCAATCACATATTATGATGGAGTAATTACTAACTTTTTAATTGTTTAAATTGTTACATGATATAATAATATCAATTTCAATTGTTTTTTTTATATTCCTCATATAGCTTTTCCATAGAACATTAAACACCATTGATCTTGAAAAACATCAAGAAATAATTTTATTGACACTTTTTCATTTTGAGATGATTTTCCCCCATTGTTTTTCAAAATCATGATTTATCCAACTGTTAATTTGATCAAAGAAATTGGATTAAGAAGACCCATATATTATTGATGGATGTATCCCATTTATTGATATTGTTTTCTTACATTTTTATGACTGATAAATTAAAATTTTCAAACTCCTTACATATATGTTTAATTCATCTATGTTTCATTATTTAATAATGTATTCCTTTAATTTAAAGTATTTTTTGAAAAAAAATTCTCAAACAGAAGGAACTATTATTGAAGGTTATATGATGGAAGGTTGTTTATCATTTTCATTATGGTATTTAGATAATACTGAGACATGATTCAATTGAGTTGGATATGTTAATTACAACCCAAATCAAATACAATCCTATTGTAAATCAGAAAACATTCTAATGTTGGGTGTTCATGTTAGAAAAATATCTTCAATTTTATTTACAAATATAGAGTGTATACAAGAACACAGATATGTGCTACTCAATAGTGATATTTTATATCCTTTCATTATGTAATTGAGGACAAAAACAAATATAAGACTTTGAATTCAAGAAATAAAAGGATAAGGAGATAAAAAAATTAATTAACAAATAAATTATTGATTTGTGTTAACAAAATGTAAGGTAATAATCAATTTAATATTCATAATATATTAATATAATTATCCTTTTTAACTTATAATATTTTATATTTATATATTAAGATCATGAATTTTGATAATCGATCTGGAGTTCTATATGTTTTACCAATTTGGATTGAGGGCCTTTTAATAAGTGTATGATTTTGATTCATATAATATTAATGGATTTATATTTCATAAATTATTTCACAAATAATGTCTTAAAACATGGAATACTAGCATATTCACAAAATTCATAGACATGGGACTCTATGGAATGATTATTGAAATTATCAAATTATATTATCATGAACAATTTTCATTTGTGTTATTTAAATGCAAGTGGGTCCATATTTACTGGGTCATAAGGAAATATTTTTTATAATTTACTTGTGTCAACTAATATTTATTGATTATAATTAGTGATCATGAAGAACATAACCCATATATTTTGGCCTCACAGGGTAAAATGGTATATTATGTGGATGAAATAGTAGATTAAGGAAGAAGTATTGTATTCCATGTTAAACCAATACACTAGTATTATATGGGTGATGAATTTGAAGAAATATTTTATGACATGGAACCTCATCAACAAGATATTTATCTATCTTTCCATGATGATATTGAAATATTAAATCTTTTAAGGGAGGGTGAAGATTATTAAATCATGTAAACAATGTATGGTGGTGGTTAACAATGAATTACATGATTGTATGTTTTTACCTTGAACATAGATTTTATTTATTTAAAATAAATAAATTAATTTAATATATGTACAAACTTTTAAAATTATTTTCTTGTTCTATATTATATATCATGTTCTAAACTATTTTATATTCTTGTTGGATTTAGGAATGATAAGATCAAAATTATTTAAAGATAAAAGATGATCATCCAAAAATCTTATGATTTCGAGTGACCCATCTGATATGATCCCTTCTGTATTAGTTGTTCTCTCTATTTTTAGTTTTCTCATATTTTCATCATTTGATTCTATTTAAAATGAAACCATATTCATAAATTATACTACCTACTTAAACTGCATCACCTTCTACTATAGGGATATTAGATGGATTTGATGGAATATTTCAGGATTGATCATTTACTATTCCAACCATTCCATGATTACCATCATGAGAGTATTTTAGGGTCACTATTTTTTGTATGTAATTATTAATGTGAAAAAAATATTTTCTAAATATATATGGTAATAGTTTAATATATTCATTAAAAAAATTCAGATAAATTTTTTTTAAATGAACATGAATGCTTCAAATGTCTAGAGTCTATACAATTTTAAAGTATTTGATCAATTTAACTAGTTTTGGGTGTCAATATATTATGTTAGGGGATTATATGGGTAGATATTAGGCTAGCTAGAGTGTGAGCTAGCATCCCTTTCCATCACTTATCATGAAAGTAGGCATTTTCTTAAAAATTTAATGAATGAAATATTTTATAAATAAGTGAGAGTATGTCCAAAATAATATACCAATAAAATGTCAACCTAATTATTTTTTTCATATATAATGAGTACATGAATTTACATTTTGTTGCTCATGATGCAATTTTTCATTAAATGGATGTTGAAAATTTCAGGATAAAAGTGGTAAGTCATTAAGTATAGGTTTTGGTGTGAGTTCAATGACACTTCAATGAGTGTCAATCATGTGTATGAAACGGTACTCGAATGGATACCCTAGGATAGGAAGAAGACTTTTATGGGTATTATTTTTTTAACTCACATAAGTTATTTTATATTTTCTAACTACATTGATCTTAATTTATTAAAAGTAATAATGTTTTTATTAATATTAACATTGTTTTATTAATAATATTCTCAAAAAAAATCATCAAATAGGGGAAACAATTTATCCAATACACATCTTTTTCTAAATATTTTTTCCAAATACGGTCAAATAATTTAATCCTATTGATATTTATTAAATATACTTTTGTTGTATTTTAAGTACTTTAATTTTTCTAGTGGTCATTTTTTCATTAATGGTATAGGGAAAAGAATATATTCATGAGGTTGGTAGTACTGAGTTTTGGTTATATGTTCATAATTAAGTTTATGTAAATTATTTAATTGAGTATACTATTAACATTTCGGTTAAAAATAAAAATCACAGTTTATTTTTCATAAAAAAAATTAAAATAATTTTACTTGAATGAAAAAATTAAAGTGGCAAGGGATTTAAATACCTTGAATTTATAATTAGTCCCCCATAGTGATTTTATTTCCTATATTTTGGGAAAGGTACATGTTGGTCATGTTTTAGGGTTGGGTTGTAGACCACCCCCTCATGGTTCATTGGGAGGATCTCTTTTTCATTCACTATGATGCCTCCTCATATAGATTCAAGTGATGTTACTATTCTCAATCCTGTAGAATCATAAAAGAAAATTATGATTCTCAAGAAGAGAATACAAGACCATGAGACACAATAAATATCTTGATATGATCAGTTTTCATTAATGGGGAGTGTATCGGTAATTTTATTTTAGGGAATGACTGGTGGAATTACTACATACATTAAGGGCCTAAAAACTGATTATAATAATAATTAATCTGCTAAATTTATTTTAATGTGTGTATATTATTATAATAAATTTTATAAATATTTTTTTATGTACTATCTAATTAAAAAATTATTCTAAATTTTATTTAATTCAAACACCATATTTAGTGGAAGTTAGTAAACAAAATCAGAATCAGGAGAATTTATCATCTAAAGGAATCTAGTAGGGAATAGGACCAGAACATTGATATTGTATCCATATTTTTATGGGTTGTATTTATGAATGAAACTTAAATATGTTTCATGTACAGCCTTTTTCTAATTTGTTGTTTGTTAAGATGATATATTAATATATGAAAATGTTGTATTCTAAATGTTCTATTTGAGTATTACAATTATTGAATTCAGAATATTATAGATTTATCTATTTTTTATAGTGGAGATATTTGAATATCTCAATCAATTAAATTCTTCTTTTATTCTTTCATTCGTAGAAGTTTAAATCATCTCTAATATTAAAAATCATCATGAATTTATTATTAGTAGTATTAACCACCCACGCCTCACTGAGAAACTACCTGAAAATTCTTCGTAATAGTCTAATATTTATTTTATGTGGTTATAACTACCACTAGATATGGTATTTATCTGAAAAAAAACCCACCACTTATATTATTTGTGGTAGTTTTAACCACTGAGTTTGTTTTAGTGGTGGTTTATGTACTGATACAAAATATAGATGGGTAAAAGTTTCATCGACCCACCACAAAATATTAAAAACCCATCACTAATTATTTGCCAAATTAGGAAAATATAGTTGTTATAATAATCCCCTCCTATTAATAAGTGGTGATTGAAACTGTTGTGTTTTCCAAAATAACACCACTATGTAGTGTTTGTTTATAGTGATTATTTGTATCACACCATCTAATCGCATCAATATCATATCCAATGAACTATCACTTTATAACAGATGGAATCCATCATTTCATGGCTGAAATCAACAACATCAGGTAAGAATGTCATACCAGATCACATCCACAATTTATCATATTAAACTAATGAGAGGTATCATCTTGTAAAAATGAAAACCATAAGTGGTTCAATTCCTTGTAACACATTGAAACCCCTAACCATATCTATGTATTAAATAATTCATAACACAAATATAACACTATAAATAATTATGCACCACCAACTTAGAGTTTACAATACTCCAATATCCAAGAAAATCTATCTAGTTCTGTATCAATTAAATGATTCACCAAAATATGAAAAAAAAAAATATTTGAAATTAGGGTTTTTGGAAAAGGAAAATGTTAAGCATATATAAGAAAGATATTTCATATGTTATGCATAAGATATTTTCTAAATAGAAAATTAGTGAAGTGTTAAAACACAATGTGACACATAATGTTATTATATATATATATATATTATCTATGAGACACTGGGGAGGGTAATATGTATGGTTTTCCCTCAATTCATTCAAATTTTAATATTTTATATTTCTTCGAGATTGTTCAAAAAATGTGTAAAATGGTATATTAATTGGGAATTTTACTATTAAAGGGGAAAATATGAGTTTCTAAACCATAATACAAGGTAATTCCTTCGATATCTCCTATTTTATATCCCTTATTTCTTTTTGGGAGACCATCTTCGATCCTTTCAGAATCATTATGCAGTTTGAAAGAGGAGTAACCATGGGTAAGGATAAAATTCCATTTGTGTTTGTTATCTAGATTTCTCACCATTGTTTCGACTTTTACTAAGAACATATAATTTAAGGTATTTTTTCATATTTTGTTGAATGTTTCATCTAAATTAAAACTACTTTGAGTTTCTAGAATAGTGAAGTCTTATGAATTCTAGGTAGTGTTGAATTTGATCCTTGATCTAATTTAGTAGTATTTTTTATAATCACAATAATTATAATTTCTCAAAAACTATAAGATTTTTTTACTTTTAGTTTTTGAATATTATAGTAAAATTCTAGAATTGAACATGAGTATTGACCATGATTGAAACTTTGGCTATGTTTGGAAGTCATCGTGAGTAAAAAATTGGCTAATTTTGGAATTAATCATGATTAAAACAAATTTTGAGTCAACACTGACCACATTTAAAGAATGTACCTACCTTATGAACAAAAATATACCAACCACATGGATAAAATGAAATGACCACATAAATAAAAATGTACCTTCTGCACGAAAAAAATACCTCCCTCATGAACAAAAATGTACCTACTACATGAAATAAATGCATTGATTACATTAACAAAAATTTACCTACCACATAAATTAAATTTAATGAATTCATTAAAAAATATCTATTATAAGAAAAAAAATGTACTGACCACAGGAAAAAAAATTTACCTACCTCATCAACAAAAATACACCCACCTCATGAAAGAAATTTACTAATCACATAAAAATGTACCTACCACATGAAAAACATTTACCTACCACATGAACAAAAATCTACCTATCCCGTGAAAAAAATGTACCTACTATGTGAAAAAAATGGAGTGACCAAAAGTTAAAAGTTAGAAAAAATTTTAACCTACCTTATGTCATATTTATATTAACTTGTTTATTTTTTCATATTTTATCTCAGAACATGCTCTATTTTATTTAAGCTTTTATATTTCGAATTATTATATCCGTGTTTCACATGTATTTTTATTTAATTATTCCGTAAAATAATTAATTAATTAATTTACTAATAAGTAATTTTATTTTCAATAATTTTGTATATGATTTAACTCTTATCATGTGGGTAAATTTTTAATGTTGGTTTCTTGGGAAAACACATTTTCAGAATTAAATGTGTTTGGAATGTTAATAGATTATCTCACATTCTTTATGTAAATTTTCCAAGGGGATTTAATTTTGATTATAATTATTTATTACTATTGTATTAATTGTTTAAATGGGTTATCACTATATAGAATAATTTTAATGTTATAAATTATCTAAGTGACATATGTGGGTATATTCTACATACATATTCAATTAATAAATCACATGCCTCATTGGGAATGAAAAAATACTACATATTTCAAGTTTAGAAACATACTGTGAAAAATGGAACTCTATATACATGGAGATAGATATATCTATATATTGAATGAGGTTGAGGATATTCTTGAACTGTTAAAAGTGGTACATACTTTAGTGATCAACTATGACTCTTAGAAAAACTACAGTTGTTTAATACTACACTATAGAATATCTCTTTGATGCCTCATATCTGAATGTGAAGGTTTCATTTGGTTTTCCAGGTTTAATTATTCTATTTCTTTCTATGTGGGTAGTTTTAACGTCGTATAATACACATTAAAAGGTTAGTAATGTGGTTGTGACTCCCAAACAAAATTCAGGCATTGGGTTTTTCCTCCATGGGAAAAAATGAAGACTATTCAGGTTGATACTTCAGGTATAAAAAGGAATGATTTATTTCTATTTAATCCCCTAGAGGTAAAAGGATTTATAATTAGGTTCTTAATCTAGGTGGGAAAATTTATTTTATGAATCCATTATAGTGGTTATAGTGGGTTATATATCACTTAGTTCATGAAGGGGTAAAGAGTATAGTATGATCATTTAGATTTGAACTATTATACAAAAAACTCATGTGTTCATTTTATTTTATATCCACTGCACTAACTTTATTAACATTAATATAACATTAAATTTAAATTATTTTTTTTAATTTGAAAATTTATCCCCTCTTGAATATTTTAAAATCATAACTCTAGACCAATAATTAGTATCAAATAAGAACCCCTAACTCAATATATATTTTATTCGTCCTAACAAATCCTTTAATTAACTTTTATATGGACAATATAGTATTTATGATTCTAGAACTGGATTTAATAATTCATGGATACCTCAAAAACCACCTAATTTTTAGGGAAAAGATTAGGGATATTGAAAATCTGAGATAGAATCTTTCTTGAAGAAACTCAACATTAATCATTTAATAGTCATCTAAAAGTCATACAAGATTCTTGAATGTGAACTTGAATTATTGGTTGGTATTGATGTGGTAAATTATATTGTAAACTATAAGTTGATGAATATTTTTATATTTTTAGATAAATAGGTTTGTATATAGTCAAATTTTGGCATGTAAAACTAATCATGATGATTGGAAAATTATAAAAGTTACACATCTTAGATTCTATAAACTTGTTAAAACATAGTTGGGAATTTATAAGAGTTGATATCAAAAATTTAAAATTTGTGGTGATGAAACAGTTAATCGAATACTTCATATATTTTATAGTATTGTAAATGGTATGAGTTCTTTAGGAGAGACTCTTGAAAAAAAATTCTTGTTGAAAGAGTACCTAGAGAACTTCCTAATAAGTGGAAATCGAAAAATATTTCTACGGCTAAAAATAATAACATAAATGAATATACACTTGATGAGAATATTGGATCATTATTACATTATGAGTTATGAATTTAACATTTTTCTCAATAAGATAATTAAAAGAATAAGGAGATTTATTTTAAATCAAATTTATATACTTACTCTTCGGATTTTTAGTTATAGAGCAATGATAGAAATGATATAGACTATGTTTAAAAATGTGAATATATAAGGATGAAAGCCTACTAAATGAGATCTTAGAAATAATGTCCTAAGGATGAACAAAAAAGATAATAAAAAAGGTAAAATTATTTCCAATTATGCTCAAGATGAAATTTTTTGTATCAGAAAAGGGTCCATATCAAGCCTGATTAACCAAGACTAAAGAAAGAAAAAAACAATAAGAATAAATATAAGAATTATAAAAAGGGAAATGGTTTTTATATTGGTTTTTACAAAATATTAAAGTACTATCGAAGAATTTGATTCTAAAAAGTGTATGGAAAAATTATTTTTAATGTCATCAAAAAATTTGGTAAGTGGTTATAATCATTATAAATCTTCTGAATATGATTCTGAAAAAAAACTACTATTGAGGAATTTCTTAATGATGTTTATAGATTTGAAAATAATGTTTAAATGAACAAAGTTTTATATATGAAACTTATGTTTCAACATAAGGTTATCCCTATGTAAAATGAAAATCCAAATAAATCTATCTAAGAAGGATTAAAATCTAAAAATACATATTTAAAATTTTCACGTATATATTTAGAGAATTCTCAAGAAGATATAAAAAACTATCTTTTTGAAAGGATAAATTAAAAATAGAATTTTATTTCATATCAAAGTGTCATGAAGTTGAAATATTAATTTTTATAATGTTCTTAAGGAGAATGAACATGTCAAAATAATGTTGAATGTTTAAAGTCAAATCTATCTATATTTATTCATGATAGATAAATGTTTTTAAAAATAATGATTTTTAATAAAATGAACAAAATATGTATTTCCTTGACTATGAAAATAATTTACCAATGATATAATAGACATTCTATGTTAAAATCACTAATACGAGTACTTATACTACTACATGTTTTAGATGTAAAATGAAAGTCCATTATGAAAATGAGTGCTTCTTGAGATTTTTAAAATCTCTTGGACATATTAAAGATCCCATTTATAAATCATTACCCTCAATATTTTTTATAAAAAATTGTTTAAAATCTGTTTTAGCTTAAAAAATTTATAATTTAGTACTATATGATCTATATTTTCATGGGTTGCAATGCTTTTGTAAATATGTTTTTATAGAAAATATGCCTATGGATAATCATATTGTATTTTCAGTACATGGATAGTATATACTCAAGAAATATTAATTGTGGTTGGGACGTGATAATTTTAGGTTTATGTACAAGTTTTTTAGGAACCATCATATTATTCAATTACATGAACTTAATGTGGACAGTATCTTTTTTGTTACTCTTTCCTAAAACTTAAACAACACATAAAAAGTTTCAAGTCAATAAAAGAAGTAAAAACTTTAAGGCCTCTTTATTTTAATCATTTAGATTTATTTAGTCTTATCAAACCTACTATTTTGATTCGTAATAGATATTGTTTTTTTATTAGTGATTTTACTAGATTAACATCGGTTTATTTTCTTACTCTTAAATCTAAATTATTATTAAAGTTTAATAATTTTTTGTAAATTGGTTTAAATGATAAAGGAAACATAATTAAGTGAAATAGAAGTGACCATGGTGGTGAATTCTATAATTTTTAATTTTTACAATTTTATGAAGAAAAATGGAATTTTCACAATTTTTAATCTCCTATGACACCATAGAAAAATGGTGTAGTTGAAAGGAAAAATGTAACACCTTAAGAAATATATATTACTATGATAAATCAGTTTAATATACCAAAATATCATTGGTTATAATCCACGAATACTTTTTTATGTTAAAAATAGAACAATTTTTAGAACTTTGCTGAAAAATGTACCATTTGAGCTTTAGAAGGGAAGAAAACCTAAAACTGGGTATTTTCAAGTCATTGAATGTAGAGATTTTATTCTCAACACTAAAGATTATTTAGATAAATTTAAATCAAAATATAAGAAATAAATTTTCCTGGGATATTAAAATAATATTAAGCCATATATAATTTATAAGAAAATAACTATGGTTATTGACGTCTCAATTATTGTTAAATTTGATTAAAATTATTTGAATAAAAGATACTATGATGTTGATCAAATTGAGGAAGAATTTAGAGATTTTAATTTAGAAGAATAAGTAACTCAATAAAAAATTCACATATTTATGGGGAGAATATTTCTTCTCAGTATAAACCATTTCATAAAAAATATTAGAATACTCAAAGAGATTATCCAATAGAGAATATGATTGTTAATGTTAAATCAAATTTTCAAACTAGAAAATATATTATGAATATTTGTGCTTATCATACTTTTATTTTTGATTCTGTACCTATGAATATTGTTGAATACTTAGATGATGATAATTGGTACTTGGATATGAAATATTATTTAAATTATATTACAAGGAATGGTGTGTTGAATTTATTTGTTATGCTAAGTGATTCTCGTATTATTGGAACAAAGAAGATATATATAAATAAACTTGATGAATTTATAAATATGGTTTTAAATAAAGATATATTATTTGGTTAATGATACTCACAAGAAGAAGGTATTTATTTTGAGATATCATTTTCATATTTTTATAGGATAGAAGAAATTAGGATATTATTAACTTATACTGCTTTTCATAGTTTTAAATTATTTCAAATGGATATCAAAATTGTTTTCTAAATTGTTATATTTTTTAGGATTTTTATGTTAGATATATCCTAATTAAAAAATGTGTTGAATCAGGATCATGTTTTTAAATATTATAAGGATTTATATGGTTAAAAAAGATCATTGAGCTTGGTATGAAAGGTTAACTAATTCTAATTTTAAAAAAATTGAGAAGGGAAAAGCTGATACTAATTTTTTTTATTATGAAAATTTATAATGATTTCATGATTGTGATTTTTTTTAATGATGTTATTTTTTATCTTTATATGAAATTATTTGTAATAAATGTATATAATTTTACACTTTTGTATTAGATATGAGTATTTTGGGGGAATTGAAATTCTTCCTTGGTTTTCAAATCTTTTAAGGAAATGATGGGGTTTTTCTAAATCAATCCATGTATTCCAAATAGTTAGTTATGAGATTTTGTTTAAAATATTATAAATGTGAATATAATTCAAAGAGTACTACTTGAATGCTAGATTTAGATAATTCTGGAAAAATTTTAAACGTTACAACCTATAAATGCATGATTGGAAGTTTATTATATTTAACAACTTATAGGCCTAATTTAGTGTTTTCAATTTGTATATGTTCTAAAAATCAAAGTGAACCTAAGTAAATTCTCATTAAATCAATTAAAATAACTATTATATATCTAATTGGTTCTTCGAATATTGGTTTTTTTATCTTTATAGAACTAAATTTAATTTGATAAGTTATTTTGATTCTGATTTGTTGGATGAAAGATATTTTGGAAGAGCACTTCCATCATATTCCATTTTATTGGTAAATATTTAGTTTCATAGGTTTCAAATAAACTAAATTTTATTTTTATTTCAACTACTGAATGATAATATATAGTTTCATCATCTTATAGTACATTATTTTTTATGGATTAAGAAAACACTCTCTGATTTTGGTTTTTATTTTGATAAGATTCCAATTTTCTGATAATAATTTTTCTATTTCTATTTCTAAAAATACCTTATCACTTTATATTAATAAGAACATTGATTTTAAAAGATATATTCTTATAGATTATTTGTAAAAATTAAATATAAATTTAGAATTTAACTCTTCAAAAAAAAGTTAGTTGATATATTTACAAAAACAATAGATTTATCTAATTTTGATAGAATCAAATTCAAACAAGTAATATTGAAAATTTTATCCTAGAATATATATTTAGGGGTGGTGTGAATAGTTTTTTGAGAAAAATAGGGAATCTATTCCATTTAGATAGAGTTTTTATTGGATCTTTTTTATTCTATTAGATTACTAAAATGTACATGAATTTTTTGTTACTATTAAATTCTTTTAAAATCATTGAAACATTCATTGAAAATATTAAAAAAATAATGTATCCTTAAGGATCCTAATTAATTGTTTGATGTAATTTTAGTGTTAGTTCTTTCATAGTAATAATTTAGGGGGAGCATTTTATGTTCATTTTTTAATTACACAGGTTAGTTTCTTTTCTAGTACTAACTATTTATCTTAGGGGAAGTATCTTTAAACTTTCAATATTTTTATCAATTTTAAATATGGGTATAAATTTTTGGAATTTATTTTTTTCAATTATCAAAAAGGAGGATAATTTATAATTGGATCTTTGATCTAATTTATTATTATATTTTGATAAATACAATAATTATAATTTTTTATACACTGTAATATTTTTATACTTCTAGTTTTGACATATTTTTGTTAAATTATGGAAGTGACCATTGGAATTTAATAATATTGAAATTTTGGATAAGTCTAGAAGTGATTGTGAGTTAAAATTTTGATAAGCCTGGGATTGACTGTGAGTGAAAATTTGGATAAGTTAGGATCTGATTGTGGGTGAAAATTTAGTTAAGTCATACTAACTACAAGAAAAACAAATTCCTACAACATTAAAAATTTTACCCGCCACATGAATAAAATTCATTCACTGAATAAACAAAAATGTATATACCACATGAAAAAAATATTTACTGACCCTGTGAAAAAAATGCACCTACCCCATGAATAGAAATATACCTACTCCATGAACAAAATGTATTGACTTCATGAACAAAAAATGACCTCCTGCATAAACAAAATATACTAACTACATGAAATAATTACCTACCATATGAAAAAAAATGTACCTATTGAATGATCAAAACTTTACCTACCGCATGAGAAAAATGTACATACTTAATGAAAAAAATGTACCTACAACATAACAAAAATATACCTACCACATAAATAAAAATATACCTAATACTTAAACAAAAATGTACCTAATAAATGAAAAAAATGAATTAACCAAATGTTAAAATTTTGAAAATTTTTGAACCTAAATTATGATGTATCTAATTATTTCTCGTGTCATATTTTAGCTCAAAACATACTCTGGTTTTTTTATACTTTTATATTTTTAATTACTATAAGTTTGTTTTACATATTTATATAGATTTAATTATTCCTTGTAAAACATATTAATTAATTTAAAACTAATGAATCTTTTTTGGAAAAATATTAATTTGGATGAAATTGTCATCACATGGGTTGATATTTCACCTTGGTTTCTTGGGAAAATGTGAGTTCCAAAATAAATGTGGTTGGAATGTTGATAGTTTTTCTTTCATTTTTTATAGGAATTTTCCAAGGGTATTTAATGTTGATTATAATTATTTATTGTTACTATAGTAATTCTTATGGCATTTTATCAATATAAAACATTATTTTAATGTTATATATTATCAAATTGACTCATGTGGGTATATTCTACATGTGATTTCAATTATGAAATCCCCTACATCATTAGGAATGAGAAACTACAAAAGATATCAATTTTAAAATCTACTGTGAAAAAGAGACCTCTATATACATATAGTTAGATATATTCATATGGTGAATGGGGTTAAAGATATTCTTGAACTATTAAAATTATGAAATAATTTAGAAATTGACTATGACTCTTAGTCAAACTACAGTCATTTGATCATTTACTACTGATGATCTCTTTATTGACTCACTTCTCAGACTGTGAATCCTTCATGTAGTTCTATGGATTCACTTATTTCTATTTTATTTTCTGAATGTAATTTAAATGGTTTAACTACCAATTAAAAGTAAAGTAAATTGGTTGTGACTCCCAAACAAAATTCTGGAATTTGGTTGTGCCTCTAGGGGAAAGGAAAAAAATTGGTTTTTGCCTCTAGGTAGAAAAAAGGAAATATTGGTTTGTGTTTAATAATATATATGAAAAAATGTTTTTAAAATTGGTCTGTGACTCTAGGTTTTAAGAAGGTGTTATAATATTATATTATATTGGTTATAGTGGGTGTTATCTCTCTCAGTTTGTTAGAGGGGTGAAGGGTATATTATGATCATTCAGGTCTATACTACTACAAAAATATCATGTGTTCATTTTTCACTGAACTAACTTTAATAACTCTAATATATCATTAAATTTAAATTACCTTTTAAAGAGAAACTTCACCCACCCCCCCCCCCTCTTGATAAATTACCATCTTAAATTTGGACCAATATATAAGTGGTTCCTAACTATTTCCAATTTTTTAAAAGTGTAATTCATTATGTAATAAATAGGTGGGGTATAGTTTTCTACATATAACCAAGAGAGGAATAACTTCGGGTTTCCATTATTTCAAGAAGACACCCTTAGTTAGTTTCCTAAAAGAAATGGTGGATATGAGTTACTATGTCATTTTTTCCCAGTGTTGTGCCTTTGGATCATGACGCATTGGTTTTCGGGTGTTATAAAGTTGATGGGTCTTGGGAAGTGGTGTTTGTGTGATCAGTCAGTCTAATTTGGATGATGTTAACCATTACCTTAGGTGGAAATGGAGGTTTATAAATAGTGTGGCCTTTTATGTTGGGTATTATTACTCACCATGTGGGTTAAGGTTGTCAGGGTCATGCGCACATTGCATAAGGAATTTTTGATAGTTTGGACCACTTATTGTTGGTGTAACATACATAGATATATGGAATAGGATTTATGGAATTGAAACTCATTTTGAAATGGTATAAAATATATATAAACATGGTTGGTGGTGTGTGAGACCAGAATATAGGATTTAGATGCTCGTTGGATCTGTGAAGTATGATGGGATAGGTTATGGACATATCGTTGGGGTCTCCCTATTGATTTGGTTTGATGATGACAAGTGATAAGGGAATTAAATATAATACTGAGGGAACATCCTCTCTGATAGATTTTGTATATATCACTACACTCCAACATTTTCTAATGCAGGTAAAGGCTCAATTAGGTATTTTCAAGAATGAGTGGAGTTAAGTTTTTGAAATGATTGGTTATTTGTATTATGATTTTAATGCACT
The DNA here is from genome assembly GCA_963277665.1 of Viscum album. Classification (NCBI taxonomy): domain Eukaryota; kingdom Viridiplantae; phylum Streptophyta; class Magnoliopsida; order Santalales; family Viscaceae; genus Viscum; species Viscum album. The sequence continues at coordinate 1,280,466,633 of OY728142.1, read as the reverse complement.
GATATTAGTATGGACATTGTTTAGGGGCACCTTTAGTGTTGGATAACCTATTTTATACTCACACCCTTAACATTCCCTTTAGGATTTATACAAACTCTATGTATCTATTTTTAGGTGAGGGTAAATGTTTGATTTCACGAACACAGTGGAGACGGGAGTGTATTTAGTGCATGAGCTAGATTAAAAGTAGTTTTTGATGGGATAAATGGTTCCTCAGTTTAAGGATGATAGATATTTCAAATATATTTACCAGTTTACATGTTTTATCTTCCTATGGGGAATCAATTGGGTTTTGTAGGAGTAAAATTGAATAGTAAATTCTTATATTGTTAATTATATGTGTATATTGGCTTTTTTTTCTTTTTATTTATATTTATTCAGCTTAGTTGTGTTGATATTATTATTATTTATATGTAGATTGTATAGTCACCCAAATAGAATCCCACTAACCCTAATTACTATTCAGAATCCTTTTGAATATAAGCATACATACCTAGGTTTAAGTGTGACACCATTCAATTTACTGTAGAGTGAACCAATCCAGTGAATTTCACTTTTAGATGTTGATTATGTGTTTAAGTGGGTAGAAGTTACTCCCGATAGAGGTAATTATGATAAGGTTTTATAAAAATTTGTAAGATACGTCCTATTTTATAGGTTTTTAATTCCAATACATATACTTATTGACCAAGGTAGCCACATTTTCAATTGGAATTTACAGACTATACTAAGAAAATATGGATTTTATCACAAGGTTTATACTCTTTATCACATTAAAAAAATTGATAATAGAAGGATAAAACAAATTATTAAGAAATTTTTAAATATAAATATAATGGAATAGATAATTCTACAAAATTATAATATATGGGACTACATTTAATATTTTCTGACTCTAATTAGAATAACACTTTTTAGTATAGTGTACGAAATATATTGTCACTTACCAATGGATTTAAAACACAAATATTTTTAGACTACCATGAAATATAATATAAATCTATTTGAAACTAATAAATATTATAAATTATTCATGTAAGAGTTGGAATAAATCAAGAATAATAATTATTAAAACTAAAATCTTTAAAAAGATAAAAAATATTTTCATTACAAATTCATCCTCATTAAGGAGTTCAAAAAAGGAGATAAAGTTCAGTTGTTTAATTTAAAATTTAAGTTATTTTTAGGTAAACATAATCACAAATGGTATTAACCTTTATTATTACTAATATTTTTCCTTTTTTCCTTATAATGATTAAATAATCAGAAAAAATTCCCTATTTATTCTCATTGTGAATAAATTGACGAATTTCATAGAGAATGTGAATGAGGCTATAGCGGATGAGGTTCTTCTTAAACAACAATTGAATACATAAAGGTAAATATTGTGTCCTTAATTTTCATTTATTTTTTTCATTGTAATTAATAATCTTAATCTCACATAAAATTTATTTCACAATGGGTAAATTTTAAAAAACATTTATGGGGTATATAAACAAACTTTGTTAAATTGTGATTATATCTATTTTTATTTTATACTTTTGTGTTATTATTTTTCATTTTTGGACTATTTTTTCATATTTTGAGATAAAATTAATTTTTTTTTGTAAGATTTAGAACCTATTTAAGTGTGTTAAACTGAATTAACCCCTGGAACTCAACTTAGATGAATATTGAAATATACCTTGTTTCAAATTTAATGTTTTGTAAATTCATGAAAATATTTATTATTTTTGAACCCCATTCAATGAAATACTATCAAAATTTAAATTCAATTAATTTTGACACTTCTAAACCTTTTTATATGTAATTTATAATACCTTCAGTTCCAAAAATAACAATGAAATTATTTATTAACCAAAAAATTCTATAAATTAGTTTAAAATCATAGAGTATCAAAGATATTTCGTTAAAAATTATTGAGGTGTATTTTTTTAAAACCCCTTTATATAATTAAACTCCTATTCTAGAATAACATTACATATTTCCCTTATAATCTCCTAGAATCCATGAACAATCATGTTCGGAAGCCACATTACAAACCCTAAATTCCTCGACAACCAAATCTAAAAGTAACCACATGGTCCTTGTTGAACACAAGTTTGGAAGAAGGTGTTGTTTTTTGGGGTTTTTAACCATTGAGGTGGATGTTGGAAGAAAATACCATTCTGATATGTTATTTTGAGGTTGTATCAGCTATAGTCTATTAGAAGTATATTTTGAAATATAAAATCATGTCAAGGAGCTTCTATATGATAAATTATAAAAAACTAAAGAAACATTATGTCTTTGAAGTTATAATGGAATATATCCCTCAAATGTTGGGAAAGAAACTTTACACAACTATTTAAAGATCAAAAAATCTTTTGTACCCTCAAAATTCAAGAAATATATCAATAATTTGGAAACAAACATGATAAATAATGTTATTGGAATTAGAGAGATATAAAACAAGTTTTTTACTATTAAAATTATTTAGGTGTTAATATTTCATGAAAATCAAGGTGTTGTGAGTTGAATAATTTTAAATGGGAGTGAGGAGGAACATGTTTTTGAGTGTAAAACAGAATTCATGAATGGTTCATTAAATGGATCAAAACATCCCCATTATTCCTCAATAATTCTAATATTTTAAACCTATAAACCATTAACCACAAAAAAATCATGGAAATTCCTCATGATAAATGTAATTTCTTGACACATTGGGTAGATATTTATGCACTTGTTTAGATTATTCTATCCCTTTTAGGTGTTTTTATTGAGAAAATATTTTTTAAAATTCATACTTGTGTAATGAGATAAAACTTTACAGTGTCATAGGTATTAATTATATTTGAAGGATAAGAAATATAGAAATGGATAGAATGCACACAAAAAATAAATGTAATTATAAAAATTAAATAGGCATGATAAGTTTGGGTATCATTGAGGTAATAAATTTTACTCTCATTGGATAGTGTTTTTAATTTCTCTTCAATAATATTTTTCAATTTTTTCTTGATCAAGATTCCAATGCTTAAGTGTGGGGGAATTTATAGAGGATATATTTTCATTGTTTTTACTTTATAATTAAATTATTTTATGTACATCATTTTGTTAATTGACTATAAACTGAAATTGGATAAATTTTATTGTTTTTTTATTTTTTTTTATTTTTTTCATTATTTATAAAATACAATGTTAAAGTATATTAAAATTTAAATATTATTTTTCACTATATGTTCATTTTTTATTTAAAATATATTAATCTCATCCCATTTGAATATTATCTTGTGGAAAAATATCTATTCATGATTTAAATTTTAAATTTAAGGATCATGTTACTCAATTTTTGTTGAATATTTTTTCATTCTATATTAATAGGATATTTAAAAAGGAATTTGGTCATTTTGGGTCTTGAATCCAAAATTTTCTTGGAAAATAAAATTGCAAACCAATATATAAAATAGATGTTGAGCTTACAAATCAGGCTTGATTAATTTAAAATTTTAAATTAAAATAGATAAACTAATTAGGAAAATTTCATTAAACTATAATACAAGATAATTAAAATATTTAAAAGGTTATCAATCCTATCCAAATTGACATTCAAATTCAATGAAACTTTTAATGGCCAATAAATTCATAATACCATTTTGGTAATAAATTCAAAACTTATATTCCAATTGGTATGTAATTTTACTATATATTAGAATATTTCATGGAACACATTTTCTCTTACTGTGACCCATCCTAATCTTCTAAAAATGAAGGTGTAAATTTATGGTGAAAGAGAAAATAATACATACAACCTTGGTAATGATGTAAAATCAATTCTCGACCCACTTTCCACCTCACACCCTTTGGCCTACCCTAATGAATAGCATGACTTTGACATCAATGTGCTCAACCAAATTTTCTCAAAATATATATTTAATATGTATTTGTAATATAAATTTATTGTTTTTTGTTGCTTGTTCTTATTGTAATGTTATGTTATCATTTTTTTTATCTTAAGTGCATTATTAATTTTGAAATTGTACAAACTCAATCTATTTTTCTAATTTAAGGTTTTAAATATTTTATTAACTATTTATATTTTACCTTATCATTGTAAAAGTTTAAGTTTTATGGTGTTAATACATTAATATAATAGTATAAGTATGTTTTTTTTATTCTTAAATCCCATTTATACGGATCTACTTATGTCTTCTATTGAGAGATTTTCATTAATGGATAGTTAAACATATTATGGGTTTACTGTAGGGAGTTTTTTCTGTGAAATGGGTGTTATTTTATATGATTTAAACCTATAGTTATTTAATTAATTAAATATTTCCATTTGTCTATTTATTTTCTTCTTCGCCGTAAGTAAATTTAAAAACTACAAACTCTGAGTGATAGTATTATCATATACCTAGGAGTGATCGTGTAAGTGATACTCTAGGTTATTAGGTGATTATCCGTATAATTTTGAAGGTACTAAATTAGTGAATAATTAAGTGTTTTTTATGTTATCGAATGGAAACATCTTAAATTTATAAGATGAAATATTCTAAGAAAAAAAGAATCCAATATAGCCTTAAAACCAAACCATGATCACATCATCTTCATTTATTATTTTTATCAAAATCCTAGATTGTTTCATTATTCAAATAATCTCACCAAAAATAATTTTATACTTTATAGCCAAAACCCTTAACATATATTATTATCTCAATCTTCACTTATTTTTTCAATGGGGAATAGACACCCTATCAATACTAAAATAGCCTACTTAAACGTATATGTAAAATTTTCGAGGACCACATTTTGGCATCATTATTGTAGACCTAATTATGTAACTAATACACATTCATTTTTCATATTAAAATGTCTCTATTATAACCCCCATTTATCTTATATTTTAAAATTTCTATCCATACATGTATACCCTATTACACCTGAGAACATTTAAACTACTTAGTTAGGGTTGAAAATCCTAGGGGTGAGAAATCAAGTGCACTTAGATCTTATCAACCATTGGATATAAATATTTCAAAAAATCATTAATCTAAATCTAGCTCCACTGTAATTAATAATCATTCACATAACCTCATCTTAAAACTATGTGGGAATCAATTGGAAAATCCAAATGAGGCATCCCCTAACTTGAGGAATGGAATTGATCAAACCATTAATGATTACCTCACACCTACCTATACCAATTCACCAACATGTATTAGACATAGTTCTTAATGATAAACTAATTATATCATAAAACCTAATTTCATAAACCACCTTCCTATTTATCATGGGATCAAGTCATAGATTCCTTATGCTCATGTTAATGAGTATAGTAACATCATTGAGACCATGTTCCCTCCACATAAAATTTAGTCCGAAAACTTGAAAGACTTCCATTTTTTGGAAATGATCAAGATAATAATCAGTAAAAAAATTTGTGACCAACATCCATAAATTCATGGGACAAATTATAGAGTTATTTTAACAAATAATACGTTCCTTGCCAGAAAAAATACACTAAAAAGATCATTGAAAACTTTTTTGAAAATAGAGATATTATTTTATGAAATAAGGGAATGGTTTAAAGATACCCTATACATAGTACCTCTCCATGGTTTTTTAATCCAAAAAAAATAAAATATTTTATGATGTGTTAGTTCTAGGAAAAAAACTTTTCGTAGACATGATCTGTAATAAGATCATTAAAAAAAAATCCTCTATTTATTCTTATGAGTATCTATAAGGTCTTACTGAATAAAACCAAACATGGGTAACCTATAGTAATTAGGATAATATTCCCAAATGTAGTGGGTTTTTCACTCTTAGGGTTGATTAAATTTTAAGGTCTAAACATATATCCTTCTCTAGGAAGGTAAAATAGATAGACCTAATAACAGTCTATGAAGTTTATTCAGTTTACCTTGTTTTCAAAATTTTTGAAAAACATGGCCATAAGACTGATAATTTTACAAAAATTCCATCAAAAAAGGAATTCATTATTAGAGGACTATATTTTGGGGATAATTACCTACATTTTATAAAATCTAATATGAGATAATGAGAACGTTTAAACATTAATATTACATCATTTTAAATGAATACTCATTAATCTTGCAAAAAATCTCTCCCTAAACCAATAGGTTTTTTATATTTAGAAACTACATAAATAAACAACTTATTTTAAAACCATTATTCAGAATATATCAAAAATAATTTTTACAGATTATACCCTTAGATATATATCATACATAATACTCTTCTTCATAACCTGGGGAAATGGAAACATCAGAAAGGATGAGCTCAAATTATTAGTACGGGTTTTTCATAAATGATATAAATAAAAGACCATATGTGTGCATAAGATAAAAATGTGAGTATAAAAACATAATAAATTTACATGAATACAATATATGTAAGTAACACCCAATAAAACAAGGATCATGAATCATAAATAATGACATAAATTTGTGGGCATAACATAAAACATAATTCATATTAGTGTTGAAACATGATTTAACAATCATTAGTCATGATAACATAACATAAGAATGTTTCATAACATAATAATATGTTACAAACATAAGGATATATATCATAAAATTTGTCAATGTTAACCACCAAGCCATTTATATCATAATGTACTTAGTTAACCACCTTCCCATGACAAAGTGGACTTAGGATAACCACATGTTCCTCGTAACATTTGGGACATTATCCAACCACATGTGTCCCATATTGATCTCATGATATATAAAAATTTATCCATTTATTTTTAGGTATATATTAAACTCACACAACACATAATGATAAACCATACATATTTGTGCCACAAGAATATGAAAACGAATAAAATTCCATCATACCTTAATTAACTTGTATGAAAGAAGTGGTTTTCAAGAAAATATTCATAAGACATGGTAAAAATCCATCCAGGGAAAGATAGTGGATGGTATAATTATAATATATATACAATGGAGAATAAGAAACGTCAAAGGATATTTATATAGATGAATTTTTTTTAAAAATATCATTGAAATTTACTTATATAAATAATAAGAAATACCATTTTAATTTATGATACCTATTATTTAAAAAAAAAATTTATAAAATAAATAGAATTGAAATTAATTTGGAAAACTATGAAAAATTGGAGGGGAATATTCATAAAAAAACAAAATAATATGGAAGTAAAATGTGTTCAAGTAAAAAATGTTAAAAAATATTCCTTTTATACTTTGGTAAAGAAAGTCAAGGATAATAAATAATAACATGTATGGGAAATGATAAAAATATATTCCTTAAATTATTTTTCTAAATAAATTAAATATAAATATAAAATGGCCTTAAAAAATAATAAAATTATATTTAATATAATTTCTAAAAAAAAATAAAGAATATGGACATGGACAATAAATATTATTGACTAAAAAGATGAGATAAGTTCGGTTACAATTACAAGAAACCTTTCAGGTGAATTATGATCCAAAGGGAGGTTAAATGGTAATAATACATGTGAAACACATAAATAAATATATTATAAGAAAAAAATATGAATTTTTAGAGAGAAATAAAAAACAATTTCTCCCAATGGAAATTTAATAAAAAAATATTGATTTCAAAGTGATATTAGAATGAAACCCGTACATATTTAGTAACTTTTGATTAAAAGGCGTCTAAAAGAGAGAACATAATATCGATTTTCAAATAAATTATTTTAAAAATAATTTTAATTAAATTTAATTCATTTAAAATTATATACAACACAAAAAAAAAACTGGTGAATATGTGTAATATCTCAATGAATGGAAATTTGGGATAAAAAACCCTTATCTTTACTCTTGATTTCCAAAAAAGTTCATTTAACATACTTTATAATAAATAAATCCATATTAATGAATTATTTCAAAAACTTATTAATATATATTAGACTTTATACTCTAAAATTATAATCATTTGTTACACATATATTAGTTCGTTATTGTTTATTTTCATTATTAGATCTTAGTAATTTTGATTATTTCAAACAAGTTTCATACTCGTGATATCAATCCTTGTTTGTCAATAAAATTTTCACCACTACTATTTTATTAAAAATATTTTCATAATTATTCCTAAATGATTAAATTATTCCAATATTCATTTTATAGAATTTATGAGTATAGTTTTTGATAATGAAATCCATGATGAGCATGTTTTGTGTAATTTATTATTAACAACAAGTTTCTTTATAATGAAAATTAGTTATTTGTTTTTGAATTATAAAAAAATATTAATGAAATAAATTACTCCATAATATCATATATTATTATTGTTAAGGTCTAGACATTTATTCATGATAAAAATTAGGTTTTTGGTGTAACATTGTTCATGCAGACTATTAAACCGACACAAATAAGAACATAATATACTCTTGAATGAGTAAGAATTTAGATTTATATAACAGTAATATAATTTTAAAAAAATAATTATGTTAATATGACATAAATATTGTGAATAATGAAATTTAGAAATATTTTATATGACAATTTAGTAGACGAAGTTAGATAAGAACATACATACATACTTTTGGAGAATTTTCTCCTCAAAATGGGTTTCTTCATAATGAAGGATTTAAGACACCTTATTTATACCAAAATAATTCAAATGTATAAGAATAAGTTAGGAGATAAAAACTAGGTAAGTATTAAAAATAATTTATCGAAAGGAATGATTTTTTTGGGGTATATAAGAGTTTCTTAAATAGGTGAGTTTTGAGTGGCATTTTCACAAATGATTGTTCCTTAAAGTATAAGGTTGTTATTTTAAAAAATAAAAGTTTAAAATTGAAAAATAATAGATAATTTAATATGGTAAGTAAATAATACCCCCACACACCCATTTAAATATAATATTTTATAAAATTTTACTTCATTTCCCCCTTGATTAAAAACATTTAACTTTTTTAGCCTTTACAAGGGTGACTAACTTTTACCTTGGGAACTTATTTTCATGCCTAAAATTAGAATTAAACATATTAACTAAATTTTATATAATGATTCAAAATATTAAATCCATTTCATTATATTCTATTTCAAAAAGTAATAGAAATTCATTTTAAAATAATAAACGTATAACGTCTAAAAACAGTTTTTTGAAAAATATATTTTTTAACCCCAAAATTAGATTTTTTTCTTATTCCTTACCAAATAATAATCATTATATAGATTTTAATTTATTTTAATATATATATAGATAATAAATTTCATTAAAAAAATTAAATAGTTATTAGTTTAATTTTTTTGTAAAAAAATAACTTTAATAATGAAAAATAATTCTTTGAAAATTATCTTTTATTATTAAATGAATTTTATCCCATCCCATTATTTATCTTCGACCCATTGGTATTAGGATATTTATATAAATTTTAGAAACACGTTAAATCATTATTTTTTATAATAATATTTATATGCAATGAAGAAAAATATTTTTATAATAAAATATTTTAATTTTTTAATTTTATTCCATAATTATTTTTTATTTGGGAATTATATTACCAATAATTTGTTAATAAAAACTACACATCTTCAGTATACCTATTTTATACAAAAATATACAATGAACATATATCTGATGGTCGTATGTCAAATGGCCTTATATCCAATGACCATATGTCCAACAATCATATTTTTAATCGCCATAAATCTATTAGACATATTATATTCCTATATATAATCTTACATACATCTCAATAATCATTAATCCTATCTATTTACTTCATTAAAAAAAATTATATGGTATTTCTAATCTTTTTACTTCTTTACATAGTTATAATTCGAGGTATGATTTTCATTGAAAACCATGAGGATAAGCATTTCACGTTCATGGTCATTTTATTTACTTGTAGTTTTATTCATATAATAGTTTTTATAATAATTTTTCATATTCAATTATCATAATTTATTAAGGATTATATTTTATTTTAGTATTTTATCTTAATAAAAAATATGATTTTTAATTTCAGTTCAAGGTTTCATGTGGAAAAAGCTAATTAACATAGTATTTATTTAAAGGATAATACATACTTGAAATAATAGGTTGTTATATTCTCCACCTATTAAACAAAATTCTCCCTTTAAATTTTTTACTATAATGAAAAAAATTAGGGTACTTCTACCACATTACATATTTAGGTTCTCTTGTTGTTTTCTCAAAATTATGATTCTTTCAAATAATTTTAATTAGGTAATTCATCATGTTCTGTAGTATTTTTTCTCTATGATCCAATATTTATATCATTTGTTCCTTATAAGATAGATCATGTTTAGTTTATACTACATCTAAGTTCAGTACATGTGAATGGTTAGGTATTTTATTTCTCAAAAATGATACTTGAAACTCATCATGTGATTTATAGAGGTTTGGAGGAAGTTCAAGGTGATAAGATATCATACCCACATGGTCAATGATTTTGAATATGCCAATGCATCTAGGGATTAACATTCCCTTATTCAAAAATCTCATTACCCAATTCTATAGTGATATTCGATGGAATAAATTTTCTTAGACTTCAAAATATTAATCTCACTAATGATTACTATAATATCCATTCAATCAACTTTCTAAAGTTCTAATGTGTCACTCAAATGTTTTACTCTTCTCTAACATTTATTTAGAATGATCCAGTCCCATCAGATTACACTCTCTAACTTCATCCACACATGTTAGAGTTCTACACCTTTTCTCATATAGAGCCTCGTATGGTAGCATTTGAATACTAAAATATATACTATTGTTATGTTATAACTCTAATAGTGTAAGTTGTTGATCCCACCCTCCTTTTAAATATATTAAACAATGTCTCAGTATATAATTCATAGTTTTAACGATATTTTTAGATTTACCATTAATCTAATGATGATAAGTTGTGATGAATATCAACATTATATCTCACGATTGTGAAATATTTCTCCAAAACATTGAGGTAATAACTTAATCACGATCAGATACAATATGGAGTGGTACATCATAGAGCCTTACCACTCCCTTTATGTATATCTTGTAAAGTTGATCGAGTAATAAATCTCCTTGAATATAAATGGAATTAATTGACTTCATAAGGTGATCTTATAAAACCAAAATGGAATTATGGACTTTAAAGGTCCTAGAAATACCCATAATTAAATCCATGGTGATGTTATCCCATTTCCATATATGTATGGGAGGTGGTTGCATCATATCACAGACTTCTAAAGTTTATACATAACTTATTGGAAAACAAATAATTGGGATATATGCTATGTAATATATCTCTATATTTTTTTCCACCAAAAATGATTCTTCAGATATCTATACGTATTTGTTCTTCTAGGATAGATAAGTAATAATGAGTTATGTGAATCGTTTAACAGATCTTTCTTCAATTCTGGTATTCATGGAATGCATATTTTTTCTTAAATCTTATAATTCTATCATTATCAAATTTGGACTCTAGAATACATTATACCTTCTTTTGTATATCTATATCCTCCTTATTCACTTCCTAAATCTTTGCTAGGATGTATTGTTGATTATTAATTTGTTAAATATAGTATTGATTCCCATACCTTATTATTTCAAGGACAATACATTAAAAATCCATGAGTATTGGGGGTCATTAAATCTTTATCATGTATAAGGTATCATGATCTGTCTTACTCAAAGTATCATCTACCCGTTTCTCCTTATCCTTGTAGAAATTTATTGAGTAGTAATAGTCCTTTAATAACTCTAACCTTCTATTTTATGCATATTCAACTCCTTTTGTGTGAGTATATAACTGAAGATCTTATGATAGGAATATATTTCACACTATTCACTATATAATTAATACCTCTATATATTAATCCTTATATTTCCATTATTATATCCAAATCAAGTGTTGGATAATTTTTATTATGGATCTTTAATTAATGTGATCCATAAGCTATAACCATGTCATTTTACATGAGGAAAAATCGCAATCCATTTTTTGATACATCACTTTATATCACATACCCATCACCACTATAGGCTAATATGAGTACAGGTGATGTTACCAACATTATATTGATATCCTTGAAATTTTATTCTCATTAATTTATCCAAATGTACATAACTCCCTTTTGGGTTAAATTGGATAAAGTATTAGAAAACCATTATAAAATTCTCATTAAGAGTCAATAGAATCTGGACAATCCAATAAAACTACATATCACTGTAATAGTGGTTATTATATTCCATTTTGAAATCACCTCTATCTTTGAATGATTTATATTTATACCCTTTTTATGATTTCATGACTTAATAATGATACTTTTTATAGTGGTAATTCGCACATTCTAAATTTGTTATATAGTTTCTACCTTCTCAAGGTTTTCATCACAACCCTCAAACGATCATCATGTTCTTCCTTACTCTTGGAATATATATGAATTTCATATATATAAATACTAACAGAAATTGGTTTATGTAATATATAATGACTATATTCATCATATCTATGAAGATAATGGGAGAATATGTGAGTATTAATAGAATCATTATAAATCCATAGTGTATATATCTTTTATGAAAGGTTTTCATGGGTAAATTATCTTTTTCACCCTTAATTAATGATATCCAGGTCAAAGGTCAATCTTTGAGAAGCACTAAGCCCATCATAGATGGTCAATAAATTCATCAATATATGGTCTAGGATACTTTTTCTTGATCTTAATCTTGTTAAGTTGATGATAATCAATAAAAATTTTCCCTGATCCATCTTTCTTTCTAACAAAGAAGACAGTTATACTCTATAGTAAATTAATTTAGAATAATATATTTTCTTCATCAATTCCTCTAATTCAATCAAGTTCCTTATATAAGGATTCATTGATATAGGCACAATAATGGGGATAATTTATATTGAAAACTCAACCTCATGGACCAAGGTAAAACCAAAAAACTATTTAGAAAAAACAATAATGTATTAATTCACAATTATTATAACATCAACATCGAGTTTCTTCCCAACTATTTTAACTAAATATGACGAATGATTAGTAATTAAGACCCATATAATGGAAGTAATTTCACTTGGTAATAAATAGCCATCCTTTTATTTATAGATAATCGTAAGTTGATTTGGAATATCAAATGTGACCTCATGATCCTATAAATTAATATAGCCTCTTCAGGGAGATAGATAATACATAACAAAAATCTCAAAAAATTCGACTAAATTGTGAATAAATTCCACCAAAATTTTATCATAGAAAAGCTATAGACTTAGGATGAAATCATCTTACCACTTAGATTTTTCACCAATAATTCAATATTTATCCATCCCAATGGTGATTTTATGCTCTTATAAAACATCCCAAATATGAAGGATTTGGTAGATCTGTAATCCAGTAGATATTTTTAGTTTTATAATATATGATTATTATGCCTTTCACTAATTCATTTTTTTGACCTTCTTCAGTAGTTGTGATTTCATAGGATTTTATTTTCTCCATTTTTTTAGAGGATACTGTTATTAATTTTCATAATTAACCCTTAGTATGTTTCACTAGTTGAAAAAATGTACATAGTTATTAAAAATTAATCATTGGAGTGTGGGTGGTTCATTTGGTTAATTATTATTGTTAATATTTTTATTTATTCTATATTGTTGTTCTATTCAACACTTGAAGTATTTACATGTTCCTTTTACAAAATTTCCTCTATAATACTTATCATATATTTGATATGTAGGAAGTTGAATCTTTATTACTTTATAGGTTTTATCATTTTAGTTTCCATGAAACTTGATTTTCTTATTATTTCCCTAAAAACCATGATAATAATGGGAGTATCTAATTTTAATTTCCACTTTGAGATAACATTAAACAATTTATTCATATATTCAAAATTAATATATATCCAATACCATTCGGAGACTTTTTTTAAGCCAATAAAGATATAAATAATTTTTCTTTGAGTCTCAATAATAAAACTATAATCATAATTTGAAATTCTCGTGATGTTTTCTTCATAGGTACCGATATATTTATCATCTTTTTGTTTCATCTCCGATATTTCCCTCTCAATATTTAGGGTGAATATTTTATAGGATATTATTTTTAAAAAATATATTCTTAAACTCTTAACATTCCATGGAGTTAACTTGTTCCTCTTATATTATATTCATATTGAGTGTCCATCATTGGACATCTTAACCATCCAAATAATAAATACTTAAGAAAAATTTCATGCTTCCGGAACTAGAGAATATAAAATATATTTTCTAATGTATTGATCCATTTTTCAGTAATTAATGGATTATAATACCCAATAAAGGAGGGTAGACATTGTGAAATGATATACCTGATAGAGAGTTCGGTATTTATTCGTGTGTTTGGTATTTTACCATGGTTTGTGTTATTTTCCATAACATGATAATGTTGGGTGATAATAACCATGAGATTTAATACTCCAGCACCCATCATGGTTTTTTATTCATTTAGAAAATCATTTCATTTTACATTGCACACATTGTTTACTTAGTTACTCCTGGTTTCAATCATATAAAAAACCCAAAAATGTTAGTGTGTGTTTCAAGAAGTAATAATTAGTGTAAGTAATCATGTGATAAGGAAAATAAATGCTAATATATCTTAAATTATGACATATTCATTTCAAATCATGACCTTTTATGTTCATCATATATCACTTTTGGTTCATCATGCATTTTTTTAGGTTATATTATTTTATTATTTATAAACTAACCCCAAAGAAATTTAAACACCACCCTAATACTATCTGAGACTACTTCAGTACAACATACATGAATATTACATCATTTTACATGAGTAGTCATAACATATCACAATAAATCACAGCCCAAAATAAATAGGTTTAGCGTATTTTCAGACTAAATACACAATAAACTTATTTTTCAACCATTATTCAACATATCCCACGAATTTTATTATTGTATAATACCTTTATAGACACAGAAAATGTAGTATTTTTCATGAATTAGGAAAATGGAAATATGAGAAAGTGTGATCTCAAATTCTCAGTAAAGGGTGAACATAAGAGATATCAATCAAATATCATAAGAGAGAATAATATAAACATGTTTTTAAGATAAAATAATCATGTTATGTGACCATAACATAAGGAAATGAAATAAAATAAAATATGGAACATAAAATAAGAATAATGCATAATTTATCGGGAACAACATAAGACTAAGGAGTTTGGAAACATTTGTTAATAATCATGAGGCATGAGAACATGATAAAAGTACAATTCATAAAATAATAATATGGTACAAAAATAATAATAATAATCATAACATGTGTCAATGATAACCACAAATACATTCATATCATAATGAACTATGCTAACCACCTACCCATAATATAATGGACTTGGGAAAACCCCATGCACCTCCATAACATTTTGTATTTGGGATAACCACCTGTGTCACATCATGAGCTCTAGTGATATAAAATTTTACCCACTTAATTAAATGGATATATTATATGTATCTATCATGTCAAGAAAACCATAAATATTTGGGTGATATGAACATAAAAAACATAATTCCATCAAATATTAATTAACATGTTTGAAAGAAATAGGTTTCATGAAAAACTTCACAGTACATGGTCATAATAAATCCAATTAAATAATGTGGATGGTATTATTATATCATATACACAATGAATCATAATGAAAAAATAAATTATATTGACACAGATTAAATCAATTACTAAAATAATTAAAAAATACATTGATAAATAATAAGAAATACGCATTGAATTTCGAATACCTTTTATTTTAATATAAAATAATTTATAAAAAAAAGAAATTGAGATTAATTTTTAAAACCATGAAAAATTGTATAGGGATTTTCATAAAAAATAAATATGATGGGAAAATGTGTTAATGTGGAAAACCTTAAAAAATTCCATACTTTTGTAAAGAAAGAAAAAGATAATAGAAAATGACCCATGAATAAAATCTTAAAAATAAATATCTATTTTTTTTAAATAGAGTAAGATTAAATATAAAATGAGATTATGAAATCATATACATATATAAAATTATTTTTATAAAACATAATAAATAATATGAACATAGATGAGAAATATTATCGACCAGAACAACAAGTTAAGGTTAGTTACAATTAATTCAATTGAATTGTGAGCTAGAGGGAGCAAAAATGGTAAGAAAATAGGTAAACCCCAAAATTAACTAGATAATAATAAAACATATGTGGTTTTATATGGAATTAAAATACAATATCCCCTATTTAAATTTATTCATAAAAAATCCTGATTTCAAAGTCGGATTGGAAAGAAACTCTTACATCTTTAATAACTTTTGAATTGAAATCCATTGAAAGAGAGTAACTAATTTTTATTTTTAAATCCAATGTATTTCATGATAATTATTCAATAAAATATATTCATTAGGTAGTATATACACCGTTCAAAAAGAAAAAAAGTGGTGAATAGGTTTTATATATCAATGAATAAAAAATTGAGATGAGAAACCCTTACATTTATTTTTAATTTCCAAAAAGGCTCTTTAACCATCTATATAGTAAATATAAACATATTAATTACTTATTTAATAACCTTATTCATATCTATTATGTAATGACCTGATATTTTACTTTATGTTCTCCTTCAATAAATAAAATATTGAAAAGTGTGCTTGACAAAAAATTCTAAAAATGAAACTCTGATATATTTTATTTAGATAAAAATATAAACATAAAAACCTAGTAATAAATTTAGTGGTTATTAATTGGAGTAACAAAATTATTAAATATTTACATGTATATATATATATATTAAGTGCATTTTTTAAAAATTTACTTGGTTTTTTTTTCTTCTAAAAGTCTATTTTATTATAAGTGGTATTTTTAGGCATTGTATGTTTCATTAAATGATGATAAGTGTTTTATGTATAAATTATGATGTTAATAAAATATAATATTTACTATTTAATTTTAGTTTTATTAGTGTTCTATAAAAATTCACAATAAGAACATCTAGTATTTTAAAATGTTATCTTCATACGAAAACAATTCTTCATTGCATTTTATGAATTTATTTAAAGGTTAAATTACTGAATTATAAAATTTGTATTTTAAAAAATAGAAATAAGTTACAAATTCCTATTTAAAATATTTTTATAATATAATTTTTTGGGATTTTTGTGAAATAATTTATTTTTAGTTGAATAGTGAAAAATACAATTTTTACTAAAATCATAGCATTTATTACTATAAAAAGAAGAAAGTATACCTTAAAAAAATATATAATATTTCATGATAAAATATTTATTTAAGGAGTAAAAATATGAATTTATAAATAATATTATTAATTTAATAAACCTATGTTTAAATTTTTATTAACTTGGCTAGTATTTTACAATAAAAAATTATTTTATCTATTATTTTAATTAAATACTAATTTAGAAAAATTCTATTTGGGATTGATTTTAAAGCCACATAAATTTTATTTTTTTTATAATAAACTAATATCTATTATAAAAAACAAAAACCATTTATAATTATACAATACACATAAATTTTATTCTTAAAAATGAACTTTTTCAAAAAACGGGTTTTTACACATTAAATGCACAGATATTAAAATTGATTTTTCTTTTATACATAAATTTTATTTCATAAAATGGATTTATAATTTGGAATTATTAGTTAAAAATTATATAATAATTACTATTTAATTTTGAGTAATAAAAATGAATTACTTGGGTAAAAACTAGTTTCCAGTGAAAAATCCAGAAAGGAGTAAAAAGGGATAGCTAATGGAGTAAATGTACTAACATGTTAAAAAATGATTCTAATAGAGTGTTTGATGTGATTTTATACCAATAATTATCTAAAACAAATTATATTTCATTTTTTATTCTTCTTAACATGGGAAACATGTGCTCTCTTTATGTTAAGATGAAATATTTAAAAAAATCAACCCCACCACTTATAAAAGGGGTTTCTCAAAACTCTGTCACGGTCACTCCAAAATTTTGGTTTCCTATTGAAACTATACCTTATTCCATTATCATATAATCATATTTAAATTTTTTTATATTATTTTGAGAATAATATGTCATAATCCTTCCATTTAGGAGCAATCCTCTAAGGTAAAACTCATGTTCTCAGTGTAAGGGTGATATTTTCCCTAATATTGTATCTTTCCTATTATTCCAATTAACTTTTTTATGAAAATTTTATATCATGAATTTATTTTTTATATTATACTAATTGTTTTATATTTTATGAATAAACATTAACCACCTTCCCTCTTTCCTATTTAATAAATGAAAATGTTATTCATGCATTTGTAAGGATTACAATCTCCATGAAGTAATGTATATCATTTTTTATCTAGTTTCATTATTATATTTTAAAAACAATTAAAATATGATTCATAAACATAAAATTAACTAAATAATATAATTATACTTCTGTAATAATGATATTTTTTCTAAAATAAACCACCTTCATATCCATACACATCCATTAATTATGGTATATTCATGCTTGGGTCAATCTAACCACCTAATTGAACAACGCTAAAAAATGATATCACGGATGAATATGAGAACATAATTAATGATATTATTTTATATATAAATTAAATAATGATTTTATTTTTTCTTCTATAATGGTAAAATTAATATTAAACCATTAATTAGGATACCAATGTTCGTTCGTTAAAAATCACTGAAACATGTGCATCGTCAATTTCATCTTTAATAATCATAACCCAAAATCCCATAGAATGAAATTATATCATTATAAATAATTATAAAGCATAGATTATAGTAAATTTTTTAAAATTGGAATTATTAAATTTTATACAGGAATGAATAATAAAACTATTATTGTGAAACTCGTTCAAAACAATCAAGATTGCTCATATCTGATATTGAAAATAGATAATAACTAGCTAATATACATATAGAGAATTATTATAAAGTAAGATTATAAAAGTTTATATATATTAATAGGTATCTAAATTAGGTTATTAATATAGTTATTTTTTATATAGTAGATTTAATCACTTTAGTGAATGGTTGGAATTAAGGTAAGGGGTTATTAGTCTCAAATTTAATTTCTTGAGACATATTTTTAATTGATCACCATGAATTATTTTATATGGAACTAACACTACATAATAAATATATTTTTCAATATTAATTTTATTCATTGAGTTTTAAGATCCATATCATATTCTTTATTTAAATGGATTTTAGTTAAAAAGATACCAAGGTCGTAAGGGTCTTTAATGACCCAACTCACTTCATTTGGTTAGAATGGTTCTTCTTGAATTTATTTCTTCCAATTTTTGTTTATTAAATAAAATTATTTTATTTCATTTTAATTTATCTTTCTATTTGTGGATAATGAATTTTTAAATCAATTATTTTACCTAGATAATTTCTTCCTCAAAAGTTATATCCTTCTTGAGAATAATTTATATCCTATTTAACAATGGTCTCCACTCATTATACATATTTTACATCCTTCCAATGTTATCCATTATAAAATGAAAACCATAATTATTTTTTATCTCCAATGAGCTTAAAAATTATCTTCTCTAATTTTTAAAAGATTCTTCTGTTAATCTTATTATGGTATTGGTTTTGATCAAAGATATTTCAAAATATTAAAAAACAGATTTCCATACTTTCAAAATCAATTGTTTTATCTTCCACTCCACTCTTCTTTTTAACAAACTATATGAATTTTAAATTATATATTACTGAATTTTATTTTTAAAATTATATTCTTTAGAGTGTTTTAAATTCACCTTTTTTGAATCATTAATGTATTTCAAATGATCCTTTTTTAATATTCCTTTTTAAAAAGTAAAAGTTTTCAAAATTATTTCACATGACCCTTTTGAAACCTATTTAGTCTTCCCAATAAACCCCAAATGGTTATAACATCCATAAATAGGTATATATTTACTCTCCAATGGTGGGTAATTCTTTGGGGTGTCACGCCCAATTATGCATAGGAACTCACATTGGTCAACCAGATGGGAGGTCATGCTCATAACACCCTATTGGGGGGAATTGTTACCTACTCAATGACTCTATTAAATATTTAAGATATGTTTGTGAAATAATTCCTAGATCCTGATATGAAACTAGTTACCCCCATTCTAATAAATTGATTATAGACATGTTTTTATTAGAACAATGACATGCGTATCGCAGTTTATCTATCACCCTTTTACTTATTTATGATGCTTTGAGTTATTCCCATATTTGGGAACTTTGGAATTTATTATTATATTTGAAGGTGGTTGGTATCTTATAGATGGGATTGGACCTCTACAAGGTGTCTTATTCATCCTATGATAATTTTAATCAAACCTTATTTAGTTATTTTTTCATAGTTCAAGGTCGTGTCTCTAGATCAGTCAATGTAGTTTAACGTCATACAATATGGATGTGAATATCGGTATCAAACCTCGGTGAGGAATCCTACGTATACTATTTGATATAGGAATTAGAGTATACATAGTTCTTATAATGGGTTTCTATATCATGGGAGATATGAAAATAGAGGCCCTAGACAAAACATATGCATATAAGACCACCCTGGATTACTTCATCGGTAGTATAGCCCCTTGAGAAAATAGGGGATGTAACTAGACTTATACCCCAATGATGAATCCACCTTGGGATATTCTCATAAAATTATTGGTATAATCATTTCCCATCACTATAACCATGTGATTCATGCTTGGTGTGAGAAATAAGATGTTATGGAAGATTTAACACATTACATGAGAGTATATTCATGATGGGATTACACATTTAAGTTCCCCTTTGAGAGGAATGATTACTTGTATCATGGAGGATATGGTATTGATATTGGCCCTTAGGAAGGAGTCTTATGTATCCTGTTTTATAACAAGAATCATATTCATCATAGTTTATTTCATCCCAAACCCACTAAAGGTTTTGAGGGAATCGATGGAACGATCAGGGATGATACTTAAAATAATGACCATTTATGATCCCTCTTCTCATCCACTGATGGAAAAAAAGAGGATTGATCAGCCCATGTGAATGGTTGGGTCCCGATGATTAAAACTTTGGGGACATGAGGGGACTTAAAACAAAGTGGGGGCCATTTGAGCATAGGCTTTAGAAAGGTATCCTATGTATCTTAATTATTGTTGGAATCAGACTTCTCATAGTTCAGTTGTCCCTTACCCCACTGATGGGATAAGATGGGTGATCACACTCAAAGAAATTATTGTTATCCCTAATGTTTTAAAAATACTGGTGGATTATGCATTAATTCTTCTCTATTGATCGAGTCTAATACACATATTCTTCCCTATTGATTGGGGTTTACACACTAAGGATTCCCTATTTATTGGGGATTACTCACTGAGTTTTCCCTATTGATCTCGCATTGATGAATAAAGAGAGATAATGATGACTATGAATGTTTTTTTTTTGATATCATGTCACTGATAGGGTCTCTTGAGTGTGTAACCCTATCTTTTCAAGGAAACTTTTCTTATAGAATGGGTATGCAGACGAAGGTTCTAGGTCGGGTTCCAAATGTAATGAGTCCAAGTGGGTCTGCAAGATGAGGTTTAAATGTAATAATAGATCTTCATAAAATGTCATGACTATTTGCTATATATGTCTTGATTGCCTTCCCGACATGTTGGGGAACCAGTCTGACAAGGAAAAAATGTTTAAGGGTGTCTTCTTAATTAATTGACATGTCTTGGGTGTCTTCACATAAATAGAGTGGACATGTTTAGGTTATTTCTCAAGATCAAAGTAGACAGGACCATACTTTTTATCATGTTCAAACTAACATTCTTTTAGAATATAAAATGTCAATGCTGACATTCCATTTGGAAATTTCATGATAATGTTGACATGTCAATTGGTTTTCATAAGATCATCCTAAATTGTCGAGATACTTTCATGTGGTAGTGCATTCATGTAAAGGTCTTTTATCTTTATCATAATATCTTGTCTTTGGATTTATATATGATAATATTGAAATTTCAATAGGAAATAACATGATCATATTGACATGTCAATAATTTTTCACAAGAACAATTTGAATTTTCTAGGGCCACCTAAGGACATCATGAGACCAAAGAAGAGTTTTTCAATTTTGTTCCCATAAACTAGTCACATAGAGGGGTTTTACAAACATGTCTATGATCTTGTTCCCATAAAAATGTTAATGTGAATTCCCAAAGTGATCAAATCTCATGTTCACATGGCCCGTAAGTTTTTCTAGGTAGAAGGATACACAACCAAGGTTTTTCTTCAAATTGGGCCTCCTGCGGTCCAGCGTGATGGATCCTCATGAAATTTCATGTCTTGTATAACCTTTAAACAGGTCTTTTGATGGATTATTCTACCATTTATTGGTCTTTTTATTGATGTATCATACATGGGAGAGTGTGAAGTTACACGAATAGGCACATGTCCCATGGGTTGTGCATCTTCATTATTTAATTTTCATGGTGGGGATATTTGTGGAGATGTTTCAGGTTGAGTTGGCCACTTCTATGGCCACATAAAGAAATAATGATACACAAAAGATTATTTCACCATACTGAGGGAAATAATTAGGGTCTATATTTCTTGGATATCAAATCTAGGGTGGAATCCTACATGATCACAGGTTTTTAAGAATGTCTATTGCTACAGAGGGTCCTCTTGAGGCTTACTCGATCATGATATTTTCATGCCCTTCATATGGGGTCTAGAAAGGGAGACTATGACCACATCAAATATCCTCAAGGGTCTTTCATTCCTAGGATTCCATTCCCAAGGTTTCATGAAAGAACCATCTAGATAGGTCACTAAAATCTTTACAAGACTGATATTTAGAACTAATGGAATGGCCATCATGTGTGCCTAAAGGATTGCATTATACACATTCTAGAAGAGGGATCTCATGGTCTTCATATTTCCCATAGATTTCATGATCTGGGATTGGATCATGTAGTGGGTTTTTTGATCATGTGTGGAGGGTGTGTGTTGAAGAAGTTATATGTATGGGTGAATATTTTCATTTCATGGTGAAGAGTATTGAATGGAATATGTGGGTAATGTCCTAAATCCTACACTATGAGGCTGAGTGAGTCAACACCTCAAGATCAGGCAAGGGGCACCATGATACCAAGGACCTCCTTTATGTATGAGGTACATACAATGGGTCTGTGTAAACCTAAGATAACCGCATCATTAAAGGCAGGGATTTAAGGCCTCATGATCATAGGTGCAGTAGGCTGTCATGAGACCAAGGAATTGAGCAGTCGGGTACTAAAGACTATACAAGGTACAAGGGGAATCGAATGAAATTTTCATTTCATGTGATCACATGATCCTATGGATATCATGTGATGGGTTCTTGAGATGAAATAAAATGGATGATTCTCATGATATGGGACCCTAATTTACCTAGAGAAGATATCGGATGGAGATGGTTGGACAATGTCTTCCACTTTTCTTCTCTGCTGCTACCTTTCCTCCCTCACATGTTTATCATTTTTGAAGGTAGGAAGAGGTATTTATAGGCCGAGATCGACTAAGTATGATGAATATTTTTATGGGGAGGACACTGTGTTTTCCAAATGAGGTGGGGGATACTTTTCTATATCGAAATAGGTGGTTTTGTGTGATCTTAGTCCTCTTACAATCTTATGATCGATGTCTAATAGTGATTCTATTTCCATCAGTGATACTGCGTGATAGGACATTATAAATCTATATTAATTCAGATGAAAAATCAAGATGAATACAGAAGTACTCATGGTCATAAAATTTTCATGACAACTTCCAGTGAATATATCTTATTAAATATAATGATCATGTGATGGATTTGAGTGTTGGTGGGAGCTCTCGTGGCATTCCAATAGAACACTCGATTCGAGTAACATGATGGATCATATTGGTTGTCTCAGACTCTCTCAACTGTTAATGAAAGATTTAGATATGGTTTTTATGTCGAATAGGTTTCAAGTGTGACAAGTGATGTCAAACTAGTATTTTGGGATGTTGAATATGAGGTGTCATGTCGTGCAAGACTTGGTGATCTCAAAATTGCACAGTGGAAGATCGACATAAATATGAAGTCAAAATCTATGGGATTGAAGTAAATAGATGAGATCATAGGAAGGTGTGGTTGGAAAACTATGATTTCATCTTGTGAACATTAATCACAGAAATTCCATCCCATATTGAGATATCTTTTCAGCTACCTTATTATTTTTAATAAAAGATGTGGTTTATGTCCTTTTTAACATGAAAATGGGTTCGACACCCATACCACATATACACACCTCCATCTGGTATTCATACCTATACGCTTTCCACCCACACTATGCGCACCTTCGACCTCGCACACCGCAGGCCCTATACATGGGACTAATAACTTTCTATGAGCACTATTCTACATCCTACCATCCACTAGCTAGCCTAGGCTAGCTCACATTTGGCATGGTTGACCTTAGTCCCACATGTTATTATGGTTGAGCCTTGGATTGGTTTGTTAGTGGTATGGACACATTTTTTTGGAAAAGGGTGGAAAATTTCTATTTATGAAAAAGGTCCAACAATGTGTATGTTCTTATATCCATGCCCAAGCAAATTCTTCAAGGTTTCCATGAAAGCTAAATTTTCATTGACATTTAGATTTCAAGCATCTGAAATATTCAATGGAAAAGTGTGTAGCACAATTATGGGTGTCAAAATCCCCCCCCCTATAGAATGAGATTTGTTTGGAATGAAAAGAATCTAATTCTAAGGTAAATGTAAATCACTTTTACACACATCTGAATATCTGAAATTCTTTGGTGTTGAGCCTCCTAGGAGGATATTTCTTGATTATTTCAACTGATGAATTTTATGTGTTATCCATATGAGACTTCTAGAAATGAGTGTTTACTAAATTCAATATAGGAACTATTTTTGGATTGGGAAATTGATAGACTTAATTTTCAATGGGTATGAATTATATAATGGAACAGTGATAGGGAGGAATGGAACTTGTGGCTGGATCCAAAGTAAAGAACTTGTACATCACTATGTATCCCATTATAATGGTAATAAATCCATACATAGTTCTAAAATATACCACTGTGTAGATTAAACTCGTGAATAGGGAAGATATGTTCATGGATAAAGAACACAATGATAAATTTCTATACGTAGATCTATCTTATACATAGGAAGGGTAATTTCAATGTTTTATGCAAAAATACTGGGTAGAGACCCATGTTTTGTTGGAGATGTTTCCTGGATCATCAAGGAAACCCATCCTTTGTGTGTGATACCAAATACATCCAATCACCTAGATTTTAGTTCTTAATGTTCAATATGTTTATCTTTAGAAATGTTCATGAATGCCCATTGGCATGAAATTTTTCATTGATGCACCTACTCTAGTAGTCTTGATATTGTATGATTTACAAGAATAACATGGGCGTGGTATCCTTCCTAATGATATAACACTCTAACTTATTCCTAAGTAAGGGTACTTGGAGAAAATAGCTTGATTTTTTATAAAGATATATGATGGGCCCCATATTTTAATTTTTTTTACCCTAACTTTTTCCTAAACATAATATATAGAATGACTTAGTAGGTATGGACTTGGATTATTCTTAGGACAACTTATTACAGGATTTTTACATGACATGTATTGTGTCTATTTCATCTTATAGATTCTCAATGTTGTCTGGGTCACAAAATGTGCATGTCCAATGAGTGGAGATTCGGTTTTTTTATAGGGTACCCTTATCGTATTTTCTACCTGGAGAGTATTACGTATTTTTTGGTTGGTTTTATTAAGTTCATTCAAGCTACACCATCATTGTGCTATAGTTTAAATTATTTTTTCTCATATCTTTATTGTACTATAGTTTAGGGTCTTTTATATTGGACATTTTATGTGATGTAGTTTCAGGTCTTCAATATCATAACTTTTATGTGCTGTATTTGAGGGCCTTCTCGGATATACCATTGATGAGTATGGAATATGAGTTAGGTAGACCAGGGATGACTCAAAACACTCTGGTTGCTGAGTTCTTCCATGGTTTTTTCAGTCCTCATGAGGTTTGAGGAAATTTTCTTTCACGGAGGAGATACATTTGGTTAGTAGGTAAAAAATACCTTATGCATTACTATCATGTCAAAACAAATGGGTATCCACTCTTCTCTAAGGTTCATGGAAGATTTCTAGAGATAATATGTTTGAGGGATAAATACTAGGGAAGTTATATCTTCCTGGATAGTTGGGATATGGGTGATTTAAGTCAAGACCCAAAAGCTTGAGTCTTTGAATATGGGATGGGGTTGACAATCTAAGTATGTCCCATGACACTTTGAGAAGCCAGGATCTTCAATGGTGTCTCCAGGGATCATGAGGATTAGATTTAATTTCTTACAAGAAGGATATTTCTTTTAGTTGGTAGTTCAAATCCCTTATGTGTCAGTATTATGGCCAAGATAAAATGATATCTACTATTTTATGTGGTCCATGAGGTATTTTGGAAGACTCAAAAATATAGATATTGAAGTTTGGTATGGATTAGAGCTATCTAGGAAGGGTTCTAGAAACCTAAAGAATGTTAACTCTTGATTGTGAATCTCGATCCCTACACCATATGGTTTCGAATCATGAGGTGTGGGCCATCAAAGGTTCAAGAAAAAATTGTCACATTTATTCTATGAGAAAAGGTACAAAAGATGGTGATGTAACATCAAGGGTGTTTAATACCATTGGATATTTGGGTACAGAGATTGTAAATCATATTCTATAGTTCTCGGGTCAGGAATGTGATATGGGAAAAGCATACTGAGAATGACCCAAAACACGCTGAGGTTTTAGGATCATATATGGTGACATCAAGCTAAAAAAATTATAAATCCATTCCTATAGAGCCACGATATCTTTGGTTGGTTGGTATGAGCCCTTTTGTGTCAATATCATGGATGTACAAAGATATTCCTTTTTCTTTTCTAGGGATATGAAAGGTTTGTGATGAACTAAGGTGATCAAATCATGAAGTGTGATTTGTGGAAATCATAATATCCAAGAAGGGTTCTAGTCCCCTAAAAGTTGTGTCACTACCTAGAAAACATATTATCATAGTGTGTAGATGTAAAAAATCAATAATATAACTTTTTTTTGAAATAGGGGTTCCAGTGTGCATGGCTTAGCTTTTACTAGGGCTACAAAGTAGGCCCTATGAGCTTTATGCCTTATTTATTTAAGCCCCAATTTTTTCCAATACTCTGGAGATGAATTTTTTAGCGAGTGAATATTGGAATTTTTATTAGGATTCCATTTTTGGTCTTTCAACCTAACAAGTTTTGTGTCTCTTTTGTGAGTAGTTTAATGTCTTGTGATTTGGATCATTATAGGATAATGTTTAAGGTCATATATCTCTGACCAAAGTTTAGGTAGTTTGAGGTCATTATTCTCATGGACCTAATATGAGGGATGTTACACAAGATCCCAATTAGAATAATAGGGGACAAGAGTACTACAACATCATTCTTAGTGGGAGATTAAGATGTTGTAAATCATGGCACAAGGTTCTCAAGTCATGAGTAATGATATGTGGTAATCATTTTGGGAATGACCCTAAACAACCTCAGGTGATGAGTTCTACCATGGTGATGTTAGGCTCAAAAGAATAAAAAATCCCTCCTTACAGAGCTAATATGTATCTAGTTATTGGGATTGAGCCCTTATATTTCAATATCATTACCAGAATGAGAGATATTATTTATTTTCCAAGGCTCACAAAAGACTTCCAGAAACCCAAGGCTCTCAAGTCATGATGTGTGATAAATGGATTAAGGTTCCTCAAAAGATGGTGGAAGCACCCCATACTCTGGTTGATCAAGGTAAGTCTCTTTTATTCCTTCGATAATGAATGATGATGGGTGATGTCCTACACATTTTAACATCATGTAGTGGGGATTTACTCCATGAAATTTATTTTTGTTCAGTAAGGATGTGTTCCATGTAGTTTTATATTCATGAGTTAAGGATGTACCTCTGTGAAATTTAACATCATGTGGTATGGACATGTTTAGTAGAGTTTAATGTCATGTGGTAAGAATGTGGGAACCAACATGAAAAATTGCACAAGGCATAATACACATGAAATCAGACTATACGTAGATCTGAGTCACACATAGGAAAAGGGAGCTTATATGACCAAACCCCCTCCCTATGTAGTTTAGGGTGCATTTTTTCGATTGTTGGAATTGTACCTAGGATTGAAGATCTGGGTGTCACTACACAACCTGTGATGAAAGGAATCAATCCATCAGTAGTTCTTAATAGGTCATGCAATTTAATTTCATGTGGTAAGAATCTGGGCTCCCTGACATGAAATGGTAATGTTATGGCTGGGACCATGAATGGAATTATGTTTTTCAATATGTATCCCATGTTTATAGGAATCAAGACACATGTAGTTCTTAAGAAATATATCAACATAGGTGTGAACTGTATGTAGATAGGAGAAATTTATATATTTTATTGTAGTGACTAGACATGTAGATGGATATATGGGAGTCACTACATATCCTATAAAGAAAGGAATCAAGTCAAACATATTTCTCAAACTAGAAAAACACTACCCAAGTCTAACCCATTTTCATAGGTGGGAATTGTTTCTGTAGATTGTTGTAGTTGGGCCTGAGATTGGAAATCCAGGCGTCACTACATATCCAATGATACAGGAATCAAGACACACATAGTTCTTAAATGGTGGTGTGGTAAGAGGCCAACACAGCCAAAATTGTCCTCTCGGGTGAGGTTTATGGGAATGTGTAGTTTATATCTTTCAGGGGACATAAACTATGTATTTTAACATCATGAATCATGGACTCATTCTATGCATTTTATGTTCTTCCACTTTAGGACCCTGATGATCCTATCGTGAGCCGTCATGCCTTACTTTTGTGGGTAATCCCTTTCAAAAATTCATAATATCAAGTGAACTATTTTTTTTGTGAGAAACAAGGAATGACAAATGTTCCTCTCATCATGAAAAGTAAATTAAGGATATGATAAGGTCATTTTACATTATGTGGTGTCTAGAACAAGATATAGGATCAAGGAATCTATATGTATCTCATTAAAAGTGAAAATCAATCAATATGTAGTTTATAAGACACCCATGTGGATTAATTTCATTCTAAAAGGACATCAACTATGTATTTTAACATCATGCGACAAGGAATTTGAGTCACCCAATGTGAATGAAGTTGAATCATATGTGGATATATGCAGTTTAACATTATATAGTAAGGACATACATCGAAGAGTTTAATGTCATGTGGTAAAGATGATGATCACCCAATGGGAATGGAAAGGAATGCCATGGATGGTCCCAAAACATAGAGAATAGTATGTCACTATGTATCCTATGATGAATTCAATCAAGACCTATGTAGTTATAGATAACCCATGCAGTTTTAATGTCATGCAGAAAGGACATGGGTCGCTCGATGTGATTGGAGATGGATATTTTAGATCTGTATATTTTAACTTTATGTATTTTAGAACTCTATATAGTTTAACATCAAATGGTTATGACAAACTCTGGAACTCCCTTTTCAACCTATTTGGTATCTCATAATTGGAAGTGGAAATGGGTCTGGGAATTTTTGGGAGGTTACTTCTAGATAACAATCTTTATATCTTAATGTAAGCTACTTCTTCATCATATATATATGTATTTACCTATCCAAACAACATAAATTTACTCTTAGAGTCACCTAATACCCACGGTAAAGTGATATTGATGGTTGATTTTGGAACTATGTACATTTAACCATAGTATTGTGAGAATCTGTCTATACGAAGGTTCCAAATTTTTTTGAGAACCTCTCTACATGAAGGTGTTTGGGAAAGGGGTGGATTTCCTCATCCATGGTAGATATATCACCATGGTGAGGTTGAACACGATGTATGTTAGGATTAGAGTCAGTGTGATCTATCTCAACACTACCATGAGGTTTGATATCATGCTAATTATCATCTTTTTTTATATTTTAAAAGCTTACAGACCTTTGGGGTGTTGATAATTTGTATCAAACAACCTCAAGGACGCTCGAAGTTGATCAGGCCAAGTGGTATGATCCTTACTCTGTATTGTGGCCAAAATATTCCATCATTACTTTTGGGGTTGAGTAGGTATATAATCCTACACTCTGATAGATCTCATAATATTTTTGATAACTATCAAGTGTTGTGGGAATATGAGCATACTACTGAGAAGCTGCATGATTATGTCAATGAGTTTATCTCGTTGGGATATAAGATTGTCTTGAGGAGTGTGCTGCTCTCACATGGTAGGCCTCATCCAGAACAAGGATATGATCCTGATACTGGGATTTTGTAATATACCACTAGCCTTTTACGATAAGAATATGAGCCTATCCCAAGACATGTGTCACGCTCACTCATTAAACCCCAACCTAAATAGGGATATGATCCCGATCCAGGGCCTTTGGAGTATGTTTCCAGTATCTTTTTGATAGGTATATGATCATTTCTTTAGGAATGTGTTTCTCCCTCTTGGTGATCCCTAGTTAGAATGAGTAAATGAAACCAATATCAAGCCTGTAAAACCCAACACTGGTTGTTTTTTATAGGAATATGAGCAAGTCATGTGGCATGCTCCGCTCTCCCTTAGCGAGCCCTGGATAAAATGGTGATATGATCCTGATCCCAAGCCTTTGGAATATGTATCTAGTCTTTTTTGATAATAATATGATCATATACAAAGTCATACACCACTATCACTTTGTGAACCCCGGCTGGAACATGGATATGATCCTAGTCCGATGCCTCTTTATTTAACAAAATTTTTCGATAATCCTCCTAAATGGGAGAAAGAATATGTTCTTTCCCCAGAGAAACCACATGTTCATAACAATAATAGTGTGGATCTACTATGATATTAGGGTTAGGAATATGATCATTTCAATTAATATTAACTATAATATAATAATGGAGGTCTTCTGTTATTGTCACAAAGAATCGGCACTTCAATAGGGTATGTATAGGAATTTATTCATGTATGATTTCAACTTCTAGAGTAGGTTCGTTGTTTCTTTTGATTGAAGTGGGAATATATTCTCACTCATATCCTCATTATTCCACTAGAATATGTCAATGGACTTCATATACAAGGGTAGGGATATGATCCTACTCTATGCTTGCTTCCCGGATATAATAGCATACTTGGTTTGAAAAAGCATGGTATGAGAATGCTCTCTCTAGTCCACAACTTTCGATATTCGACAAGGTCTCCTTGATGCTTGAATCTAAATGTTTGGGGAGGTGATCTGTATGGTAATACCCTTTGAAGTAGAATACTGGGTATTAAATATTTTGTAATATATATTGGATCAAGATTATACTATATCAATGATGGTTCTGGAAACTAAAATCTTCACATGATGTCCACAACGTCTCCCAGAGATTGAAATTCCACGCAATTTATTGTCCTAAGATAGGTACTTGTTATATTCTTTTTATCTACATATGGTAAGGACATTAATATAGGTGTATGGGATAGGATATAGGATCCATTCATCCCTACATATCTCATTAGGATGGGAATCAAGACGTACATAGATCTAAAAAAACTCATGCAGTTTAATGTTGTGTGGAAAAGGACATCATCCATGCAGTATATAACCTACTACAATAAGGATATAATATTCATGGTTGGGATAGGATATAGGATATAGTAATCCCTATATATCTTCTTAGGATGAGAATCAAGCTATATGTAGTACTTGAAAACCCAAGCAGTTTAATGTTGTGCGGAAAATAAATCATTTGTGCATTTTTTTCGTATTGCAGTAGGGATGTAAATATAGATGCTTGGTCCAGTATATAAGATCTTGGTATCTCTGCATAGCTCATTATTATGAGAATCAAGTAGTATGTATTTCTAGAAAACCTGTGTAGTTTAATGTCATGTGTAAATAACATCATCCATGTAGTTTAACATCTTGTAGTAAAGACGTGAATATAGGTGGATGGGAATTGATATAGGATCCATGTGTCCCTACATATCTCATTAGGATAAAAATCAAGTCATATGTACTTATAGAAAACTCATGATGTTTAATGTCTTGAAAAAAGGACATAATCTATACATTTTAACATCATGTAGTAAGGACATTAATATAAGTGGTTGGGTTGGGATATAAGATCCAAGAATCCCTGCATATCTCATTATGATGAGAATCAATCCATATGTAGTTCTAGAAAACCCATGATGTTCAATTTTATACAGAAATGAAATCATCTATACTATTTAAGGTCTTATGGTAAGCAAGTGAATATTGGTGGTTGGTCTAGGATATAGGATCTTGGCGTCCCTACGTATCTCATTAGGACAACAATCATGTCTTACGTTGTTCTAGGAAACTTGTTCAATTTAATTTCATGTGGATAGGACATCATTTGTGTTGTTTAACATCGTATGGTAAGGACATGAATATAGGTGGTTGGTCTAGGATATAGGATCCATGTGTCCCTATGTATCTGAACAGTATAGGATTCAATCTGTACGTAGTTCTAGAAAGCCCATGTTATTTAATGTCATGTGTAAAGGAAATCATATGTGTATTTTGACATCATAATGTAAAGACATGAATATAGGTGTCTAGGAAAGGATATATGATATATGTGTGTAACACCCCAAGATTTTCAAATAAATTTAATATTGAGTGCATTAAAAACACCGAGTCTCTAAAAAACCTCACTTTGTTATAACTTATCCAATAAACATAATTTTTCAACCGCTGTTATTTGAATTTCAAAAAACTATCATACAAAGTTGCATTCA
Organism: Viscum album; assembly: GCA_963277665.1. Lineage (NCBI taxonomy): Eukaryota > Viridiplantae > Streptophyta > Magnoliopsida > Santalales > Viscaceae > Viscum > Viscum album. The sequence continues at coordinate 1,280,433,742 of OY728142.1, read as the reverse complement.
GTAAGATATTTACAGTCTCATAAGACAAACTTCATTTTTGGTGAATAATAACATACCCTTATGAATAGTAATATGAAAAGTAATATGATACTTATAAATATTAAATTATATTATTATATTATTGACTTTAGGTTAATAGATAATGAGATCTTGACTAATTTTTCAAGGTGATATAAAATGAATTATAGTTTTTAAATTGTTATTTTTCAAATAAATTATGATTTTATTTAAAAATTAAATTAAATTACTTAGAAAATTATTTTTACAAAATGGATTTAATTTCTGAATTCTACATGTCTAAAATTGTTAGGGTGAATTTGTTTTATTTTTCTGAAATACTCAAATTTTTTATGAATTGTAAATTGTGGCAATTTATCGTATATATACATTATGAGTTAAATTAACTATTATCAGTATCATGTAGGATGTAATAACACTTGGTTAAAACTAAAATTCACTTATTACTATTATGGGTCACATGAATCAACACTATCGGTTATCTTGATGGAAATAATAAAATAATGGATAAGATAATAACAAATCACCCCTCTCCTCCACTATAACCCCCCCCCCCTCACTCCCTCTTCTCTTCACTCTTATAAAGACTTATGACTTGTCTAAATTATACTAAAATATCCTTCCAAGATATTCCCCCATGTACAAAATCCCTTGGTCTCATAAAAATACCAAAACCTCTCCCCTAAAGTGGCTCTCAAGGAATATTACTTTAAGAGGTAAATTCCTCTTTTCAATTCTTTTATTTCAATTTCCATTATTTTCTTTTTCATTCCTCAACTACTTTCATCCAAATGTTCTGATGACTCCAATACCTTAAATTTAATTTAATTTTTCTATGATAAATAAATATTTCATCATCATATCTCATTTTCCATTCTTTTATACTAGAAATGAAAACATTATCCCAGATGTGTTAATTTATCACATTCAAGGATGATGTGTTTCCAATTTCTATTACCGTCTTCAACTCTGGTCATGAAACCATTTTTATGGTTTAAAAAAGACAATAATATATGTATTATTACTTATTTAAGGTTATATAGTCCTTTTTTACACATTATATTAATTTATAAATCAAAATTAATTCATTTTGATGAAAAACCAGTAATTAACCCAAAAAATTGTCACTAAAATTTTTATAGTATAATTCTTCTTCACTCCCAATAACCAATTTTTTTATAACATGTAATATTCTGGTTGTTAAAAAATAATATACATCCTCTCTTCAAGAAAACCATTCTCATTATTCATGTTTATCTGTACATGAATATAAGTAAATTGATCATGAAAACCAAGGAAGAAAATGCTCCCAAATAATGAAATTGAATCTCTAAACCCATCTAATGGACATAAATGAACCTAAAAAGGTTATAATAAATTAATTAAATATATAATAGTTTCTATAATCACTAATTTATGAACCTATATTAGATTATTCATCTCATTAAGATCAGTTGAGGAACACCTTCGGACTTAAGTTAAGGGTTTTCCACCTAAACCTCCATTTTCTTTATGGTTACCTTTATTATATACTTACCAAAATTATATTATTATTAATTAATATTTACCACTAATAAATTATGTTTTAATGTCCTATATATGTGTACCAAGCATAATTATACCATCATTTATGGGGAATTATATATTTTGAAAGGATCTTTCAAAAATTCTTCCTGAAATACAAGCCCGACTGAATAGAATTTCTCACATTCTTACCTATTTTCAAGGGTACTATATAATCTATTTTTAGAAACAATTAACTTTATAAAATCATTAATTTTATTATGAAAATACTATCTTGATTAATTTTTGTATTAATACAAACCCTTTTCCAAATTAACTCTTCCATTCAAAGTAAAATAGTATTTATCTCAAGAACTAGTTGATGATTTTGTAAGAGTGCCTTGATCAATTTCAATGATACTTTTGATTATTATGTATTATTGGTATTAATATTTATGATATTATCTTACATATTTAATTTAAATTTTTTTTATTAGTTTAAATATGGATGATATATGTTAAAACCATTCACCAATTTACTATGAATGGTTAGTGTATGAGTTTAATGTTTGCGGAAAGTTATTTACATTTCATATGTTATTTTCAATATGAACGTATATATTATTTATGTTTATCCCTATTCATATGAGTAATGAATTGGAATTATTATGTTATTTTTGGGTCCTACTATAGCCCCTCAATGCATCGTTTGGTCTCATGAGACAAATAGATATGGACTTGGCTGAGGCCTTGCCCAATTTTAGATATGGTTTCAGATGAGGCCTTAATAATTTTTAGATGTCTTGGATAAGGCCTTAATGGTGCGTTTTAGAATGTTCATTATATGCATTTCTCTCATTATGAATCTATAAATTCATAATTCATGTGGTTATTTGACTAGTAGAATACCCATGATTATGTTTTATTATGGTAATAATTACTCAGCTCATATTCCTACCATAATGTGTTCAAGTTTATTATTTTTAAAGAAACGTGTTTTAAATTTTTCACCTTGTCTAATGTTTATGTTTATGATATCTTCTATTGTATTTCTTACCCTTACTGAGCATCTGAGCTCACCTATTCTTATGTTTCATTTTTCCTAGGACATGAATAGTATATTATGTTTGACTTATAGGGATAATCTTAGAGTGCATGATGTTCCCAATGGAAATTATTTGTTGTTTTTAATTTAAATTTGTAATTTTAAACTTGTGTATGTATCTGGATTTCCAAACGTACTAAACTATCCGTTCCTTCAGGATATGACTTTCTTTTAAACATGCCAATGTAATGTAATAAGTAACCATCTCCGAGCAACTAGGGTCAGGTATTTACAGTTGGTATTAGAGTAAGTTTAGTAGAATACTTGAAAACTAGATTTTGAAATTTTAGATTAGGGAACAAACCTATAACATATTATTTGAGGATAAACATACAAGAACATCCTGTAATTTTCGTAAGGAATATATTATGTGGATATTTCTAGAAAATACATCCCTATCTGGATACTACAAGTGGATGTGGTTCTGGCACAGATGTACCTAGGAGTGAAAAATCAAACAGGGAGTTTTGGTCTTAACTGAGGGTATCCTAGTACATGACAATGATCCTTATAGTGCACCTGGTTTGACACTCAAGGGGGTATTCTTAGGTTAATTCACATTTTCTTTACAAGAAATTATTAATGATTTAAATGTAATTTTTTCCTTAAATAAACCATGTTTATGACTATGGGATTAGACATGAATAGAATTTTAATTTATGTTAATTATTTTTTCTAAGTTGATATAGTACATTAGGATTCATAACTTACTCTATTGTATACCATTATTTAGAAATGGAACCTAGTGGAAGGAATTAAAACTACATGAATGTGTGTATCCCATGTAGGTATGTCTCTCCTATGCAAGATAATGATGTTGGATCTGGAGCTGCGACTCATGCGGTGAAACTTATAATTATAATAGGACAACTTACTTGGGTTATGAACAAAAGCCTTACCTGTATGGAACATCAAGATCCAAAATATGGAGTAGCTATGTTAGATCACTTTATGTGACAAAAACCTCCATCATTTAATGGGACTACCAACCCATTCATAGCGGAGTAGTGGATAAGTTCCTTAGAAAATATATTTCTTGACTTGGAAAGTAATGAAAGGGAGAAGGTTGTAATGGTCATTTATCCTTTCTTGTGATATATTGATCAATGGTGGTCACTAATTAAAAACATGATGGAGCGGAAAGAGATATAAAACATTTAATTGAGTGAATTTAAATAACTTTTCTTATATAAATACTTTCCTCGAGAATATCAAGCAGATATGGAAAGGAAGTTTCCAAATTTGAGGTAAAATGAAGATTAGAATGTTTAAAAGTACGAAGATAAATTCACAAGGTTAAAAATGAATTATGTATACTATATATGTAATCCATGAATAAATATTGATCTATTATTTGATGGCCTAAAGCCATTCCTCCCACATGCACTGATCTTCTGAACTTTATTATCATATGAAGATATAGACTCATGTGCTATCCAGATAGAAAAGGAGTTATATAAGTATTATGAATTTAATGTAAATCAAGATAAGAATATGGTTACTGAAAACTCTGGAAATGGAAATAAGGAAATAGAGAAGAAGGGAAGAGTTTAATTTCCACCATGTGATGATTAAGGAAGAAAACACCATGGTTCCTACTTAAAAGGAAAAGGGGTGTGCTACAAGTGTGGATAGAAAGGACATCATGTTGTTGATTTTAAGGGGAATAAAGAAGATACAAATGTTCAATGAAATAGTTGTAGGGATGTGGGGCACTATGCTAACAGTTGTCCAAAGCGTCAAGGAAACGATCCTCGGAAAAGGCTAAGGGAGTAAGGCCAAGCTTATGCAATCACAACTGCTGCTATTGAAGTTCCTAATGATGTGTTGGAAGGTATATTAATTGTTTACCCAAAAATATCCAATGATTTATTTGATTCTGTATCATGTAATTCTTTTATATCTTCCCAATTTTCAAGAAAATTAAACATGTACAATTTAATTTAAAAAATGAGTTGTCAATCAAAACTCCTAAGGGAAGTATCATTATAATAAATATGTGTCAACCATTCCCACTCATGACACATAAATATGGTTTAGTTTATATCCTTATCATCATAAACATAATTTACTCTGATATTATCCTTTTTATGAGTTGTCTTTCATGTTATGATGTGAATATCGATTTCAATAAGGGGAAGGTTATGATTTTTCAGAATGGTTTTGAATCCCTTATCTTTAGAGAATAAACCTTGCCATATGATTCTTATCTAGATACACCCCAAGTGCCTCTACTGAATTAAATTATTTGTGAGGAAGTTAATTTAATATCTATGGGTGATGAAAGAAATTTTCAAATAGAGGATGTACTTATTATTCAAGAATATCCTGATGTGTTTCTAGAGGATTTACCTGGACATCCTCTGTAACACCTCGAACCCTCTTGACCAGAGCCAGTGCCTTACTGACTAAATTTTCATGGTTATAAGGAATAAAATCCAGAAGGAACGATCATTTTTGTAGTCTTTAAGAAACTAGATACATATATTTAACTCAAATTACATTGTGAAAGATAACAAAATACAATACATAAATAAACTGAAAATTGCATCCACAGAAACTCAATAAGTGATCTCTTATTTATGACCCACTGAAGGTAATAATTTAAAACGGGTGAGTTTGACTTCTCGGTAAGGGTTAAAAATATAGGAATCATGAATCAATATTAAATGAATCACAAACAACTTGTAATAGTCAATATGGAATGGTGAATAAATGAAAAAAAACACGGCATTAATAAATTTTGAATGAACCTGCATCCATAGATTTTGACATAGTGAAAATCTCATGGATAGTAATAACTGATAATGAATAAATATAATTATTATTATTATTTTGGCGTCATGTATTGGGAACATGATACCATAATACCGTTAAAACGGTTTAGTTTTTTGGGTAGAAACTTGTCTAATTTTGGGAAACAAACTCGAAGGGTTTGTCTCCAACTGGTTTGTCTCATGAGACATGTCAATGCATCGAGGGGATATAGCAGGCTCCACCTGCCACTGAAATTCCAAATCATTATTTATACACAGATTCAATATATGTACTATCTTCCTTCTCAATATCCGTATAGAGTAGAGGATACAGATTCATCAATATTTCTATAGTTAAAACAACAATCCACATAAACACAGCATGTGAAAGGGAATAAGGCTTAAGAAAATACTCATATACATGAAACCATAATATGGATATATAATATATTTACAATTTAAAATTAAAAATTATTTTAAATAGGTATTACATACACTACATAATAAATATTAGTTGCACAACACCAAGAAGGTCTCAATGAAATGGAAATTGAGACAAAGTCCCTTACCATATTGTAATCAATTGAATCATATGACCAAAACATAATAAACAAAAAATGAATCATTGAATACCATGAATATAATGGTAATAATGCTAATATATAGTAAACATACACCACATACAATAAATAAGTGGAGAACAATGGAAATCTCATGGAAATGAAAGTGAGATGAGAAACCCCTTACATACATTTTGGCATGGTAATGGGTGTTCTTGTGAGGGATTATTGAGAGGTAAAGGGGTAGAGATTTATTTATATATCATAAGGGGAGTATGGGAGAGGTGAAAAAACATACCACATCATTAATAATTAAAAAAAAGTTCACAATATAGGGGTAATTCTCAAACAAAAGTGAGAGAGAGGATCCCTTACCAAGAACGTATCAGTAGATTGAGAACAAAATCAATGAAATAATTATGTGTAAAAATCATAAACCCACACAATAAAAGTGGATATACAGAATAATAAAATCATAGGTCATTCCCACATATTTTGGTAAAATACAAAACCAATGACATTGATGTTTAATTCAATGAATGGAAATTGAATTAGGATATCTCTTACATTAATTTAGAATGTGTTCTTTATTTTTCTTAATGACCTGAATAATAAAATTTAGCTTCATTAATTAATAATAATAGAACCTCAGAAACATTTAATTGATATTTTATAACCTTATTTGGTTCATTCATGACCTTTTTGATCAGTTTCAAGAGATTCAATTTTATTGTTTTGGAAGCATTTTCTTCATCGGTTTTTCATGACCTGTTTACTTGTGTTAATGAATAGAAATTCATTTGAAATGTGGTTAAACATACAGAATTGTAAATATATATTATTAGTGACATTATAAATGATATTATAATTATTTTTGGGTATATACTTGAGGATGATTCATTAGATAAAATTTATTGATAAATTCTTGGATTAACTTTTCCCGTTTTGGGCGAAATGAACTTATTTTGTATTATTATATTGTGTTGTGAGTGTGTGAGGATTTAAGAACATTGAATATGGTAAAATACAGATATTATGACCAGATTAAATCATTTAAAAGGTTTAATGACCATTATTGAGGATAGTAATGAAAATTGAAAACCCGTCTTCCTTGAGTGCGATAAATTAACACATCTCAGATGGTGTTTTCATTTATAGTATAAAAGGAGGGGAAAAGGAGATATGGTGAGGAAATATTCAATTATCATAATGAAAATATAATACATATATGATACTAGAATTGTCATGGAATTTTTTTGGGGTGATGTGAGAAGAGAGAAACAAAATAATAAAACATGTAATAGAGTTTAAAATAAAATAGAGGAGAGGTTCACCTCTTGAGTACTCCTCCTTGAGAAACTCCTTAAGACATTTTTTTTGGAATTTTGGTGAGACCAGTAGGCCTTGGACGTAGGGAGAAGTCTTGGGAAGAGTATATGGCATAATCTAGTCATGTATTTAATCTTGAGTGGTGTGGGAGGAAGAGGGGGTGAGGGATAGTTTATATAGTGGAGGGGGGGAGGGATTTTACATTGTTTTAATTATTATATTAATATTTTTTCTCAAGAAATTGAATAGTCTTGATTAATGTGACCCAAAATAGTAATAATAGAATGTGATTTCGAACCATGTGGTATTTATTCTACTTTTCATCAGGTATGATGTAGTAAATCAAGTATTTAGCATTTATCGTAATTTATTGTATTTTACTCTTCATCAAAAATTCAAGTATTTCAGAAAAATCCAAAAAATTCACCTTAACCATTTTTTGATGTGTCAAATCTGAAAATCAACTCCATTTTTCAAAAATAATTTTCTAAATATACTAAATTTAATTTTTAATTCAAATCATTATTTAGTTGAAAAATATAAACACTTAAAATATTCATCTTCATTTTTAAGGTTCTTAAATTTAATTATACAGTCATGGGTATGGATACCATTCTTAAGAGTCATATTAATATTCATAAGTTTAAGTTATTATTAATAAGGGTGGGTTACTATTCATAAGGGTAGGTTACGATTCACATAAAATTAAGTTAATTCTATCATACTCTAAATTCTATCATGATCGCAACTGTGAATGTCTTTTTTTTAATTTGAAACCCAAAAGTGGAAAATTTAAGTTTAATGTATAGGTTATGACTATCTCTTAAATAAAAAAGTGTTATTTAAAAGAAACATAGTTCTTTATGAAATATAGGCTATTTTTTTAATATAATTTATTTAAGAGAAACATATCTTAAAATTTGGGGGGGGGGGGGGGGTATATTATTCCCTCTGAAAATTTCTTCCATGAAATTTTTCATGCATAAAGTCCAATAAAAAGGCATGTGTTGTTATTCTTCATAACATCCTCTGGTTTCCACGTTGCTTCCTCCATGTTATGGTTTCTCTAAAGAGCCTTTACTAGAAAAGTGGTATGATTCCCCAATACCTAATTTGTTGTGTCAATAATCCTGATAGGCTCCTCACAGAATGAAAAAATACGTTCCAGTTCTATTTATACATACGTGAGTACATGTGTTTGGTCTGGTATGTATTTATTTAACAATGACACATGGAATACATCATGAACTTTAGAGATACTTTGATGCATTGATAAATGGTAAGCTACAGCTTCGATTCTTTCTAGAATTTCAAATGGTCTGATGTACCTTGGGCTGAGTTTCCCTTTCTTACCAAACCTTAAGACACCCTTCCATAGAGATACTTTCAGAAAGACATGATCTCCAACTTTGAATTCAAAATCCTTTCTCCAGTTCTGAGCATAACTATTCTGCCTACTTTGGGCTGCTTTAATATGGTCTTTAATTGTCTTTACCTTTTTCGTGGTCTCTTTAATAAGTTTTGGGCCTATAATTTTCCTCTCACCAACTTCATCCCAACAAGTTGGAGTTCTATATCTCTTTCCATATAATGCTTCATATGGAGCAATTTGAATACTAGAATGGAAACTATTGTTATAGGAAAATTCCACCAAATGAAGGTATTGATCCCACATCCCTTGAAAGTCAAGGGAGCATGATCATAGAATTTCCTCTAGAGTTTTAATAGTCCTTTCAAATCATCCATCGATTTGGGGTGATAAGCAGTACTCATACAAAGCTCATTATTCAAAGACATCTAGAGACTTTTCTAGAATTTTTATGTAAACTAGGGATCCCAATTGAAAATAATCAATATAGGTTCTCCATGAAGTCTTACAACTTATTTAATATAAAGTCTTTCTAGGTGCTCAAGTGGTAAATCCTCTCTTATAGCAAGGAAATGTGCTGATTTTGTGAGAAGATCAACAATTACCCAAATAGCATCATTACTTCTACCTATCCTCGGTAGTCCATTGTAAAAATCCATTTTAATGTCATCCCATTTCCACATAAGAATAGGTAGAGGTTACATCACCCCTCTAGGATGTTTTCTCTCTTCCTTCACTTATAGAAAAACTGGGCACCTTGATGCGTAGTCCGCAATTTCTCACTTCATATTATCCCACCAAAAATGTTCCTTCAGATCTCTATACATATTTGTGCTACCAGAGTGTATAGAGAAATTTTATCTATGAGCATCGTCTAACAGTTACCTTTTTTAGATATGGTACTAAAGGAATGCATAACCTCTTCCCAAATTTCAAAACTCCTTCCTCAGACATGAAGTCTTCTAATCTCCCATCTTTAGCAGCATTAATTTTCTGGTATATATTTTAATCATCATATTGAGAGATTTGTATCTCCTTTAGTAAATATGGTTTAGCAATCATTTAAAAGAAGAAAGATGTTTCCCCTTCTTTAAGTATTTCCATATCTATGTTTAATATATTCATGAATATATAGGATCTCTCTCAATCCTCATTTCAGTCAGAAGTCCATGATCTTTCATTCTTAATGCATATTCCACCTTATTTACCTTTACGGGGTGGTAGTGTATTTAAAATCATAATCTTTGAGAAACTCGATCCATCTTCTTTGCCTCATGTTGAGTTCTTTTTGTGTGAAAATGTATTTCAAACTCTTGCGATCTGTGTATATCTCAAATTTTCCACCGTAAATATAATTTCTCCATATTTTCATAGAAAATATTACAGCTGCTAACTCAAAATCATGAGTTGGATAGTTTTTCTCATCAGTTTTCAACTACCTTGATGCATAAGCAATAACTTTATCATTTTTCATAAGGACACAACCCAGCCAATTCCTTGATGCATAATTGTATATTACAAATCCATCACTTCCAGATGGAAGAGTCAAAATTGGAGCATTGACCAATCTTCTTTTCAATTATTCAAAAAATTCTATACATTCTTTTATCCACACAAACTTAACTCCTTTACATGTCATCTTAGTTAGCAGGTCAGCCATTCGAGCGAAATTTTGAACAAAATGCTATTAGTAACCTGCTAAGCTAATAAAACTATGTACCTCAGTTATGTTTGTTATAATGGGCCATTATTGGATTGCCTTTGTCTTCACAGGAACAACTATAATTCCATCCTTAGAGATAATATGGACTAGAAAAGAAACTGATTGAAGCCAGAATTCACACTTTCTAAACTTCCCATATAATTAATTTTTTCTATGTTTTTTCAGAATAATCCGCATCTGATTCTCATGGTCTTCATACATTTTGGAGTAGACCAGGATATCATTGATGAATACCACACCAAATTTATTAAGATATTCCTTGAAAACTCTATTCATTATATCCATGAAAACATTTTGTGCATTAGTCAGTCCAAAAGGCATCACTGTAAAACCATAATGCCCATACCTAGTTTGAAACGCAGTCTTTAGAATATCTTTCTTCCTCACATGTAGCTAATGGTATCCAGATCGAAGTTAAATCTTTGAAAAGTATTTTGATCCATGAATTTGATCAAAAAAATCATCAATTTTTGGTAGATGATACTTATTCTTTATTTTAATAGCATTTATTTCCCTATAATCAATGCATAGCCCCATTTATCCATCTTTCTTCCTGACAAAGAGGATAGGGGATCCCCATGGAGAAACACTAGGTCAAATATATACTTTATCACTCAATTCCTCTAGTTTTTTCTTTAGATCCACCAATTCCATAGTGGATATTCTATAGGGATTCTTTGATATAGGTCTTTCACCATGAATTAAATCATTATAGTACTCAACTTCTTGCAATGAAGGATGTCTAGGTAAATCTTCTGGGAATGAATCAATGTATTCTTGCACTGTTTGTACATATCAAATTTGAATATTTCTTTCCTTACCCATAGACATGGTTTCTCTAAGGAAAAATTTACATTAAGATCATTCATAATGGCTTGTAAAGAAAATTTGAAGTATCCTAATCATATACACTAGAAGTTTCAATACCAAGAGTGCAGAAAGACCCTTTTTCATGTACTAGGATACCCTGGGTCAAGCCCAAAACTCCTTGTTGGAGTTTTCACTCCTAGGTCCACCTGTCCCAGATCCACCTCTACCTATTTGTATCCATAAAGGATGTATTTTGTAGATATATCCACAAAATATATTCCTTACCAAAATACCTGTAGGATCTTGTGTTTTTATCCTCAAATACTACATCATGTATTTTTTCCCTAATCTACAATTTCTAATCTAGTTTCCAAGTTTTCTACTAAACATCATCTGATACCAACTATAATGCCCCGAACCCTCTAGACCAGAGCTAGTGAATTACTAAATATATTTTAATGGTTATAAGGAATGAAATATAGAAGGAACGATCGGTTTAGTAGTCTTGAAGAAACTAGATACATAGATGTAACTCAAATTACATTGGGAAAGGTAAAAAAATACAATACCTAACAAAAACTAAAAAATGCATCCACAGAAACTCAATAAGTGATCTCCTCTTTATAACCTACTGAATTTAAACAAATAAAAGGTGTGATATTGAATGATTAGTAATGGTTGCAAATAGTGGAAGCATGAATAAATATTAACTGAATCATAATAAAACTTGGAATGGTCAATATGGCATGTTGAATAAATGAAAAACACATGCCATTAATAAATTGAGAATGAACCTACATCAATATATTTTTTCATAGTGAGAAACTCATGGATAGTAATAACTGATAGTGAATAAAGATAATGATTATTATTATTTGTGAGTCTTGTATTTGGCACATGATACCATAATACCATTAAAATGGTTTAGTTATGTGGGTAGAAACTCATCTAATTTTTGGAAACAAACTCGAAGGGTTTTTCGCCAACTGATTTGTCTCATTAGACTTATCGATGCGTTGAGGGGATATAGAGGATACTGATTCATCAATATTTCCATAGTTAAAACAACATTCCACATAAACACCACATGTAAAATGGAATATGACTTAAGAAAATACTCATATCCATGAAGCCAGAATATGGATATATAATATATTTACAATTTAAAATGAAAAATGATCTCAAATGGGTATTATATACACCACATAAGAATTATTAGTTACACTATATAAAGAAGGTCTCAATGAAATGGAAATTGAGAGAAAGTCCCTTACCATATTGTAATCAATTGAATCATATGACCAAAATGTAATAAACATAAAATGAATCATTGAATACCATTGATATAAAGATAATCATGATAATATATGACAAATGTAAGTACAAATACACCACATACAAGAAATAAGTTCTGAACAATGGAAATCTCATGGAAATGAAAGTGAGATGAGAAACCCCTTACAGACATTTTAGCAGGGTAACGAGTGTTCTTGTGATCGATTAATGAGAGGTAAAGGGGTATCCCATTATTTATGAATCATAAGGTAAATATGGGGAGGTTTTAAAACATACCCCATTATTAGGAATTAAAAATAAAAGTTCGCAACATAGGGGTAGTTCTTAAACAAAAGTGAGAGAGAGGATACCTTACCAAGAACATATCATTAGATTGAGGACAAAATAAATGACTAATTATGTGTGAAAAACAAAAATCCACACAATAAAAGTGGTTATACATAATAAAATAGTCAGAGGTAATTCACACATATTCTGGTAAAATATAAAACCAATGACATTGATGTTTAATTCAACGAATGGAAATTTAGTTAAGATATCACTTACCTTAAGCTCTAAGGTGTTCTTAATTGTTCATAAAAACTAGAATAATAAAACATAGATTCATTAATTAATAATTCTTGAAGCTAAAAACATGTAATTGATATGGTATAACCTTATTAGGTTCATTCATAGACTTTTTTATGGGTTTTAATAGATTCAATTTTATTGTTATGGAAGCATTTTCTTCCTCAGTTTTTTATGACCGGTTTACTTGTTTTAATGAATGGTAGTTCATTTGAAAGGTGGTTAAACATCCAAGATTTTAAATATATATTATTAGTCAAATTATTAATGTTTTTATAGTGATTTTGGGTTATATACTTGAGGATGATTCATCAGTTGAAAGTTATAGATAAATACTTGGATTAGCTTTTCCCATTTTGTGTATAATGAACTTATTTTGTATTATTATTTTGTATTATGAGTGTATAAAGATTCTAGAACATTTAATAAGGTAAAATACATATATTAAGATTAGTTTAAACCGTTAAAATTTAATCATGGCCAGTCTTGATGATAGTAATGAAAATTGAAAACTCATCTTCCTTGAGTCTGATAAATTAACACATCTCAGACAGTGTTTGCATTTATAGTGTAAAAGGAGGGGAAAAAGAGAGATGGTGATGAAATATTCCATTAGAATAATTAAAATCTAGTACATTTAAGGTACTAGAATTATCATGGAATTTTTATTAGGTTAGGTTAGAATATAGAAACAAAATAATAAAACTTGTAAAAGAATTTGAAAGAAAGGAGAAGAGAGGTTCACCTCTTGAGTACTTCTCCTTTAGAAACTCCTTAAGACCTTTTTTTCGCCTTTTGGTGAGACCAGAAGGAATTGGACATGGGGATAGGGATTTTTAAGATTATTTAGAATAATTTAGGCAAGTCTTTAAGCTTGAGTGGTGTGGGAGGAATAGGGGTGACGGGTGGTTTATATAGTGGAGGGGGGAGGGATTTTACATTATTTTAATTATTATTTTAATATTTTTTTCTCAAGACTATTAACAGTCTTGATTAATGTGACCCAAAATAGTAATAATGGCATGTGACTTTGAACCAAGTGGGCTTAAATCTTCCTTGCATCACCTATGATGCTGTAAATCACGTATTTAGCATTTATCGTAATTTATTGTATTTTACAATTCATCAAAAATTCAAGTATTTCAAAAAAAATCCCAAAAATTCACCCTAAACATTTATTTACATGTAGAATCCAAAAATAATCTCCATTTTTCAAAAATAATTTTCGAATTATGATAAATTTATTTTTTTAATTAAAATCATTATTTAATCAAAAAATATACACTTAAAATATTCATCTTCATTTTAAGGTGCCTAAATTTATTTATACATTCATGGGTATGGATACCATTATTAAGATTCATATTACAATTTTAAGGTTAAGTGACTATTCATAAGGGCATGTTACTATTCATAAGGGTAGGTTAATATTCACTAAAAATTAAGTTAATTCTATGAGACTCTAAATATCATCCTGATCGCAACCCAAAAGTTTAAAATTTAAGTTTAAATGATAGGTTTTGAGTATCAATTAAATAACCAAGTGTTGTTTCAAAGAAACAGAGTGCTTTATGAAATATAGGGTATCTATATAATATAATTTATTTAAGAGAAACATACCTTAAAATTTTTGGGGTTTTATATCCTCCAGAGCGGGAAATTGAGTTTTCCGTTGTTTTAATTATTGGTTAAAGACCTATATCAAAGACTCTTTATAAAATATCCATTGTATAATTAGTATAACTGAAAAAACAAATAGAAAAATTGAGTGATAAAGGATTTATTCATCCTAGTGTCTCTACATGGGGATCCCCTGTTCTTTTTATTAAGAAGAAATATGTATCAATGAGGTTGTGCATTGACTATAGGGAGATCAATTCTATAATAATAAATAACAAGTATATCCTACCTCACATTGATGATTTATTTGATCATCTTTATGGAGCCCAATATTTTTCGAAGATTGACCTTCGATCTGGATATCATCATTTGTGAGTAAGGATAGATGATATTCCAAATACAGCTTTTCAAACCAGGTATGGGCATTACAAGTTTACATTAATCCATTTTGGACCGACCAATGCACCCTCTATATTCATGGATCTAATGACTGGGGTATTCAAGGAATATATTAATGACTTTTTGGTGGTAATTATTGATGATATCTTGGTATAATCAAAAAGATACGAAGATTATGAAAATCACTTGCGCACTATTCTGAAGACTCTAAGAATAAATGAATTATATGGGATGTTTAGCAAGTGTGAATTTTGGATTCAATCAGTTTCTTTTCTTGGACATATTGTCTCTAGGAAGAGAATATTTGTTGATCCTATTAAGACAAATGTTTTTCAATAATTCCCTACTCCAATGAACATAACTAATGTATAGTTATATTGTTTTAGTAGGTTATTATTGGAGTTTCCTTTAGAAAGTCACCCGTTTAGACAACCCAATGAAAAATATTACATGCAAAGGGATTAAGTTCATTTGGAAAAAACAAGGTGAGGACTATTTTAAAGAATTTTAGAGAAGATTAGTGAATTCCTTGATCCTAAATCTACCATCAGGGAATTATCTTTTTTTGATCTATAACGATTCATAAAAGAAAGGACTTTGTTGTTTTCTTATGTGGAATGATAGAGTTATTTCCTATGCATCATGGTAGTTAAAAATTCATGAAAAAAACTAATGATCTTGAGATATCTTTTGTGATATTTTCTCTAAAAATATGGATACACTATCTCTATGGTGAAAGATATGAGATATATACAGATCATAAGAGTCTTAATTATATCTTCTCATAGAAAGAACTCAACATGACTAAAATGAAATAGCTCTAACTACTCAAGGATTATGATTATTCCATACACTACCACCCAAGAAATTAAAATAAGGTAGTTGGTACATTGAGAAGGAAGGATCATGGGGTTTTAAAAAAATGAGGATTGAAAGGGATCTTGTATTCATAGATCTAGTAAGTATGGACATGGGAATTATCAAGGAAGGGGAACATCATTACTTTTTCAATTGGTTTCCCAACCATATTTATTAGAAAGAATTAAAAGCGCTTTTCCCAATTATGATAATCCTCAAAAGAAAATTAATGTTGTGAAATATGGGAAGTTGGATGACTTCGTATGTGAAGATGGAATTATAAAATATGGGGAGAGTCTATGTGTTCCCTCTATACCCGACCTGAAAAGGTAGTTATTGGACGATGCCCATAGCTCAAATTTCTCTATACAACCTGATAGCACTAAAATGTATACGGATTTTAAATAAAATTTATGGTGGGACAACATGAAGTAGAAAATTTCTAATTATATATCATGATGTTTAGTCTATCAACAAGTGATGGCTGAATGAAAACATCCTAGATGAGTCATGAAACCTCTACCTATTCCTACATGGAAATGGGATGACATCACCATTGATTTTTTTCATAGATTACCCAAATCTCAATGAAATAATAATGAAATATGGTTAATTATTGATCGACTTACAAAATCTTCATATTTCCTCGTTATGAGGAGGATTTTCCACTGGATCAGCTTGCACGACTCTATATCAATGATATTTTAAGACTTCATGGAGAACCTATTTCAATAGTGTATGATCACGGTCATCAATTTATATACAAATTCTTGAAACATCTTCAAAATTATTTGGATACTAAGGTTTTTTTGAGTACTGCTAATCATCCTCAAACTGATGGGCAATCAGAAAGGGTGATCTAAACATTAGAATACATTTTTAAATCATGCTCTCTTGACTTAAAAAGTATGTTGTATTAGTATTTACCCTTGATGGAGTTTTCCTACAATAATAGTTTCCATTCCATTATTCAAATGGCACTAAATGAATCATTGTACGGAAATAGATTTCATACACCAAATGTTTCGAATGAAGTTGGAGAAAGGAAGCTTGTGGTCCCAGAGCTTCTGGAAAAATCAATAGTGAAGGTATAGACTATTCAAGGCCATATAAAAGTAGATCAAAGTAGGAAAAAAAATATGCTAATAATCTAAGGAAGGATTTGGAGTTTCAAGAGGGAGATCATGTTTTCTTAAAAGTATCTCCATGGAAGGGTGTTATAAGATTTGGGAAGAAAGGGAAACTAATACATGGGTACTATAAGGACCCAGCCTTAAAAAATTAAATAATCTTGAATTAAATTAATAATTCAAATTGAGGATCTTTTTAGGTTTAGAGTTTTAGATAATTAGGACATAACTATTATATATTAAAAGTTTACAAAGTAAGCACATCTACACAGTTTCCATTTTTTTACAAAACATGAAATCTTAAAAACAGAGTCATGTCAAGTTCCATGTTTAAGATAGCATGACTTTTCCTTGATCCCATCCTTGACCATATTCCACATTATGTCCTGTGAAAAAAATTTCAAAAACTTGGGGTGAGCATAAAAAATCCCAGTAAGGGATACACAAAGAATGAAAACTGTTATTTTTTTAAATTAAGTAAAGCATGAATACTTTAACATAAGTAATACTTTTCACCTTTATGAAGTAGTAAATACTATTCACTTAATAAATGATCATTACTTACCCTTTTGTAACCAAAATATTACCATAAACCTAATGTAAAGAACACATAACATATAAAGGTAACTTGGGACATAAACATACATAAATGGAATAACCATATGGTCGACTTCCACACATATCACTAATTGGAATAGCCATACGGCCGACTTCCATACCCAATGCATTGGAGGTTATAATGTAACCACCCATCCTAGTTTTCACGGCACCACCCGTCATTTGGTTTATCATGTAACCACCCGTCAAATGTCCAAGTACCATTATAAAATCATAACAGATAAAACAATTATTAAGGAAAGAAACAATTTCCACATTTCAATCACAATATATCCCTTAAATATATTGACATAACAAATCCATTATAAAAACCATTTTCTATACCAAAATATAGAAAAGATTATATGGTATTTATTTGCTTTTAAAAACATTACAGCTTGTTGAGGAAGCCAAATATCAAATAATACTCATGGTGGAAGAAAGGTCATTGTCACCACGTAAATTATAAAGAAACGTACTTTTTTTCATTTAGTAAAACACTTCATAGAAAAATATTCCCTCAGAATGAAATGAAATTTAAAGAGTTTTTATAGAGTGTATAAAATAAAGTCCTGTATTAAAACCAAGTATGCCTCAATGAAAGGAGATTGAGACGAAGTCTCTTACCTCGAGTCCCACTTGACTCGACCGCTATTTAATCTCTTAAATAAAAAACTAAAGTTAATATATACTTTTTTAATAACATTTTTCAAGTTTATTATTCCTTTTATATCACTTATTTCCATGTTATAAACATTATTTAATCATTTAAGTTAATAATGTTCATTTTGTCGATATTTGGTACTTAAGTCAAAAATGGACTTCTTACAATTACATGTTGTTCATGTGGTCAAAGGTTAATTATATCCTGAATTATATTCATGATTTTGATATCATATATATCATATATATCCAGAATATAAATTTATTTATAATATTACATATCATTTAGAGGTAAGAAATGAAATGCACCATTCATGGAGACGGTAAGTCGTACGTACGCATGAACGCTACTTTCATTTCTATTTCATATTTAATGGAATTAAATCACAATTATATAAATGTAAATTAATATTCCAGTAGAATATCATATATAATATTATTAACTCCATCCTTTATACATCCCACATATGGCATTAATCATTCAAATCACTTTGAGGGGGCGGTAGTCCGCACTTCCAAAAATGAAATTATCGCATTTATCCATTATGGAAGCCATAAAGTTATGAAATAAATGAAAAATAAAGAATCATAAGGAAAAAATAAACATAATATATATCATATATAAATACATTAACATCTTAATGGACACCATGAAAGGTGTTAAGAGAAGATTGAACAATCATCGTTTCGTGAGGCAGTAATTCTCCATCCAGAGGAACAGTATGTTCTTTAACCATTAGACGGAGGTGTGTGAACTTTTAGCTCAAATAATTCTCATAAAAACATACTAGTATATTTAAGATACAGGTTTTGTTACAAAATAATGGAATAAAAATATTTTAGGGGGTTGGAGAAGCAAAATAAAACAAAAGAACATAAAAGAAGACATTACCTTTAAATCGGGTAACTCCTCTTGGTTTGAACCAAAAGGGTTTCTTGAAGAGCTTTATTCATAAGTTAAGGCTTCTAGAATGATCATAGGGATATTGGGGGATTATTTGAGTAGAGTTTGGATGAGACAAAGGTTTTTAGAATTGTGAGTAAGGGGGTAGAGGTGGGGGCCTTTTATAAGAGGGAGGAGGGGCACTCTTGGAAAGTCGTGAAATGTTACTTTATTATGAAATGATTTTCGGATTTTAAAGGTCCCAAAATGATATATTTCTATGATATGGTGATAAGGGTTCTAAATACACCCATAAAATAGGTTTTATACAAGTTTTAGTCTTAGATTTTACATTATGTTTTCATTTTATTTAAATCGTTCATTAATGAGGTAATCACTGCATCATCATGGTTTCATAAATAAATTTATTTATTTAATGTCTAAAAATTATAAAAAAAATTACCATGTTTTAGGAAATATTTTCATATTTCTAATGAATAATTATAGTCAAAAATATAACTTGTATAAACCCATGTAAAAATTATTTTAGTAAAACAATACATGTTTGTGACATTTTTATTTTTTCATTAAATAATGGGTATTAATGTCATTATCTTACCCAAGTGGCTCCATGGGGTCCCATAAATTGACCCATGGATTTTCATGGTCGGCCATGACTCATCAAATAAGTGTAGGACACGTGTCTAGATTATTTCATTTTATTATAACAATATTTTTACCTTAAAGTACACTAATTACCTTTAATCGTGATTAATAAAACATAAAAGTTATTATTCCCCAAAAAATTATTTTTATCCCATTAAACCAAATTTTACATACTAATTACAACCATTTATGTCGGATTTTTGAAATTAAATTCACAGAAGTGGTAAAGTTTCTTTTAAACAAAAAATTTAGTTTTTTAACTACCACTTATTGGTTTCACTATTCATCAAAAAATTGAAGTTTTTTAGAAAAATACCGAAAATTCACCCTAAGCTATATTTGGTATTCCGAATTAAAAAATGATATCTATTTTAAAAAATTTAAAACATATAAGTTGCATTAATTAATTTAATAATTAATTCTTGTTGTCAAAACAAATACTGTGTTTTTAAGAAACAATACATATCAAAAGATTGACACTAGTTTAAGTCCAATTTCAAAGTAAAATTAATTCCAATGACCACCATTGGATTAAATGGTAAAAATATATTCTAATTTCACTTTAAAACGAATTCAAAATATAATCTAATCATATATATAAATTAGATTAAAATGAGGTTTTGAATTAAAATACAACATTTTTCACTTATTCATTAAAAATGAACTTTATCGGAAGAATTACCAAAAGCATACAAAAATTAAATTTTGATGTCCCGAATCTAAAGAAGGATTTTATTTGGTCCAATAGAATGTATAAGAGTGACCAAAACTATTTTTAATGAGGGTTCACCATTAAAAGGAAATAAATCGATCTTTTAGTGAATATTAGAGTATTTATGCCTAAAATTGAATTTGTTTCTTATTTTATGCCTTTATCCTTCATTGGATAAATGTAAAAACATTTTACAAACATATATAATCATATTTTAGTTATTTATATTCATTACCACAAATACAATGGAGACGTGTTAACTACCATTTAAAATAATATTATTATATTATTAGTGTGCAACGTAAGATTTCAAAGAAACTCATTGTTGCATATCGTGTATGCTATTGAAAATAGAAACCACTTTAATGTAAAATTAATATTTAATTCAAAAATATTAATAAATATGAAAATGTATTATTCTTTATTTACCTGGTATGTTACATCGTTCCCCCCTTTTGGTAATTGCATCCTCACAATTTTATTCACTTATCAAAATAAGTGGGGGTATTTATCCCTCATATAATTTTAAGATTCCCACATTGCCTCTTAAAACATATGGTTTTTCCATAAAACCTTCACCTGATAAATTACCTTATTTCGAAACACTTTCTCTCTTCTGTCAATAATCTGTACTGGTTGTTCTTCATAAGAGATATTCTCTTCCAACTGAACTACCTCTGGGCTCAAAACATGAGATGGATCTGGCATATTCTTTCTCAACATCGAAACATGAAAAACATTGTGTACCTGGGATAAACTTGGAGGTAAAGCCACTCTATATGAAATTGATCAAACTTTCTCTAGGATTTTATAAGTTCCAATGAACCTTAGCCTCAGCATTCCTTTCTTTCCAAAACGCATCACACTTTTCCATAGAGAAACTTTGAGAAAAACATGATCACCTACCTCGAAAGATAGATCCTTATTTCGGTTATCCGCATAACTTTTCTGCCTACTCTGAGCTGTTCTCATGTGCTTCTGAATCAAAAAAACTTTTTCTTCCATCTATTCTACCAATTCTTGTCCCATCAGCTTCATTTCCCCTACTTCATCCCAAAAAGCTGGAGTTCTACATCGTTTACCATATAATGCATCAAACGGAGCCATCTGTATACTGGAATGAAAACTGTTATTATAAGAAAATTCAACCAAAGAAATATGTTGGTCTCAACTTCCTTAGTAATCCATTGTGAAAGCACTTAACATTTCCTCCAAGGTCTGAATAGTTCGTTCTAACTGCCCATCTGATTGTGGATGAAAAGCTGTACTAAAATTTAATTTCGTACCCAAATACTTTTGAAGTCCTTTCTAAAAGTTAGAAGTAAACCTGGGATCACGATCAGATACAATGGAGAGGGGAACTCCATGTAACCTGACTATATCTTTAATATACAATCATGAAAGTTGATCTAGAGAGAAAGTATCTCAAATAGGAAGTAAATGAGAAGATTTAGTCAATCGATCAATAATAACCCAGATTGCATTATTACCTTGAGATGTATTTGGTAATCCCACAACAAAGTCCATGGATATATTTTCTCATTTCTACTCTAGCACTGGTAATGACTGAAGCATCCCTTTCGGTAACTGCTACTCTTCTTTAACCTGATGACTAGTCAAAAACTTCACAATAAAATCCACAATATCTTTTTTCATTCCATCCCACTAGTAATACTCCTGCAGATCATTGTATATCTTAGTACTGCAAGGATGAACTGAAAACGGGGAACTATGAGCCTCACATAACAACTTATTCATCAACTATGAATCACAAGGCACACATAATCTCTTCCAAAAACTCAAAACACAATCATTAACAATGTTATATTCATGCAACTTACCCTTGTGAACCAGCTCTACCTTTTTCTTCAAATCACTTTCTTTCTTCTCTGCTTGCTTAATTATGTCTGATAGAGATTATCTCACTGACACCTAAAACAAAACAGAAGAACATCATGCACCAACTACTTCTATACCAAAGTTCATCAAATCAAAAACCAAAGGATCTCTTTCCAAACGTCGCATGGTTAATGAAGCATTAATTTTTCGACTCAAAGAATCAGCCTCTTTGTTTTCTTTTCCCGGATGGTAATGAATTGTACAATCGTAATCCTTGATCAATTATAGCCATTTCCTATGTCTCGTGTCAAATTCCTTCTGAGGGCATATATACTTTAAAATTTTTTGATCATTATATATTTCAGAATTTACTCCATAAAATGATGCCTCCAAATTTTTTGATCAAAAACAACAGCAGCTAATTCCAAATCATGTGTAGGGTAATTTAACTCATGAGTTTTCAACTGACGTGAAGCATAAGAAATTACCTGATCATTCTGAATAAGGACACAACCAAGTCCCTTCAATGAAGCATAACTATAGATAACAAACTCACCATTCTTGGAATGAAGTTCCAAACTGGAGAATTCACCAATCTTCTTTTCAATTACTAAAAACTATCATCACATTCTTTTGTCCAGATGATCTTAACACCTTTTTGAGTTAACTTAGTCATTGGACTAGATAACCTTGAATAATTTTCAACAAACCTATGGTAATAACCTACCAAACCAATAAAACTACTGATCTTGGTTATATTTGTGGGTCTTGGGAATTATTCAACAACTTTTTTTTAGCAGGATCAACAGTTATGCCATTTTTTGAAACAATGTGACCAAGGAAAGAAATTTTTTTTAACCAAAACTCACTCTTTCTGAATTTTCCATACAGTTTATTTTCTTTTAAGGTTTTCAAGATAACCCTTAAATGACTTTCATGCTCCTCTTTACTTTTATAAAACACCAAAATATCATCAATGAACACAACCACACACTTATCCAAAAACTCATGGAAAATTGTATTCATTAGATCCATGAATACAGCAGGTGCATTGGTTAACCCAAAAGGCTTAACTAAAAATTCATAACGGCTATATCTAGTATGAAACATAGTCTTTGGAACGTCTGCTTATTTTACTTTCAACTTATGGTACCCCGACCTCAAGTCAATCTTCGAAAAATACTGAGCTCCCTGGAGCTGATCAAAAAAATCATCGATATGAGGCAAAGGATACTTGTTCTTGATAGTGATGTTATTCAATTATCTATAATCAATGCAAAGTCTTATTGAACCATATTTATTTTTAACAAACAATACAAGAGCACCCCATGGTGATGTGCTAGGCCGAATGAAACATTTATCTAATAACTCCTGCAATTGCTTATTTAACTCTAAAAGTTCAACTTGAGCCATTTGATAAGGGGGTTTTGAAATTGGCTTAGAATCAGGAACTAAGTCAATAGTAAATTCAACTTCCTGATCATGAATAATACCAGGAAACTCATCAGGAAAAACAAAAAGATACTCATTTACCACTGGAACATCATTAATCTGATGAGTTCCTTTGTTTTCAACAATATGTGTAAGGTAACATTCATTTCCATCTTTTAATAGTTTCTCATCTTCCTGATATGTTATCAAAAGCAGGGGTTCATTCTTGTACACATACTGAAAATCTTTCTGAAAATAAACCTCTTTATCTCGGCATTCAATCTCAGCATGATGAACAGAAATCCAATCCATTCCCAAAATAACATCAAACTATACTAGAGGAAAAAAATAAGGTTTTCAGGAATATTCTTTTCGCACACAAGGATAGGAAGGTTCTTATAATTTCTTTTTGTCTCAACGTTTCCTCCGAGTGTTTTTACCATAAGTTAAAGATTCATATCTTGAGATGGAATTCTAAATTTACTAGAAAACTTATCAAAAATGAATGAATGTGTATACCCTTAATCAGACAACACATTAGCATAATCTAAACAAACAAACAGTGTACCTGATACTACTTCATTCGATGGCCCAACATCTGCTGAAGTAGTTACAAAGGATTTCACCACCCCTTTATTCTTGTAGTCGGGATGCTTTTCCTCAGTTGAGTTCTTAGTTAGACACTCATTTTCATAATGACCCATTTCATTACACATAAAACATCTTACTGCTAGCTTTTCATTGCCTGCTTGATCATCTTCCTTACAGTTATGAGAAATATGACCAGACCTACCACACCAAAAGAACTTTCCAGACTTGGATAAACATTCTCTAGGATGCATTTTACCACACTTCTCATAGGATGGTTATATGGTTTTCTTACCTCTTGGCTTCTTTGATGAATTAATTCCCCTTGCCTTCCAACTGGACCTCTTAATATGTTATTTTTCAAAGAACACCTGATCATCGAAAAACTCTATTTCCACCTTCTCTGCACATCGAACAAGTTTTTCATAACTTTTGAAATCATGAGGTGTTAAATCCCTTCAATACTTTGGCTCTAACCCTGAGTAAAACGGTTTATTTTACTATCAAGATCTCGTATGAAATTTTGAGCATACCTTGCCAGTCGAGTGAACTTTTTTTCATAAGCAGCCACTGAGTCATCCTCCTGCCTCAATTCTAGGAATTGTTTTTCTATTCTAAGACAAACCACCTTAGGAAAATATTTCTCAAGAAACATACCTTTGAATTCATCCCAGTGAAGATCATAAATATCCTCACTATACCAGATATTTTTCACCATCGACCACCACTGATCAGCTTCACCTTCAAAACAATAAATATCAAGACTAACCTTTTGATGTTCTGAACACCCCATGACATAAAAAATCATCTTTAGTGCTTTAATCCACCTTCTATTATCATAGGGTCAGATGATCCTCTGAATGATGGGGGATGTTGCCTCATTAAATGTTCCACCACTGACATGTTATTCTACGGTTGATCTGGCTGATCTCGTGCATGGATACCACCACAATTTATAGCCTAAGTCAACTGTTCCATCCCTACAACAAACTGTTCAGTTCCGATTCTTACCATCTCAGGTTGCTGATTTGGATGGTTGTCCTCTTCCTGATGTCGTCCCAATATAGCTGCCTTGTTTCCTCTGTGGAAAACCATTCTTCACACATAAATATCTTAGGTGAAGCAACATGATAATCTTTAAATTCTATATCATTTCAATCATACCATAAATTAATTTACGTACATGAATTTAACAATTTTCTAACTCCTAAAGTTGTCTAAACTGACCTATGATACCAACTATAAGGACCCAGCCTTAAAACATTACTTAATATTGAATTAAATGAATAATTCACATTGACGATATTTTCAGGTTTAGATTTTTAGAGAATTAGGACATAACTATTACATCTCAAAAGATTTAAAAGTAGACACTTCTACACAGTTTCCATTTTTTTACAAAATAGACACTCCTAAAAAAAGACTCATGTCAAGTTCCATGTTTAAGATAGCATGACTTTTCCTTGATCCCATCCTTGACCCTATTCCACATTATGTGTCACGACCCGCCCTCGGGGCCCGTGTCGTGACAACCCCAAGCCCGCCTTCCATAGGCCAGGGGCTGGCGACTAGCACCAAGGCGTAAATCCCAGTAAAAAGGGAAGGCATTTCCTTTGTAAAGTAAACAAGTACTACAGAGTAAGCAAGCGGAAAAGTAAACACTAAGTAAAAACAAAGTACAACTGAAAGTGTGGAAAAGTAAATGGGCCAGTATACAAACCCAAACTGAAAGTAAAGTACAACTCGAAAGGGAAAACATCAACTGTAAAGTAAAAGCCGCTACACCGAGCTGTCCACTGGAAATCCCACCTGAAGGGTGGGTACAGATAGCTCCACTGCTCCTTGGATCCTGTCGTCTGCTCCTAGTACGTCCCGGCCAGTGGTCCACCTCCAGGTACCGTCCTGCTCTGCGAGTCTCAACCATGATCAACATTGTCCGTCGTCTACAACCAACACAACATAGTGCGGGCATAGCCCGTGCAGGGGTGAGTATAAGCTACTCAGTAGGGACCCCGAGACCCCCGAAGGGCCCCCAAAATCAACAAAGGATAAACCACAAAAGAAATATACAATCACGAAGTATCAACCGACACTCCTTAGGTATATGCCCATACATATACCTAAGTCATCATTTCAATACGCTCCTACCTCCGAGCCCAAGTACAACTCAGTCCACACAGGAAAGTATACGTATTCCACAGAGGAAAGAAAAACGTAATCCACACAGGATAGCACAACACAATCCACATAGAAAGGAAAACAGGATTCAGCTCACACAGGTATACTTCTTAGAAGACGATAGAGATGATCACTGATCCATCTAAGTCGTCGGACCCACAAAGGATCGATAGGTACTAACCCCCGCAAAGACCCACACAGGATCGGACCCACACAGGATCTGTAGGCGTTGGTTAACACAGGACCGCTGAGAGCTGACCCACACAGGATCGGACCCACACAGGATCGGTAGCACTGATCTACACAGGATTGCTGAGTGTTGTAGTCGTCGTCGTCGAATCCACTGAGGATCTCTGCACAGTCGTCGTCATAGTCACAGAAGCAGTCGCAGCCAGTTCTAGGGTTCCCGGACACAACAAGCTCGTTCGGGAGGGTCCGCCCCAAGAGCCGAGAGGCTGATACATCAACTGTCACAAAGTCCAGAGTTGATGTATCCAAAAGTTCCGTATTGTCAACAGGAACTCAACGCAACAGACGGCGCGTCAATCGGACGCCCGGTCTGAGAGTTATTGGCTTTTTCGTCCCAGGGGCCCGGTTGGTGTTTAAGGAAAAACCAACCCGACTGTACTCCACCTGCGTCCAAACCTCAGGCGGAGTATGCCAAAAGATCTGTCTCACTAAGAGTAACTCAACAAAGCTGACGACACGTCAATCGGACGTCCGTAGCTCAAGATATGAGTGTTTCCGCTCTGAGGGCCCGGTTGGTTTCGTGTATGAACCAACCCGGCCGAACTCAAAGTATTCTGAAACCTTGAGTGTGATATACCGAAACGACCATCTCGATCCAAGGATCTCATCGCCACTGGCGGCGCGTCGTTTGGTGGTCCGTAGCCCGAGTTATGGGCATTTGAATCCAAACTGCTCGATAACGGGGGTTTCGGGCCTGGGTCGTCCCGGCCCGAGACCCCCCGGTTGGCCCGAATAGGGTCGACCCACCCCGGACAGGGTCGACCCGGCCCGGCATGGCCTGGCAGACCGGTCGGGAGCCGGCCGGCGCAGCGCGCTGGGCGCGCTGCCAGCTCGGCCGAAGGCCGAGCTGCCGGAAAAATGGGGGGTGCTTGCCCCCCTCCCCCTTGTGAAGTCGCGCCCCCCCCCCCCCTCATTATGGGGGTCCGTTTTGCTGGCCGGGGGAATTAAATTCCCCCGGTTCTTCTCCCTTATGGCCGGCCCGACCTGGCCGGCCGGTTCTTCCTCAACGGGACCGGCAAGGCCGGTCCCCTTCCGGCTTCTGACACCGGCAGCCCGGCTGGCCGTTGGTCATCTTGTTCCACCGCGGCCCAGAACCGGCCGCGGACTTCGTCGTCCGGCACGGTGCGACGGCACCGCGCCCTTCCGCCGCGGCCCCACTCCGGCCGCAGCGCCTTCTATTTCTTTTGACGAGGTGCGACGGCGTCGCGTTCTTGAATCTCTTTCCACGGCGCGGCGCGACGGTGCTGCGCAATAATTTCCATGTGATTCCCACGTGGTGCGATGGCACCACGCCATCCCGTTCCATCCACAAGGAAACAAATATGAACATAGGAGGGGGGGGTTCGACGGTGTTTGTGCGGTCCGTCCCCCCTCTCGTTAAACCATAACATTTATTCGTTATCCTTGAATTTCGACATTCTAGAATCAAGAATGGAAATAATTAAATAAAACAACAACAATCCCCTACTTGATAAAAGGTGTCGCACATCGGGCATCGCGGAAACGGCATCGTTCCGTCAACATTGGTGGAAGAAGCGCTCAGCGATGTCGAGTCGAGTCAACACTCTCAGAATACTTTGTGGGCGGCGGTGCTTCCCTTCCTTGCTCCGGTTGAAGAAGGTATAAGGTGTTGCTTCACGTTCTTTGGAGATGTGGATCGTTCTTCTTCGAGAGGTTGAAGGTCTTCTAAAAGTTCTTCTCCTCTCCATAGTTCTCCCCACAAAGTTTATGCCAACCCAAAGAGAAGAATAAAATCTCTCATTTTAATGTTGGAAAAATGATTTCAAAAGAAATCAAACACTCAAAATAATTAATTAAGTTGGTTTAATTAATTAAATGCAAAGTGTTGGCAAGAATTTCAAAAGATTGAAATTCAATTAAACCTCACTTAACTCACCTCATTAATTAAACAAGTTGTCAAAATTAAATTGAGTGGAGTTATTGGGGGTTTTAAGGGGAGTTGAGGAGTTTAGGCTTCGTATGGGCCCCACCACACTTAATCCTCTCAAGGGAGGTTAAGTGGACGTGGGTCCCACCTCTAACTCCCTTTGGGAGGATATAACCAACATGGTTAAAAATAAAATGTGTTTCCACATTTTATTTAACTTCATGTTTATTCCCCCCAAAACTAACTCTCAACTAGCATAAAACGCAATCTCAGAAAAGGTCTCCTTAAGCGAATATCGGCGTTGCGAGTTCATCGGTGCCCTCAGAATTCGATTCCGGGAACCGGTTCAAAAGATAGAAAAACCCGCTCGTTCGCTCACTGAACGTACCCGAGCCAAACTTCGGAAAATGATTCCGGGCACACCGGGCCTCGGAATCAGGTGCCGTCAGAAACCGCGCTCTTGTAAAATCCTAAAGAAAATTAAGAATAAATTTCCCTTGAATTTTACGTGTCTTTACATTACTCCCACCTCAGGGATTTACGTCCTCGTAAAGATACATCAAAACTAGGGAAACAAATGAGGGTACTGAGCACACATCTGAGCCTCCCGCTCCCAAGTGCTCTCCTGGAGATTCTCGTGCTGCCATCTGATGCGCACTAGAGAAATCGACCATCCACGTAGGACCCGCTCCTGTCGATCCTCGATCTCCACTGGGACCTCCGAAAAAGTCGCCACATCGTCAACGTCAAGCTCCCCATGGTCAATGATGTGCGTCGGGTCATGCACATATCTCCTCAGCTGAGACACGTGGAAGATGTCGTGCACCCGGTGCAACTGAGGTGGTAGAGCCAGGCGATAAGCCTCCTCGCCAATCCTGTTGAGGACCTGGAATGGTCCGATGAAGCGCGGAGATAACTTTCCGCATCGGCCAAATCTCTTTATACCACATCGAGGTGAGACCCGCAAGAAGACGTGGTCGCAATCCTCAAACTCCAGTGGCCTCTGCCTCCTATTATCATAAGACTTCTGCCGGCTCTGAGCTGTCCTCATCCGCTCCTGGATGACATGGACCTTCTCTATCGTGGCCTGGACCATCTCTGGTCCCACAAGTGCTGACTCCCCAGGGTCTTTCCAACACAAAGGAGACCTACAAGGTCGGCCGTAAAACGTCTCGTACGGTGCCATCCCGATGGTGGAGTGGTAGCTGTTGTTGTACGCGAACTCCACCAAGGGTAGGTGGTCCTCCCAGCTATGACCAAAGTCGAGGACACATACGCGGAGCATGTCCTCGAGAGTCTGAATGGTCCTCTCCGTCTGACCATCTGTCTGAGGGTGAAAGGCTGTGCTCAGACGTAGATGCGTCTCGAACGCCTCCTGCAATCCCTTCCATAGCCGGTAAGTAAAGCGAGCATCTCGATCGGAGACGATAGATGATGGAACACTGTGAAGCCGTATAATCTCCTGAACGTAAAGACACCCCAAGCTCTCCACTGATCCCTGCTCTCTGATGGGTATGAAGTGAGCCGACATGGTGAGTCGGTCGACAATCACCCAGATGGAGTCGTGACCTCTGGAAGTGCATGGAAGTCCAGTCACGAAGTCCATAGATATCCCGTCCCACTTCCACTCCGGGACCTCCAAGGGTTGTACCAAGCCTGCTGGTACCTGGTGCTCAGCCTTCACCTGCTGGCAGGTGAGGCATCAAGAAACGAACTCTGCCACAGCCTTCTTCATGCCCGGCCACTAGTGCTGTCGTCTAAGGTACTGGTACATCTTCACCACTCCAGCATGCACCGCCAAAGGAGAAGTGTGAAACTCTCTTATCACCTCCTCCTGTAAAGTGACTGGTACCAAGGTACGTCCTCTGAAAAGGATGTTGTGCTCTTCTCCAAAGGAGAAACCATCAGGTTCCTGTCCTGAGGATATCTGTGCACGCCGCGTCTCACAGTCAGCGTCCCCATGTTGTGCCTCTCTGACTCGCTGCAGTAGTGGAGGAGTGACTGTGAGAGACTGAAGGAAGGCTGCTCCATCTCTATCCACAAAGGATATCTCTAAAGAGGCTAGCTGCTTCGTCGCCTCCTCGAGTAGCTGAATGCCCGTCCTTCTGCTGAGGGCATAGGATACTACGTTCTCCTTCCCAGGATTATAGACTATCTCAAAGTCATAGTCCTGGAGGAACTCGAGTCATCGCCGCTGTCTCAGGATCAGGTCCTTCTAGGAGAAGATATACCTGAGACTCTGATGATCAGAAAAGACTGTAAAGTGCTCGCCCATCAGATAGTGTCACCATGTCTTCAGAGCGAAGACCACTGCTGCTAACTCCAGGTCATGGGTAGCGTAGTTCTGTTCATGCGGTATCAACTGACGTGATCCATAGGCAATCACGGCCCGCTCCTGCATCAGGACACACCCAAGTCCGGTCCTTGATGCATTGCAGTAAACTACGTATCCAACTCCCTCCTCAGGCAACCTCAAGATAGGCGCGCTGGTCAATCTCTGTCTCAGCTCCTGGAAGCTCGGCTGACATCTGTCTAACCATACGAAGGGTTTCCCCTTCTTCGTCAAAGCTGAGAGTGGTGCCTCAACTCTAGAGAAGTCTGGCACAAATCTTCTATAGTATCCGGCTAGTCCCAAGAAACTCCGAACCTCCGTCATGATCCTGGGTGGCTCCCAAGCTAACACTGCCTCGATCTTCGCAGGATCCACTACAACTCCTACCTCAGAGATGACGTGTCCCAAGAAGTGGACCTCACGTATCCAGAACTGGAACTTCGAGAGTTTACCATAAAGCTGGTTCTCTCGGAGTGTGTCTAGTACAACCCGCAAGTGGTAGGAGTGCTCCTCCTCAGTCGTCGAGTAAATCAAAATGTCGTCGATGAAGACCACGACAAATTGATCGAGGTATGGCTGAAAGTTCCTATTCATGAGGGACATGAACACTGCTGGAGCATTTTTTACACCGAAGGGCATAACCAAGAACTCATAGTGGTCATACCGACATCTGGAGGCCGTCTTCTGCACGTCCTCGTCTCTAACTCTGAGATGATGATAGCCTGACCTGAGGTCTATCTTCGAGAACCACCGTGCTCCCTTGAGCTGATCAAAGAGATCATCAATCCTCGGTAATAGATACTTGTTCCTCACTGTCACCTGGTTTAGCCGACGATATTCAACACAAAGTCGCAAGCTCCCATCCGCCTTCTTGGCGAACAAAATCGGGGAAGCCCAGGGTGAAACACTGGGTCAGATGAACCCCTTGCCCTGCAAGTCCTCCAACTGTACCCATAGCTCTCGAAGCTCAGCGGGGGCCATACGATATGCTGGGGTCGATATCGGGGTAGTCCCGGGGTACAAGTAAATATAAAAGTCTACCTCTCTACGAGGAGGTATCCCTGGAATGTCGTCGGGAAAAACGTCCGCAAACTGATCTACCACTGCAGGAAAACCAGGACTCTGCACGTCAACTGCTCCTAGGATGAGGCTAGCCAACTGGTGAGTGATGGGCTGTCCTCTCCTCTGCGAAATTCCATCATGTTCTGCAAAGGCTCCCTTCTCGCCGGTGAAGGTGAACCTGCTCCCGTCGGTGCGTACAAATCGCACCTTGCGCCTAAAACAGTCAATCTGCGCATGGACCATAGATAACCAATCCATGCCCAAGATGACGTCGTAAGGCCTCGACGCTACTACAAAAAGATCCCAGCTGAAGCTCTCACCTCCTAGAGTAAGGTCACACTGTCGGCACCAGTGCGTAATCCTCGAGTCTGCTCACGTAGGAGTCTCTAGCCGTATGGATCGAGCCAACGGCTCTGTCGGAGTCTCCGAGCTCCGAACAAGGGAAGCAGCTATGAAAGAGTGACTCTCTCCTGTGTCTATAAGTATTGCAGCAAGGGTGGAGTAGACACAGATAGTACCTCGAATCATCTCTGGCGCGCTGTGGTCATAGGCCTCCGCTGCCTGGAGCTGTGCCTGTCTCTGCCCACCAGCTTCATGTGGTCGGGGTGGACCTCCTGGTGGTGGTGGTGGTAGAGCCTCAAAGCGTCTCCCACCACCTGCTGCTTGGCCAGCTCCTCTGCCTCGTCCGCCTCCTCCCTGCGGACTGCCACGGTCGACCCTCTGCCTCTGCCTCGGTTGTCCCTCAACCGTCTGCTGCTCCTCGGCATGGCGGGTCGGGCGGTCACGAGCCATGTGGCCCTGCCCGCCGCACGAGTGGCATTGTCTGCCTCTCGAAAGACTGGCTCCGTACTGTGTGCCCCGCACTGCTGAGCCAGTGTCCTAAGGTCGTCTGCCTGAGGGTCTGGTCTACCTAGACCCCTGATTCATCTGTCGACTGCCTGCTGCAGATGAATCTGCCACGTGCCGCCCTGCGGTGGGTCTCGGTGCTGGTGTAGACTCAGCAAGAAAGCTCTCGATCAAAAGGGCCCGCTCCAGTACTCCTGTCTGAGTCGGAATGCTGAGGGAGATCAGCGATGCCCTGATCTCGTGTCTCAACCCCTGCTGGAAGGTCTGGGACCGGAAGAATGGGTCCCATACCATGTCGGTCGAGTAGCGCGAGAGATCAGTAAATCTCGCCGAGTACTGAGTGACTGTCATGCTGCCATGTCGCAGCTATAGAAGCTCCTGAATGCGCACCGCACGGAGGGTGGCTGGGAAAAACTCTGAGTGAAAGAGGCTCTCAAAGTCTATCCAGAGTAGAGATGCCTCATCGTGCACCTGGAGCATCAAGCTCCACCATCGGCCCGCTGCTGCGTGCAGTAGGCTCGCAGCGAGGATCACCATGAGGTCTGCACTGAACCACACAGGATCGATAGGTACTAACCCCTGAAAAGACCCACACAGGATCGGACCCACACAGGATCTGTATGCGCTGGTTCACACAAGACCGCTGAGCACTGACCCACACAGGATCATACCCACACAGGATCGGTAGCACTGAACCACACAGGATCGCTGAGTGCTGTAGTCGTCATCGTCGAATCCACTGATGTAAAGATCCGTAAAATTCAAGGGAAATTTTTTCCTAATTTTCTTTGGAATTTTACAAGAACGCGGTTTCTGACGGCACCTGATTCCGAGGCCCGGAGTGCCCGGAATCAATTTCCGAAGTTTGGCTCGGGTACGTTCAGTGAACGAACGAGCAGGAATTTCTAACTTTTGAACCGGTGCCCGGAATCAAATTCTGAGGGCACCGATGAACTCGCAGCGCCGATATTTTCTTAAGGAGACCTTTTCCGAGGTTGCGTTTATTTCGGGTTGAGAGTTAGTTTTTGGGAGTTTAGAATAAGTTAAATAAAAATTGTGGAATACAAATTTTTATTTTAACTTGTTGTTTTTTTTTAAACCTCCCAAAGGGCGTTAGGGGTGGGACCCACAACCACTTAACCTCCCTTGGGAGGATTAAGTGTGGTGGGTCCCATACGAACCCCAACTCCTCAAATTCTCTCAAAAACTCCCCTTTAACCCATTTCAATTAATTTTTGACAACTTGGTTTAATTAATTGAGGAGGGTTAATTTGAATTTCAAACCTTTGAAATTCTAAGTGGAAAGTTGTGTAATAAAATAAGTTTAAGCTTATTTTATTATTTTGGGTTGGTTTCCTTTGCTCTTGAGAGGATTGGAGAGCTCCTTTTTCTTCTTCTCCTTCAAGCTTTGACGAAGAACGCGAAGAACCTTCGAGCATCGACGAAGAACACCACGTTCTCGGGAACCGTCTTCCGTGACGACATACCCGCGACACCAACGACGTCTTCTTCCGCGTCATCTCTTCCGCGACGATTTCCCACGACAAAATCGTCGTCAAAGATCTTCGAGTCCTCGCTTTACAACATCGACGTCCTTCTTCCGTGACGCCGAACACCGCGACTCTCGTCTTCCGCGGGTCGTTGACGATCATCGTTCTTGAAACCGAGGTAGGGGTTTGTTGTTGATTATTTATTTATCCTCATTCTTGGTTCTAGCTTGACAAACTTGAGGATAAATGTTTGTGTGTTATCGTCTAACGAGAGGGGGAATCACACTGCAAATATTGCGCGGCACCGTCGCGCCGCGCCATGGAAAGATTATCATGAACGCGACGCCGTCGCGCCGCATCGAAGGAAACCAAAGGCGCCGCGGCTGGAGCGGGGCCGAGGCGGAGGGGCGCGGTGCCGTCGCACCGCGCCGGACGACGAAGACCGGCGGCCAGCCGGGCCACCGGTGTCGGAAGCCGGAAGGGGGACTGGCCTTGCCAGTCCCGTTGAGGAAGAACCGGCCGGCCATGTTGGGCCGGCCGGAAGGGGGAAGGACCGGGGGAATTAATTCCCCCGGCTGGCCAAAACCGGCCCCCCATAATGGGGGGGCCGCGGTTACACCAAGGGGGGGAAGTGCCCCCCGTTTTTCCTCAAAGTAGGCCCCCCACGTGAGGGGGGGCCATTTCTTAAAATGGGGCGCGGCCGGTTGTCGCGCCTCCAGCCAAGAGAAGAGGGGGCTCTGCCCCCCGCGCGTGGCACCCGAGCGGCGCCCAGGTCGCGCCGCCGCCGGCCGGGACGGGTCAGACCCAGGTCGGGTCGACCCGGTTCGGGCCGACCCAGGGGGGGTCGGGCCGGGTCGGCCCGGACCCGGACCCCCCATTTTCGAATCAACTTCGGTCGTTTGCTCATAACTTGAGCTATGAACCTACAATTGACGAACTGTCAGCGGCGATGCGATCCTTGGATCGAGACGGTCGATTCGGTATATCGCACTCAAAGTTTTGGAATATTTGAGTTCAGCCGGGTGGGTTCGTACACGAAACCAACCGGGCCCTCGGAGCGGAAACGCTCATATCTTGAGCTATGGATGTCCGATTGACGTGCCGTCAGCTTTGTTGTGTTCCTCTTAGTGAGACAGATCTTTTGGCATACTCTGCCCGAGGTTTGGACGCAGGTGGAGTACGGTCGGGTTGGTTTTACCTTAAAAACCAACCGGGCCCCTGGGACGAAAAAGCCAATAACTCTCAGACCGGGCGTCCGATCGACGCGCCATCTGTTGCGTTGAGTTCCTGTTGACGATACGGAACTTTTGGATACATCAACTCTGGACTTTGTGACAGTTGATGTATCAGCCTCTCGGCTCGTGGAGCAGACCCTCCCGAACGAGCTTGCTGTGTGCGGGAACCCTAGTGCTGGTTGTGACTGTGACTGTTACTGCTACTGCTACTGCTACTGCTACTGTGACTGCGACGACGACAGTACAGAGATCCTTGGTGGATTCAACGATGACTACAGCACTCAGCGATCCTTCGTGGATCAGTGCTACAGGTCCTGTGTGGGCCCAATCCTGTGTGGGTCCGATCCTGTGTGGGTCTTTGCGCTCAGCAGTCCTGTGTGAACCAGCGCCTACAGGTCCTATGTGGGCCCGATCTTGTGTGGGTCTTTGCGGGGGTTAGTTACCTATCGATCCTTCGTGGGTCCGACCACTTATATCGATCAGAGATCATCTTCATCGTCTTTCGAAGAAGTATACCTGTGTGAGCTGAATCCTGTTGCTTTCCTATGTGGATTGAGTTGTGATATCCTATGTGGATTTCATTTTGCTTTCCTGTGTGGGATACATTTACTTTCCTGTGTGGACTGAGTTGTACTTGGGCTCGGAGGTTGGAGCATATTGGAATTGATGACATAGGTATATGTATGGGCATATACCTAAGTAGTGTCGGTTGTTACTTTGTGTTGGTATCTTCTTTTGTGGTTTATTCTTTGTGGATTTTGGGAGACCTTCAGGGGACTCGGGGTCCCTACTGAGTAGCTTATACTCACCCCTGCACGGGCTATGCCCGCACTACGTTGTGTTGGTTGCAGACGACGGAAAACATTGATCTTGGCTGAGGCTTGCAGAGCAGGACGGTACCTGGAGGTGCACCACTGGGCGGGACGTGTTCGGAGCGGACGGCGGGACCCGAGGAGCAGTGGAGCTATCTGTACCCACCCTTCAGGTGGGATTTCCAGTGGACAGCTCGGTGTAGCGGCTTTTACTTTACAGTTGTTGTTTCCCCTTTCGAGTTGTACTTTACTTTCAGTTTGGGTTTGTATTCTAGCCCATGTACTTTCCGAACATTCAGTTGTACTCTGTTTTCACTTAGTATTTACTTTCTGCTTGCTTACTCGGTGGTGCTTGTTTACTTTACAGAGGCAATGCCTTCCCTTTTTACCGGGATTTACACCTTGGTGCTAGTCGCCAGCCCCTGGCCTATGGAAGGCGGGCTTGGGGTAGTCACGGCACGGGCCCCGAGGACGGGTCGTGACAAATTGGTATCAGAGGAGTTCGGTTCTACCGCGAACTCTGATCTTTTCTATGTGAAGCAATAATGTTTAGTGTATTGAGTGTGGTTATCAGTCCAAGGAGTCCAGTGTTGGTGTGGCGGCCGACGTATCCGTACACCAGGACCCTGACTTCTGATTTCCGACTTAATGCACGAAAACATTGATTGCGTGTGTGTTTCAATGTTTTCTTTATGATTACTTTATATCAGCTCACCAGGTATACTGTTCTGACCGTGGCGCACCGGTTTCCTTTTCAGGATGGCCCCATGACGGCAGCAAGCTAGGGTTCCGAGAGTCGAGTGTGACGACAGCCCACCGAGCGACGAGGCCTCGGTGCAGGGCCCTTTGTCAGCAGTGGCACCGGCGGTAGCTCTACCCGTCGAGCCACCGATGCTTCCAGTACCAGCCGCTGACGATGCACGTCGCCTCAGTGCACTGCATGAGTTTCAGCACCAGCGACCACCCAGGTTTCGTGGGGAGACAGACCCCTGGGCAGCAGAGGACTGGCTGGAGGCAGTGGTACGAGTTTTTAGGCTAGTGAGGACACCTGCAGACCTCATGGTGATCCTCGCTGTGAGACTACTGCACGCAGCAGCGGGCCGATGGTGGAGCTTGATGCTCCAGGTGCACGATGAGGCATCTCTACTTTGGACGGACTTTGAGAGCCTTTTCCGCTCAGAGTTCATCCCAGCCACCCTTCGTGCGGTGCGCATCCAGGATCTTCTTCAGCTGCGGCAGGGCAGCATGACGGTCGCTCAGTACTCAGCGAGATTTACTGATCTCTCACGTTACTCGACCGACATGGTACGGGACCCATTCTTCCGGGCCCGGGCCTTTGAGAAGGGTTTGAGACACGAGATCAGGGCATCGCTGATCTCCCTCAGCATACCGACTCAAACAGGAGTACTGGAGAGGTCCCTTTTGATCGAGAGCTTCCTTGCTGAGTCTACACCGGCGCCGCGACCCACCGCAGGGCGGCACGTGGCAGAGTCATCTACAGCAGGCAGTCGACGGATGACTCAGGGGTCCAGATAGACCAGACCTTCAGGCAGACGACCTCAGGACACTGGCTCAGCAATGCGGGGCACACAGCGCGGAGCCAGTCTTTCGAGAGGCAGACAGTGCTACTCGTGCGGTGGGCAGGGCCACATGGCTCGTGACTGCCCGACCCGCCGTGCCGAGGAGCAGCAAATGGTTGAGGGACCACCGAGGCAGAGGAAGAGGGTCGACCGTGGCGGTCTGCAGGGAGGAGGCGGACGAGGCAGAGGAGCTGTACGAGCAGCAGGTGGTGGGCGACGCTTCGAGGCTCTGCCACCACCACCACCAGGAGGTCCACCCCGACCACAGGGAGCTGGCGGGTAGAGACAGGCACAGCTCCAGGCAGTAGAGGCCTACGACCACGGTGCACCCGAGATGATTCGAGGTACTATCTGTGTCTATTCCACCCTTGCTGCA
This sequence comes from Viscum album, assembly GCA_963277665.1. Taxonomy (NCBI): domain Eukaryota; kingdom Viridiplantae; phylum Streptophyta; class Magnoliopsida; order Santalales; family Viscaceae; genus Viscum; species Viscum album. Next base: position 1,280,395,272 of record OY728142.1, on the reverse strand, counting down.
GTACTTATAGACACAGGAGCGAGTCACTCTTTCATAGCCACTTCCCTTTTTCGGAGCTCGGAGATTCCTACAGAGTCGTTGGCTCGATCCTTATGACTAGAGACTCCTACGGGAGCAGACTCGACGATTACGCACTGGTGCCGGCAGTGTGAGCGCACTCTAGGAGGCGAGAGCTTCGGCTGGGATCTTCTTGTAGTAGCGTCCAGGCATTACGACGTTATCTTGGGCATGGATTGGCTATCTACGGTCCATGCACGGATTGACTATTTTAGGCGCAAGGTGCGATGTGTACGCACCGATGGGAGCAGGTTCACCTTCACCGGAGAGAAGGGAGCCTTTGCAGCACAGGATGGACTTCCGCGGAGGAGAGGACAACCCATCACTCATCAGTTGGATAGCCTCATCCTTGGAGCAGTTGACGTGCGGAGTCCTGGTTTTCCTGCAGTGGTGGATCAGTTTGCGGATGTTTTTCCCGACGACGTTCCAGGGATACCTCCTCGCAGAGAGGTAGACTTTTATATTGACCTGTACCCCGGGACAACCTCGATATCGACTCCAGCATATCGGATGGCCCCCACCGAGCTTCGAGAGCTACGGGTACAGTTGGAGGACTTTCAAGGCAAGGGGTTCATCCGACCCAGTGTTTCACCCTGGGCTTCACCGATTTTGTTCACCAAGAAGGCGGACAGGAGCTTGTGACTTTGTGTTGACTATCATTGCCTAAACCAGGTGACAATGAGGAACAAGTATCTGTTACCGAGTATTTATTACCTCTTTGATCAGCTCAAGGGAGCATGGTGGTTCTCGAAGATAGACCTCAGGTCAGGCTATCATCAGCTTAGAGTCAGAGACGAGGACGTGCAGAAGACGGCCTTCAGATGTCGGTATGGCCACTATGAGTTCTTGGTTATGCCTTTCGGCTTAACCAATGCTCCAGCAGTGTTCATGGCCCTCATGAATAGGATCTTTCAGCCATACCTCGATCGATTTGTCATGGTCTTCATCGACGACATTCTGATTTACTCTTCGACTGAGGAGGAGCACGCCTATCACTTGCGAGTTGTACTAGACACACTCCGAGAGCACCAGCTTTATGGTAAGCTCTCGAAATTCCAGTTCTGGATACGTGAGGTCCACTTCTTGGGACACATTATCTCTGAGGCAGTAGTTGAAGTGGATCCTGCGAAGATTGAGGCTGTGTTAGCATGGGAGCCACCCAGGAGCGTGACTGAGGTTCGGAGTTTCTTGGGACTAGCTGGATACTATCGGAGATTCGTGCCAGACTTCTCTAGAGTTGAGGAACCACTCACAGCTTTGATGAAGAAGGGGAAACCCTTCGTGTGGTCAGACAGATGTCAGTAGAGCTTCCAGGAGCTGAGACAGAGATTGACCAGCGCACCTATCTTGAGGTTGCCTGAGGAGGGAGTAGGGTACATAGTCTACTCTGATGCATCAGGGACCGGACTCGGATGTGTTCTGATGCAGGATCGGGCAGTGATCGCCTATGGATCACGTCAGTTGAGGCCGCATGAGCAGAACTACGCTACCCATGACCTGGAGTTAGCAGTAGTGGTCTTCACTCTAAAGACATGGTGACACTACCTGATGGGCGAGCGCTTTACAGTCTTTTCTGATCATCAGAGTCTCAGGTATATCTTCTCGCAGAAGGAACTGAACCTAAGACAGCGGCGATGGCTCGAGTTCCTCCAGGACTATGACTTTGAGATAGTCTATACTCCTGGGAAGGGGAACGTAGTAGCTGATGCCCTCAGCAGGAGGACGGACATTCAGCTACTCGAGGAGGCAACAGAGCAGCTAGCCTCTTTGCAGATATCCTTCGTGGATAAAGATGGAGCAGCCTTCCTTCATTCTCTCACAGACACCCCTCCACATCTGCAGCGGGTCAGAGAGGCACAGCGTGAGGACACTGACTATGAGACACGGCATGCACAGATATCCTCGAGATAGGAACCTGATGGTTTCTCCCTTGGAGCAGAGCACGACATCCTTTTCAGAGGACGTACCATGGTACCAGTCTCTTTGCGAGAGGAGGTGCTGAGAGAGTTTCACACTTCTCCTTTGTCGGTACATCCAGGACTGGCGGAGATATACCAGGATCTCAGACGATAGCACTGGTGGCCGGGCATGAAGAAGGCTGTAGCAGAGTTCGTTTCTCGATGACTGACCTGCCAGTAGGTGAAGGCAGAGCATCAGGTACCAGCATGCTTGGTACAGCCCTTGGAGGTCTCGGAGTGGAAGTGGGACGGGATATCTATGGACTTCGTGACTGGAATTCCACACACTTCCAGAGGTCATGACTCCATCTGGGTGATTGTCGACCGACTCACCAAGTCGGCACACTTCTTACCCATCAGAGAGCAGGGCTCAGTGGAGAGCTTGGGACGTCTCTACGTTCAGGAGATTGTGCGGCTCCACGGCGTGCCATCATCTATCGTCTCCGATCGAGATGCTCGCTTTACTTCCCGGATTTGTAAGGGGTTACAGGAGGCGTTCGGGACGCAGCTACGTCTGAGCACAGCCTTTCACCCTCAGACGGATGGTCAGACGGAGAGGACCATCCAGACTCTCGAGGACATGCTCCGCGCATGTGTCCTTTACTTTGGTCGTAGCTGGGAGGACCACCTACCCTTGGTGGAGTTTGCGTACAACAACAGCTACCACTCCACCATCGGGATGGCACCGTACGAGGCGTTGTACGGCCGACCTTGTAGATCTCCTTTGTGCTGGACAGACCCTGGGGAGTCAGCACTTGTGGGACCGGAGATGGTCCAGGCCACGACAGAGAAGGTCCAGGTCATCTAGGAGCGGATGAGGACAGCTCAGAGCCGGCAGAAGTCATACGCTGACAGGAGGCGGAGGCCACTAGAGTTCGAGGATGGCGACCACGTCTTCTTGCGGGTCTCACCTCGACGTGGTATACGGAGATTTGGCCGTGGCGGCAAGTTATCTCCGCGCTTCATCGGACCCTTCCAGGTCCTCAGCAGGATTGGCGAGGTGGCCTATCGCCTGGATCTACCACCTCAGTTGCACCGGGTGCACGACGTCTTCCACGTATCTCAACTGAGGAGATACGTGCATGACCCGACGCACATCATTGACCATGGGGCGCTTGACGTTGACGATGGGGCAACTTTTACAGAGGTCCTGGTGGAGGTAGAGGATCGACAGGATCGGGTCCTACGTGGGCGATCGATTCCTCTAGTGCGCATCAGATGGCAGCACGGGAATCTCCAGGAGAGCACTTGGGAGCGGGAGGCTCAGATGCGTGCTCAGTACCCTCATTTTTTTCCCTAGTTTTTTATGTATCTTTACGGGGACGTAAAGCCCTGAGGTGGGAGTAATGTTAAGACCCGTAAAATTCAAGGGAATTTTTTTCTTAATTTTCTTTGGAATTTTACAAGAATGTGGTTTCTAACGGCACCTGATTCCGAGGCCCGGAGTGCCCGGAATCAATTTCTGAAGTTTGGCTCGGGTACGTTCAGTGAATGAACGAGCGGGAATTTATAACTTTTGAACCGGTGCCCGGAATCAAATTCCGAGGGCACCGACGAACTCACAGCGCCGATATTCGCTTAAGGAGACCTTTTCCGAGATTGCGTTTATTTCGGGTTGAGAGTTAGTTTTTGGAAGTTTAGAATAAGTTAAATAAAAATTGTGGAATACAAATTTTTATTTTAACTTGTTGTTTTTTTTAAAACCTCCCAAAGGGAGTTAGGGGTGGGACCCACAACCACTTAACCTCCCTTGGGAGGATTAAGTGTGGTGGGGACCGCACGAACCCCAACTCCTCAACTTCTCTCAAAAACTCCCCTTTAACCCATTTCAATTAATGTTTGACAACTTGGTTTAATTAATTGAGGAGGGTTAATTTGAATTTCAAACCTTTGAAATTATAAGTGGAAGGTTGTGTAATAAAATAAGATTAAGCTTATTTTATTATTTTGGGTTGGTTTCCTTTGCTCTTGAGAGGATTGGAGATCTCCTTCTTCTTCTTCTCCTTCAAGCTTTGACGAATAATGCGAAGAACCTTCGAGCATCGACGAAGAACTCCACGTTCTAAGGAACCGTCTTCCGTGACGACATCCCCGCGACACCAACGACGTCTTCTTCCGCGTCATCTCTTCTGCGACGATTTCCCGCGACGAAATCATCGTCAAAGATCTTCGAATCCTCTCTTTATGACATCGACGTCCTTCTTCCGCGACGCCGACCACCGCGACGCTCGTCTTCCGCGGGTCGTTGACGATCATCGTTCTTGAAACCGAGGTAGGGGTTTGTTGTTGATTATTTGTTTATCCTCGTTCTTGGTTCTAGCATGACAAACTTGAGGATAAATGTTTGTGTGTTATCGTCTAACGAGAGGGGGGTCGGACCGCGCAAACACGGCCGAATCCCCCCTCCTTTGTTCTTGTTTATTATTTTCTTGTGGATGAACGAGATGGCGTGGTACCGTCTCACCACGCGGGAATCACATGGCAAATATTGCGCGGCGCCGTCGCGCGGCGCCGTGGAAAGATTATCATGAACACGACGCCGTCGCGCCGCGTCGAAGGAAACCAAAGGCACCGCGGCCGGAGCGGGACCGCGGTGGAGGGGCGCGGTGCCGTCGCACCGCACCGGACGATGAAGGCCGGCAGCCAACCGGGCCACCGGTGTCGGAAGCCAGAAGGGGGACCGGCCTTGCCGATCCCGTTGAGGAAGAATCGGCCGGCCATGTTGGGCCGTCCGGAAGGGAGAAGGACCGGGGGAATTAATTCCCCCGGCTGGCCAAAACCGGCCTCCCATAATGGGGGGGCCGCGGTTACACCAAGGGGGGAAGTGCCCCCCCCCCCCCCCCCCGTTTTTCCTCAAAGCAGGCCCCCCACGTGAGGGGGGCCGTTTCTTAAAATCGGGCGCGGCAGGTTGTCGCGCCGCCAGCCAAGAGAAGCGGGGGCTCTGCCCCCCGCGCGTGGCACCCGAGCGGCACCCAGGCCGCGCCGCCGCCGACCGCGCCGCGCCGCCGTGCCGGACCGCGCCGCCGCGCCGCCGGCCGGTCCGGGTCAGACCCGGGTCGGGTCGACCCGGTTCGGGCCGCCCCAAGGGGAGGGGGGGTCGGGCCGGGTCGGCCCGGCCCCGGACCCCCCGTTTTCGAATCGACTTCGGTCTTTTGCTCATAACTTGAGCTACGGACCTCTGATTGATGAACCGTCAGCGGTGATGCGATCCTTGGATCGAGACGGTCGATTCGGTATATCGCACTCAAAGTTTCGGAATATTTGAGTTCGGCCGGGTTGGTTCGTACACGAAACCAACCGGGGCCTCAGAGCGGAAACGCTCATATCTTGAGCTACGGACGTCCGATTGACGTGACTTCAACTTTGTTGTGTTCTTTTTAGTGAGAAGGATCTTTTGGCATACTCCGCCAGAGGTTTGGACGCAGGTGGAGTACGGTCGGGTTGGTTTTACCTTAAAAACCAACCGGACCCCTAGGACGAAAAAGCCAATAACTCTCAGACCGGGCGTCCGATCGACGCGCCGTCTATTGCGTTGAGTTCCTGTTGACGATACGGAACTTTTGGATACATCAACTCTGGACTTTGTGACAGTTGATGTATCAGCCTCTCAGCTCGTGGAGCGGACCCTCCTGAACGAGCTTGCTCTGTGCGAGAACCCTAGTGCTGGCTGCGACTGTGACTGCTACTGCTACTGCTACTGCTACTGTGACTGCGACGACGACAGTACAGAGATCCTTGGTGGATTCGACGACGACTACATCACTCTGCGATCCTACGTGGATCAGTGCTACATGTCCTGTGTGGGCCCGATCCTGTGTGGGTCTGATCCTGTGTGGGTCTTTGCGCTCAGCGGTCCTGTGTGAACCAGCGCCTACAGGTCCTATGTGGGCCCGATCCTGTGTGGGTCTTTGCGGGGGTTAGTTACCTATCGATCCTTCGTGGGTCTGATGACTTAGATGGATCAGAGATCATCTTTATCGTCTTTTGAAAAAGTATACCTCTGTGAGCTGAATCCCGTTGCTTTCCTGTGTGGATTGAGTTGTGCTATCCTATGTGGATATCGTTTTTCTTTCCTGTGTGGGATACGTTTAATTTCCTGTGTGGACTGAGTTGTACTTGGGCTCGGAGGTTGGAGCGTATTGGAATTGATGACTTAGGTATATGTATGGGAATATACCTAAGCAGTGTCGGTTGTTACTTTGTGTTTGTATCTTCCTTTGTGGTTTATCCTTTGTGGATTTTGGGAGACCATCAGGGGTCTCGGGGTCCCTACTGAGTAGCTTATACTCACCCCTGCACGGGCTATGCCCGAACTACATTGTGTTGGTTGCAGACGACAGACAGCGTTGATCTTGGCTGAGGCTTGCAGAGCAGGACGGTACCTGGAGGTGGACCACTGGGCGGGACGTGTTCGGAGCGGACGGCGGGACGCGAGGAGCAGTGGAGCTATCTGTACCCACCCTTCAGGTGGGATTTCCAGTGGACAGCTCGGTGTAGCAGCTTTTACATTATAGTTGTTGTTTTCCCTTTCGAGTTGTACTTTACTTTCAGTTTGGGTTTGTATTCTGGCCCATGTACTTTCCTCACTTTCAGTTGTACTCTGTTTTCACTTAGTATTTACTTTCCGCTTGCTTACTCTGTGGTGCTTGTTTACTTTACAAAGGCAATGTCTTCCCTTTTTACCGGGATTTACGCCTTGGTGCTAGTCGCCAGCCCCTGGCCTATGGAAGGCGGGATTGGGGTAGTCATGGCATGGGCCCCGAGGACGGGTCGTGACAACTGAGGATCTCTGCACAGTCGTCGTCATAGACACAGTAGCAGTCGCAGCCAGCTCTAGGGTTCCCGCACATAGCAAGCTCGTTCGGGAGGGTCCGCTCCACGAGCCGACAGGCTGATACATCAACTGTCACAAAGTCCAGAGTTGATGTATCCAAAAGTTCTGTATCGTCAACAGGAACTCAACGCAACAGACGGCGCGTCAATCGGACGCCTGGTCTGAGAGTTATTGGCTTTTTCGTCCCAGGGGCCTGGTTGGTTTTTAAGGCAAAACCAACCCGACCGTACTCCACCTGCATCGAAACCTCGGGCGGAGTATGACAAAAGATCCATCTCACTAAGAGGAACTTAACAAAGCTGACGGCACGTCAATCGGACGTTCGTAGCTCAAGATATGAGCGTTTCCGCTCCGAGGGCCCGGTTGGTTTCGTGTATTAACCAACACGGCCGAACTCAAATTATTCTGAAACCTTGAGTGAAATATACCGAAACGACCATCTAGATCCAAGGATCACATCGCCACTGACAGCGCATCATTTGGTGGTCCGTAGCCCGAGTTATGGGCATTTGAATCCAAACCGCTTGGTAATGGGGGTTTCGGGCCCGGGCCATCCCGGCCTGAGACCCCCCGGTTGGCCCGAACCGGGTCGACCCACCCCGGACAGAGTCGACCCAGCCCGGCACGGCCCGGACCGGCCTGGCCTGGCCTGGCGGACCGTCCCGGAGCCGGTCCGGCGCAGCGCGCTGCCAGCTCGGCCGAAGGCCGAGCTGCTGGAAAAACGGGGGGTGCTTGCCCCCCCCCCCCTTGTGAAGCCGCAACCCCTCCTCATTTGCCTGTCCGGCGCAGCGCGCGGGGCACGATGCCAGCTCGGCCGAAGGCCGAGATGCTGGAAAAATGGGGGGGGCTTCCCCCCCCCCCCCTTGTGAAGTCGCGGCCCCCCCTCATTATGGGGGGCCGTTTTGCTGGCCGGGGGAATTAAATTCCCCTGGTTCTTCTCCCTTCCGGCCGGCCCTACCTGGCCGGCCGGTTCTTCCTCAACGGGACTGGCAAGGCCGGTCCCCTTCCGGCTTCTGACACCGGTGGCCCGGCTGGCCGCCGGTCATCTTGTTCCGCCGCGGCCCGGAACCGACCGCGGCCTTCGTCGTCCGGCGCGGTGCGACGGCACCGCGCCCCTCCACTGTGGCCCCGCTCCGGCCGCGGCGCGTTCGATTTCTTTTGACGCGGCGCGACGGTGTCGTGTTCTTGAATCTCTTTCCACGACACGACACGACGGCGCCATGCAATAATTTCCGTGCGATTACCGCGTGGTGCGACGGCACCACGCCATCCCGTTCCATCCGCAAGGAAACAAATATGAACATAGTAGGGGGGTTCGGCCGTGTTTGTGCGGTCCGGCCCCCCTCTCTTTAAAAGATAACATTTATTCGTTATCCTCGAAGCTCGACATTCTAGAATCAAGAATGGAAATAATTAAATAAAACAACAACAATCCCCTACTTGATAAAAGGTGTCGCACATCGGGCGTCGCGGAAACGGCGTCGTTTCGTCAACGTTGGTGGAAGAAGCGCTCGGCGAAGTCGAGTCGAGTCGACACTGTCAGAATACTTTGTGGGCGGCGGTGCTTCCCTTCCTTGCTTCTGTTGAAGAAGGTAGAAGGTGTTGCTTCACGTTTTTTGGAGACGTGGATCGTTCTTCTTTGAGAGGTTGAAGGTCTTCTAAAAGTTATTCTCCTCTCCTTAGTTCTCCCCACAAAGTTTATGCCAACCCAAAGAGAAGAATAGAATCTCTCATTTTAATGTTGGAAAAATGATTTCAAAAGAAATCAAACACTCAAAATAATTAATTAAGTTGGTTTAATTAATTAAATGCAAAGTGTTGGAAAGAATTTCAAAAGATTGAAATTCAATTAAACCTCACTTAACTCACCTCATTAATTAAACAAGTTGTCAAAATTAAATTGAGTGGAGTTATTGGGGGTTTTAAGGGGAGTTTAGGAGTTTAGGCTTCGTGTGGGCCCCACCACACTTAATCCTCTCAAGGGATGTTAAGTGGATGTGGGTCCCACCTCTAACACCCTTTGGGAGGATATAACCAACATGGGTAAAAATAAAATGTGTTTCCACATTTTATTTAACCTCATGTTTATTCCCCCCAAAACTAACTCTCAACCCGCATAAAATGCAATCTCAGAAAAGGTCTCCTTAAGCGAATATCGGCGCTGCGAGTTCATTGGTGCCCTCGGAATTTGATTTCGGGCACCGGTTCAAAAGTTAGAAAAACCCGCTCGTTCGTTCACTGAACGTACCCGAGCCAATCTTCGGAAAATGATTCTGGGCACACCGGGCCTCGGAATCAGGTGCCGTGAGAAACCGCGCTCTTGTAAAATTCTAAATAAAATTAAGAAAAAATTTCACCTGAATTTTACGGGTCTTTACATTATGTCCTGTGAAAAACATTTCAAAAACTTGGGGTGAGCATAAAAAGATCGGTAAGTGAAACACAAATAATGAAAACTGTTAGTTTTTTTAAAAAAAAAGTAAACCATGAATACTTTAACATAAGTAATACTTTTCACCTTTATGAAGTAGTAAATACTCTTCACTGAATAAAAGATCATTACTTACCCTTTTGAAACCAAAATATTACCATAAAACCCATCTAAATAACACATAATATATAAAGGTAACTTGGGGCATAAACAAAATAAATGGAATAACTATACGGTCGACTTCTACACATATCACTAATTGGAATAGCCATACGGCCGACTTCCATACCCAATGAATTGGAGGTTATAACGTAACCACCCATCCTAGTATTCACGACACCACCCGTCATTTGGTTTATCACGTAACCACCCATCATATTTCCAAGTACCATTATAAAATCATAACACATAAAATAATTATAAAGGAAAGAAAAAATTTCAAAATTTCAATCACAATAAATCACTTAAATATATTGAAATAAAAAATCCATTATCAAAACCATTTTCAATACCAAAATACATAGAAGATTATATGGTATTTATTTACTTTTAAAAACATTACAACTTGTTGAGGAAGCCAAAGATCAAATAATACTTGTGGCGGCGGAAAGGTCATTGTCACCACGTACGTTATAAAGAAACATACTTTTTGTGGTTCAGTAAAACGCTTCATAGAAAAATATTCCCTTTAAATGGAATGAAAATTAAAATGTGTTTATACAGCGTATAAAATAATGTCTTGTAATAAAACCAAATATGCCTCAATGAAAGGAGATTGAGATGAAGTCCCTTACCTCGTGTCCGACTTGACTCGACCGCTCTTTAATCTCCTGAATAATAAACTAAAGTTAATTTATATTTGCTTAAGAACCTTTTTCAAGTTTATTATTCCTTTTATATCACTTATTTCCATTTTATAAACATTATGTAATCATTTAAGTAAATAATGTTCGTTTTGTCGATATTTGGTACTTAAGTCCAAAATGGACTTTTGACAATTACATGTTGTTCACGTGGTCAAAGGTTCATTATATCCAGAATGATATTCATGATTTGGATATCATATATTTCATATATATCCAGCATATACATGTATTAATAATAGTACAAAACATTTAGAGGTAAGAAATGAAATGCACTGTTCATGGAGACGGTAAGCCGTATGTACGCATGAACGCTACTTTCATTTCTATTTCATATTTAATGGAATGAAATCACAATGATATAAAGGTACATTATAATACCATTATAATATAATATATAATATTTTTAACTCCATCCTTTATACATCCCACATATGGCATTAACGATTCAAATCACTTTGAGGGGGCGGTAGTCCGCACTTCCAAAAATGAAATTATTGTGTTTATCCATTATCAAAACCATAAAGGTATGAAATAAATGAAAAATACAAAAGAATAATGAAAACATAAAAATAATATATATCATATATAAATACAGTTAAATCTTAATGGCCACCATGAAAGGTGTTAAGAGAAGATTGAACAATCATCATTTCATGAGGCAGTAATTCTCCATCCACAGAAACAGTATGTTCTTTTACCATTAGATGAAGGTGTGTGTAAGTTTAGATAGAATCCATCTCATAAAAAAATACTAGTATATTTAAGATACTTTTTTTGGTACAATATAAAGGAATAAAAATAGTTTAGGTGGTTGGAGAAGCAAAATAAAACAAAAGAACATAAGAGAAGACATTACCTTTAAATCGGGTAACTCCTCTTCGTTGGAACCAAAAGGGTTTCTTGAAGAGCTTTCTACCTAAGTGAAGGATTATAGAATGATTATAGGGATATTGGGAGATTATTTGAGTAGAGTTTGGACGATACAAATGGCTTTAGAAGTGTGAGTAAGGGGGTAGAGGTGGAGGCCTTTTATAAGAGGGAGGAGGGGAACTCTTGGAAAGTCGTGAAATGTTACCTTATTATGAAATGATTTTCGGATTTTAAAGGTCCCAAAATGATATATTTATAGGATACGGTGATAAGGGTTATAAATCCACCCATAAAAGAGGTTTTATACAAGTTTGAGTCTTAGATTTTATATTATATTTTCATTTTATTTAAATCGTTCATTAATGAGGTAATCACTACATCATCATGGCGTCATAAATAATTTTATTTATTTAATGTCTAAAAATTATAAAAAAAGTACCATGTTTTAGGAAATCTTTTTATATTTCTAATTAATATTTATTGTCAAAAATATAACTTGTATAACCCCATGTAAAATTTCTTTTAGTAAAATAATACATGTTTGTGACATTTTTATTTTTACTTTAAATAAAAGGTATTAATTTCATTATCTTACCAAAGTGGCTCCATGGGGTCCCATAAATTTACCCATGGATTTTATTGGTCAGACATGACTCATCCAATAAGTGTAGGACACGTGTAAAGGTGATTTAATATTATTATAACATTATTTTTACCTTAAAGTGCACTAATTACCTTTAATCGCGATTAATAATACTTAAAAGTTACTATTCAAGAAATAATTATTTTCATCCCATTGAACCACATTTTACTTACTAATGAAAACCATGTAGTTTTTATTTTTTAAATTCAAATCACATAAGTGGTAAATATTTTTTTAAATGAAAAATTCAGTTTTTTAACTACCACTTAGTGGTTTCACTATTAATCAAAAATTGAAGTTTTTTAGAAAAATACCAAAAATTCACCCTAATCTATATTTGATATTCCGAATTCAAAAATGATTTATATCTTACAAATATCAAAACATATAATTTGAATTAATTAATTTAATAATTAATTTCTGTTGTAAAATTAAATAGCATGTTTTTAAGAAACAATACATATCAAAAGATTGACACTAGTTTAAGTCCAATTTCAAAGTGAAATTAATTCCAATAACCACCATTGGATTAAATGGTAAAAATATATTCTAATTGAACATTAAAACCAATTGAAAAGGTAATATAATCATATAAATAAATTTTATTAAAATGAGGTTTTGAATTAAAATACAACATTTTTCACTTATTCATTAAAAATGAACTTTATCGGAAGAATAACAAAAACATACACAAAGTAAATTTTGATGTCCTAAATCTGAAGAATGATTTTATTTGGTCCAATATAATGTATAAGACTGACCAAAACTATTTTCAAATAGGTTTCACCATCAAAAGGTGATAAATCGACCTTTTAGTGAATATTAGAGTATTTATGCCTAAAATTGGATTCTTTTCTTTTTTTAATCCTTTATCCTTTATTGGATAAATGTAAAATCATTTTACAAACATATATAATCATATTTTAGTTATTTATATTCATTCCCACAAATTAAATGACTACTTGTTAACTACCATTTAAAATAATATTATTATATTATTAGTGTGCAACGTAAGATTTCAAAGAAACTTGTTGTTGCGTATCGGGTTCGCTATCAATCATAGCAACCCCATTAAAGTAAAATTAATATTAAATTCAAAAATATTAATAAATATTAAAATTTCTTATTCTTTATTTACCTGGGATGTTACAGGTACATAGTCCCTTTTGAAATTCTTGATAGAATTGGAGTTGTTTCATATCATCTGGATATGGATCCCAGCCTGTCTAAAGTACATAATGTGTTTCATGTCTCACTGTTGAGAGAGTACATGCTAGACCCAGTGCATGTCATCACATCTGAATGTATAGAATTGGAACCTGACCTATTATACTGTGAAGAGCCTATCAAAATTTTGGACACTAAAGAACAAGTGTTGAGGCATCGAATGACTCGATTGATAAAGATACTTTGTAAAAATCATAAAATCGAAGAGGAAACATGGGAGCCTGAGGATATTATGATGAAGAAATACCTAATTCCTTTTTGTGAGATAACATTCTTGTAATTTAGAGGACAAAATGTTTTGTTTAGAGGGGATAATGTAACACCCCATGAATTTGAAAATAAATTTAATATTGAATGCATGAAACTCTGAGTCTCTACAAAACTCCACGTTTTTATAACCTAGTCAATAAACATGATTTTTCAACCTCTGTGATTTGAATTTTTAAAAATTGACATACATATTTGTGTTCAGTAAGATATTTATAGTTTCATAAGACAAAAGTAATTTTTGGTGAATAGTAAAATACCCTTATGAATATTAATATGAATAGTAATATGACCCTTATGAATAGTAATTCATATTATAATTTTATTGACTTAAGGTTATAAGATAATCAGATCTTGATTATCTTTTGAAGGTGATATAAAACAAATTCAAGTTTTAAAATTGTTGTTTTCAAATAAATTTTAATTTTTTAAAATTAAATTAATAATATTTAGAAAATTATTTTCAAAAAAAAATCCATTCATTTTTTAAGTCTACACATTAAAAAATGGTTAGGGTCAATTTTTGTGATTTTTCTAAAATACACAAATTTTTTATAAATATTTTAATATGGTAATTTACTTTATATATACATTATCAGTTAAATTCACTATTACAAGCATCATGGATGATATAAGAACTCTTGGTTTGAACTCAAATGCACTTATTAATATTATGGGTCACATGAAACAACATCGTTTTTTGTCTTGAGGAAATAATAAAATAATTAATAAGATATTCACAAATCACCCCTCTCCTCGCTATAACCCCCCCCCCCCCCCCGCACTCCCTATTCTCTTCACCCCTCTGAAGCCATGTTCCTTGTCTAAATTCTAGTAAAATATCTTAAAAACATCATACTCCACGTCCAACAGCCCTTTTTCTCATAAAAATACCAAAACCTCTCCCCTAAAGAGGATCTCAAGGAAGATTACTTCAAGAGATAAATTCCACTTTTCATTTCTATTATTTCAAGTTCCTTTATTTTATTATTATTTACTCGCCTCCTTTCATACAAATTTCGGTATAAATCTAGTACCTTACATGTAGTATAATTTTGTTATTATAAAGGAATAATTCTTCATCATCCCTCATTTCCCCTTTTTTTATACTAGAAATTAAAACACCATTCAAGATGTGTTAATTTATCACATTCAAGGACGACAGGTTTTCAATTTCTATTATTGTGTTAAATTATGTTCATTAAACCATTTTTATGGTTTAACCATACTATAATATATGTATAATAACTTATTTTAGGTTTTTTAATCCTTTCTTACATGTGATATTAATTTATAAATCAAAATGGATTTGTTGTGATTAAAACTGACAATTTACCCAAACAATTGTTATTAAAGATTTATATAATGATTCATATTCACTCCAATAATCAAAAAAAAATTATAACCATTTAATTATATGTTTTTTCACTAATAATTTACATCTTATATTCTATATAACCATTCACATTATACATTTTTATATGTACATGAATATAAGTAAATTGATCTAGAAAACCAAGGAAGAAAATGCTCCCAAACAATTAAATTGAATCTCCTAACCCTTCAAAAGAACATGAATGAACCTGATAAGGTTATAATAAATAAATTAAAAGTATAGGAGGTTATGGAATAACTAATATATGAAGAAAAATTTGATCATTCAGGTCATTAAGATCAAGTGAGTAACACCTTCGGACTTTAGGTAAGGGTTTTCCACCCGAACCTCCATTTTCATTTGGGTATCTTTTATTATCTACTTACCACAATTAAATTTTATTAATTCATATTAACCCCTAATAAAATATTTTTTAATTTTCTGTATATGTGTACCAACCTGAACCCTACCTTAATTTATTCTTAATTATATGTTTTAAAAGGGTCGTTCAAAAAATCTTCCCGAAATACAAGCCCGACTCAAGGGAATTTCTCAAATTCTTACCTATATTTAAGGGAACTCCATAATCTATTTATAGAAACCATTAACTTTATAAAATCACTAATTTTATTATCAAAATACTATCTTAATTCATTTATGGTTTTATATAAACACTTTTCCAAAGGAACTCTTCTATTCGAAGTAAAAGAGTATTTATCTGAAGAATTACTCAATGATTTTATAAGAGTATCTTCATCTCACTACTAGAAAATAGCCCTATACCCACAGTTTTCGGAAAAACTATGGGTATAGGGGTGTCCTATACCCACGGTTTCGGAAAACCATGGGTATATGTATAGAGTGGGAACCTATACCCATGGTTTTCCAAAACCATGGGTATAGGTGTTTGTTTCAAGGCCTATCCCCACGGTTTTTCAAAAACCATGGGGATAGAGTTTTTTCGAAGGCCTATACCCATAGTTTTGTAAAACTATGGGTATAGGTGTTTATTTAAATGTCTATCCCCACGGTTTTGACAAAACCGTGGGGATAAATATATTTTTTCGAATGCATATACTCACGGTTTTTAAAACTGTGGGGATAGACTTCCCACATTAAGGTGGAAAAAAATGTGCGGGAAACAAAAAACAATTTGGTGGGAAAACCTCAGTTTGAATAAATATATTTACGTTTATGGATATTATATAATCATATTTGTCTAACGGCTTAGTTGGTGAAGTGTTTAAGGTTGGTTCCATCGGTCACGGTATCGAATCCCACTGGTATCATTTTTTTTAATACAGAGAACTGGATTAATATATTAAAGGAAATGCAGATATGTATTCGTGTAGTCGAAGCAGGTTGGTTGGTTAAGCACTGGTTGTTTGTTCCGTCAAAGCGAGTTCAAAACCCATCGCCTCTTTTTTTGGTAATACGGGGAGAGATTAATATATATTTAAAATCGTAGATATATATTATTGTATATGGCATAGTTGAAGTGGTGGGATGAATTGAAACTAATGTGTAGGTTGCGGGAGTTAGCTGGTTCAATTCCTGGCTACTCCATTTTTTCACTATTTTTTCCCACGGTTTTATAACCGTGGGTATATTACATTGATAGGTTGGACAAATCTTTGACACGATGGAAGAAAATATATACCCATGATTCAAAAAACTATGGGTATAGGTCATGGACCTATACCAATTCCATCAACGCCCACGGTTCCCCAAACCATGCGTATAGCCTATACCCACAGTTTTGGGGTCTATACCCATGGTTTTGAACCGTGGGTATAGGATCATTTTCATGTAGTGTCTGTTTCAACACTTCTATTGATTATTATGTACTAAAGGGATTAATATTTATGATATTATCTAACATATTCAATTGAATGGTTTATGAATAGTTTGGTTATGGATTAGGTTTCTTAAAAACCATTCACCAATTTACTCTGAATTGTTAGTGTTTAAGCTTAATGTTCGGAGAAAGTTATTTATGTTGCATATGATAGTTTCAATATGAATGTATATGTTGTTTAGATTTATCATCATTCATATGAGTAATGTATTGGACATATTATTTAATGGGTGGGGGACGTTATAGCCCCTCGATGCATTGGTAGGTCTCATGAGACAAATAGATATATGGACTTGGCTGAGGCCTTTCCCATTTTTAGATATGGTTTTGGTCGATGCCTTAATCATTTTTAGATGTCTTGGACAAGGCCTTGATGATATGTTTTTGGAATTACTGGCATATGCATTTCTCTGATTATGAATATAGAAATTCATATTTTATGTGGTTATTCAACTAGTAGAATACCCATGATTATGTTTTATTATTGAAATAATTTCTCCTCTCATATTCCTTCCATAATGTGTTCAATTTCATTATTTTTAAAAGGCATGTGTTTTCAATTATTCATGATGCCTAATGTTTATGTTTATGATATCTTCTACTATATTTCTTACCCTTACTGAGCATCTAAGATCATCCCTTCTTATGTTTCATTTTTCCCAGGATATGAAGAGGTATATTATGTTTGACTAAGAGGTATAATCTTAGAGTGGGGGATGTTCCAAATAGAAATTATTTGTTTTTTTCATTTCAAGTTGTAATGTTGAACTTATGAATGTATCTAGATTTCCAAATCTACTAAAATATTCATTCCTTTAGGATACAACTTTCTTATAAATGTTCCGGTGCAATATAATAAGGTATTGGTTCCAAGAAACTAGGGTTGGGTCTTTACAAGATTTCCCTACATATCTCATTAGGATGAGAATCAATCCTTACATTGTTCTAGAAAACCCGTACAATTTAATGTCATGTAAAAAGGATATAATTCATGTAGTTTAACATCACATAGTAAGGATGTGAATATAGTTGTATGGGGTAAGACATAAGGTCCAAGAATCCCTACACATCTCATTAGGATGAGAATCAAGTCATACATAGTTCTTTTAAACCCATATAGTTTAATTTCATGTGGAAAGTAAATCATCCATGCATTTTAACATCATGTGGTAAAGAAATGAATATTGGTGGTTCGACCAAAATATAGGATCTAGAAGTCCCTACGTATCTCATAAGGATGAGAATCTAGTTGTATGTAGTTATATAAATCCCATGTAGTTTAATGTTATGCAGAAATGATATATTTTATGTAGTTTAATTTCTTACAGTGAGGACATGAGTCGTATAGTTTAATCTCATACAGTATATATGATTTCTATATAGTTTAACATATTTCGATAAGGATGATGTCCATTTAGTTTAATATCTTTCAGTAAGGACATGGGTCGTTAAGTTTAACTTTTTTTGGTTAGTATGATGGCCATTCAATTTAATTTCTTGCGGTAAGTACATGAGATATGCAGTTTAATGCCTTGGGATAAGTAAAATGGTGAATAACCTATTAAGATATTATATCATCTGATGGATCTTGGATGAATCTTATTCATATTGCATGAGTTTCAATATTCTTTAATTCTATAAAGTCTTCTCTTTCTTGAATCTCCACCTAATACTTGAAAACAAAAAATCTCACTATCGTGTGCTTGAGACATTGATGGTAGGGGAAATAGTTATCATGGCCTATCAACCCTACCTCACTCAGTTTTCTTATTATTGGGAGTTACACTAAACTATTTTCCATTAAACAATAAAAATACCAGGGGACATGTTTTTTTTAAAGAATATTATTTGTTTCAATATCTTAGTGAAATAAGATCAATTATCGCTAGGAGGTGTGTGGATCATTATCTGTTTCAC
Organism: Viscum album; assembly: GCA_963277665.1. NCBI lineage: Eukaryota > Viridiplantae > Streptophyta > Magnoliopsida > Santalales > Viscaceae > Viscum > Viscum album. Next base: position 1,280,376,969 of record OY728142.1, on the reverse strand, counting down.
AACTTGGGTGTCCTATTTTGAGCTCTTATATGACTAGAGCATGGATTCTGGTGTTAGTTGTTCCAACATTTCCATGTTTCTATTTACCAGAAGCCAGTCTATAAAAAAACGAACCATCTATTGTATGCCTGAGGCATCGTTGGTATGGGAAATGGTTTTCATGGCCTTTCATCCTTTCCTCTCTTGTATTTCTCATTGTTGGGAGCTCTATAAAACCGTTTTTCATGAATAGTTGAAATACCTAGGAAAATGTCTTGGTTGGAAGGAATATACTTTCATTTTCTATCTTCAATATATGAGAAAGCATGCTACTTCTCTCACATGTTATCTATACCTCCATTGGCACATGTGTACGGTTGAGTTTTGGATCCCATGGTATAGAGTCTTGATATTTATTGGTATAAGGGTAGGTGATAATGGATTAGGGGTCTTGGATGATGTAGATTCTTCCCATTGATTAGAATATTCTGACTATCCTTGATTCTTTGTGTAAACATCAAAGGATAGATGGTTTCCAGAATATCCCTGATGAGGAAGTGGAAAATATAGAAATTACCCCAACCCTATGGGATGGGGAGTAGTGAAACAATGTCTAGATTTCGACTAATGAGGGGATGAAATATGATAATTCCCCCAAACCTATGGTTTTGGGAACTTCATTACAAGGAAGACTTCTATAGGTAGGTACCGGTACATCATCCCTATGTAGATATCTTATGAGTATTCCCACAATTATTTTCCAGAGATCCTTATTAACTTATTGGAGTCGAGTGATAAGCTCATATGTAGAAATTTCCAAGTCATTCTCAAGGGGATGGCTGGTAGGAGCCATGAAAACACCCTATCCCCTATCATTGGTAGGGTGAGTGGATGACGGTGGGAGTTATGATGTAGATCCAAAAGTTTGAATCCACTGCTTCCACTGGTCATGTGATCTATTATTATTACCCTATGAAATACCAACATGGTCTGTAACACCTTTTCTAGATGTTTGAAAGATACTTTTGAGCCTTTCTTTTCCCATTCCAGTGGTAGAGGGTTGAAAAACATGTTGTGACTCAGATGACTATAGAAGGGTATGATTGTACTCTTTAGGAGTGTGCTCATCCATATCTGATGAGGCATCTTCAAATCTGATTGATATCATATTGAATGAGACACAAGCAGTTTTTTTCTCCTCCTTGATGGAGTATCTCGTTTGGTGGGTCGGTGCCCAGTGTACCATTCAGAGGGTAGGAACCCATGATGTTGTTTGAGGGGTTGGTTCCCATTATTCTATTTTAGGGTTCGGTTTCCATGATACCATTTTAGGGATCATTTCCCATGATACCATTTGAGGGTTCAGTTACCATGATACCATTTTAGTGTTCAGTGACCATGATATAGTTTTAAGGGTTGGTGACCATGATAGCGTTTGAGGGCTTGGTTCCCATGACACTATTTAAGGGGTCGATCTCCATGATTCTATTTTATGTTTCAGTGTCCATGATACTGTTTGACAGGTCAGGGACCATGATACCATTTTAGGGGTTGGTGAAAATGATATTATCTGAGGGGTCGTTTCCCATGATACTATTTGAGGGGTCAGTGCCCATGATAAAATTTGAGGGATCGGTTCCCATGATACCATTTGAGGGGTTGGTTCCCATGTTAAAGATGATACCAGGGTAAAACACGATAAAAATTCTCCCAGGACAATGGGTTATAGTGCTCTATAGGATTCAGCAATCACTAAGGTGAGATGTGATGAAGTCAAAAACTCCTCGATAGTAATGATCTGGGATTGATTTTTGTCAAATTTAAGAATACACTGGTGGGAATCATAAATATTGGTCATAGCTTGGATATAAGGATGCTCTAGAGATTCACCATTTGGATACCCCAGGAAGGCTCTCCTTCTAGGTTCCCCAACCTAGACTATGGGTGTAGGCATAACTCCCTCTGTAGGTCCTTGCAAAATCACAGTCATGTGTCGATAATGATGACCAGAATAGATGGGATCCCTCCTAGGTAGCTTCTAAGTGGTTGATTTATCATGATGACTATATCCATCCACCTCCCTAAAGTAGGAATTTTATGTGTTGTTTCACCCTAGAGATAGGCTCTCAAATTAGTTGAATGTGGCAACATGGGCTATTTCCTCTTCTACAGCTTTTTGTGGGAAATATGGTTGGTGGGAACTCACCCTCAAAAGGATTTCATGATCTAAATACATAGTTGGGATAAAGGTGTTTATTTGGTACTCCTAGACTAATATGTTCACCAACTGATGCTGAAAGTGGTGTGTTGGTGACATAATATGATGGGGCCTAAGGGCCAAATAACTTTTTCCAGCAATCTCATAATCTATTTGGAAATTCAATGATGTCATTAAAATTTCTAATAATTTGAATTTCCTAGAGAGGAAAAAAAGACAATGTATTATTTAAACATCATATATAAGAGTAATGTTCAATCAATTACATTAATAGTTAAAGGGTAAATAGGTGGTCTATTTTTATGTGAGGTTTAGTGTGGTTAGAATAAACATTTCAGGTTCACCATTTTGTTGTGCAATGAGAACAACATAAATAGACATGATGGGAACTGTAAAAATATCCATTTTGACCAGACACAGTTAAAGGATTTCACATCAGGTTCGCTATTTTGTTGAGTATTCCCTAGAAACTCCCAATGATTCCCACATCCATTACTTGGAATATAAATACTTTGCAAAGGCAGGTAATCATTTGTGGATTCATACCCAATGATTCTTAGTAATTCATGTTGGTCGAGAGGATGGGAGGTCGGGCTCATTGCACCCCATTGGGGGGAATTGTTTCCTACTTTGGTAATATCTTATAGATTTAAGATATGTTCATGAAATCCTTCATAGAACCTAATATGGGAATGGTTACCATCTTGTCAATGAGTTTAATATGAACAGGTATCAATAGGAATAATGGGGTGCATATCATGGGTTCTATATTGTTCTTTTATTTATTTATGATGATTTAGGTTATGGACATATTTGGGAACACTATAATTTATTATCATCAAGAAAGGTGGTTGGTGTTATGGATATGGGATTGGACCACAATGAGGAATCCTACATATCCTGTGAAAGAAGGAATCAAAACCCATGTAGTTCATTTAGAAAAGTTTAAAGTTATGTGTTCAAACCGGTCTATACAGTTTAACGTCATATTGTAAGGATGTGAATATCAGGCTCGAGCCTTGGTGAGGCGTCCTATGTATCATATGTGAGAAAGGAATCAGAGTCCATTTAACTCTTATAACAGGCATCTTTTTCATGGGAGATATGAATATAGAGGCCCTAGATGGGACTTATTCATATAAGACTACCATATATTGGTTATTCAAGAATATAGCCCTCTGAGCAGATATGATATGTAACCAAAATTATACTCCAATGTTGACCCCACCTTGGGGGATTATAATCAATTTATTAGTACAATCATCACTAATCTCTATGCCCATGTGATTTAGGCATGGTTTGAGAGACATGAGGTAGTATAATATTGAACAAATTACATTAGAGGATATCCATGTGGGGCTTACACATTTAAGTTTCACTTTGACAGGAATGATTACCCATATCTTGGAGGATATAGTACTGAGATCAGGCCTTAGGAAGGTGTCCTACATATCCTATTTTATAATAGTAATTATATTCAATGTATTTTAGTTAATTCAAAACCAGCTGATGTGTTTGAGGTACTCGAGGATATGCTCAGGGATGATACTTAAAACGATTCTCATGTATGATACCTCTTCTCATCCATTGATTGATGGATAGGAGTGATCAACCCATGGGAATGATTGGGTCTCGATGGCTAAAATGTTAGTGACATTACGGGACTTACACCAAAGTGGGGGCCCATTTGGGATTGATAATTAGAAAGGCACCCTATGTATCCTAATTGTTGAAGGAATCATAGTTCTTGCAGTTCAGTTTTCCCTTACCCTATTTATGGGATAAGTTGGGTGATCACACTTGAATATATTATTTTTATCCCTAGTATTTTAGGAATGTAAGGGGTTTATGCACTGAATCTTCCATTTTGGTCAGGGTTTATGCATAGAGGTTCTTATATTGATCGAGTAATATGCATTGAGGAAACCCTATTGATGAGGACTTATGCACTGAGGTTTCCCTCTTGATCGATGATTATTCACTGAGGCTACCCTATTTATCTCTCATTGACAAATAAACAGAGATTATGTTGACTATTAAAGGTTTTTCTGAGATCATGTCACTGGTATGGTCACATTACTGTTTAAACCTACCTTGTCAAGGACACTTCCCTTAAATAATGGGTATGTAGTCGAAGGTTCCTGGATGGTTTCCACATGTAATGAGTCCAAGTGGGTCTATCGGACGAGGTTGAAATATCCTAAGATATCTTCTTGACATGTTATGATTGTCTACTAGACATATCTTGATTGCCTTCCAGACATGTTGGGGCACCAATACGACAAGGAATTCATGTTCAAGGGTGACTACATGACTAATTAACATGTCTTGGGTGTCTTTTCAAAATAAAAATGGTCATGTCTGGGGTCTTGAGAATGACCAAATAAGGCAACACCATACATTGTTTCATGATAAAACTTACTTGAATTCAGAATATCGCATGTTAATGTTGACTTGTCATTGGGTAATCGCATGATCATGTCCACATATCAATAGGATTCCATGAGATCGTCCCGACATTTCAAGAGATTGTCTTGCAATAATGAAGTTATTTATAGGTGTTTTCACTTGATCGTATTGTCTTTTATTCATATTTAAATATGACAACAGTGACATATCAATGGGAAATCACATTCCAATTCCAACATGACAATTAGCTATCATGAGACCAACTAGAATTGTACAAGGACACATAAGGACATCATGAAACCAAAGAAGATCCTTTTTATTGTGTGTACTTAAACTAATCATGAAGTGGGTTCTTTCGAACATGTAAATTATCTTATTCCCATCCAAGTTTTAATGCACATTCCCAAAGGTATCATGCCTCAAGTTCACATGGGAACCAATTTTTCTAAGAAAAAGGATGCACAACCATGGTTTTTCCTCAAAATGAAACTCATGGGGTCTTGCATGATGGCACCTCATGATGTTTTGTGGATCACATGAACTTCAAAGAGGTCTTATGATAGATTATACTACCATATAAAGGTCTAATTTTTAATGCCTCATATAAGGGAGATGGTACATTCTGTATGAGAGGGTGTATCTCACTTGGGTCGTGCATCTTCATTATTTTCTTTGCATAGAGGGGGTGTAGGCAGGGATGTTTTATATAGAGGAGGAAACTTCCAAGGCCACATGTATACATTGAGATATATGAAGGCTTCTCACACCGGACTGAAGGTAATAATTTGCTGATATATGTCTTTCATATCAAAGCCGGGGGTGACATCCCGCATGATAAAAGGTTTGTGATAATTTATCAGGCTACTGAGGGTCAGCATGAGGCTTTCATGATCATGTGATTTTTCATGCCCTTAATATAGGGTATTACGAGGGATCATGTGACCAGATCAAGGTTTTGTGAGGGTTCCACATGCCATGGTTTTCATTCCCATGGTTGCATGCAAGAACCATATAGATAGGGGACTCATTGATTAACAAGATCATGGGATATCATTACAGTTATTGGCATCCTATTCACCTAAAGGATTGAATTATTCACCTTTGGGGAGAGGTTTATCAGGGACTTTATGTTTATATAAGATTTCATGATCACAGATTTGATCATTTATAGAGTTTTATAAACATGAATGGAGGGTGTGTGTTGATTCATTTATGTGTATGGGTAAGGATTCACATTTCATGGTGAAGAGGAGTGCATGTAATATGTGGTGCACATCCTAAATCATACACTGTGAGGCCGAGAAAGGGATCACCACAAGATCAATCAAGGGGAAATGAGAGACCAAGGAGCTCCTTTATGTGTGGGGTGCATTAAACATGGTAATGCAGATCTAAGGGAACCATGCCATTATGGGAATTTATTTAAGGAATAATGATCACATGTGCATGTGGTTGTCACGATACTAATGATTTTCAGGGTCATCTACTCAATACTATATGAGGTTCAAGGGAATCACATGACATTATACCATATTATGATCATGTGATCATATGGAGATCACAAGATGGGTTGTTTCAATGAAATCCCATGGCATATTCTAATAGAAGGGGCCCTTGATTTACCTAGAGAAGATCTTTGTTGGTGATGATTGTCCCGTGTCTTTTTTCTATTCTTCTCCCCTACTCCCTTTTCTCCCTTGCGTATTTATCTGTTTTGAAGGAGGAAGAGGTATTCATAGGATGCATTTGACTGAGTATGAGGGCTCTTTACATGGGGAGGACACCATGTATTCCAACTGAGTTGGTGGTGACCTTTACAGATTTAAATTAGTGTCTTCACATGATTTTTGTCCCCTCATAATTGCGTGATCGGTGTCTCAAGGTGCTTCTACTTCCTTCAGCAACACTGTGTGATATAACCTTATAAATCTGAAATAATTTGGATGAAAAATCAAGCCAATTAAGGAAGGTCTCATGGTCGTAATCATGTCCTGAAAAAATATAGTGATTGTATCAACATTGATTACATGATAAAAGGATGATCATGTGATGGATTTGAGCAATGGTGGGAGCTCTCGTGGCGCACCACTGGAGTTTTCTATTGGAGTCTCACAATGTCTTGTGTTGGCTCTCTTATGATTTATTGTCTATTAGTAATTGATTTAGATATGGTGGGGATGTTGAGCGGGTTTCGGGCATGACTCACGACGTCAAACCTGGGTATATGGAGGTTGAAGATGCGGTTTTAAATCATTAGAAATCAACAAATTTCAAAATTTCACAACAATGGATTATCTTAAATTTGAACTCATGATTCACTGGATAGAAGAAGATGGTTTAGATTAGTGGAAGGCATGCTCATATGGTTGTTCTTTTATCGCATGAATAGTATATGTAGAAATTCTGTCCCACATAAAAAAATTCTTTTGATTTCTTTATATTATTAATCCAAGATATGGTCATTATCCATTTGATCTAGAAATGGGGTTCAGCACCCATACCACTTACACACACCTTCACCCAAGTTTTGGACCAACGGATATTCCACCCACACTGTTCATTCCTTCAATATCATGCACCACAATCCCTATACACAGGCTCGCTCACTTGTTGTGGGCACTATTCTGCCTCCTTCCATCCATTGGCTGGACCAGGATGGCTCCCACTGGGCGTGCTCAACCTTGGCCACACATGTGCCCATGGTTGATCCTTGTCTTGGTTGGTGAGTGGGCTGGCCACATTTTTTCGCAGTGGAAATATCTTTATATATGAATAAGTTCTAACAAAGTGTATTTCTTTATATCCAATCCCAATCAAATTATTCCAGGTTTCTATGCAAGATAAATTTTTATTTTCACATAGCTTTCAAACATATGAAATCTTCAACAAAAAAGTGTATATAACAATTATTGGTGTCAAAAGACATTAATATATTTTTTAAGGATTTATTTTTTATATTTGTTACCATATATTTACTTTAAAAATACCTTCCTTATAACTTCTCAAATGTGACCTTTCTAAAAATAACTTTTAAAAGTAACCCATAACTTCATCACTTACACCAAATATAAACCCGTGTTCTAAAACCTAATTTATTATTTTACTAAAATTTTCATCTTTATCTAAAAAATCATTAATTCCTTAGAAGTAATTTTTTATGAACCACCATCTAAATTTTATTATGAAATAATATTTTGGTTTGACTTAATTTTATGTATCGACTGTTTACCTTTTTGACGTAAATTTTGGTGATACCATCTGGAAATGTTGTGAAACCCATTTCTCTTTCCATGGGTTCTTTATGATATACTGATTGATTGATTTCAAGTTCCACACATACATATGAATGATTGGTGGTTGGTATCAAATATCTCTCTCCAATTCATTTGTTAATTTTTATATCTCATACATAATAATTTTTTTCTATGGGTATAATTGAGGTTAAGTTATTCTCAAAAGGTTGTTGGTGGGTATAACTATAGTTAACCTATGATAAAAAGGTTGTGTGTGAATATAATTTTAGTTAATCTATTTGTAAAAGTTTATGAATTGGTATAATTGTATTTAATCTATGCTCACAAGGTTGTGCATGGGTAAAATTTTTATTAATATGTGCTCATAAGATTGTGTGTCGGAATAATTATGATCAATCTATTTCCAAAAGACTCTGTGTGGACATAATTTTGGTTAATATTTCTTTAGAATGATATATTTTCTTATTCGTATGTTTATAAAACACTGTTATTCATGTTCATATGCCTATTTTATACTCTAATGGATCATGTCTATTCATTAATGTGTTGATTCAATAAGATTTTCCTTATGACTTTTCTATTCCTTCATACTTGGGGTGATTGTTGAGTCATTAAGGTTTCATTATGACTTTACCATTCCTCTTGTTTTGAAAATCACAAACACCTTATCTCAAGGAAACGTTCATTTTACCCTATGTTGTACTTCTATAAGGAAAATTTTCTTCCCCAAAAGAAATTTATCCTTACCATGTTCATTGTTCATATCATAATTTTTCTAAGTATAAAATTTTGTTTGAAACAAAAACCTCAGAATCCTATAAATACTTAGATATAAAGCATTAAGTTTTTTGATCTGAATTTTTATTATGAATTCTAGTTACGAACTCTTCTGAGTTTTGACTCTGAATTATGATTACAAATTTTGGTTACGAACTCTTCTAAGTTCTAACTCCGAATTCTGATTACGAATTCTAGTTACAAACTTCTCTAAGTTCTAACTCTGAATTCTGATTACAAATTCTAGTTACAAAATTCTTTGAGTTATGACTCCTAATTATGATTATGAATTCTACTTAAAAACTTATCTGATTTATAACTCTAAATTTTGATTAAAATTTTGGTTACGAACTCCTCTAAGTTCGGACTCTGAGTTCTCTGAATACAGACTCCGAACTTTTATGAGTCCTGACTCTAAATTCTCATGAACTCTGACTCCAAACATTAAAAGTTCTAGTTCCGAATTCTTGTGATTCTAGATTCCTAATTTTCTTTAAATTTAGACCCTAGAATACTATAGAGTCTAGGTTCTGAATTTCTAGAAAATATAATCTGAATATCCTTGTATTATAGTATCTGAATTCATTTTTTGTTAGACTCCGAACTTTTTATTTGCTTACAATCCATATATTAGATTTTAGTTATGTAACCATATTTCTTTCTTACACTTGTTTTATTACAAAATGATGTCATGAATTCAGTTACTAACTAACCGTTGTTTGAGTGACACGTGTACAGGTCCCTCCAAAATTCAATAAAAATATGACCGTTTGAGGAGGGATCCAACCATTGAAGTTGTGCCTATAAATAGGAGCTCATTTGAAATAGCTCCATACTTTTATATGACTCTAGAGATTACATGTTGTTGAAGTGATTTCAAGAGAGAGACTCTCATTGCTTAGTGTGTACTAAACTTCTTATTCAGATTTTCTTTGTGGGACTCCAAAAGTTTTTGAGTACATTTGAGGGATTTTGGGGATAGGAAGACAGAGGTACCGACTACCTTGAAGTTGAGGGATTTTTTGCTGAGGAAGACAGATGTGTCCACTACCTTGAAGTTGAGGTCTTGCGGGGATAGCTAGATAGACTCTGATCTTCATATCGAGGGCTTACCATGGTGTGGGTAAGACATAATTTCTTGAAAGTATAAATCGAGGGACCTTTATCCATGGTTGTTGGATACCCTTCTCTTTGGGTCAAAATAATTACTACTTGTTACTTGTTTTGTTACAAGATTTATGTTGCATTTTATCTATTGAGGAAAAGTATAACTATATTATACATCCTTATACATGTATAATCTGATCTAGTTAGATTCTATACACATTAAGGTAGAATCTTTTTCTTTGTAAACATTCATTAAGTTTCATTTTCTGGAACCATCTTTTCTTATTCACTTTCTCGAAATCATATTTCCTGATTCAATAAAGTGTTTAGAACTAGAGGTTTTGTGAATTACCTTGTTCAACATTATTAAACATAACAATATTTAAAAGTTCCAAAGGAATTTTTAAAAGTATACAATTCACCCCCCCCCCTCTTGTATATTTTGTATCACTAGATACTATATACAATATCTCTATTATTCCAATCCTACATTTGGTATTATAGAGTATATCATACTCACATACCATCTCAACAATTGGTATCAAAGGTTGGAAACCTCATACTCTGTACCAATTTAAAAATTGGTATCAGAGCAGGTGACCTTCAATCCTGAACCAATCTAACAATTGGCTTCAGAATTTTGGTTTAATTTGAATTAATATCACGATTGTATTCAGAAGATAATTCATCTCATTATTTTCTAGAATCATATTTTTCTAACTCATAAAGTTCAGATTCATTTTTTCTTAGAGATGCTCTTGTTCTATATTTTCCTTAATTAGGAATATTTTGTTTGTTTACAAACATTTTCTATTAACGAGTTTTTGTGGAAAAAAATTTTCTTTAAGATGGCAGGAATAAATGTTGGTTCCATAGAAAATCTCAATCCAACAAGACCACCTATTTTTGATGGAAATGCTTATGAGTACTAGAGATATAGAATGAAGAATTTCATTATCAATATTGGAGTTGATAATTTTGTTATGCTTATTGGAGGATACAAAATCCCTGACAAAGAATTTAGTACCTTCACCAATAAAGAAAAACATGAATGTCAACGGAATTATATGGTATGCAATAATTTTCTTTATTCTATGACTAGAAATATATATATCCAAATTTATTCATGTGAAGTAGAAAATAGTATATTGAAGAAACTTAAAGTCACTCACTTTGGAACTTCCAAAGTTATTGAAACTATAAGAGCCCTGCTCAGAGCTGAATACCATGGATTTAACTTTCCTTATGAAGAACCCATAGCAAAGGTGCAACAAAGATTCATGAATATTGTAAATAGTTTAAAATCCATGGGTGAAAAGGATTATATGATGAAGCTATTGTGGAGAAGATCATAGACATCATGCCCAATGAGTGGGAATCCAAGAGGATAGTTATAGATGAGAACAGAAAGATTACTCAGATTACTCTTGATGAACTCTTTGGAACTCTTCTTAAACATGAGACTAGAATGAAAAGAGATGCTGATAATGTAAAGAAGAAAAATGGGAATGGTACTGTTGCTTTTACTACAACTTCAAATCACATGAAATCCAAGACTCCTGAGAGAGTTACTATTACCAAATATAAGAAGGTTATTATTCAATCTGAATATAGTGGAAGTGAATCTTTAGAAAATGAGTTTTCCAATCTTGATTAAAGTATGAACAAGATTATTGCACAAAAAAACATTCAATCGAGATACAATAAAAAGTAAAGGAAAGATAAGAAATATTCAGAAGTCACTTTTTATGAATGTAAGAGAGCAGGACATATAAAACTTGACTGTCCTATACTCAAGTGAAAAGAAATAAAAGAAAAGAATTATGAGAGAAACAGAAAGAAATATTACAAGGATAAAGCTAAGAAAGTCTTGAAAACTAATGGCACCTGGAGTGCCAGTGGTGGGGAATCTTCAGATGAATCGTCAGATTATGAATCTTTTGGACATAAGAATCTTGGTCCAATAGCCAGAATACCTATTGACAATAATTCTTTAATGGATGAGGTACACAATGCTGAATCTATGAACAATATATCTTTGAATGATAATGATAGTAAATATTATAACTCTTCTGATGAAGAATCATATTCTGATGAAGATGATACTTTACCATCCTATGAGGAAGTTTCTAGGTTTTCCAAACTTCATGAAATTGAGAATTCATAACTCATGAAAAAACTTGATAAGGGAAATTCTAGGAATACTATTATTACTAAAGAAATATCAGATCTTTCTAAAGTTCTTGATAAGAAAAATATTGATTTTAAAAATATTTAAAAAAATATTGAGGAAGTAAATTCTGATAAGAGTAAAATTTCTAAAGATATAGAGAACATAATTTTTAAGAAAATTGTTTTCCAGCCTAACTTTAGTTCAAAATACAATTTTTTAGAAGACAAGAACTTGGTTATCAAACTAAAATCCGAATTTTTTCCTTGAGGAAGTGTTTTTCAAACTTTACCTTAGGTAAGGAAAAATTTGATAAAATGTATTCCCAAATCCGACCTTTAAGGAATATTTCTGGTTTTGGTTATACTAGTTCTAAACTGATTTTTAGCAACAATTATTTTTCTCCATAAAGTGCTCCTTTATGCATTAAGTTTTAGAGTGGTGGACACTGGGCAAAAAAAATTCCTAAAAAAACCCAGTCTTTAGGATTTCATAAAGCCTATTTTTCTAAAAAGATATGGGTGCCGAAAATTTTGCTTTCTGAGATTTTCGGATCCAAGAAAGTATGGATTCTGAAAGTCTAAGTCTTTTGTTTTCACGAAAATAGGGAGTGTACCAACAGAAATATATGGTACATGGATAGTGTATGTTCCCTTCATATGACTCGTAACGAAAACTATTTTGAAAATATTATCAAGATGAAAGGAGGAAAAGTAACTTTCTAAGATAATTATCAGGGAGAAATTATTGGAATAGGTAACATTGTTCTTCTTGGAAAAACTTTGATTTCAAATGTTTTATTTGTTAAATGTCTTAACCAAAACTTCATTAGCATAATTCAATTATGTGATGAAGGTCACCTTGTGAATTTTAGGAATGACATGTGCTTAGTAAACTAAAGGATATATCATTCTTCAATTTATCATAACACAATATCAAATTGCTGATATTTTCAAAATATCTTTACCCTCTAATAGGTTTGAATACATTAAACAGAAGTTAGGAATGATAACCATATGGTAATATTCCTTGTTAACTTTCTATTGAAACCAATCTCCTTATAGTAATAAACTCATTTTCATAGGAGGATTACATTTTATTGTTAGTTTTTCATGTTTTTCGTAATAATTTTTTTCATGTTTTTCATAATGAAGTTTTTCAGTTTTTTCGTAATGATGTTTTTCATGTTTTTCGTAATGAAATTTTTCACGTTTTTCGTCATGAAATTTTTCATGTTTTTTGTAATGAAGTTTTTTATGTTTTTCATAATAAAGTTTTTCTTGTTTTTCATAATGAAGTTTTTCATGTTTTTCATTATGATGTTTTTCATGTTTTTCGTAATAAAGTTTTTCAAGTTTTTCATAATAAATTTTTTTAAGTTTTTCTTAATGAAGTTTTTCAAGTTTTTTGTAATGATGTTTTACATAGTTTTCGTAATAAAGTTTTTCATATTTTTTGTAATGAAGTTTTTCATGTTTTTTGTAATGAAGTTTTTCATATTTTTCGTAATTATGTTTTTCAAGTTTTTTGTAATGAATATTTTCATATTTATTGTAATGAAGTTTTTCAAGTTTTTCGTAATGATTTTTTTCATGTTTTTGTAATGATGTTTTTTCGAGATTTTCGTAGTTAGTTTTTCGAATTTTCATAATGAATATTTTTGCACTTAAAATTTTCGTAATGAAAATTTCCGTATGGGAAATTTTTGTAATAAAAAATTTTTTAATGGAATTTTCTTTGTTTTCATTTTTTTGGTAATCAAAATATTCAGAATCAAAATTTCTGCAAGAATAATATTACCAATTACAAATAATCTTCCTGGTAATTCAAAAGGTATGATTTCTTTCTTAATTTTTCATAGTCACCATTTCCATACTGGTATTTTCTTTTGTATTTTTAAAATTTCGCAGATTCTAGTTTCCTTAAATCTGAATTTTTTCTTTTAAAAACCTCAAAAGATTAGATTCTACCAAATTTTTCCTTGCGGTTATCATTTCAACTATCTGATATGATTAGTGGAATTCTCAGCCATTTAATTGAGATGGGAATATGGATCGTCGCATCAAAACCTATAAAAGGGGACCCTGATGGTTTTCCCACATTATTTTTCAAGATTTTGCGTGTCGAAGCTCTGCCCCTCCTTCAAAATCCCATTCTGGTTTTTCAAAGAATTCTCAATTCCGAATGTCTGGTGAAGTTCCTTCCCAATATATTTCTTATGTTAAGCCAACTATGGAGTGGAAATCATATAGAGAAAGGCTAGTGTATACAAATTTATTCAATAATTATGACTCCATTATCTCCAAAAACATCAAGCTGAATGGATCAGAAAGTGTTTGCTTATCCAAGCCTAGAGCTCAAGAACTGGTGTATCTGGATATACTCATTGAGTTCTATGAGTCAGTTTGTTTTTTAAGAAAGAAGGGATAGATAAGTTTTCTTTCAAGAGTTATAGAAAAACCTTTGCCCTTTCATACACCAAGGCTGGTATCTTTGTGGGGTTGTCTTTTGAAGGTGAAGATGAGTTTTGTTCTCACAAATTACCGGATGTACAAGGAAGTTTTATCAAGTTAAAATGTATGGAGTTTCTAGGACTTACAGATGTCAAGACCGCGAAGATTTCTCACTTTTCTACCAACAATCAGATCCTTGAGTTTTGGGTTCGGGGTTTTATCGTACCGAGAAAGGGTGATAAGGAAACACTGAAGAAAAGTGATATGTATATCTTGGATTTTTTGGTAAATCTATGGAAAACCAATATGATAAAGAATATTCTCATTACGATAGATAATATCAATAATGGTAATTTGAGAGCACAAATAATCACATATCCTGACCTACTCTCCAAGTTCATTGTTCAGTGCTTGGAGTCCTTCAAAATCCCTTGAAGTTCAACGTTTAGGAATTGCAAATTTATACTAATCAGTGCTGATACTCTCAAAAGGATGAAAGTTGGTTTCTCTAAAGAATCTAGAGAATTCTTTGACTTACCAGAGGAAGAATTAGAAGCCATTTAGAATAAACAAGAAGTTCCTGAACCATCAAATAAAGGAGTAAAGAAGAGGAAGCTGAAGGAAGTGGAAGAAGAAGAGAATACCCCTAATGCTAAAGAGACTCAAACCACACCATTTAAGACCAAGAAGTAGAAATCCTATCTGGATGAGGTGGTTTCTAGGTGGAGAGAAGAAAAAAATAATTAGAAGGAAGGAGAACCACAGTTTGGTTTAGATCCTGTTGAGTCAAAGGATCTAAAAGAGAAGACTGCAGAAGAGATTGAGAAGTAAGCCAAAAAGAAGAAGCAAAAGAAAAAGTTTTTAGAGTCTAATATTGTCCAATCTTCTCTAAATTCTACTGAAATAGCATCCGAGAAAATTCTGGTACCATAATCTTTCTTGGTTGAGCCTTTACCTGAGACACTGGGGAAGAAATTTCTCACTCCGAAAAAAGTTCTTGAAAAAGTTGTTAAAGAAAAGGAAGTTGTAGTAGAAGTACAAGTATCTGAAAGTAGTGATAATATAGCGGATCTGATAGAGCAAGTTGAATACTTTCATGAGAAGGAAAGCGATTCTGAGAAGTTATCAATCCGTACTTCTCAAGCTGGATCTTCAATGCTTGCTACTCCTAGGATTTATGAAAAAGAAGAACAGGAAGTGAACAAATTATCTGAAGAAGAGAGTCATAATCATGACTTCATTCATCCTGAAGATATTAAGGCAGGAGCTAACAAAGAAAAAATTGATGAAGATAGAATTTTTTAGTTGTCTGAATGTGATCATGAGTATCCAGATGAAGAAGTTGTTCTAAGAACCAATAATGGGAAATAGGTAGCTGAAGATACACCTTCTCAAGTTGTTTTGAGGAAGAAGGAAGCTTGTACATTTTCTAAAAGGAAGCTGGTTTATCTAGAGGAGGAATCATTACCTAGAAAAGTGTCATATTCAGAATCACCAGCTCTGGTACATGATTTTTTCATTCAATCTCTGAAAAATATTGTTGACACCATTCTGATCTTTCTAACCATTGACTACAGATGTCAAATGCTACAACATAGCATGAATTAGAAATCAGATTCTATATCCATGTTGATGTATTGGTGTGTAAAAATTGAGGCTAATTACAAGAACATCCTTTTCAATTATGATGTTCATAGAAAATCTTGTAAGAAAGTGGTCAGCTGGTCAAAGAATACAGTTGAATATTTAAGAGATCTCGATGAGTTCCAACATGATGTTAAGGAAACTTTTGATACACAATATAGAAAAATCAACGATCTCACAAATACCTTTGATGAAAACCTAAATCTTGAGAAAAATACTCAGATTCAATAGTTCAAGGATCTGAATGGGAAGTTGAATTCTATTGCCCAATGTTGGAAGAGGGAAAGGAATCTCCATATCTAGATTTATGAAAATCTAGGAAAACAAGATGACTTGTTGAATATTTAGGCAGAGTCTCTAAAGGCTCAAGATGATAGGATAAAATCCTAAAAGAAGCAAGCATAGTAAGATCACAAGGAGCTATAGAAGCTGAAAACCATTTTGAAGAAATTGATACCCAAGGAAAAAAGAAGGAAAATAGATCAAATCCGATCTTTTGTTGTAATTTCTTTCCATGTATAAATTCTTCCAATATTAATGAAATTTTGGGTTACTCATTTCTATTTGTATGCTTTATACTAATATTTTAGGTACTATAATTTCTTTTCCATTCCCTCAAATTCTTTTTGAAAAATCACAAAGGGGGAGAAAGGAAAAAATAATGGTAAGTAAAGAAGAAATATCCCCAAGTAAGGGGGAGTTTATCTAAGGGGGAGTTTTCATACAGAGATTTCCATACTCAAGATAATGAAAAATATCATTCTAAAAATCAAGAATATGATCCTTAGTGTTCCAAAGCCTAAGGGGGATTCAGTCATATTCATCTTTTCCAATAATAAAAATGAGATAAGTTTTATTTCAAATTCTAGAAAATTTTTCTAAGTCCTTATATTCTTTTTCATAAGGATGTTTGTGCTTTCCAAAAGGGGGGAGATTATTGAGTCAATAAGGTTTTACTTATGACATTTCCATTCCTTCATACTTGGGGAGATTGTTGAGTCATTAAGGTTTCCTTATGACTTTACAATTCCTCTTGTTTTGAAAATCGAAAACACCATATCCCAAGGAAAATTTCATTTTACCCTATGTTTTACTTATATAAGGAAAATTTTCTTCCCCAAAGAAAATTTATCCTTACCATGTTCATTGTTCATATCATAATTTTTCTAAGTAGAAAATTTTGTTTGAAACCAAAACCTCAGAATCCTATAAATACCTAGATATGAATCATTCTGTTTTAGGATCCGAATTGTGATTATGAATTCTAGTTACGAACTCTTCTGAGTTTTGACTCTGAATTCAGATTAAAAATTCCGGTTATGAACTCTTATGAGTTTTGACTACGAATTCTGATTAAGAATTCTGTTTATGAACTTCTCTGAGTTCTGACTCTGAATTCTGATTACAAATTCTGGTTACGAACTTCTCTATGTTTTGACTCTGAATTCTGATTACGAATCCTGGTTACAAACTTATCTGAGTTATGACTTCAAATTCTAATTATGAATTCTGGTTATGAACTCCTCTAGGTTTTTACTCTGAGTTCTTTGAATATAGAATCTGAACTCTTATGAGTTCTGACTCTGAATTCTCATGAACTCTGACTATGAACATTAAAAGTTCTGGTTCTAAATTCTTGTGAATCCAGGTTCTGAATTTTCTTGAAATTTAGACTTTAGAATACTATATAGTTCAGGTTCCGAATTCCTAGAAAATAGAATCCGAATATCCTTGTATTATAGACTCCAAATTCATTTTTTTAGAATCTGAAATTTTTATTTTCTTAGATTCTGAATATTGTATTATAGTTATGTAACCATATATTTGCTTATAATTGTTTTATTACAAAACGATGTCGTTCATTCAGTTACTAACAAACCTTTGTTTGAGTGACACGTGTACGGGTCTCTCTGAAATTCAAGGAAAAATATGATCGTTGGAGGTGGGAGCCGACCGTTGAAGTCATGCCTATAAATAGGAGCTCATATGAAAGAGCTCCATACTGTTCTATGACTCTAGATATTACATGTTTTTGAAGTGATTTCTAGAGAGAGACTCTCATTTATTAGTGCATACTAAACTTATTGTTTAGATTTTCTTTGTGTGAATTCGAATGTTGCGGATTAAATTTGAGGGCTTCTGGGTATAGGAAGATAGAGTTGTCGACTACCTTGAAGTTGAGGGCTTCCTTTCTGAGGAAGACAGATGTGCCGACTACCGTGAAGTTGAGGACTTCCAGGTATAGCAAGATATACTCTTATCTTCATATCAAGGTCTTATCCTAGTGTGGGTAAGATAGAATTTCTTGAAAGTATAAATCAAGGGACCTTTATCCAAGTTTGTTGGATATCCTTCTCTTTGGGTTAAAAGATTTACTACTTGTTACTTGTTTTGTTACAAGTTTTCCGCTGCATTTTATCTATTGAGGAAAAGTATAACTATCTTATACTTCCTTATACTTATATACTCTGATCTAGTTAGATTCTATACACATTAAGGTTGAATCTTTAACTTTGTAAATTTTCATTAAGTTTCATTTTCTGGAACCGTCTTTCTGGATTCACTTTCTCGGGATCATATTTCCTGATTCAAGCAACTGTGTAGAACTATATTTTTTTTTGAATTACCTTATTTAACCTTGTTAAACATAACCATATTCAAAAGTTACAAAGGAGTTTTTAAAATTATACAATTCACCCCCCCCCCTCTTGTATATTGTGTATCACTAGATACTATATACATTATCTCTATTATTTCGATCCAACATTTTTTATTATAGAGTTTATCACACTCACATAACATCTCAACAATTGGTATCAAAGGTTGAAAACCTCATACTCTGTACCAATTCAACAATTGGTATCAGAGCAGGTGACCTTCAATCCTAAACTAATCTAATAATTGGCTTCATAATTTTGGTTCAATATGAATTAATCTCACGATTAGATTCAGAAGAGAATTCATCTCATTATTTTCTGGAATCATATTTTTCGGACTCGTAAAGTTCAGATTCATTTTTTTATTAGATATACTCTTGTTCTGTATTTTCCTTAATTAGGAATATTTTGTTTGTTTACAAAATTTTTCTACTAACAAGTTTTTTTGGAAAGAATTTTTCTTAAATATGGAAGGAATCAATGATGGTTCTATAGAAAATCTCAATCCAACAAGACAACCTATTTTTGTTGGAAATGATTATGAGTACAGGAGAGATCGAATAAAGACTTTCATTATCAATACTGGAGTTGATAATTTTGTTATTCTTATTGGAGGATACAAAATCCCTGACAAGGAAGTTAGTACCTTCACCAATCAAGAAAAACATGAATATCAACTATATTATAAGGTATGCAATACTTTGATTTATTCTATGACTAGAAATATATATAGCCAAATTTCTTCTTGTGAATCAGAAAATATTATATGGAAGAAACGTGAAGTCACTCACTTTGGAACTTCTAAAGTTATTAAAACTAAAAGATCCATGCTCAGAGATGAATATCGTGGATTTAACATTCCTTATAGAGAACCTATATGCAAGGTGCAACAAAGATTCATGACTATTGTAAATATTTTACAATCCATGGGTGAAAAAGGATTAGATGATGAAGCTCTTGTGGATAAGATCATAGACATCATTCCCAATGAGTGGGAATCCAATAGGACAGCTATAGATGAGAACAGAAAGGTTACTCAGATTACTCTTGATGAACTATGTGGAACTCTTCTTCAACATGAGACTAGAATGAAAAAAGATGCTGATAATGTAAAGAAGAATAATGGGAATGGTAGCGTTGCTTTTACTATAACTTCGAATCACATTAAAGGAAATACTCCTCAGAGAGTTACTAGATCCAAATTTAAGAAGGTAATTATTCAATCTGAATCTAGTGGAAGTGAATATTCAGAAAGTGGGTTTTCCAATCTTGCTCGAAGGATGAACAAGATTGTTGGCTAGAAAAACTTTCAATCAAGATACAAGAAAAAGGAAAGGAATGATAAGAAAGATTCAGAATTCACTTGCTATGAATGAAAGAGAGCAGGACATATAATACCTAACTGTCCTATGATCAAGAGAAAAGAAAGAAAGGAAAATCATTCTGAGAGAAATATAAATAAGTATTACAGGACTAAAGTAAGAAAGTCTTGAAAGCTAATGACACCCAGAGTGCCAGTGGTGGTGACTCTTCAGATGAATCTTTATATTATTAATCTTCTAGATAGAACAATCTTGGTCTAATAGATAGACTACCTATTGACAATCATTGTTTAATGGCTAAGGTACACAATGCTGAATCTATGGAAAATATATATTTGAATGCTAATGATAGTAAATATTTTAACTCTTATAATGAATATTCCTCTTTTAATGAAGTTGATACTTTAATTTCCTATGAAGAAGTTTCTAGGTTTTCCAAACTTCTTGAAATTGAGAATTCAAAACTCATGAAAATACATGATAAGGAAAATTCTAGGAATACTATTCTTGCCAAGGATATATCAGATCTTTCTAAAGATCTTGATAAGAAAAATATTAATTTTTGAATTATTTCAAAAATTATTGAGGAAGTAAATTTTGAGAAGAATAAACTTTCTAAATATCTAGAAAACATAATTTATAAGAAAACTGTTTTTGAGCCTAACTCGAGTTCAAAATCAAATGTTTTTGAAGACAAGAACATGGTTATCAAACTGAAATCCAAATTTTTTTCCTTGAGGAAGGTTTTGTAAAACTTTACCTTAGGTAAGGAAATTTTTTATAAAATGTATTCCCAAATATGACCTTTTAAGAATAGTTCTTGTTTTGGGTATACTAGTTCTAAACTGATTTTTAGTAATAGTTGTTTTGTTCCACAAAGTTCTCCTTTCTGCACTAAGTGCCATTGTGGTGGACACTAGGAAAAAAATTGTTCCTTAAAAAACCCAGTCTTTAGTATTTCATTGAGCCTATGATTCTAAAAGGATGTGGGTAAAGAAAATTTTTCTTTCTGAGAATTTTGAATCCAAGAAACTTTGGATTCTGAAGGTCTAACTCTTTTATTTTCAGAAAAATTGAGAGAGTACAAACAGAAATACATGGTACGTGGATAGTTTATTTTCTTGACATATGACTGGTAACAAAAACTATTTTGAAAAGATTATCAAGACGAAAGGAGGAAAATTTACTTTCAGAGATAATGATCAGGGAGAAATTATTGGTATAGGTAACATTTTTCTTCTTGAAAAAACATTGATTTCAAATGTTTTATTTATTAAGGGTATTAAGAACAACCTCATTAGTATAATTTAATTATGTGATGAAGGTTACCTTGTGAATTTTAGGAATAGAAAGTGCTTAGTACACTAAAGGAGATATAATTCTTCAATTTATTGGAATGCAAGATCAACTTGCTAATATTTGCACAAAATATTTTCCCTCCAATAGGTTTGAATACATTAAATAGAATTTAATAATGATAACCATAAGTTAATCTTCCTTGTTAAATTTCTATTGAAAATAATCTCCTTAAATTAATAAACTCCTTTTCATAGGAGTAGTACATTTGGTTCTTAGTTTTTCATGTTTTTCATAATAAATTTTTTTATATTTTTTGTAGTAAAGTTTTTCAAGTTTTTCGTAATGATGTTTTTCATGTTTTTCGTAATGATATTTTTCAACTTTTTCGTAATAAAATTTTTCAAATTTTTCGTAATGAAGTTTTTCAAGTTTTTCATAATGAAAATTTTCAAGTTTTTCATAATGAAGTTTTTCAAGTTTTTCATAATGAAATTTTTCATGTTTTTTATAATGAAGTTTTTCAATTTTTTCGTAATAAAGTTTTTCATATTTTTCATAATGAAGTTTTTCAAGTTTTTCGTAATGAATTTTTTCAAGTTTTTCATAATGAATTTTTTCAAGTTTTTCGTAATTATGTTTTTTATGTTTTCTATAGTGATGTTTTTCAATTTCTTCGTAATGAGTTTTTTCATATTTTTCATAATGAAGTTTTTCATATTTTTCATAATGAAGTTTTTCATGTTTTTTGTAATGATGTTTTTTTTGTTTTTCATAATGAAGTTTTTCATGTTTTTCGTAATGAATTTGTTCATGTTTTTCATAATGAAGTTTTTCAAGTTTTTCATAATGATTTTTTTCAGGTATTTGTAATGATGTTTTTTCAAGATTTTCATTGTTAGTTTTTCAAATTTTTGTAATGAAGATTTTCACACTTAAAATATTCGTAATGAAGATTTTAATACTGGATATTTTCGTAATGAATATTTTCATAATGAAGTTTTCTTTGTTTTAATTTTTTTCGTAATCAAAATATTCAGAATCTAAATTTCTTCAAGAATATTATTACCTATTATGAATAATCTTCCTGGTAATTCGAAAGGTATGATTTATTTCTTAAGTTTTTATAGTCATCATTTCCTTACTGGTATTTTATTTTGTATTTTTAAAATTTCTTGGATTCCAGTTTCCTTAAATCATAATATTTTCTTTTAAAAACCTCAATAGATAAGATTCTACCAAATTTTTTCCTTGCGGTTATCATTTAAACTGTCAGATCTGATTTGAATAATTCTCATCCATTGGATTGATATGGGAAGATTGATAATCGCATCAACACCTATAAAAGGGGACCCCCGATGGTTGTCCCACATCGGTTTTCAAGATTTTACGTGTTGAAGCTCTACCCCTCCTTCAAAATCTCATTCAGTCATTCCAAAGGTTTCTCAATTCTGAATGTCTGGTGAAGTTCTTTCTCGAGATATGTCTTCTGTCAAGTTTATTGTCAAGTGGAAAGTATAAAGAGAAAGGCTGGTGCATCCGAATTTCGTTAATAAGTATGACTCCATTATCTTCAAATACATCAAGTTGAATGGATGGGAAAGTGTTTTCTTATCAAAGCCTAGAGATCAAGACCTGGTGTATCTGGATCTACTCATTGAGTTCTATGAGTCAGTTTGTTTCTTTAAGGAAGAAGGGAGAGATAAGTTTTCTTCCAAAAGTTATTAAAAAACCTATGCCCTTTCATACACCAAGGCTGCTAGCTTGGTGGGGCTGTCTTATGAAGGTGAAGTTCAGTTTTGTTCTCACAAATTATCGAATGTACAAGGAATTTTTATCAAGGTAAAATCTATGGAGTGTCTAGGACTTATAGATGTCAAGAATGTGAAGATTTCTCACTTGTCTACCAATAATCGAATCCTTGAGTTATGGGTTCAGGGTTTTATCGTACCGAGAAAGGGTGACAATGACACACTAAAGTAAAGTGATATGTATATCTTTGATTTTTTGGTAAATCAAAGGAAAATCAATCTCATGAATCATATTTTCATTACGATATAGAATATCAAGAATTGGAATTTGAGATCACAGAAAATCATGTATCCTTGCCTACTCTCCAAGTTGATTGTTCGGTGATTGGAGTCTTTCAAAATCCCTTGCAGTTCAAAGTTGAGGAATTTCAAAGTTATGCTAATCAGTGATGATACTCTCAAGAGGATGAAATTTGGTTTCTCTAAAGAATCCGGAGAATTATTTGACTTACTAGGGGAGGAATCCGAAGCCGTTCTTAAGGAACCAAAAGTTCCTGAACCATCAAAGAAATGAGGAAAGAAGAGGAAGCTTAAGGAAGTGGAAGAAGAAGAGAAAACCAATAAATCTAAAGAAACTCAAACCGCACCTCCTAATCCCAAGAAGCAGAAAGCATATCCAGATGAGGAAGTTTTCAAATGGAGAGAAGAAAAAAAGAATCGGAAGGAAGGAGAACCCTGGATTGGTGTAGATCCTACTAAGGCCAAGCCTCTAAAAGATAAGACTATAGAAGAGATTAAGGATCAAGAAAAATAGAAGAAGAAAAATAAGAGGTTTTCAGAGGTTGGGATTGTCCAATCTCTTTTAAAGGCTACTAAAATAGAATCTGAGAATATTTTGGTTCCATAATAATTCTTTTTTAAGCCTTTACTTGAGACACCGGGGAAGAAATTTCTCACTCTAGAAAAGGTTCTTGAAAAATTTGTTGATGAAAAAGAAGTTGTCTAAGAAGTAAAAGTAGCTGAAAGTAGTGATGATACAGCTGATCTGATATATCAAGTTTTAGCCTTTCATGAGAAGGAAAGTGCTTTCGAGAAATTATCAATCCAGACTTCTCAATCTGGATCTTCAAGGCTTGATACTCCTGGGATTGATGAAAAAGCTGAAGAGTAAGTGAATAACTTATCTTAGGAAGATAGTCATAATCATGACTTCATTCATCCTAAAGATATTGAGGAAGGATCTGAGAAAGAAAAAATTGATGAAGATAGAATTGTTCAGTTGTCTAAAA
The DNA here is from genome assembly GCA_963277665.1 of Viscum album. Taxonomy (NCBI): domain Eukaryota; kingdom Viridiplantae; phylum Streptophyta; class Magnoliopsida; order Santalales; family Viscaceae; genus Viscum; species Viscum album. The sequence goes on along the minus strand of OY728142.1, from coordinate 1,280,352,643 downwards.
GTGAGCATGAGTCTCCAGATGAAGAAGTTGTTCTAATAACCAATAAGGGTAAATAGGTAGCTGAGGATACACCTTGTAAATTTGTTTTGAGGAAGAATGAAGCTGGTGAATTTTATAAAAGGAATCTGGTTGAGCTAGAGGAAGAACCATTACCTAGAAAAGTGTTAGATTCGGAATCATCAACTCTAGGACATAATTTTTTCATTCAATCTCTAAAAAATCTTATTGACACCATTCCGATCTTTCTAACCATTGACTCCAGATGTCAGATTCTACAACATAGCATGAATCAGAAATCAGATTCTGTATCCATGGTGATGGATAGGTGAGTAAAAATTGAGGCTGATTACAAGAACATCCTTATCAACTATGATGCTCACAGAAAATCGTCTAAGAAAGTGGTTAGTTGGTCAAAGAATATAGTTTAAGATTTGAGAGATCTTAATGAGTTCCAACATGATGTTAATGAAACTTTTGATAAAAAAGATATCAAAATCAAGGATCTCACAAATAGATTTGAGGAAAAGATAAATCTTGAGTAAACTACTCGAATTCAGGAGGTCATGGATCTGAATGGGAAGTTTAATTCTATTTCCCAAAGTTGGAAGAGGGAAAGGGATCTCCAGATCGAGATTGAAGAAAATCTAGTAAAACAAGATGACTTGTTGAAGATTCAGGAAGAGGATCTGAAGGCTTAGGATGATAGGATCAAAGCCTTAGAGAAGTAAGCAGAGGATGATCACGAGGTGCTAAAGAAGCTTAAAACCATTATGAATAAATTGATACCCAAGTAAAAAGAAGGAAAATAGATCCAATCTGATCTTTTGTTATATTTTATTTCCTTATACAAATTCTTCAAATATTAATGAAATTTTGGGTTGCTCGTTTCTGTTTGTATGCTTTCTACTAATATTTCAGGTACTATAATTTCTTTTTTATTCCCTCAAATTTTTTTTTGAAAATCAAAAAGGGAGAGAAATAAAAAAGAATGCTAAGTAAAGAAGAAATATCCCCAAGTAGGGGAGAGTTTATCTAAGGGGTAGTTTTCATACAAGGATTTCCATACTCAAGATAATGAAAAATATCATTCCGGAAATCTAGAATTCGATCCTTAGTGTTCCACAGCCTAATTGGGAGTTAGTCATATTCATCTTTTCTATTCCAAAAATGGAGATAAGTTTTATTTAAAAGTCTAGAAAAATTTTCTAAGTCCTTATATTCTTTTTCATAAGGATTTCTGTGCTTTCCAAAAAGGGGGATATTTTTGAGTCAATAAGGTTTTCCTTATGAATTTTCCATTCCTTCATACTTGGGGAGATTGTTGAGTCATTAAGGTTTCCTTATGACTTTACCATTCCTCTTGTTTTGAAAATCACAAACACGTTATCTCAAGGAAATTTTCATTTTACCCTATGTTTTAATTCTATAAGTAAAATTTTTTTCCCCAAAAAAAATTTATCCTTACCATGTTAATTTTTCATATCATAATTTTTCTATGTATAAAATTTGATTTGAAACTAGAACCTCAAATCCTATAAATACCTAGATATGATGCATTATATTTTAGGATCCGAATTCTGATTTGGAATTCTGGTCATGAACTCTTCTGAGTTTTGACTCCGAATTTTGATTACAAATTCTAGTTACAAACTCTTCTAAGTTTTGACTAAGAATTCTGATTATGAATTCTGGTTACGATCTTCTCTGAATTCTGACTCCGAATTCTGATTACGAATTCTGGTTATGAACTTCTCTGAGTTCTGAATCCGAATTCTGATTACAAATTCTAGTTACGAAATTCTCTGAGGTATGACTCTGAATTCTGATTACGAATTCTCATTACGAACTCCTCTGAGTTCTGACTCCAAGTTCTCTAAATATAGACTCCAAACTCTCATGAGTTCTAACTCTGAATTCTCATGAACTCTGACTTAGAACTTTAAAAGTTATTGTTCCAAATTCTTGTCAATCTAGATTCTAAATTTTCTTGAAATTTAGAGTCTAGAATACTATAGAGTTCAGGTTCCGAATTCCTAGAAAAAAGAATCTAAATATCCTTTTATTATAGACTCCAGATTCATTTTTGGTTAGACTCTGAACTTTTTATTTTCTTACATTCCGAATATTATATTTTAGTTATGTAACCATATTTTTTCTTATAATTGTTTTATTAAAAAAATGATTTTTTGCATTCAGTTACCAACTAACTGTTGTTTGAGTGGAACATATACATGTCCCTCCAAAATTCAAGGAAAAATATGACCATTGGAGGAAGTACCCGACTGTTGAAGTTGTGCATATAAATATGAGCTTATTTGAAAGAGCTCCATAATTTTCTATGACTCTAGAGATTACATGTTGTTAAATTGATTTCTATAGCGAGACTCTCATTGTTAGTGTGCACTGAACTTCTTGTTAAGATTTTCTTTGTTCAACTCAAAATGTTGCTAAGTACATTCAGGGGATTCTGAGGATAGGAAGACAGAGGTTCCGACTACCTTGATGTTGGGGGCTTCCTTGATGAGGAAGAAAGAGGTGCTGACTACCTTGAAGTTGAGGACATGCGGGGATAGCAAGAAAGACTCTGCTCTTCGTATCAAGGGATTACCCTAGTGTGGGTAAGATAGACTTTCTTGAAAGTATAAATCAAGGGACCTTTATCCAATGTTGTTGGATGCCCTTCTCTTTGGGTAAAAAGATTTACTACTTGTTACTTGTTTTGTTACAAGTTTTCTTCTTCATTTTATTGAGCAAAAGAATAACTATCTTATACTTCCTTATACTTGTATACTCTGATCTAGTTAGATTATATAATCTTTAAGGTAGAATCTTTATCTTTGTAAACTTTCTTTAAGTTTCATTTTCCGGAACCATATTTCTAGATTCACTTTCCTAGAATCATATTTCCTGATTCAAGAAAGTGTGTAGAACTAGAGGTTTTGTGAATTACCTTGTTTAACCTTGTTAAACATAACCATATTTAAAAGTTACAAATAAATTTTTAAAAGTATACAATTCACCCTCCCCCCCTCTTGTATATTGTGTATCACAAGATACTATATATAGTATCTCTATTATTTCGATCCTACATTTGTTATTTTATATTATATCATACTCGCATACCGTCTCAACATAATGTTTCTACACTCTTTTGATTTATTTAATATGTTATTCCAAGCCTTATTCTATGACTCATGATTTATGATCTATGATTTTTTTGGTATGATTTTCTTATGTATCATGATTATCCCCATATTCACATCTTATGATCACTTATGATCTTTCATTATTATTTCATATGTTTACCCTTATTGAGCATTTAATTTTGACGTTTTCATAGGTTTTAATTCCCCCGGTTATGAAGATGAGTGTAACTTATGAGAAAGTATAGATTGGAGTACAGTGTTTGTAGATTATATAGAATTGTTCAGAAGTATCATAAAATGAGTTTCTTATATATTCAATCATCAAAAACACTGAAAGTTCCATTCTTGGAATTGTAATTTTATTTTGGGTGATGCGATATTTAAATTATGGAAATGATGTAAAATAAAGATATATTTATCATGGGTTTTTATAGTAAGTTTCATAGCGTGGTTTAGTTATTTTTTAGGATTAGTTTTTTTATTTTGGGGAATAGTATATGAGAACTTTAGTGAAACCAATTAGGAGAAGTCTATGGGATAATTATATGTGTAGGATGACATCCTATAATTTTAGTAATGTTTTGAGTGGGGGTTTTCATAAAAATTACATCCATATTAAGATAATGGAAATTAGATATGTATATGAAATAGATTAACCTAGGGGTAATCACCCAAAAAAATGATGGTTGAGTATTAACTTGATCTTCACTTAGTGAACGATGAGTGGTCCTAATATAGAACACATGACAAGACACTCTTGAGGGATATGATTTTGTTATTCACATTAAATTTACAACCCATTATGAAGGGTTTCAATACATATTTATGGTATGGTGAGAGAACCTAATAGTATATAGATAATAAATAACCTATATTAAAACTATAAATATATAAATTGCGGTATATATGTCATTTATGATTAATATATTTTAAGTTATTAGTTTTCAATTTTATAATGATATCAAATCACATATTCTTATCTCTAACTTTATTATTCAAGTAATGGTTAGAGAAAGGAGAAACTAAGTGATAAATGGATATAATGGGTAATGTGATGATGGTTATAAGGAGAAAAAAGGTATTGAAACTGGTGTGGTAAATTTTATGAGTATGTTCACCCCACTGTCTCGAGTTATGATTAAAAAAAGAGTATTAAAAAAACTCTCAAACGCACAAAATATGAGAAGGATTGAGTCTCATGGAAGTTTAGGTGATTTTTATGATGAGGTAAGTAATATTTAATTTCCTTTATATTAGAAATGTGGGAAGAAACACCCAAAGGAATTCCTTAAGGAAATAACAAAATGATTTGAGTGTGGAAGGCTTGGCCATCAAGGTCATGATTTTCAAAGAGAGATAAAGATTTCATCAAATACAATGTATGATATTATAGTACCAACTAATACACCATCAACACATTAATTCTTTAAGTACAAGGAGTTTAGCCATGATGTAAATAGATTCCCCAATCCAAGTTATAACAAGGTTTATTGTTATTAACGACCTATTAAACCAAGGGAAAAAGGGAAAGACTATCCAATCTCAACTATAGAAGTAGGTAATGATAATTAAGGAACACTTATCCTCTAATCTGTATTTTTAGATTACATCTTCGATTCAATTATAGTGTATCTATGATTTTTCTATAGGAATTAAATAATTATCTAGATGAATTGATTATCGAAGAAAACTTCTCATTATATTGTATCCTAAGATGATGTTTGTGGGATCATTACTTGTCAAAATATTATTATACTTATTTTAAATGATTTTAATGTAATTTTTTAAATGTATTGGTTATCACGACTTATATCAAAAACTATTTGGAATAAGGTAATCACATTTCATATAAAATTATATAAATATATCAATGGAGGGATGATTATGAACGCACTTTAAAAGAAAGTTATATAATGTGGGTCTTGATACCAAATTAAAATATATAATTAGATCAAATAGTTATTGAAAACTCAATGTTAGGGAGAAAACTATTATGATGAAAAAGATATTTTTCTGAATGTTTATAAGGTTGATATATCTTTAGAAATTATACCGTGATCCCCATATATATTTTAGATATCATTATATATTTTCATTAGTGAGTAGTAATAAAAATGGAAAGGATGAAAAAAAATTTAATAGGGATAATTTAACGACTTAAGATTTTACTATATGTAATCCTTAAATATATACAATATTAAATATTTCATTTTAAATTCAACACTAAAACAAAATAAACCATGATATAATTTATTTGGATAAAATAGTAACATTAAAACATATCATTAAAATTAGATAGTATGAATAGGAGTAACCAAATTATAAAATTTATATATATATAATCCATTTAATACAATTTTACTTAGACCATTTTGTTTTTCAAAATCTATTTTACTAAAAGTTATTTTTTATATGTTGTACATTTTATTAAATAAAAATAAGTACAATATTTTTAAATTAGTATGTTAATAAAATTTATTGTTGATTTTGTAATGTTATATTTAAATGTTTTTATAAAAAATGATAATAATAATAATAGCTGGTATTTAAAAAAGTTATTTTCATTCAAAAAGAATTTTCATTGTATTTTTATGATTTTATTTAGAGAATAAATTCCTAAGTTTAGAACTTTAATTTTATAAAATAAAATTATTTTATATATTAAACATGATAATATTATCTTAGGATAATTTTTTGTTATTTTTCTCAAACAATTGATTTTTATGTTAATAGTGAAAAATACAGTATTTACTAAAATTGCATCTTTTTTGACTATGTCAAGAAGTAATTATAACATAAAAACTTCTAAAAAAATTCATTATAAAATTATTTATATGATTATTAAAGATATAAATTTATAATTACTACTAGTAATCTGTAAATCCTATGTTTTACATTTTATTAACTTAAGTAATATTTTCCAATAGAAGATATCATTTTTTTATTTTCTGTTAATTAAATATTATTTTGTTAAAATTTAGTTTTGGATTAATTTTACAGGCACATAACCTGTATTTTTTTATAATAAACTATTTTATATCATTAAAATAATCAATAATAATAATAATTTTACCTTACACATAAATTTTAAGCTTTAATTTTTACTTTTTCAAAAAAATGGTTGTTTGCACGATACATGTGCTAATGTTAAAACTAACTTTTATTACATATAAAAATTTATTTATTAAATTGGATTTAATATTTAGATTCATTAGTTAAATATTTTTTTAAAAGGTCCATTATATATAAATCCATAAAAAATTAATTACTTAGGTAAAAATTAGTTACGGTGGTAAAATCCACAAAGGGGTAAAAAGGTAAAAGGCCTCACATGATAAAAACATGTTTCCAAATGATTAGTTGAGGTTTTTATCAACACAAATTTTCCCCATTTTATTATTGTATATTTATAATTCTCATTGACACATGAAACATATTCTAACTTTATATTAAGATAAAATGTTTACAGAAATGGCATTCCCACCTCTTATAAAAGGGACATCACACCACCCCTTTAAGAACACTCCATTTGGTTTAATTTGGAAAATATACCGTCATTTAATACCCTATAATACTATTTCACTTTATTTAACTTATTTTAAAAATAATTTATCCTAATTACACTATTTCTAAGGATTCCTCTAAGTGAAAACTAATGTTCTCAAAATAAGTACAAACGTTTCCCTAACATTGTTCCTTTTATATTTTTCTATTTCATAATTATTTACCCAAATTTTATATGATTAAATTATTATTTATAGTATAGTAAATGTTTTCATATTTTATTAATAACTATTAAACACCTTTACCCTTTCCATTAAGATAAACAAAAATTCAATTCGTGTGTTTGTACGGACTATAGCTTCCACAAAGTAATGTATCTTGTTTTTTCATATAGTTTCTTTAGTATTCATTAAAATATCTTCAAAAATAATTCAATATTTTAATAATACCTAAATAACATAATTATTCTTCATTAATAGTTATATTATTCTGAAATAAACCACTTTCATAACCATACTCATACATTAATTATGGTATGTTCATGTTTGAGTAGGTCTAACAAAATAGTTGAACAATACTATAAAGCATATCCTTTATGACTATGAGAACTTAATTAATGATAATATATTATATATTTAATTAAATAATGATTTTATTTTGGTTTTTTAATTTAAACATTATTATTAACCCCATTAATTAAGAAACTAATCTATGTTCATTAAAATCAATGAAACAAGCTCATCGCTGATTTCATCTTTGAGGATCACAACCATAAATATCATCAAATGAAATTATAAAACTAAAAATAATTAAAAATAATAAATTATAGTTCCTTTATGATTTGGTATTGATGAATTTTAGGAAAATAATGAAAAACAACACCGATATTGTGAAACTAGATTATAAAAATCAAAATTACTCATACTTGATATTTAAAATAGATAATAAGTAATTACTATACATTTATAGAATAATTATAAATGAATGTTATAAATGTTTATATGTACTAATTTGGTTATGAAATTGGTTATTAAGATATTCATTTTTTATACATGATATTAATGTTATTTATTGAAAGTTCAAAATTAAGGTTTGGGGTTCTTTGTCTCAAATTTAATTTCTCGAGTCATATTTCTTATTGTGATCCTTGAATTTTTCTATATGGTGTGATTAATACCTAATGAATATATTATAATATATTCATGTAATTAATGAGTTGTGATGATTCATGTAATTTTATTTCATTAAATGTAGTTTTATTCAAATTATACAAAATGTTGTAAGGGTCTTTGTTAGCTAAACTCTCTCATTTTATTAGAATGATTATTCTTGAACTTATTTATTACAAGTTTGGTTTCTTCCAAACTAATATATTATTTCATTGTAATTTCTCTTCCCCTATAGGGATAATGAATTTTTAATCCAAATATTTCACCTTTAAGAATTTCTTCCTAAAAAATTATATCATTGTTGAAAATAATTTTCATCCACTTTAATGATGGTTTCCACTCTTTGTCTATATTTTCATTGAAAAAAAATTTTATCTTTTATAATTAGAAAAATAATTATGTTTTACCCCATGTGGCCTTCATAATTCCATTCTCTTATTTTCATATTTAATTTTTGTTACTCTTTTTATGATGAGGATTTTAAATAAATGTATTTTAAAATATCAAAAAAATGTTTTCCTTCCTTTCAAAATCAATATTTTTATATTCCATTCTACATTTTGTTTAACAATTATTTATTTTCCTAGATCTGTTATTAACTCTATTTTTAATAATAAATATTTTCCAAATTTTTTTTTAACCTTTTCTTTAACCTTTATGGATTTTTCATCGATTGATTATTAAATTTTCTTTCCGAATATTGATCTAAAAAATGAATTCTTTAAAATTTATCAAAACTAACCTTTCTAAAAATTATATATAAAAGTGACTGATAAATGCACATATTATATAATTCAAATCATCATTTAAAAAAATATTTATGATTTTGCTACCATTTTCATTTTTATCTCTAAAGGCCTTATTTACTTTGAAGTTGTTTTTCATGAACCACCCTCTACATTTTCTTATGAAATGCTATTTTTTGGTGATTGTGGGTATCAACTGTTTACATTATTAAAGTGAATTTTGGTGATACTATATGGGAATGTTGTGAAACCTATTTTTCATTCCATGATTTATTACTATATAATTAATGATTGATTTATAGGGCCATAAATATATGTGAATTGTTTATGGTTGGTGTCCTATATATCCCTCCAATGAATCAGTTATGTTTGATATATCATGACATAATTATTTTTTAAATGGGTATAATTGAGATTTAGATATGTTCAAAAGGATTTTCATGGTTATAATTGTGGTTAAGATATGTGTACAAGGTTGTTTGTGGGTATGATTGAGGTTAAGTTATGATCAAAAGGATTTTTATGGGTAAAATCATGGTTAATATATACTTACAAGACTATGTGTGGGTATAATTGTGGTTAAAATATGCGCCAAATATTGTCTGTAGGAATAATTGTGGTTAATATATGTTCACAATGATATGTAGTTTATGCCTTTTTTTATACCACACTCTTATGCATGTTCTACCACCTATTTCATGATCTTATGTATCATGTTTATAAACTAATTTATCCACACCCTTTTTATTTATGTCTTATATTATGGAAAGAATTATTCCATGACTCGTGATTTATGATCTATGATTTTTTGGTAAGATTTTATTATATATCTTGATTATAATCATATACTCATCTTATGATCACTTATGATATTTGATTGTTATAAATTATGATTAACCTTACTAATATTATGTGTTCACTAATTTCTTATGTTTTCATCCCCCAAGATATTAAGATAACTATAACTTAAGATAAGTATATAATAGAGTTTAGTGTTGTTCAGTTATAGATAAATGATAACAAGTATCATAAAATTGTTTTCTTATGTGACTGATATAAAAAGACACCAAACCCTACATTCTTGGTATTGTAAGATTATTTTGTGAGATAAAATTTTTAAATTATGTAAATGATGTAAAATAAGGATATTTTTTAAATGGTTTGTTATACATGGTATTAGAAAATGGGTTAGTTATTATTTAGGATTAGCTTAGTTATTTTAGGGGAAAGATAAGAGAACTTCTATGAAAATCCTAAGGATAAGTCTAAGGGATAATTCTAATTTTGGGATAAAATTCTAGAATTTTGTTAATGTTTTACGTTTAGGGTATTTTTAGTAATTATATCCCTATCTAGATAGTGAAAATTGGATAGAGTTATGGAATAAATGAACCTTGGGGTAATCACCCTAAAAATTATGGTTAATTATTAACTATATGTTTACTCGATGAATGATGAGTATGCCTAAGAAAACATGCCTATCAAGAAAATTCCTAAGGATATGATTTGGTAAGTCACATTATCATTATAAAACATTATTAAGGATTTTGGAACCTATTTATGGAATGGCTATAGAATCTAATATGATATAGATAACTAATAACCAAGATTGATACCTATAAATTTATAAGTTAGGGTACATATGTCAATTATTATTTATTCATTTTAATTTAATGTTTTCCTTTTTATAAGGTTTTTAATTTATATATTCTTATCTTTAACTTCCTTATTCATGTAATGGATAGAGCAAGGAGAAACCAAGTTAACAATGGATATGATGTAAAATGTGGGGATGGACCTAGATAGAAACCAAATGGGATTGAAAATTCTATTGAATATCTGGAGATTATTATCACCCAACTACCTAAATATTTGATTAAAAACCTGACTATTTGTAAACCTTAAACATGATAAAGAAAATATGAATGGAGACTCAATGAATTTCAGGTGATGAAGATGATTATTTTTGAAAAAAGATTAAATTTTCATTATGTCAAGAATGTGGGAATATGATCCCAAGGAAATGTCTCAAATTAACAAGAAAAGTATTCAAGTCTAGAAAAAATTTTCATCAATATCATGATTGTAAAAGATATATGAAGAGTAAAACAGATACAATTGAATGTATTAGAGTACCAATTACTATATCATCCACACAATAATTCTTCAAGTATAAGTAGTTTGTATATTATGAAAATCGTTTCCCCATTCAAAGGCTCAACAAGGATTACAGGTATCAAAACCCAATTAAAATAATTTAATAAGGTAAATAATATAAAATATCAACTAATAAAGTGTATTTTTATAATTAAGGAAAACCTATCCAACAATATATATTTTTGGATTACTTATTGGATTCTTGTATGGTGTATCCTGTAGTTTTTCTTTGGGAATTAAATCACCATCATGATAATTTGATTATTAAAGAAAACTTCTTATTATAATGTGTACCAAGTTCATGTTTGTGGGATCATTATATTTGAAAATATTATTATACTTTATGTGTATTAATTTAATGTGGTTTTGGAAATTTATTGGCTCTCACTACTTAGAAGAAAACTATTTTAAATAAGGAAATAACATTTATTATCAATCTATAGTAGTCTATAAATAAAAGGATGATTATGAAAACCCTTTAGAATCACATTATATAATGTGGTTCTTGGTACCAAATAATAATATACTATTGGATCAAATGGTTAAAGAAAAACTCAATGTAATGGATAATACTATTCTCTATAAATCCTATGCTTCTTATATTTCTAAAGTTCATATCTCTCTAGAAATTATATACTGATTCATGTCTATATTTTAGATACCCATAGATATTTTTAGTAGTGAGAAGTAATTAAAATTTTTATGATTCACTTTTTTAATGGAGGGAGAATATTTTCACTTGATATTTTACTATATGATCTCCGTAAATAAATATAATATTGAATAATATGTTTTACATGCAACACTAAACTAAAAAAAACTATGGTATTATTTTTTTAGATGAAAATATGATTGTTAAAATATATCCATAAAAATAAAGTTTATTAATAGTAGTAACTTAATTATGAAATTTATATATATAATATAAATGAAATTTTATAAAAATTTACTTAGTTAATTTTGAGATTAAAAATCCATTTTATTAAAAGTTGTCTTTTTATACATTGTAAATTTTATTAAAGAAACAAATTATATTATTGTTAAATGATTATATAAATAAAATAAAATATTTATTATTTAATTTTAATTTTATCACTCTTATATATAAATTTATAATAATAAAAACTAGTATTTAATAAATTATTTTCAAATAAAAAAAAATTTACCAAATATTTTCTGATTTTATTTAAATGTTAAACTCAAAAATTCTAGATCTATAATTTTAAGAAAAATGAAATAATTTATTAATTAATTATGATAATATTATCTCAGGATAAATGTTTGGGATTTTTCTGAAATAATTGATTTTTAGATGAATAATGAAAAATAAAGTTTTTACTAAAATCGTAGTGTTTAGGACTTTATAAATAATTATGAGTAATTTTGAAAACTTATAAAAAATAAAGATAAAATTTTTATTTAGGGTGTAAAACTATAAACTTATAAATAATATTATTATTTTTAAAACCTATGATCCTCATTTTATTAAATTAAGTAATATTTTCCAATAAATGAAAATGTTTTTGTCTTTTATTTTAATTAAATATTATTATGTTAAATTTTGATTTCGGATTAATTATAAAGACAAATAACTTATATTTTTTATAAAAAATAACTTATATCATGAGAATCAAGAAATCCTTGATACTTTTATCCTACACAAAAATTTTAATCATAAAAATGTATTTTTTTTTTTTAACCAGTTTTTATGCATTACATGCAATGATGTTAAAATTAATAATTCTTATTAATAGTAATTTTATTTGATAAAAATTATTTCATATTATTAATTAGTATTTAAAAACTATGTAATCAGTATCATTATATCTCTAGTCATAAAAAATTAATTGCTTGGGTAAAAAATACTAAGCGTGTTAAAAGTGAAAAGGGGTCAAAATGGTTAACCAAAGGAGTAAAAGAACTAACTTGTTAAAACATGTTTATAAATAATTTTTTGGTGTTTTTATGGAAAAAAATTATCTTAACTCCATTATTTTCTATTTTTGAGTTTTCTTGACATGTGAAATATGTTCTCTATTTATATTAATGTGAAATATTTACAAAAAAATCATTCTCACCACATATAAATGGGAACTCTCACTAACACTCCAAAATTTATGTTTAATATTGAATTTATTCCATATTTCTTTGAATTATAATCATATTTCACTTTTGTCTAATATTTTTACAATAATTTATCTTAATCCCTTCATTTACATGGAGTCCTCCTAGGGAAAACTCAAGTTCTCAATGTAAGTACTAACTTTTCCCTCACACTATTTCTTTTCTATCGTTACCATTAAAATTTATTTACCCCAATTTTATATTATGAATTAAGTATTTAGACAATAATTAACCTTTTTACATTATGTTAATAACCATTAACCACCTCTCTCCTTTTCCATTAAGAAAAAATCTTCATTCGTGTGTTTTTACAGTCTACTATATCCATGAAGTAGTGTATCTCATTTTTCATATAGATTCATTATTATTTTTTAAAATATAGTAAAATATGTTTCATATCCTTAAAAATATAAAAATAAAATCATTATTATTCTATAATAATGATATTTTTTCAAAACAAACAACCTCCAAAACCATACTCACCCATTAATTATGGTAGGTTCATGTTTGGGCTAGTCTAACCACCTACATGGACAATGATATAAAATAATATCATGGATGACTATTAAAAATTAATAAAAAATATTATATGATATATATAAGTAAATAATTATTTTATTTTAATTATATAATGGTATCATTAATACTAAACCCATTAATTAAGATACCAATATATGTTCATTAAAAATAAAAAAACATTCTCATCATTGATTTCATATTTATGAATCATAAAAAAACTCCCATAGAATTAAATTATAAAATTATAAATAATTATAAATAACAATTTCTGGTACCTTTTATGATTTGATAATGATGAACTTTTGGAGAATAATTAATAACAACACCGCTATTATGAAACTAGATCGAAATGATCAAGCTTACTCACACCCAATATTGAAAATAGATAAAAACTAAATACTATACATATAGAGAATAGTTATAAATTATCTTTATAAAAGGTTAGAAATATTAATAATGTTATTAAGCAGGTTATTATGATAGTTAATTTCATTATAAAGTATCTTCAGGATCTTTAGTGTAATTCCGGAATTAAGGTAAGGAGTTCTTTATCTCAAATTTAATTCCTTGAGAAATATTTCATATTATGGACCACTACCTCTTTAATATGATTTAATTACTAACTAATTAATTTATTTTTCCATATTTATGCAATTTATGGCCTTTTAAGTTCTATATATCATTCTTTATTTACATGGATTTTGATTCAATGGATACCAAGGTCATATGGGTCTTTGTAAACCAAAGTCTCTATGTTTAGTTATAATGATTCTTCTTGAACATATTTCTTAAAAGTTTAGATACTTCCACACTATGATTTTATTCCATGCAATTTATCTTCATCTATATTGAGAATTAATTTTTAATTCAACTATTTTACCTTGATGAATTTATTCCTCAAAAGGTATATCATTTTTTAGAATAATCCATATCCTATTTAATGATTGTTTCCACTATTTATCTATATTTTCCTTTATTGCCAATTTTATAATTTATAACTAAAAAACTAATTATTTTTTATCTCTCATGAACTTCATTATTATCTTATCCTTTTTATAGAATGATTTTTGTTACTTTCTTTTGCGATGAGAGTTTTAAACAAAGGTGTTTTAAAATATTAAAAAAAACGTTTTTACATCCTTTCAAAATCAATTATTGTATCTTAAACACCAAATATATTTTTGATAACCATTATTTATTTTAAATAATCTATTATTAAATTTTATTTTTAAATGTAAATTTCTTCCAAAGTTTTCACTCCACCTTTTTTGTACCCTTTATAACCTTTTTTGAAGATTATTTTTTAAAAGTAAACGTTTTCCAAAAAACACATCACCTTTTTGAAACATTTATGTCTTTTTCAAGGACTAATTATTGACATTTATTTCAAAATATTGATGTCAAAAATTCCTTCTTTAAAATTTATTTAAATTTAACTTTTTGAAATTAACCTTTTCAAAGTGTCCTATAACTTCATCACCTACACTAGTTAAAATAATTACCCAAAATCTCTTTTATAATTTCACTAAAATTTTCAGATTTATCTCTAAAAGTATTACCTTGATAGTTATTTTTCATTAACCACCATATAAATATTCAAATGAAAAACTCATTTGGGTGACTGAATTTTGGATATCAACCTATAACATTATTTAGGTTAATTTTGGTGATACCATATTGAGATGTTGTGTAACCCATTTTTATGCCCATGGGTTCATTATGATATATTGAATGATTGATTTCAAGTATCAAACATACGCATGGATTATTAATGGTTAGGGTTCTATATTAACCTCTAATACATAGATTATGTTTGATATATCATGACATAATGATTTTCTATGTGGGTATAATTTTGATTAAGCTATTCTCAAAAAGTTGTGTGTGGGTATAATTGTTGTTAAGTTGTGCTCACAAGGTTGTTTTTTGGGTATAATTATAGTTGATATTTTATCACAAGTTTGGATGTGGGTATAATTTTGGTTTAGTTATGCTCACATGATTTTGCAAAGGTATAATTGTGGTCAATCAATACCCACAATACTATGTTTGGGAATAATTGTGGTTAAGATATGTTTATAATAATATATTTTCTGATGCCTATTTTTGGCATAGGTACACTAATGGATATTACGTTTTGGCACAACCATGATAATATGGACCCCACGAGTGACCAATAATCATTCCCACTCCCATCGAGAATTAAGTATTCCTTCACTTACCTAAGTGTGGGTGGGTATCAGTTATGTAAGCCCAATGGGTGAGGATCAAGTCCTTCCCATATTCACTACAGGACGTTAAACTACCAAGTGCCATCATCCTTAGCATATAACATTAAATTGTAGTGTCACCCTATTATATGAACATAGGGTGCACTACCTTAGGAAATTTCAATGCCCAATAGTATCTCACAGGATTGATATCTTCCTCACATAGAATGAGATCTGCCTCACATGGAATGTAATTTTACTATGGTAAAATGGCAACCATTCTGGTGTAATCCCCTATACTTTATTGTAGGAGTTATCAATATTTATCTTCATTTCCTCCTCTGGATGTAAAGACCATAGCTGCGATGGTCATCTGGGACTCTCAACACCCCATACCTCTCCCTTTAGGCATTATCACCATGGGATGTTCCTATGTGTAAGCCCCACTCCAACCCTCGTTGACACATCTTTCATGATGTGAGAGTCTGGTCTACTGATTCCTCTTAATTCTCACACCGAGCATGAATCACATGATCTTAGAGATTAGAAGTGACCATGACATCCTTCCTTAGGGTATCCATTGTGGAGTAAACCCCATTTTCCAGCTGCACATGCTACTAACCATGCATAAGCCCTGGACCATCATATTCACATTAGTTCATTATCTTCATTACCATATGATGTTTAACTTTATGGGATACCAAATATGCATGGAATTTGATCCATTTATTCTAAACAGGATACATAGGAAGCCTCCTTTAGGATCAATACCTATCATACATTCCCTTCCTGGTCTTTCCCTCGAGACATTATTCTCACATGGATCATGCCCCAGCCCGTAAGTCACACTTCCTTTGGGTCCATATTCATGTGTTTCATTCTCATGAGTCGCCTCCTTAGGTGTCTCATTTCCCCATTCTTAACTACATGGAATTTTATTCCCAACCACTGGGATATGTAGGAAGCCTATCTGAGGTTCAATACTAATAATAGATCACCCTACATATTCCATCCATTCCATCGACGATTCCTCTATTTCAATCATGATTATTACTCAAAACACAAAATCTCTATTTCAATCATGATTCTTACTCAGGACACAAAATCTCATTGACATCATTCCATTCACACCATCACTACTCCTAGAATCACCTGAGAAGTTAACCAGGCATAATCCCCACACAATCTATATTCATCTAACCAAGAGTGCTCCTCTTGCAATGGGTAGCTAACCGTGTGTAAGCCTGAAATAAACCCTGAAAACTATGTGGGTTTCTATCCTTAGGTTATAAATATGGTTTGTAGGAAGCCTCTCTGAGGATCAATCTGAGTAATTTGTAAACCTTGGTGTCCCCCTCATCAGGGTCCACCCCTGATCAACAATCAGTGGTGTCTAGATCGTCCTTTGTTAGGTCCAAGAAAGGGACTAGGTACCCTCAGAGGGGTTGGGGAATCTGGGTTTGGATATTATTTTCAAACTTCTTATTTCCCCACTAGATCATGACCTCTGTATTAAAAGGGTTACTTATTATGTTATTTAATGTTAATGTTGATTGTATACTTTCTAATTTTATCTAATTATAATGAATTGAAACTAAATAAATAAATCAAGAACAAGGATACAAATATTTTTACTTGGTTTACCCTCACTATGATACATCCAAGGAGTATACAACAACATTGTTCTAATTTCAAAAAATTCACTAAGGATTACTTCCAATAATGATGTTTAGGATAGATCACTTTTATGCCTAGGATCACTTCCCTTACAAGGTTTAGTGTCATCTCACAGATTTCTCAAGGTTAAATCCCTCTATATCTTTCTCTAGATCACTATCATTGGAAAGGATCATATTCTTCCTATTTATTTTATAACTTCTCTTGGAATGGATAGAATCATATTTTATGAAATTATAAGTCACACATAGTTTATGTACATGTAGGTCCCTTAATTTTCATGAATACACACATCCTCTACTGTAGGTAGATGCTCTGTTGAAGTCTCATTTTCACCCATAGATGAAATCCAGTTTTCTACTTGGTTTGAGGAAATTACTTTCACATATTCTTTAATCCTCTATGAACTTCCCATATTCCTCCACATACTGACTTTCACTACGTGACGTGAGTGCTTCATGTACTACTTCCCCTTCCGTGTGCCATCTCTTCTTATGAAGACTGTTGATGCTCTGTGGACTACCTTCTCTTTCATAGACTTCCTTTTCTCTACTGAAATGCTTCTCTTCCATGGACTATATCTTCCAAAAAAGGTGGATGCCCTGCAGAACGTCTCAACTTCGGGGTCCCTTTTCCATTGAGAGTTCTAGTGACCCATAAAACCCCGTCCATGAACTATCTCCATAAAACACTTCTCCTTTCAAGGAATCCTTCCTCGCGAACTCTTCTCTTTCATGAAATTCTTCCTCATGAACTACTTTCAAACTTCAATGAGTTCTTTACAAAGTGATAATAGTTTCTAATAGAATTTTCATTAACTAATGATATGATTAGAGATAATTATATACTAAAATAGATCTAAAAATTTTCTAATCAAAATCACCCAATTCTTCGATCTAGTATAGCCTTCACCACGTATAACTATGTGGTCCTCATAGTTCATTAATCATTTGTGTTGGACAATTTTTTCTATGAACAAAACCCATTGAAGCTCCACAAATCACCACCTCAATTCGCAAATGATGAGTCATTCCTTGAACTGTAATACTTCTACGGACTCTAAGCCTCCCATTAACTGTTTTTAATTCATGGTCTGTGTAGCATCCTTCGTAGTCCACATAGAATTTCTATATGTAATCTCTCTTTTGAATATTTCCCTAAGTCGTTACACACACATACTTTTTGGGTCCATGAATTTTTCTTTACTATCCACAAACTGTGAACCAAAATGTTCAACACTTTCATTTTCCAAAAATAAACCCTCTATTTTGAGGCCCAAAATTTAGTAAACCCTGGGAAACTATGTCACCTTAAAAACATACTTTTCCAACACTAAATAAACTGATTCGTAGTCATCTAGATTTTTCAACAAACAAAATCACACCCAAAAACACTAAGATTATTATTTGACGTATTTTTTCCCAAAAATATACCCCCTTTGTGTTTGTTGAAAATTATTCTCAATTTGATACATTGTTGAAGATTATTCCATATTCTACCAGTATTCACTTCATGGAATTAAGATGTAGATAAATGATTTACTCAATACACACTCTAAGCCCACATTATCCATGCTCGACATGAGAAACAATAGTATAATTAAAAGTTCATCAATGAATCTCTTCACTTCATTCCAAAGCCACCCATCTTCATTCATCACGAATATCGTCTGTCATGAAATACAATCCTTGATTGATCACCTTTATCATCATTAAATTTCATACTCCCCCTATCATTTTCCCCCTATCTTGATTACAACATTTTCTCCATTTATATAGCCATGACTTCTACCTATTTTTTAACAAACCCAAAGGCCACTTCTTCATGTTCTGACATAAGGTAAATAACATTAAACATCACATTAGGTACAAACACACCATATATAGGGGATAGGTGTCCCACATCCACACTTTTTCAAGTGAGGGGAGTTTAATAAACTACCATAGTTAGTTGATGCCTTTAAGATGCTTTTTTTTAGTTCTTTGTTAGAATGTCTACCTATAGTTCTGTAGGCACATACTCTAACTTCATAATTCTTTTCTCTACCTTATCCTTTCTAAATTGATAATTTATTTAAATGTGATTTTTCCATGACTGATAAACTCTATTTTTATATGATTTATAGCACTTTAATTATCACAATGGATCCTTATCAAATACTTCACTTCAACTCCCATATCATCATGTTTATTCTTTGTCCCTAATAATTGTGTGCATGATTGAGTAGCTGTGATATATTCAGATTATGAGGTGATCAATGAAATGAAATATTTTTTATAGCTTATCCAAGAAATAAAAAATCCACTAAGATATAATGCCCCACTTGATGTTTATTTTTTATCATCTGTGGAATTGGCCTGGTGCTAATCTGTATAACTCAATAACTCTTGATGAGATTTTTCATTATATAGAAAACTAAAAACCATCATGCCCTAGGTATACCAAATTACTCTTTTCACTACAAAAAATTATCATTCCTTGGGATTTATTTTATATAGGGATTCATGAAATGTAGAAAAACAATATTTTGTCATGTAATTGTTAATTAGAACAAGATTCTAATTATCTGCCTATATTCGATGACATTAAACTCTTTTATTTCATCATTTTGTGATTGTTTCGTCCCGTTATCCACAAGAGTCATCATCTACATGTAATTATCCATTAAAAATCGTATCAAAACCTCCTTGTAATATTTAAATTGAGAAATGAATTTTAAATTTCTTCCTCATATCACACTAGCACCATTATCCTTTTATTACTGTCATTTTTGAAATAAGTATTGTAATCAACTCCACCATGATAGAAACTGAGCTTCTTCATGAACCAATCGAGCCTTGAATACTATGCTCTTGATTCTTGATTCAACCCATAAAGTTAAATTATTGGATGAAAACTATTTTATAATCATCAAGAATGATAATAATATCTTGTTTTTTCATCAAAACTATTAGTCTCTACCTATGATAAGTATAATTCTTATTACACAGTCTTCATTTTTTTCTTCACTGGCCCTTTTTGATTAAAAATTATATTTTTAAACTCAATTTAAGCTCTAATATTTGGATATCATGATGATATAGGCTTTAATTACTCATTATCATTATCAGTATCTCCTTCTAAATAATATTTTTTCACTTCTACTCCCCCTAATTTTCTTACCACCTCATTACTTCCATAAGAAAACTATTCATTGTGTTGTCAAATATTATGTTCATTATCTAATACAGTGACCTCATTGATTTCAAATCCTTTTTTATACTCTTTTTAAAATATTATGTATATTCTCTCATAGCTTCTTGGTATCTAAAAAATAGTCAACTGATACAATATTATTAGAGAAAAATAAATAGTCATGAAATACATGAATGTTTCTGCTTCTCCCCCAATCTATCTTTTTGACGTAAGACAACATAAACTTTCATCCTTTCTATACCATTGAGACCTTTCCTCCTTTATCACTTATGTACATGGATTTCCTTGAGTTTATCCTCCTTGTTCCACATGGTCCTTGTATCTGATTATGAGATAGTATTCTCCCCCTATAATATACAACTCTTCCAATTTTTAAGCTCACTCTTTGGTACCACAAACATTCTTCTTATCTTGCTTCATTTTTTCAAATTTTTCAAGTTTGAGAAATTTTTCTATCTGAATAACATTTCCCATATTTAGATACATTCTATGATATTTTCATTGGGTGAATTTACCATGTAGAAATGATCCATTAACAAAACGGATAAGACTACTGAGTCAGAAATCGATGTAGGATACAAGATATAAAATTATAACACCATCAAAATATATTACACTAAATTAAATTCATATATTTCATGCATCCATAGACCATTAAATCCATTCAAATAATTATTAGATATTTCTTCTTTATCTCTGTTAACTGATTTGAATTAGTTGACATCCTGGAGCACATCACATCGCCACTTTGCATCTTTTGATGCCACTTACCCTTAGATATTATCTCCCCTTGAACCTAAAACCCTAGAACATTAGTTAATAGAATTTATACACATAGGTATATGAGAACCTATATAATCCTAAAGAAGAGTATTCTGGTTGATCCTCATGGATCATCCCTTTGATACTTTCTTACAAAGCATGGCACTATTTTTCTGCATGTTCTAATTTCCCATACAACTTCAACTATTCTGGCTATATTACTAATCATTAGTTACCCTAATTCTGAGTATTATTATAATATTAGGATTCTATAGGCTTTTCCTTTTTCACAATTTTGTGTTTAATCCTATTTAAAAAAATTCTTTCTCTGATTCTCCACTGATATACCATTTTTCATGCCTCTTTCTTTGAGTAGGAATCTTTTCACTTGTCATATTCTAATTCCACTTCCTCCAATAAAGGGATCGTTCCATTTCCTTCACTTCTCACTATGTGGCATGACATGTGAATTTTTCAAGGAATTATTTATTTATTTTTCTTTTATCATTTTTCTGAGTTATTTCACCGTTTATTATTTGGGTTGAGTCTTCCACTGAATTTACATTCTTCTTAATCACAACTAGAGCATCTCCTATCTTTTTCTTCTAGTTTTGTTCACTTTATTTCTAAAATAGTTGTTATGAGTGTGACATATGAGGTGATTTATATTCCTTTAATTGATCTCCTTGTTATTTTCCTAAGGATATAAACCAATTTTCATCTCGTCATTTTTCCTTCTAATATAGGCTTTTTCATTATACACTACCAATGTGGGGGATCTCCTTCTAGGTTCTTTTTCCTTCTCTTATTTCTTCTTGTGATAATGTCTTTCTAAATGGACATGATTAGAACATATAAAATATCTTCTATTAAAGGAATACCTAATTTCATCCTTTATTGGATGAGATGTTGATGCAATGATATTTCTTATTTAAACATTGAGCCCTTGGGATTCTTGATACATACTAATGTTGTGTCCCAGTCTTCTATAATATAATAATTTCTTGGATACTTTCTTCTAATAGGCTCTTATTTATGATTTCTCAATAAGCTTCTTCTTATTCTTATATTTATAAATATTTATGTATTTACAACATGAAATATATTCCAATACCTCAAAACAAAAACTGGAAGTATGACCATGTGTTCCACAAAAATAGCACATCCTATCATTACTTCCTGTAAAAACTTTTTTAGGTCTGCTTCTAGTATAGAAAGGATTTTTCTTATTTTTTGAACTATTCACATCTCTCTTCCTATTATGCATGGGAGAGGGCTCATCATATCCAGTACTTATTTTTTCAAAAATATATGGACTTTGCTATGAGCCAATACATTCATGTTTTCCCTCTAAATTAGCATATTTTCTTATCATTTCAATATCATTAGATGAAGGATAATCAAATAATAAGTGAAAATCATCCTTAGATTTGGGCTTCCATTTTGAATTAGACTTCCCCACTTCTTTATTGACTGACTATATCTCTTCTCCCAATTATTTAATATTTATGTCCCTAGATTCAATTTATGAATTATGTTATCTTATGAGAGCCTTACGACGAGTTATCTCAACTTCCAATTGTTGGGAGATCCTATCTATCATGTCATCTTGTTCATTTATTTTAGAATCTTTATAACAAATAAATTCATTGTAGCATGAATTGTCTTTCTAAACCCTTTGTTTCTTCTGAACCAGATTAGATTTCTATGTTCAAAGATTATAATTTATGGCTTCTAGATTTTTAATTTCTTCTAAGTTAAAACTATTTTTCTTATAATCAACTTTTAGTTTTTCTAAATTTTTGAACATATTTTTTAGTTATTGATCTTGGTAATCATTCTTCTCCATCAGATAATTAGCCACATCAATAAGTCTTTTATTTAATCCTCTAATATTTTTGACCTCATTTTGAGCACTTGGATTCATATATCCATAGATTTAATTTCTTCATCCAATTTCTGATCTATTTCATTTGTTACATATACAACTTCAACATTTGGCTTTCTATAAATTTCTTCTTCATCAATTGTTCTATTATCCCTTAGAATATCAGGTTCTTCAATCATTTATGTATCATCATTGAAGGAGGAAACAATTTCACTATCTCATTCATCAAAATAATTCTTTATTGCACTATATTTTTTCTTCAACAGAATCATACTTTTTCCATACACACTTATGTATTAAGGAATAAAACTAGACTTCTTCTTATTATTTAAGGTTCTACAATTTTTCATGGTGTTCCATGATAATAGAAAATTGAAACACTAATTTAAATAATCAACTAAACCAATTTAGAGAAACTATATCTGATTAAATAAACCAAATATCTAATACCAAATGTTAAGTCTAAGAAGGGGCCTAGATACCCTGAGAGGGGGTGAATTATGGTATAGATATTATTTTCAAACTTCTTCCTTCCCCATTTGATCTTGAACACTTTATTACAATAGTCTCTTCTTATGATCCTTAATGTTAATTTTGATCATATGGTTTTAAATTTTATCTGCTGATAATTCATTGAAAGTAAAGAAATAATTCAAGAATATTTACACTGAGATTTTTACTTGGTTCACCCTCACCAGGCTACATCCAAGGAGAATATAATAAAAATGTGTTGATTATTCCAACTTAACTAAATCTCACCACCAATAATGATGTTTAGGGTATATCACTTCTATGCCCAGGGTCACTACCTTTACAAGGTTTAGGGTCAGTTCACTACATTCCCAAGGGTCACTTCCATTGTCTCTTTCTCTGGTTCACTACTGATGGAAAGAATCGCTATATTTCTCTTCCTTTATTTGCTAATATTGGAAGGGATTCACTCATATTTTATGAACTTTTAAGTCTCACACAGTTTATGGACATTTAGATCCCTTCATTTTCATGAATTCATTCATCCTCAAAAGTAGGTAGATGAACTGTTGAAGTCTCGTTTTCACCCATAAATAAAATCCACTTTTATTCTTGGTTTGGAGACATTAATTTCATGTATTCTTGAAACCTCTGTGAACTACCCATATTCATCCATTTATTAACATTCACCACATGACGTGAGTGCTTCATGGACTACTTATTCTTCTATTCAACATATCTTCTTACGCAGACTTTTGATACTCTACAGACTGCCTTCTCTTCTGGGGATGGTCTCCTCTTCCATGAACTGCGTCTTTTGGGGATGGATGATGCCCTGTGAACCACCTCTACTTCACAGTCCCTTTTCTTTTGTTGTTTATACTTCCCCATGAAACCCCTTATGTGAACTATCTCTATGGAACACTTCTCCTTTCATGGAATCCTTCCCTGTAATCTATTCTCTTTCATGGAATTCTCCCTCATGAACTACTTTTTAACTTCATAAAATTCTTCCTAGAGTGATGATAATTTCTAATAGAATTCTCTATACCTAATTCTCTGGGTAGTGGTCCTCACATAGGCTAATAGATATGAAAATCCTGCTAATATTTACCACCCAAATCATCGATGTGGTACAGCCTTCACCGAGTACAACTATGTGGGATGCATAGTGCTCTGAACCTTTGCAGTTGACTATGTATTTAGTGAACAAAACCCTTTGTGGCTCCACAAATCACCACCTCATTTCATAAGAAACAATCCATCTTGTGAACTACAAGCCTTCCACAAACTTTAATCCTCCCGCATAAATTTTTTTGTTTACAGTCTGTATTGTATCTTTCGTGGTTTGCATAGCATTTCTATATGAAAATCCTCATTTTTATATTTCCTTAATCTATTCTGCATACCTCCTTCTGTGGTCCATGAACTATTCTTCACGTTCTGTAAACTGTTAACCCCTATTTTGAAGACCTTCCTTTTCCAAAAACATACTCTCAATTTTAAATCCCAAAAATTCTTAAAACACTGGGAAACTGCACCACCCTAAAAACTTGCATTGGTAACACCAACCATACTGATACGTGATCATATAGCTTTGTCGAAAAACAAAATCACACTCAAAAAACCAAAAGGTTTCCTTGAGGGATTTTTTCCAATATACTTTATGGTATGAAATCTTTCCCTTTATGGGACACATCATCTGGGTTTGTCATTAGAGGTATTACCATTCTTCCAATGGTAACCCTCAGTGCCTCCATCCCAGGGGTGTACCCCGTCATGTTGTGACACCTTCTCTTTATGATAATCACTAATCTTTTTACTTTACTCATAATAAATTCTAATTCATTCATCTGGTAAACCTCCCAGGTGATCCCTCCTTGGGATGCACCTCTTTCATCTACCTTAACAAGTTTTATAATCAGTCTATTATTTCCCTAAAATATGATAAAATCACGACCCTCTATCTTAGAAATACATTAAAATCACGTACTACCTCATTTTAAACATAATATTCCTGATGAAAACGTCATAATATATGCCTTTTCCATAAAAATATCCTATAGAAGTTAAAATTGTCGCCTACCTCATGTTAATCATGATATTCCTGAGGAAAACCATAGAGGACATGCCTTTGGAATAACTGTCTCTACAATACATTAAGCTCATAATCCTCTATATCTGCTAGATATTAAACTCATAGCCTACCCTGAGATCAATATCGGATTCCTTGGGAAAACCATGGAATACACGCCTCTAGAATAAGATACCCCATGATCAATGTGGGATGCCTCAGGTTCTACGCCCTTGAGAATACATCTTACAAGGAAGAATATAGGTGACCAATGTTCCAGCATCCAGACATTTCATTGATGCCCAACATGACTAATTCTATAACCAAACATTTATTCCCTGACAGGACCCTTTTTAATGTCCATATAGAATAATTATAGTTAACCAGAATCCATGAAGAGATGGCACTGGGAATGAGTTTCACAAACAAAGTCTTAATCTATAAGGGAAAACAATACTAGGTGATAGATTCTGAGGAGGAATCAATGTAATTAAGGTCCAACATCACATCATCCCAATTATATTAAAGTGTATAAATCTATGAATAAGTGATAAAATTTTACCACCTTTGAAAAGCGGTAATGTGGGGGAAATATTGCAACGCCCAGCACATGGCATGACGTGATCCAGGCGCACCCTGGTGGAATACATCAGAAACATAAATGGTAGATCCTATGTGAACTCTTCTCCTCAATATGGTATTAGTATCATTCGAGACATTACCATATGATCATGTCACTTGATCCAGCTATATAGATCTAGGTCTTGTCAAGAAAATAGTGGGTCTGGTGTGAAACTCACCAGAATGTTGGGCAATTAATCATTAGGTATTCCAGACTGTGAATTCATTAGCATGGATCTATCTCTTTAATAATGTAAGATTGGATGCAACTGGGGAATTGGGAATTTCTATCCTTATATCTATATTGATAGTTAAATATTCTTTCTTTATAGGATCCCAGCTGTAGGAAACCAATGGCCCCCACCCGCAGACATAGGGGAAGAAGGAATGTCAGTGTGGAAATACCGCACGACCCCACCACTACCATGACTTTATCCATGGCCACAGCTACCGAGTGATCATGCCCCTTCTTACCCCATGAAATCATCCAAATAAGGGTGATAGACACTCGTGTTCATCGATACGATCAAGAGGGGATCATTCCCATGAGGGACATAACCCACAATGACTTGGAGGATTTTATGCATCACCATCACTGTCATCCTCAAGGGCCATAGATGGAGCAACTACTCCCTGCTCCCATGTTCAAATGCTTAGAGAGCCTCTCTCTAGAGTGATCTTGTGACTCACTCTCCCATGCCAATTAGGTAAGGGATATTCATGTAATCATGGCCACGAAAACTGATTGGGAGATACCAATAATGGATCCCATGAGGCCCCTTCAACACCACTAACTACTCCTTCAGGACAAAGAATAGATGTTCTATATCCCCGCTCCACCAGCCCTGGTCCAGATAACCCAACTCTGTCATCGGACCCATACTCTGAAAGTTTCCTATCAGGGGGAATCGTATTCAATGCCTCATGTGTCCCATGTCACTCCTAGTCCATTATACTATATTTATTCCACTTTATAGCATGGATTCACCAGTTTCTGATTAGAATCAAGGCCTTTATTACCCCATGGGAAAGCTGGGTTAACTCTTTCGGTCTCTAGCACCACCAGCAGCCATCATCAGCTGACCCACAGTGACAATATCTAGTACGGTGGCCCACCCCATGCCATCACCAGTCAAAGTGGAGTTCATCCCTACTATTATGATCAGTATTGAGGCCCTCCTCATGTTATCAACACCCGTCTAAGCATAGGTACTCCCTGTCTTGTTGACATATCACCTGAAGGTACTCCCCATGCCCATGGTTCCTGATACGGAGGTCCTCCTTGTGTCACAGACCACCAATGAAAAGGTCCTCCTTGCATCATTTCCGAATCCAGCGGAGGTCCTTCCCATATTAGATTTGACCAATGTGAAGGCCCTCCTAACTTCACCACCAGCTAGTATGGAGGTCATCCCAGTACTGCAGCCAACCTAAGTATATGTCCTCCTCGCTCCCGCAGCTACCAAAGCGGAGGCCATCCCAACTTCATTAATGATCAGTATGAAGGCCCTTCTCATGTAACCACTACCAATTAGTTAATTTTTCCTCCCAATGTCTCAATAAACCAACATTCATGTCTTACTTATGTCCTCACCACCTAAATAAGAGTTCCTCCCCACTCCATTACTCCCAACTGTGGTGGTCCTCCCCACGCATTTACCAACTGGTATGGATTTCCTCCATGTACCCATGCTACTCAATATAGAGATCCTCCCCATGTCACATTAGACATATGACTAGGTTCTTTTCACACCTCAAATCATCAAAGTTAAATTTCTTCCCACTCACATAGTAGTCCAAGAGAAGGTCCCCTCTTCTTTGATGACAATATGTATGGAGGCCCTCCTCGTGTCCCAAGAAAACAAAACGAAGGTCCTCCCTATGCAATCAATTGGTAGCATGAAGGTTCTACTCATGTAGAAAATATATCTATCCAAAAAAACCATCCAGGGTAGAAGAGAGAACCATCATCACTAAGGAATAACTCCGTAAGGCCCAAAGTTGTCATGAATCTCATTTGCTTCTCTGATTCTGATGCTGAGTGGGACCCACTGATGGGTCATTCCCTCAAGTCTCCTGCATCAGAGTCTCGGGAAAAATTATGGCATGTGATTTTCATCATCTCCAAAGTTGATATGCACTGGATACATGAATCCCTTTGCTAGTACATGAATGTGGAGAAATATTTCCATCCCTTCTAGGGTCTTGCCATGCATCCCTCACTACCATCACCAATTTTATTCTCTACCTAAACATAAGATCATAGAGAGCTTTTCTAAAGATTGGTGGATGATGAGAACCTTTAATGTTTTCCACTGAAAGTTGATGTCCTAGTATATGAGGAAGTGGTAAATACCCTATCCTATAAGGACATGATGATGTGGTCGGTACCATCTCTGATATATAACTCGAAGACTGTTAGTCAGTCAACTCGTGTAGCATTTTCTTCTCCAGACAGTCTACCACTGGAACAATCCATATCAGTGTGGCTACTAGTTCCTCAACCTACCCCTATTTAAGAGTCAAGAAAAAAATATTCATATCCCACTTCTGAGTAGAGAATATTATAGGAAAATCTAGATGCCAATTAGTAATTTGAGATGTTCTGGACGATCACTACTCCCACTTCTACATTTTAGGGTCATTCACACAGGATATGGTTTGTTGATTCCATATTACCCTATGGGTAATGAATTTACTCCTTCATGGTTATTAGTTGGATTATCCAAATATCCATTATAATTATGATGAAATTTTCCAATAGTGTCACATGGTTGAGTTAGCAGTGCTTCCAATGGCTCAACACCCTGCATCACCAGGCTATCACAAGACCCTTCAGCAATAGTGCATTTAGATATTCATTTTTCTCCACATAATTATTGAAGAGGTAATCACACATGTTCAAATATGTGGTTGGGGGAAGTATGCTATTCTCCACTTCAATACCATCCTACACCAACCTGACTTATTGGGTGATATCGAGGATTTTCCATCAGGTGTAGTCATGGTGAATATGGATGACCTTAATCCTCTCAAGGAGAAGGACTTTGAAGATGGACTTTATGAAGAGGACTCGCC
This sequence comes from Viscum album, assembly GCA_963277665.1. Taxonomy (NCBI): domain Eukaryota; kingdom Viridiplantae; phylum Streptophyta; class Magnoliopsida; order Santalales; family Viscaceae; genus Viscum; species Viscum album. The sequence goes on along the minus strand of OY728142.1, from coordinate 1,280,323,302 downwards.
TCCTAGGGTATCACAATACCATGTGGACACTCATAAAGGAATCATCACTCACTAGAAAAGGCATATACTTGGCCTTGTAGACCCCTATGAGTCATTTCCCTTTGGTCAAAACCCGAACAAGGGTAAACGATTGATTGAGACCTCTAAACCCTCTAACCCATATGGTTCAGTGCAGAAGATGGAGGTTGATCCTAAAAGGAAAATTGTCTCCATCAGCTTATAGAGCTGAAGAAGTTCATTGATGAGATCCTCACTAAGAACCTTGTAGAGTGATGTCCAGACTATGGTGATCCCTAGTATGATCTTGTCCCTCCTCCACTAGGGTGGAAAATGTAGCCAAAAGTCCTCCTTGGAAAGTTTCCCCTATCAACCAAGACAATATCATGTATCTTGATAGGGTAGATACTGGAGCCCATGGCAAGTGACCGTAGTATTTTTTTCCGAATCTACCCAATCTGCATGAGATCCCTCCTCAAGTCCTGGTCTAGGTCACTCCTTCGGCAACTCCATAGGTTATTCCACCAATAGATCCATAGGTCTCTCTAGGTGCTCCATGGGCCACCGAGCCTACCTATAATGTTGATGATCCAGCCAATGCATTTACAATTAACAATCATCAAATGAACACAAATCCCTGTCAGGATTATCTTATGGTTTCCCTCATCGCCCACCTTGAGGCCCATGAGACATACGGGTGGAAATACCACCTAATGGCCAGCCGTATCCGGCATGGGTGGATGACATGTAGGCACCCCTAGATTTCTTAATCCTACCTGTTCCCACTTAAATAGGATGTTTGACCTATTACAACATCTATCCCACTTCATATCAAGGTGTGGACCCATGTTGGGAACTCTAGCATAGTAGGAGGCAGACAAGCTCTGATGTTTTGTACAGATATTGGAAGGGATTGTGTTCATCTGGTACAGCCAGTTACCTATCGAGTCTATTGCTGGTTGGGAAGATCATTGTGGGTAGTTTATTTTTTAGTTCATCTCTACCATATTTACGAAAAGTATCACTATCCTTTTCAAGTGAAAATAATTTCTATATGAGTGAGTCATAGAATTTTTCGCTAGGTGGAAAGACCTCACATATTCACTCGACATATCTCTCACTCAAGAGAAGCTTCTAACATTGTGTGTGTGGAATTTCAAGACTAAATTGGATCCATCTCTCATTACACAGAATTTCACAGGTGTATTTTGGAATTCCTATAATAAGGCCTCGTGCCTAGAGGAATCCTTACAGCAAGATAAGTAGGTACACCCCTGTCCTCCTCTGGATTCTTCTAAAATATCCACCAAGGAAGAGAATAATTTCATCCTATAGATAGAGGCTTCCAAGAAGATAAAATTATTATAGAAAGAGCCTAACCCACAACCTCTCCAAGGGAAATAGCCTCAAGTCCAGACCCAGACTCAACATCGCTCGGAACAGAATCGGCAGGTGTAACCGTGTAATGCACCACCACCACCTCTGTTTGAGAATCAAGTTCCATCCCCTTGATAGGCTCTAGACCCTTGTCAGAATCAGGCCCCCAGATTCCCTTTCCTGGATGGGAGGAACCATAACTAATCATTTAATCAGGCTCAGGTTCCCAGTTATTTTTGTAGTTATCTTTATTAGTTGATTCTAAAGGTGACATAATGCAGGAAACCCCAGGATAATGATCTTACTAATCACCCCGACTACAAGACTTATCATAGTTATGTGGGCATACCATAAAGAAATGTTGTGTGTTCAAGGACTGGCTCCATGAACATGTTGATAAAAATGTATTTAGATTGGTACCTACCCTAACATAGGTTGGATGCATCTCTATTGTGTTTGATAGAGATAGAAAAGGTCAATGGATGTAGTTATTTAGTCATTGGTCCCAAAAGTATGATTATTGGTTATCCCACAAAGTAGTTTCTCAGAAAAATATTGATATCTGTGATTTATTGAATCAATATAGGCCTCCTAAAGTTGTCAAACCTCCTCCTGTTTCTAATTCAGCTTCTTCACCTCAGCCTTATTCCTCTCAGAAGATAATACGCTAATGGTGCAGGGGGGAAAAATTCCCTGCTAATGTCAAACCCATCTCTCACCCTCAATTATTCCATGCCTCCAGATATGAGGATCAACCTATAATATGACTAGTGTTTTAATATTACTCTAATTATGGGAAGGAGTATGCCTCCATGAATACTATTGAGTAGGTAGATCCCTATATGATTACTAATGATGAAGAGTGATAGGTGTCTCCTTCTAATGTTTCTAGTCAACACCATCGTCGACGTGGACATGTGAATTTCCAAAATTCCTAGGATAGTACTTCAAGAAAAGTCATGCTTTCTATCGAGACTAGATAGTAGGTTCATTTTAAGGCTCAATAGGTTTTGGACTTTCAGCATGTCTTGTCAAATTCATAGTCGTCTTTGTTCATGATACTTAACCAGGTAGAGTCGTTGTGACCATATCATGGTCAATAGTGCTCTGCTATAGCTAGGCCTCAGTTATACAATAGTCTACTGGTATTAACTTTTCAAAGTTCGTCTAGTGAGAAATAGGATATTCCCAGCACTAGAAAGAGTGCACCGATTCCACCCACAATGCTCACCATGCCTACCACTAAAGAGAAACCTTCTCTTGGAATAAATGTGAACCTAACACATAAATATGATATACTTAAGAATATTTCTAGGATTTTTACAAAACTCTCAATTCTTAAGTCCCTCCAACTATCAAAATAGCTATGAGGAGCCCTCACATAGTCTTTAAAGAGACCCATATAGTTTGAGATAGATATGTAAGCTGAAGAAACCTTCCATGATGATGAATTTTAATGAGAAGAATTCCAAGCCATCATCTCATTCTCAGGAGAATATTATGGTTCTCCCATACAAGGGCACATCTTCATATTATACATCACGAGTCAGATCAATGATGTAGAAGTACGTCATTGTCTCAATAACACAATTCATGTATTTATCTCATCCTGACCCAGATTCTCCATAGGCTAGGACTGACTGAATCAGATCTGATTCCCTTTAGCCAAAAAAAATTGGGTTATTAACAGACAGAGAAAATTTCTTTTGGTAGAATCCATCTAAAGACCCAGTTTAGTGTCTTGGATACAATCATTTAATTTACGGTGGTATCATAGGATACCACCTATAAAGAATTGATGTGTAGACCGTGGATCCATCTTCATGAAGTGGTTTCCTACTTATATCACCAAATCGTTAAGTACTCGCTCAATGGTTGAGTGGTCATACTCTAAGGCGATGAATCTATTTAATCCTCTTATGAAGACCATTATTTGGATGTCGATTATTACAAGATCAAAAAAACAGCTTTTGAATAATGATTTTGAGAACACTGTTACTGTAGTCGACTCTTGGATGGACTTGGATGATGCTTTCATCCTCCCAATTCATCGGTTTGAGGCCAAAATGCTAGACTTGGGACATTTCTTCTTCATTTGTAATATTAAGGGATGTCACATTCCCATGTACAAGGAACATCAAAATATTACCTCACACTCCTATACAAGACAGACTGGAGTGAAACTAGAGCCTCTTACCCCTATGAGGTATTGGGATGTTCGCCCCATGTCTGCAACAGTACACCATAATTTCTTGTTTCGCATGGATGGGCTAAGTTGACATAAACTGACACACCACCATTGCATTGAAATCATCAAGTATGGTCCCCTCGATCAAAGTACTGATGGAATTGGGTTGACAGCCATTGTTTCCAAATTTTCAATAGTTTAGGAGTCTCTTCATGAAGATTCAACAACCACTCAAGATGACACCAGTGTTCCCTTATGGTCAGATAAAATAAAATAATTTACTCCTGATGACCCTCTCACCTAGGATAAGGAAGAAGATTTAGAATATCCTCCTCTTGCATTAAAGGAGGTCATATCCACCGACGTCGATGAGTTAGTATACGTGAATCTTGGAAATGAGATAGATCTGAGGCTGAAATTGATCAATGCATCCATTCTTGTAGTGGAACAATAGTAGTATGTGGACTTATAAATGAAATATCATGATTTTTTTCCAATAGTTGTGATGAGACTACATGGATAGACCCTCATGTCTCCATCCATCACCTTGGTATCTTGGTGAGTCGTTGCGTGTTTAAGAATACTACCAGAAATATGCAACCATTTAATAGTACCATGGTTGAGTCCAAATTTGATAAGATAATAAAGCCAAAAATTGGTCAAGGGAGTTCAGTACCACAAGTGGCTATCCAATATCATTCCCATCAAGAAGAAGAACGAACATATCAAAGTCTATACTGACTTCCAATATCTCAACTGAAACTGCCTGAAGGATGATTTTCCCCTTCTGTTGATGGATTTATAGATTGATGCCGCCTCAAAATTCTAGGATCTCTCCTTAAAGTATGGGTATTCTATGTATAATCAGATCTGTATGGATCAAGAATATGATAAATCTACTTCCCTCAGAGTGTTGTAGGGTACCTTTTTTATCAAGTCATGCCTTTTGGTCTAATGAATACATTAGACACCTATCAGCATGATATGCGCCGCATCTTCAAACTGATCCTCAGGATGCTAGAGGAATTCTATGTGGACAAATTTCTTGTTAAATACCACCAGTGTTAGGACTATATCATAGATCGTGATAAAGTGTTCAACTTTCTCCACTCCCACCATCTGAAGATAATCCCCTTGAAATGTGATTTTAGGTGACCTATGTAAAGTTACTTGGTTTAGTTGTCATATATAGAGGCATATAGATATACCTAGAGAAGATCAAGGCTATCATATAGCTTCCCCCTCTAAGATACCTCTAGGAGATCTGAGAATTTCAAGGCTAGTTAGCCTATATATTCCGATTTATTGTGAATCTGTCCATAAAGTGTAATCCCTTTTCAAGAATCATGAAAAAAGGTGTCATCTACCAATGGTTTGAAGAGTGATAGACCACTTTTTAGGAGATCAAGTAGTATTTTCTGAAGCCTCTAGTTTTTGTGCCACGTGTATCTAGGAAGACATTGGTCCTTTATGTGACCACCTTGGAAGGATACCTTAGTGCCCTTATCACCTAGAAGAACAAAAAAGGGATATAGAAAAATTTGTACTATATCTGTCACCCGCTCCATGACACATACTCTAGATATTCTCTAATCAATAAGAGTTTCCTCATGCTAGTTTTCATAGTGTATAATTTGCGACACTACTTATAACATCATGAGATACAGCTGGTTTCTCATGTGGATCTGCATGAGTACATTTTTAACTACCCCATTTTGACTGGATGAATAGAATATTGGGTGGTGATTCTTTAGTATTTTGACATTAGATTCATTCCACAAAAGGACGTCAAGGATTAAGCATTGGTAGATCTTTTTTCCACTCATCCAACCCCCGCAGAGCAGTCTCTATATCATGATTTTCCTGATGAGGTCATTCTCTCAATGGATCTAGCTATGCCATGTTGGCATATGCACTTTTATGGTTCCTCCAAGATTCCCACTGGCATAAGTCTCAATAATACCATGCTCAACAAAGTAGGGATGTGGATTGTCTTCATCACACCTATACATGTTGTCTTTCCCTATTCATTCTTGTTATTAGAAGGCTTCACCAATAATGAGGAGGAGTATCAAGATCTCATCACTAGTCTCAAGTTATCCCTAGAGATTGATGTTCCCTACCTTCATGTGAATAGGGACTCCAAACTAGTCATCAAACAGATTAACGGAGAATATATCATCTAGAAGCCTAAGCTCGTTCCATTGATCAATCATGCTTACCACCTAATTATATTACTCCCTTCCCATCCATAGGTGAATCATGTTCCCCGGTCCTAGAATGGCCAAGATAATGCCTTGGTCAGTCTAAAATCTTCTCTCATGGAGTCTGACTAGGAATATATATTCATTCATGTGGCTCATCAGATATCCATCGGCCCTGTCATATTTGGATGATGATGAAAACCATTAGGTAAACCACCTTACTATTGATGTTTCTCTACTGAGTTCTCTAAATACCCATAAATATGATGAAACCTATGATTGTAAAAGTCTTTTTTCTGAGTATCTTCATCATGGAAATCTCTCATCAGACAGAGCCGAACATGAGATAATTTTTCACTGTGTAGTTCAATTCACCCACCAAAGTGGTCCCAGCCCGAAATAGACTCTTTATAGACATTGTTTTGATGGAATGATCCTCTACTGCATTCAAGGAGATTGGATTAACATGGTTGTACAAGAATTCTATTTTTCTTCCTATAGTGTTAATAAGGTAGGGATGAAGCTTTCCCACCAGATTCAAGGGCTAGGCTACTTCGGGCCCACGATGGTCTATAATTGTATCTAGTTATCCAAGAATCGTGATGAATGTTAGATCCATTCTAAATTTTTGAATTGAATGCTAGGTCCCCACCACATTACAAAGTACTCTTGTCCCTTTTTGTTTTATGGACTTGATGCTATGGGAACATACCCGCCAACAACAGCTCGCATGTGTATGTTCATTTTGACTGTAATAGATTAATTTTCCAAGTGGGAAAAAATATTCCTATAAATGAATTCATAGTTTTTTCCATCATTAAGTTTGTGATCTATAACATTATCCATCAATTTTGAGTCCCCCTTGCTACTATCACCGATAAAGGCAACAACTTACATGCATCTGAGTTGAAGAATTTGTATACCAAGTATAGTATCTATTCCAACCATAGTTCTCACTACCATGCACAAGCAAATAGGAAGATAGAGGAGTTCAATAAGAACCTCTTAAAAATTTTATAGAATATAGTGGGACAAAACAAGATAAATTTTCCAAACAATATTCCCAACACTCTCTAGTCTTATTAGATGATGACTCATAATTCTACCCAGGTGACTCCATATTCCTCGATATATTGAGTAGAGGTAGTCCCTCCCTATCTAGATTCAGTTGGACTCACTCAATACAACTGTCTATGATTAGAAGATGTTAGACAGAGTATCATAAGTCCATATGTCCGAACTAGAATCTCTTGAAGAGAATATTCTTCAAGCCTTACATAGTCTAGATAGGCGCCAGAAAAATATTTCTAGAGCTTTCAACAAGAGAGTTCGTCTATACTTCTTATTTCAATGTGATGCGATTTTGGTTCTCCTAGCACCAATGATACCTAGTAGGGAACCTCTGAAGTAGGAGCCCAAATGGGAAGGACCCAACATTATTCACAAATTCTATCCAAATGGTGTATACTCTTTGTTCACCATGTTTGGTAAATGAATCACACCTCCCACCAATGCCAATTTACTCAAACAGTACTTTGCAAAATCACCCATCATTCTGAGCTCTACAAACTTAAAATAAGATCTCTTTCATCCAAGGAACATGACATTAAACTATGATTCCCTATCCCACATAACATTAAACTTCTATTTTTTCATCATTTCATGATTCTAAACTGCGCAAAAAATTATCATCATGGATGCATGATGATAAACTACATAATGCACCCATCAGTCCGAGCTTTAAGACTATAAAATAAGATCTCTTTTTTCCAAGAAACATGATTTTAAATTGTTCTACCCCATCCCATGTGAGATTAAAATTCTATTTTTCCCTAATTTCATTATGTTAAACTGCACAAAAAATCATCATTCTAGTTGTATGATGATAAACTATACAATGTACCCATTAGTCTGATCTATACAACATTAAAATAACATCTCTTCCATCAAATAAAAATGGATTTAGATAGTGTTTAATCATCCCACATGATGTTGAACTTATATTTCATCCTCATTGGATGATGTTAAACTGCACAAAAAAATAGTGTCTTGGTTGCATTATGATAAACCACACAATGAACCCATTGGTCCAAGCTCTATGACCTTAAACTAATATCTCTTTATTCCAAGAAACATAAATTTAAACTGTTTGTCCCCATACCACATGGCTCTAATCTTCTATTTCATCCTCATTTAATAAAGTTAAATTTCACAACAAATCAACATCTAGGTTTCTTGATGGTAAACTACACAATTCACACATTGTTTTGAGATCTATAAACTTAAACTAAGATCTTTATCTTTTTACATGATTTTGAAATACTTCATGGTCCATACATCATGACCTTAAACTGTATTGGGTAGCATCCTAAATGATGTTAAAATAATGCATCCTAGCTGAAATATATTAAAATTCACAACATTGATGGTCATTTCTACATGAACTTAAAAGTAAAGTGTCTCTCATCCTACAAGATGATAAATTTTTCTATCCTATATGACATTGAATGGTTCCCCATGTCATTTCCCCATGACATTATACTACACAGAATTCCATAACTATGTATGGCTTGATTTCCATCCTTATGGGATATGTAGCAACTCCCAGACCGTTTTTATTTGGGGCTAACCACAAAATCTCCCAAAACTTCTTCATCATCCCCTATGATGTTAAACTATATATGAGTTCTTCATAGGAAAGATCCACATGGTGTTGGGCCTTTTTGGTTCTCATTCATGTTGGGTGGCTTAATTGTGCCACATTGAACATTTCCATTTTATAATCCTCAAATCATGGTCCAAACTCTATGACCTTAAACTAGGACCCCTAACATCCTTGTTTTATTATGATAAATTTTATAACATCCCCCCTCATTATCGTATGATGTTAAACTACATAGTCTACATACTAGTTTTTATGATGATAAACTACACTGAACTATTATTTCTTCACCTGATATGACATTAACCCTTGTAATTGTCCATCTTTTATGAGATCTTTGAGAATAATGTATTTCTTGATTCCTATCCTTATAGGATATGTAGCTATGCCCAGACATTTTTCCACCAGGCCCATCCAGAGAGTCGCAAACTCAACCTTTTGTCCCCTTGTCCTGAGTATCATTTAAGAATTCATGGTGTGGATTTTAGGATTCCTTAGTCTTCATTTATGTCTGGTTACCTCATGGAGTTGTACTACACATCTTCATGATAATCAGTCTAAATTCTATGACCTTAAAATAATATTTTTAGTGTCCAATTCACATGAAAATAAACTACATAACAATCACAATATTCTCTTTTGAGATAATATCACCCCCCACATTTGGAACTCCCCATCTCCCATGCTATCTTCTAGAACTACATGTGGCTTCATTCCCATCCTTATGAGATACGTAGTGACTCCTGAGCTTTTTCCCTCAAGACCAGCTACAAAATCACAAACCTTTTCACCCCATATTCATCCTGATCTCTCCTCGAGAATGTGTTGTGTGTTGTTGATCTCTTTGGTCCTAATTCATTTTAGGTTATGGTGGTCATACCATGCATGATCATTTTGAAGAACCCCTCCCATATTCTTCCTTACTTCATGATGTTAAACTATATTGATACATCCCCCACACATGAATTTTAACTGAGAACTTATGTCCAACACTCTATGAACTTAAATTAAGAGCTTCTGGTTTGATCAACATGACCTTAAACTGTTCACAATACCCCTCTAAGGAACTTGATCCTTAGAGAAAGATCAGATTCTGCCTATGGATGTTCCACACCGATATGATTGAATTTGTGGTGGTATGAGACCTGGAGTGTTGGATTCCACAAGTACATTCCCCCAATCCATTTTCAAGCTTCACGTGTCCCTTTTTCTATATCCCCATCCTCTTCCATGTCTGATGGGACCCCCTAACGGATTGGTGATGATTCATCGACTCACCTACCATTTTGTGCCAACACCCTAGAAGACTTTGGATGGAATTTTGAGATAGGCCCCATGTTTCAAATATGGTCAGCGGTTGACCCTCATTTTTCTATCCCAAGCCATAGTAACATTATATGGATGTTGTGTTTTGAATAAGGCCAACATTTATCCCCCATCATCACGCCACCCTCATTGTCTTCTAGATATCAGGTGAAGTGATTCTCATTTTCCACTTCCCTATATTCTAGTGGATCTCCAACACCCATGGTGTTGTCCCTCCGTGAATCCACACATGTTGAGTGGGAATGTTAGTGTGGATGGGAAATTACCACCTGACATTTTCTTTCTATTGTTATGTGATCCCGTATGATGAGGAAATCCAAACATTGCTACTTTTTTCACACACCGAGCATGAATCATTTGGTATTAGTAGTTTTGGTAGGGTTTTTCCCCACATATAGTAGTCACACGACCCTCGGGTATAAACTCTATGACCTTAAACCAATAGTCTTTTTAATGGTTCTCTCAAGAATATATTGTGTGGAATTGGACCTCTTTGGCTAATTCATGTTGTCTTTTTTATTCCTTTGCACTATATATGTCTACTAGAGTTATCAATTCTCCATTGGTCCAAATTCTATGACCCTTAACTAATAATTATATAGGTTATGTTATATGACTCAAAAATGCACATCACTTCCTCCTTATCGCATGATGTTAAATTGTAATGATATATCCCACACACATGATGTTAAACTAGGAACCTACAATCCAAACTATATGAACTTAATCTAGGATCCCCATGGACTAAACACTATAACCTTAAACTAAAATCCTCTTCATGGTTTTCTCGGAAGTATGTGTTTTGATGTGGACCTCTTTATTCCCCATTCATGTTGGGTTTCTAGTAGTCATTCCATACACATCCCTTTTCAAATACCTCATATAGAATCCTTACCATGTGATGTTAAAATGAATAGGATGGTCCTATCATATAACCTTAAAATGAGGAATCACCATCCTGGCTACATGATTTAAAATAGCATAGTGTTCTAGTGTTATCACTTGAGAGAGAATCACTCTTGGAATTGCTCATCTACCATGCCACATGCTAACACCTATACATATCTTGATTCTTGTAGTGACTCCCATACACATCTTCTTTGGCCCCATACACAAACCCTCATATGCCTTCGACCCCTTGGCCAAGATCATAGTCAAGGTTGTAGGATTTTAAACTACATTGAATATTCCCCATGAATGCATATGTGGTGTGTGTGGGTCTCATCATTCCTCATTCATGTCGAGTTTGTTATGCCACCACATTACACATATTCCTCTTGGAGCACCCCCTGGTCTAAACTCTATGAACCTAAACTAAGATATAATGAACCTTTTTCTCTTTCGATATATGTTGTGTGAAGAAGGGATCCATATCCCTCATTCACATCAGTTTTATCATAATACCAAACTGCATATACCCATTTGAGATACCATTGATTCATGGTCCAAACTTTATGACCATAAAATAAGATTTTCACTATGATATTTTTCCCATGTCTTATCACATGTGCATCCTTCCCATATATTACTTGATACATGTATGGTGTGAAGTCATTATATGGCTCATTCACATCATGATTATTTCCTTCATTCCTTAGAGATGTTCTGGGAATAGAATTTTCTACGGTCCATTAAACATGACCCTAAACTGTTTCCCAGGGTGCAATAAATATGACCTTAAACTCTATATAGTATCCTAGTTGCATGATATTAAACTATAAGATACATCCTAATCATATGATGTTAAATTTTTCTATATATTTTATTTACTGGACAATGTTAAAATCTGTAGATATCATACTTTTTCTCACGACGTAAAACAAAAAGATCTCCCAGGCCATCTTCAGAGAGGGCCTACCTAAATGATGGTTTTGAACTCTATTGAACCTAATTCACTTACACCATTTTCATTAAATCACGGTGGAATAATTTCAACAGTTTTGGAATCCTTTAGAACATTCCATAATGTCATACCATTTGTTTTATGCCCCCTTTATTCAGATCCTCAATATATTTCATCTATAAAGGTACCCCTTAATAGCCTATCATTTTACCTATTTATCTCACCTACTATCCTATTCCAACAACCTAGAATACATTAGATTACATTTCAAGATAGTTCTTGTGTTGCGAACATGGTCAGCAGTCGACCCTTGTTTGTTTTTCTCCATCCCAGGCTAAGCGATGTGGATGCTGTGTTTCAAATATGGTCATCAATCATCCTATATTGTGATTCCATACTCTTTATGTTCTGAATTCTTGGTATTTCAATTAAAATTTTTCATTTCCCCTTTTTTAGTTAATTCCAATGCCCTGGGAGTTATCTCTCTCATGCACTAGTGCACATTGGGGAAAGGGAATTGGCTATTCCAAGATCCATATTCCCTAGTCACGGTCTCTCTCAACTCAAACACTCTGGGTGATCAGTAAACCATAGGATCCCCTATGTATTTGATGGTTACACAAAACTCTCATATTAAGTGAACAATTATTTATTCATCCCCTTTTTATCACATTGGGCATGGCCCATGTGAGCTTAGGGATTGGTCATTGGTCATTTTAGAGATATGTTAAAGTGAGATAACTAAATAAATCAAGAATTTTCTCATATACACAATTCAAAATGAGCAAGAAATAAAGTATGTTTCATATGATTGGAAAAACATTTCCCTTACTGGGATTTTGAAGTAATCTAGAATATAAACACTTAAATGCATAAAACTGTTTTTAGAGAAATAAAATTTTTAAGATTTAAATTTATAAAAAAAAGTAAAATTATCTGGTATACTAATTATAATGACTTAAATTTAATAATAATAAAAATAATAATGGATATAATGCTTATAAGGAAATATAAAATCTAATCTCCCATTAAATATACTTGATTCAAAGAAAATATTGAAAATAGTTTTTATATTAAACTAAAATTTTAATTAGTTATAAAAATATTTTCCATGGATTTGGGATATAGAGTCACATAATTTCCAACACTCTTGAAATTGAAGTAAAAGAAATTTATATATTCTCTCTTTTCCTTACACTTATGAGTCAGATAATATTAATCTCCGCACTTATAGCATTTACATATCCATTTAATGCATTTTCCCCATGATAATTCCCATGTTTTTTAAATATAGTAAATTGAATCGTCTCGAATTAATAATATTTTTCACTTGATATTTCATGATAGTCCATCAATTGTTTTATTTTTTGTGTTGGTACTTTGACTCAATTCACATTTTTAATCATATTTTGTGACAACTTGATTGGAATAATGAAAAGGTTTCTCACTCTATCTCTCATTCAAATGGATTTTTCATCGAGGTATTTTCTTCATTGTCCCTCACACCCATATTTCCTTATAGTTCCATCCATTACTAAAACCAAAAGATTCATCATGAGTGATGATCATTATAAGTGAATTATCATAAATTACTATAGTAAAATTTAACCTTGTGGTGTATCACTTTATAAAACTATCATGTTATCATATAGTTCTTACACCTAAACTTGCATCAAACCTAGTCCAACTTATATAAAACTCATATATCATTCTTGGTTCAACATAGGTTTTATTGATTTAGGTTCCATCATACTTATTAACCTGATACATAAAATAAGTATCCCAAATTATCATAAAATTTCTTGAAATATTCAAAACCCAAAAATTATTGAAATCTATTCTCTCAAAATCCAATTTATACAACCTTAAATAGCATTAATCATTCTTAAAATCATATACCCAATTATATATATACAAAAATCATATACAATAAATAATATACATTTCACAAATCCAATTTGAATCTCTATGATAATAAACCACAATTATATTTTATATTCCTCTAAAATTAATACTATCTTTAACCCTATAATGGTATTAACCACTTGTTCATACTCTAGTTACTATATATCATAGTCCCAAAAATGAGATGAAATTCTCCAAAAAAATATCATGAATTATTTATCAATCCCAATGTTACAAATTATTACTTAACTAACATCTTCAAATTCAACCCACCTTTTGTTATCTCAATATCATGTGAATATTAAACTTAAGAGTTATCCATACCTCAATCATGAATTCTCCAACAGTATTACCCAAATGTAAAAATTTAATAAAATAAATTTTCAAGGTTATTAATACCATTTAAAAACAAAATTATTAACATTAAAGTAAAATTACAAAACAACAATTCATATATGTTTCATATAATCCTCATAACTTTTAGAATATAATGGAATATCATTGATAAATATCACTCATTAATGAAAGTATCTAAGAGTTTTAATAAAATATAAATATTAGTACCTTATGTAAGACTAGGAAACTCACTGCTTCCTTTATAATAAGAAAATTATAATGTTCCCAGCCATTTAAGTATGCCCCCTAATTCATTTATATGACATAGTGGTTTCTGGATACATACCATTATCCACTTCATTTCCATGATCTTGTTTTAACCGAAATAATAATACCAGAATGGTTATTATAATATCCAAAATATAAATATGAAAACATCAATCCAAATATTTATTCTCTTATGAAACCATTTTTTTAATGTATGATACTTTCATATCAACCTATGACTCTATTATTTAGTACTTGGTTATCCAAAATCATTTTTTTCTATTGGGTTCTCTAACAAAATTAGATAAAACCATTCTTAAATTATTTATAATGGTTATTAAATATAATTTTATTAGAAATATAATAACCCAGAAGAGTGTCTCACTTGGTGTGAAGTATTAGTAACACTCATTTTACATCAAAATTATGATTAATTCAATGCACAACTAACCCTTTTCAAGGTGATTACCCCTATGTACATCTTTTCCAAAGCCATATTCACTTTAAAATATATAAAAGGTGATTTTTTTAGGAAAATAACATAATTTATACTTTACCAAAACATTAGGATGTTATTATAATACTTATACTTATTCCTAAAGTTTTCACTGAAGTTCTCTTATCCTAATCTGAAAATAAAATGTGCATTATTGTTTGGTAATTAAATCTTACATTATTCCAAAGTGAAATCAATAACAATGAAATTATTATCGATATTATCTTATCATTTCATAAATTATCCTTAAAAACATATTAATCACTAATTTTATCTAAACCCTTCTTATGATACCAACTTTGATGCCCCAAACCCATTCTACCAAATCTGGTACTCATAAACTCATACTTACATACTTGATTTGATTCCAATTGTAAAATACATTATATAACCAACCTTATTTAAAAATAAAACTATAATTTTATATATTACATATAAGGTATCCTTATAGGTTTAAATCTTCAATGAATTTAAACGTCACATAAACTGATAAATCCCATGTTCCTTGTATCAAATGGACAATTTTCTCATTATATATAAAACTACATAATTCAGGAAAAGTATTCAACACCTTCCACAAATTCATTCACACATGCTGTCCTTATAAAAATGTCCCATGAAATAATTTTATCTAGAAAATAGTTAAATTGAATCATAATAATGGGTGATATCAAATGCTCAGTAATGGAAACAAATAAATGAAGTAATCAAGGCATAAACATTATGAAGAGAATAGATAAACAACATAAATCCATAATCAAATTTAAACTAAAACCATGATTCTATATCCATGAAAATAAATGAAAAAATAGATATCAATAATATTGATCGTATGCCAATGGAATGCATAATTTCAAACATAAAAACTTAATGTTAGGGCCTTGTGCTAGGAAACATTTCTTGTCCATGAGACCGCAGTCATGACATCTTTCTGAATTGGGTAGTCATACAAAAAATACCCGAAACTATTTTATCTCATGATACCTATAAATTAATTGAGATTTATGTAATATTAGTCCACACCCATCACATAATTAAGTCTAATGCATTAACCATAATATTCATCTAGTTCATTCATATCATTCCCTAAGGAACCTCTTACTGAATAAAACTTGGATATCTGTATAATAACAAATAAGGAATTCAAATAAAAAATTAGTATGGGTTAGTAGTAAATAATCATAAATATTTTCAATACTTTTACTGATGTAAATAAAATGGATAACAGGATCACAACTCATTCTAAATAAGAAGGTGAATATATAAACAATGCATAATCAACTTTCCAGTAATCACTCATACTGAAAAAATGACATACAGAATGTCAATACTTTTCCTTATGTTAATAAAAGGGATAACATGATCATAAACCATCTATATGAAGAAGGTTGTTTGTTTCAAAATAACATATACTAATTGTAAAAAATGAAAACTATAAGGATGGTTACATAGATGAAAAATCTCCTAGTAAAATAATGCTTGAACGATACCACCCAAGTAGGGATCATGAATTGTATTTTTTAGTATAGTTATTTTATTTCCAATATATATATATATATATATTAGAGTATAAATATTAAAACATAAAAAAATTATGTTAAATCCATTTGAAAATAAAAATGGAAATTTAAGTTAAAAGTTGAAAGAGCTTTTAGAAAAAAAATTAATATTGTTGTCAAAGAGGACATTTCAAGTCAATTCCAATAGTCATTTTCAAAAGGTAAAGTTAAAAATACTTAAAAATTTTATTTTTAAAAGAATATCTTATAATTG
Organism: Viscum album; assembly: GCA_963277665.1. NCBI lineage: Eukaryota > Viridiplantae > Streptophyta > Magnoliopsida > Santalales > Viscaceae > Viscum > Viscum album. The sequence goes on along the minus strand of OY728142.1, from coordinate 1,280,306,928 downwards.
ATCCTTTAAAATGAAATAAATCATTCTATTTTAAATATAGATCTAAAACATTTTATTATGAAAGGAGTATTTTTAATACTTGAAATTAACATTATTAAAAACCCACATTGTAAAAAGAGTATTAAAAAATTATTTGTATTAAAACATCATTTTCCCAAAGATGATTATAAAATACCATATAATAAAATATTATGTCTACAGAACCCAAGCATGGGATAACAATGTTTAAGATAAAAATTAATAACTTAAAGAAGGAGATTTTAGATATAAAAAATCCTCACTATTGGGAAAATAATTAAATTAATAGACACTTGAATAAGGGAAAATTATTTTTATAGTGAATAAAATGAAATAAAAATTTTATGATAAAAATATATCCATGGGTATTGAATACACCATAAAAATATACATCGTGTATAACATGTAACATGTCTCAACAAATCAAAATTAAGAACAACAAAAACCTTCTGTCTTGAGTAACACTTTAATAAAAACCCCTTGATTATTTTTCTTTTAATTGAACATAAAATACCATTATTAAAATAGAATTCATGATAATATAACATAGATATTAATTTTATATTCCATATAAATAAATTTAGGTGCATAATATCAAACGTGTCCCAAAGAGAGGAATTTGAGATGAAAACCCTTACCTCGTATTCTGACTTACAGGAGCATACATTAACCTCTTGTATAATAAACATAAATATCTTAATCACTTAATTAATAACCATAATGATATCCATTTTTATTCATACTTTTCATAAATTTTCATTTAATGCATTAATTATTCTAATTTTCTATCTCGGGTGTTTGTAGTTTTGATCCTTTGTCCTAGTTACATAATAGTGATGTCTGTGTATATTTTTAAATCAAATGTAATCATTTATAGATAATTAAATTTAATTTTATGGGTTATTTATAATTATTTAATATGTTTCAAATTATATTCATGGTCATAATATTCTTTATATATGAAGATTAAATTGATAATAAACATGTTTTGCTGATTCTCTACAATCGATGGGTGTTTTGTTAATTAATGAATTAAATGTTGATATAAACTTGATAGAATAAAAAACATAACATTAGTTACATTTTTATTTCATATTATACAAGTAAAAAATTTCTCAAATCCATACATGATTTAAATGAATAAAATTGTTCAACTATGTGGTTAAACCGACCCAAACATGAACATCACATGATTTAATGAATGATTATGAGGTGGTTTTGTTATCATCTCATTATAAAAAATCATAATGATATTATTTAGTGTTTATTATTTCTATATATAATAATTTTAATTAATTATAATAAGAATTAATGGATATGGAAACATTACATAATTTGAATAAAATATTATCCTCTCAGCATGCTTATTTTAAACAATTCTATCAACAATGGTTATTTTTTCATATCATTAAGAGGCTATAAAAAATTTAATAACACTAACTTATTTATATCCTAAAAATAATTTTTATCCTTTAATACCATCATTATATCCATCCTTTTAAGGTGGTAAAGTAAAATGAAACATGTCACATTGTGGAAGTAGTATTCTACACAATGAATGAGCGGTGGTTTTTTTTCTAATGAATGGGATATATGAATAAAAAATTGATAATAACATTAATAAAGAAATATTACATAGTATAAATAATAATAATAATATTAGTATATTAGTGTTGATATTATAAACATTAAAGAAGATAATTAAGAAGAAAAATAATTAGTTGACAATACTCATGTTGGGGACCTAGATTTCCCTTAGAATTCTCCTTGGAATTGAAGGCCTTATGTTAAGTAACAGTGAAAAAACCATTTTAATGTGGTATGGTATTATAATAGTAGAAAAATTAATAGTGTAAAGGATAAATTTTAAAAATAATGTATTATTTTAGTGGTTAAGATATTACACTTTTATAAGTGAATAGAAGGGCAGTTTTAGAAGTACCCATTGAATTTCAATAATTAAATTTCATTATTAAAGGTTCAACGGATTCAAAAAGAGAAAAAATGAGAATAGGGGGCTATTTATTACAATAAAAACCTAAAAATAAATTTGTAAAAAAATTTCTAACATCTTGTGTCTTTTACCCTCTTAATTAAAGACCTTTAGCCATTTTTAATTTTTATTTGGGAAATAATTTTCAACCATAGTAGTTAATTTTTATAACCAAAATTAAAATTGAACTGGTTATAAAATGTGGACCATATTATTTTAAATTTTAAAAAAAATTTATCAAATAAATTTTTTGTAAGTATAAAAGGATTATTTTAAAATATAAACTCATAAACGCTTAAAACCATTTTTTAGAGAAATAAAATTTTAAGCATTAAATTTATAATAATAGTAAATTTTTCTTGTATACTGATTAAAATTGAATAAAATGAATTATTATAAAAATAATAAAGGATATTATGATTATGAGGAAATCCAAAACTGAATCTCCCTTGAAAAATACTTGATTCAAAGAAAAGATAAAATATAGTTTTTTATGTTAAAGAAACAATTCAATTGGTTATAAAACCAATTTCCTATAGGTTTTATAAATTAAGTTAATATATAAAAAAGAATAATATAATTAATAAAATTAAAATTTTATTACTTAAAGGGTTTTATAAATTTCAAGTTCATTCTTATATAATTCTAAAATCATACAAATTATACGTTTCGTGAAAACCTTATTTATCGATGAAAATTTGACTTCTTTTAGAAAAAAAAACAAAAAAAAATTATACTAAGTTAGTTTTTATGTGAGTAATAAAAAAATTAATTTCAATTTTTTTATTTTAAAATTAAAAATTTTATTAATTTTATTTTTTCATAAAATCGTAAAAATAATGAAAACTATTTTTACTGGAAAATAACATTTTCAAATATCAACTACTATTAATCTTATTCCGTATCATTTACCTACTAAATTATTGTCAAAAAATTATTAATATAAAACTTAATTTATCATTATTAATAATATGTTTATTGAAATATAAATTCTTGTTGTATATAAGTAAATTTTTAGAAAAAAAATATTGTGTTAAACAATAAATGCTCTTATTAGTCATTTTTTGTAAACTAATTGAATTTGATTAATGTTAAAGGTTGCCTTAATTTTCTATATACAAATAATTCATAAATGGGTTAATCCTATTCATTATTTCCAATTCAATAACTATATTTTTAGTGGTAATAATTAAATATTTATATTTTATCTAAATAAATTATAGTTTTATTTATTTTTGATGTTGTACATAGAGAAAGCTATCAAACACATTGAATTATTTAAAGGAAATAATATATTAAAATTTTACGATGTTGAATTCTCCCCTAGATTAATTGTATCCTCTCAATTTGAATCATAATATTAGATTAATTTCTCTAAGTAATTCATAATTAATCATATATCACTAGATCATAATGGGTTTATTTAGGATGTTGATCCAGATTTATCTATTTGAAAAAAATTGTTATGATACTTTAATAAAGAGATCTAACGCATTCATAATTTCACATATAATTATAAAAAGGGATATATATCCATATAATTAAGTAATAACTTCCAAAAAACATTCAAAATGGTTTATATTATAATCATACTACTAGGGATTGTATTTGTAACCCAATATCCAGTAGTTGGTGAAAACCTACATAAAATTGGACACTAAAAATTATTAAGTAAAAAATCACTATTAGATTCATTAGTAGTAGTTTGATATTAATTTCCTTATTATCATGGTTTTTGGTTACTATCTCTCTTATTGTCCCTTGGATTGGGATATAGAGTCGAATGATGTACAATGCTCTTAAAATTGAATCAATTTTTTTGCAGATTATCTCTTTACCTTACACTCATGAATCTAATAACATTCATCTCCATGATTATATAATTTAACTTTACATTTAAGTAAATTTCCCTACAATTATTCCCATGTGTTTGACATATAAGAAATTTAATCATCTTTCCTTTATCATCTTCTCTACTAAATCATTCATGATACACCATCTTTATTTTCCTTGGTTTGTTTGTGGCTCTGACTAGGTTCACGTTATTAATAATTTTTTTTGATATCTTAATTTTCATAATAACAAGTTTTCTCACTCCATATCATATTATTATGGGATGTTCTTTAAATTAATTTCCATATTTTCCCTCACACCCAAGGTTCCTTCTAGTTCGATCCATTACTAAAACCAAAAGAGTCATAATGAGTGATAATCATTATAAGTGAATAATCATAAATGACCATAGGAAGATTTATCCTCAAGGTGTATCACTTTATAACACAATCATGTTAGCCTATATTACATAAACATCAACTTGTATCAAACTCAGTTCAATATATAACACTCTTATATGTCATTCTTTTTTCAACCTAGGTAACTTTGAGTTGAGTTCCCACATACTTATTAACTTAATCCTTAATATAGAGTTCCCAAACTACTATAAACTTTCTTAAAATATTCTAAACCCAAAAAATTGAAATCTCTGCTCTCATAATCCAATTTATCCTTCCTCAAACATCATTAATCGTTATTATAATCATATACCAATGTATTTATATACCCTAATCATATAATCCCAATAACATACCAATACCAAAACATATTTGAATCACTAAGATATTAAACCACAAAAATATTATATATTTCTAAAAAATTAACACTATATTTAACCATCAAATGGTATTAACAACTAATTTATACACTAGAAACTATATATCATAGTCCCAAAAGTGAGATGAACATCTCAAAAAAATATCATGAATCACTTATCAATCCCAGGGTTGCAAATTATAATCTAACTTACTACTTCAAAATCAAACCACCCTTTGTTATCTCTATATCATCTGTACATTAAACCTAAGAGTTATACATAGCTCAATAATGTGTTCATAAATAGTTATCCCAAAATATAACCTTATCATAAAATCACTTTCCATGGTCATTAATTACATTTAATATATTTTTTAATACCTTTAAAGTAAATTTAATGAAAAAAATTCTTATATGTTTCATATAATCCTCATAAATTCAATAATATATAAGAATATAATCAATAAATATCACTCTCTAATGATAATATCTAATGGTTTAAATAAAATATAAATCTCACTACCTTAGGTAAGACTAATAAAATTAATTTTTTCATCATAATAGGCATATACTAAAATTATCAACCATTTATGTATTCTCCCTAATTTAGTTATAAGATATAGTGGTTTTCGGATACGTACATTTCTCCCCTTCATTTTCATGGTCTTATTTCAACCAAATACTAAAATCAAAATGGTTATAATAATATCCAAAATATGAATATGAAACCATTAATCTAAATATGACTTCCCCTGTAAAACCTTCATTTTAATATACAATACATTCAGATCAACCTAAGACTCTATTGTTTAATACTTTGTTATCTGTGGTCATTTTTTCTATTAGGTTATCTAACCACATTAGTTTTCAGAATTATTGAATAATTAATAATGGCTTGTAAATAGAATTTAATTAATGAAATAATATCTCTAGAGAGTGTTTGACCATGTTTTTAGTCTTAGGAACACTCATATTTAACTATAATGATGATTGAGTCAATGCTAAACTGATCTTTTTTCAAGTTGATTACCCCTAGGTGCATCTGTTTAATTGTAACAACCACTTTAGAGTATATAGATAGTGATTTTTTACTATAAAACCCACATAATTTATACTTTATGGAATCATCATGATATTATCCCAATACTTATAATTATTCTTAGGATTTTCATTGAATTTTTCTTATCATAATACCCAAATAAAATATTCATTATTTCCATATTATTAAATCATATAGTATTCCAAAATGTTATCTATACCTATTAAATTGTGATAAACCTTAACTTATTAGTCCTTAAATTGTCATAAACAAACATCTTTATCTCCAATGTTATCTACGATCTTATTATGATGCCAATTTCATTTTCCTAAACTTGCGCTACGGATTTCAGTTCTCATTGACTCATATATTAAGAGATTGATTTGATACCAACTATAAAATTCTAGATATAACCAGCCATAACTATTAAATCAAAAATATGATTTCATCTATAATATATGAAATATCATTTCAATTTATAGAATTATAACACAAAAAATTGATAAATCCCATGTTCTTGGTATTAAATAGAAAATTTCTATATTATATATATAACTAATTAAATCATGGAAAATCAATAATGTATCCCAAAAATTATTAAAAATTTGTTTTCCTTCTAAAAACTTCACCTGTACTAATTTTTTTATAACCTAATAAAATGAAAATATATGAAGGGGTGATATCTAACACTCAGTAATGGAAACATATAACTAAATCAATCAGGGCACAAAAATAGCATAAAAATTATGGTGGGAATAGATAAACAACATGAATCCAAAAATTACTTGAAAATGAAATCATATTGTTTCTATTAAAATAAATTAAAACCAAGATATAAAAAAAAAAGTGATATTATATTTATGTCATGCATAATTTTAGACATCAAAATCTACTATCAAGGCCTTATGCCATGAAATGTTACATGTCCTCAAGACAATAGTTAAGACATCTTGTTGAATTCAATATGCATACACCAATATCCAATACTATTTTTTCTCATGAGACCTATATATTAATTTAGAGTCTTATAATTTTAGGCCCCACCCATCACCATATTAGGTCCAATGCATTCACTAAAAGAGTTATCTAGACCGTTCATACCATTACTCGAGGAACCTATTGCTAAATAAAACATGGTTATCTATGTAATGATAAATAAGACAAATAAATAAATAATCCCCTTGTATTATTAGTCGATAATAATTAATAATTATAATACATTTTACCATATAAATAAAATGGATAATATGATCATAACTAATATAATGTAATAATGTGAATAGATAAACAATACATAGTCAACTTGCTAATAATCAAATGTATTAGAAAAACAACATACAGAATGAATTTAATTTTCCTTATTTAAATTAAAGGGATAGAATAATAATAAACCATCTAGTTGAATAAGTTTTATGGTTTTAAAGAAACATATCCATATTTTATTAAAGTTAATATAAAATAAAGTTTAAATAGATAAAAAAACATCCTTTTAAACAAATTCTTGAATGATACCACCAAATAAGTGGTCATGAATTAGATGGTTTGGTATCATGAGTTAATTTCACACACACACACACACACACACACACACACACACATATATATATATATATATATATTATGAAGTATAAATATTGAAATATAAACCCTATTAGGGTATCATTTTGAAAATTAAAAGGGAAATGGAAGTGAAATGTTTAAAGATCTTTTAGAAAAATATTTCACATTAACATAAAATAGGATGTTGCGGGTCACTTAAAAAAGTATATTTAAAAAGGTGAAGTTAAAAATCATTTAAAACATTTAATTTTACAATAATCTCCAACAGTGGATCCTTGAAAATGAAATAAATTTTTTAAGAGGAAATGTATATCCAAAACATTTGATTATAAAAAGAACATTTTTAATACTTGAAATTACCTTTAATGAAACCCCACATTGTAAAATAGTAATTATAATTTCCTTGTATACAAAATTCATTTCAAAAATGGGATTATAAAATACCCTATATTGAAATATTAGGGTGGGAGAACCCAATCATGGGAGAACAATGTTTCAGATTATAACTCAAATAAAGAGATTTTAGTTACCAAAAATTCTTACTACTGGGGAAACAATTAAAACAATAGCCACTTGAATAAGGTAAAATGGTTTGTCTAGTAAATCCCATGAAATAAAAATCTTATAAAAGAATATTTATCCAAGGTTATTGGATACAGCATACAAAGAAAAAATGTTTCATAACAAGTGATTTGTCTCAAATAATCAAAATTAAGACCAAGAAAACCCATGTGGCTTGAGTAAACCTTTAATCAAAACCCCTCGAAGAGTTTAATTATAATTGAAATTTAAATACCATTATTAAAATATAATTCAAGATACAATATCACACATAATAAATATATATTTCAAATAAATTAAATTAGGTTCATAATACCAAACATGCCTTAGAAAGAGGAATTTGAGATGAAACCCCTTATATCTTGTCCCGACTAACACAAACATACTTTAACCTAATTTATCAAAAAAATAACTTTATTAATAACCTAATTCATAAACATAATCATATAAATTTTTATTGATAATTTTTATAAATAGTCATTCTCTCTATTAATTATTTATATTTTCTATATCAGGTGTTTGTAGTTTGGATTGTTTAAACTAGTTTCATAATACTAGTGTTTGTGTTTATTTTTATTTAAAATTTTATCATTAATAGGAAAATAAATTTAATTTTAGGGATTATTTATAATTAATTATTATGTTTCAAATTACATTCAAGAGTTTTTTAGTCTTTATCATTGAATATGAAATCAACAATAAGCATGTTTTGGCGATTCTTGATAATCAAAAGGTGTTTTCTTAATTAATGAATTAAATGTTGATATAAACATACTAAAAATAAAAACAAGACATTATTTACATATTTATATCATATTATATCACTAAATAGGTTATAAAAATTATCCATGATATAAATTTATAGTATTGTTCATGTTGGTGGTTAAACCGACCCAAACATGAACATACCCTGATATAATGAATGATTAAAAGGTGATTTTGTAATTATATCATCATACTAAAAGTATAATGATATTATATAATGTTAATTAGTGTGATTTATAATAATTTTAATTAGTTATAAGAATAATTAATTGATATGGAAACATTATACAATTTGAATAAAATATTACCCTCTTAGTACACATAATTTAAATGATTAAATTAACGATAGTTGTTTGTTATTCATATCAGTAAGAGGTTATAAAAAAATTTCAGAAAATAACCATTATTATATCTGAAAATTTATTATTAGTCTTTAATACCATTATTATATCCATCCTTGTAAGTCAGTAAAGGAAAATAGAACATGTTATGTCGTGGAAGTGGTAGTTCGCAAAACGAACAAACCTTGATTATTTTTTTCTTAATGGATAGGATATGTGAATTAAAAAATGGTAAAGCCCTTAATATAGTAAAGTTTAACTATATAAATAGTACTATTAACATTATATTATTTTTTATTGAATAATTATTAAATAATATATTTAATAAAAAACTAAGTAGTTGATAATACTCACATAGAGGACTTGAATTTTCCTTGGAAGTCCCCTTAGAAACAAAGGAATTATGATAATTAATGGTGGCCAACATATTTTTAAAGTGAGATAGGGTTCTCTAAGGATAACAATTTAATATTATAAATATAAGTGTATCTTTTAGGGTGAAGATGTTACCCATTTATAAGTTAATAGAAGGGTATTTTTAGAAATACCCATAAAATTTCCATAATTTAATTTCACTTTTAAAGGGTCAAGGGCTTAAAAAATGGGTAAATGAGGAAATTGGGTGAGTTTTTTATTATACACACATAAACCATATATTTTTTAAAAAGATTAATATTTTTTTTCCATTCCCCCTTAGTAAAAGACCTTAACCATTTTTACTTTTTATCAGGGTAAATAAATTTTAACCTTAGTAATTAATTTTAATAACCAAAATTAAAATTTAATTTATTAAATAATTTTTGCCTTATAGTTCTAAATTTTAAATCTATTTAATAAAATAAAATATATACAATAATTAACAGTAAATTTTATAATATAAACACTTAAACGCGTAAAACCGTTTTTCTAGAAAAATAACAATTTATGATTTAAATTTATACATAGGGTAAAATAATCTTGGAAAATTATTATAATGAAATAAATTGAATTATTATAAAAAAATAAAGGATATTAAACTTCCCAGGAAAGACAAATCCAAATCACCCTTAAAAAATATTGAATCAAAGAAATGACTCGAAATAATTTTTATATTAAAGTGACATTTTAATTAATTATACAAATTATTCCATAGGTTTTATAACTTCAAAGAATATTTTAAAATGAATAATTTCATTATAAAAAATTGTATTTTACCTTTTAAAATATTTTATAAATTTATAGTCCATTCTTATATAGTATTAAAACCATACAAATTATAAGATTCATAAAATCCATATTTTTCGACAAAAAACATGATTTTTTACAAAGAAATTCAAAAATTAATACTAAATAAATTTGGATATGAGGAATTAAAAAAGGATGTTTTTTTATTAATTTATAATTCTAAAATTTCAAAATTCAATTTTTTAATAAATTCATAAAATATAATGAAAAATAATTATAAATAGAAAATAACATTTTCAAATATTAACTTTTATTATTCATATTATAAATCATTTATTGACTAAATTAGTGTTAACCAATTATTAATACCAAAGATATTGTATCAACATTAATCACATGTTTCTTGATATAGAAACACAAATCATATGTAAGGTATTTCTTATAAAAAAAACTTATAAAAATAATAAACGATCTTATTAGTCATTTAAGGAAACCTATTTGAATTTGACTAAAATTAAAGGTAGACTTTATTTTATATATATAAATAATTCATAAAATGGTTACTTCTATTAATTTTTTCTAATTTAATAATAGGGTTTTTTATGGTCATACATAGATATTTTTATTTTATCTAAATAAATCACAGTTTCATTTAAGTTTGGTGGTGTGCATGGAGAAACTTGTTAGACACATTGACTTATTTAATTGTAATCATAAATTAAAATTTCATGGTGTCACATCCCCCACTTAAAAAAATTTCATCCTTACAATTTTAATCATAAGATCATATTGATTTAAATAGGGAATTCATAATTAACCATACATCACTAGATGATCATGGTTTTATTTGGGATGTTGAGTGAGATTTGTCTATATGAAAAAAATAATATAATCATTTTATAAAGAGATATAACTCATTTATAATTGTTGATTTAATAAGGTTTCCTTATGAATTTTCCATTCCTCTATGATTTAAAAATCACAAACACTCTATCTTAAGGAAAATTATATTTTCCCTAAGAATTTTCTTAATAAGTAAAATTTTCCTTTCCTAAGGAAATTTATCCTTACCTATGTTTTCATTGTATATTTTATAGTTTCTATAAATCTAACTCGTTTTATTCCTAAGTCTAAAAATCATTCTCGCATCTAAAACCTCGGAATCCTATAAATACTTAGATATAGAGTATTCTATTTCCAGGTTCCGAATTCAGGTTTTGAATTCTCTAAAATTCAAACTCAAAATTCCTCTTAATTCAGACTTCGGATTCTCTGAAATTCAGAGTCTGAATTATCTGAAATTCAAACTCAGAATTCTTTGAAATTCAGACTCTGAATTCCTGATAATTCGGAACCCGAATTACGTGGAATTTGGACTTTGAATTTTTCCGAATTAGAATTCCAAATTCATTATAATTTAGACTTCAAAATCTATATAATTTAGGTTCTTAATTTCTTAAAAAACATAATCTGAATATCCATGTATTATAGTATCCAAATTTTTATTTGGTTAGACTCTGAACTTTTTTTTACTACACTCTGAAAAATTAGATTTGTTTAAGCAACCTTATTGTGCATACACTTGTTATATTTATGAAACAATGTCATACAATCTATTTCTAACTAACCGTTGTTTGAGTGACATGTGAATAGGTCCTTTCAAGATTCACGGAAAAATATCACCGCTGGAGGAGGGAGTTGATTGTTGGACAAGTTCCTATAAATATATGCTCATTTGAATGACATCATAAAACACTGAGAATACTTTTTGATAACTCTAGATATTTCATGATGCTATGATTTCTAGAGAGAGATACTTTAATGCCTTGTGCATACTGAACATCTTGTTCAACTTGCTTCGTGCAACTCTGATTTGTTACTGAGTACAATCGAGGGATTTCATGGATAGTAAGACAGAGGTTCCAAATACCTTAATGTTCTAGGACTTCTATTGATAAGAATATAGACGTGTCAACTACCTTAAAGTTTGAGGCATTGTGTTGATAGAAAGACTGATTCCGATATTCCTATCGTTGGCTTACCCTGGTGTGGGTAAGATATACTTTATTGAGAGTATAAATCAAGGGACCTTTATCTAAGGTTGTTGGATACCCTACTCTTTGGGTTAAAAGATTTTATACTTGTTACTAGTTTTGTTTCAAGTTTATTTCTGATGTATTTCGATAAAGGAAGAAATTATAATCTTCTTATACTTTCTTGTACTTTTTTATACTTTGATAAGTAAGATTATATACTATTTAAGTTAGAAACTTTTCCTTGTAAATTGTCCTTAAGTTTCATTTTTGGATCCATATTTCCAGAACCTAGTAAATTTGTAAGACTAAAATAGGTCTTGTGAATTTACCTTGTTTAACCTTGTTAAACATATTTTTTCTTAAGATTAAAATGAATTTTTTAAACTTACAATTTACCACCCCCCCTATTGTATTTGATCATCTACAATAATATTTTGATCTTACAATTAATATTATAGTAGGTCCCTAAAATAATTATATCCACATTTAAGTTTTCTTTCTCATGTTTCCATTATTCTAAATTTTTTCTCTATTAGGAATTTTTATATTTGTTTACAAACTTTTACTATTAACAAGTTTTATGGAAATATATTTTCTTTTAGATGTCAGGAATTAATTTTGGTTCTATTTACAATCTAAATCCTACTATACCACCTATATTTTATGGAATGATAATGAATATTTAAGAGATCTTATGAATACTTTTGTTATTAATATTAGAGCGGACACCTTTTTCATGATTACTGGATATTACAAGATTCCTAACAAGGAAGTAAAAACTTTCCCCAACCAAGAAAAGTCATAATATCAACTAAACTACAAGGTACGTAATATTTTATTGTGTTCCATGACAAGGAATATATATAGTCAGATTTATTCTTGGGAAGCTACTAACTGTATCTGGAAGAAATTGGAGGTTACTCATTTTGGTACATCCAATTTTATAGAAACTAGAAGAGCTATTCTTAGAGAATAATATAATATATTTATATTTCCTTATGGGGAACCAGTATCCAAGGTGAAAAAAAAATTTATGACAATTGTTAACAATTTACAATCTATGGGTGAGAAAGGTTTAGTTGATGAAGCTCTTGTGTACAAGATTATAGATATCATGCCTAATGACTGGGAATCTAAGAGAATAACTATTGATGAGAATAGTATAGTATCTCAATGTACTCTTGATGAGATTTTTGGAACTCTTCTTCAAAATGAGAAAATAATGAAAAGAGATGATGATATTAATAAGAAGAAAAAGGGTAATGGAAGTGTAGCCTTTTCTACTACTAAATTCAAGACTCCTAAAAGGGTTACAAGATCCAAGTCAAAGAAAGTAACTATTTTTCTTGAATCTAGTGAAAGTGAACATAGGGAGAATAAACAAGATAAACCTACTTGAAGTATGAACAAGATAGTTGGAAAGAAATACTTTTAGTATAAATATGAAAAGAAAGAAAGACAAGACAAGAAAGACTCTGAAGTCACTTTCTATGAATGAAAAAGATAAGGGAATATAAGACAAGATTTTTCTATGCTTAAGAAATATGATAGAAAGGAAAATCATTATGAGAGGAATAGAAAGATGTATTATGAGGATAAATCTAAGAATGTTTTGAAATCCAATGACACCTAGAGTGCCAGTGGTGGAGACTCTTCTGATAAATCCTCAGAGTATGAATTTTATAGTTCGAAGAATCTTGGTTTATTAGCTAGACTACCTATTGAAAATCATTGACTAATGGTCAAGGTACACAATATTGAATCTATCACTAATGTATCTTTGAATGATAATTATAATGCTGAAAAATACTATAAGTCTTCAGATAAAGATAATACATTACCTTCTTATGGAAAAGTATCTAGGTTTGTTAAACTTCTTGAGAATGAAATTTCTAAACTCAAGAAAAAGATTTATAAGAAAAATTCTAGTATTTCTATTCTTGTATGAATGGCCCGAAGGCCTTCATTTTTATTGATTTTTGATAACCCCCTTTCAAGGGATGAGTGGGAACCCTTACAAGGCTCGTAGGCTCAGAGATTACAAGGTCTGTAGTCTTAGTAGATTACATGACCTGAAGGTCTTAGGGAATTCCACCAGACTATCTACAAGGAACTGCCCCTCCACAGTATCTGTATCTTGATAGTAGCTCTCCACCTTTTCATGATCGTCTGTCTAGGCATCCTATGCATGAAAATGCTGGTACCAATGGCATAGCCATACCCTCTCATTCTGAAAATCCATTTGGCACTGATCTGGTGAGTGCACCTGCTCTGAATCCTCTTCTGGGGCTGTTCCTTTTTTTGAAGTGTGTCTGGGACCTGTATTCATGTGTCCCGAAGGCCTTGAAGTGGCCCTAAGGCCTTAAAGAGGCCTTACGGCCTTGATAATCAACTGGCCAAAAGGGCTTGGGTGGCCCGAAATCCTTGCATGACCCAAGGACCAAACCGGTGGCCCGAAGGCCCATATGGATGAATAGTTCTGGCTGCTACAGTACCGAATAGTGCCTGCTATAGTGTCTGATACAGTACTGCTATAGTAATGCTATAGTACCCGGCAATATTCCTCCACTCGTATTTGATCTCGGGTCTCTTGGATGCACCTAGCGAGTCCTCACCAACTGGGTTGAGGCTCTTGTGCTAGTCTTTCTATTCTTTCTAAAGAAATATCAGATCTTTCCAACGATCTTGATAATAAAATTATTGATTTTGAAAGTATTTCCAAAAACCTTGAGGAAGTTAATTCTGATAAGGATATACTTTCTAAGGATCTTGAAAATGTAATTTCTATGAAAAATATTTTAGAGACAAATGATAGTTTTAAAACTAATTTTTTTAGGATAAAAACTTGGTTATTAAAATAAAGTCAGAAATATTTTCCTTGATGAAGTTTTTGTCAAGATTTACCTCTGGTAAGAAAAAATTTGACAAGATATATTCCCAAATTCGACCTCTAGTGAATAGTTCTGAATTTGTTTATACTCATTCTAAACTAGTTTTCAGTAATAACTATTTTGTTCCTCAAAGTGCTCTATTCTGTACTAAATGTCAGTGTGGTGGACATTGGGAAAAAAATTGTTCTTTAAATAAAACTCAGTCTTTAGGATTTCATAAAGCTTATTTTTATAAGAAAATGTGGATTCCTAAAATCTTTCTTTCTAAAATTTCTGGATCCAAGAAAGTTTAGATTCCAAAAGTCTATCACTATTATTTTCAGGAAAATAAAGATATTACCAACAGAAATACATGGTACATGAATAGTAGATTTTCCCGGCATATGACCTGTAACAAAAACTTCTTTGAAAAGATTATCAAGACGAAAGGAGGAAAAGTAATTTTCATAGATAATTCTTAGGGATAAATTATTGGTATAGGTAACATTTTTTTCTAGTAAAAACATTGATTTCAAATGTTTTATTTGTTAAGGGTCTTAAGAACAACCTCATTATCATAATTCAATTATGTGATGAAGTTTACCTTGTGAATTTTAGGAATGATAAGTGATTAGTACACAATTCCAAGGAAGATTTTATTCTTTCTACCCATAGGCAAGAAATTGTATACACACTAAACTTATAAGACCTTAAGAGCCAAGATCTACCTTGTCTTAGTGCAATTGAAGATAAATCTTGGTTATGGAATGGAAGGTTAGGAAACTTTAACCTTGGGAAACTATGTAAACTCTCTAAGAAAAGACTTGTTAAGGATCTACCACAGCTAAAATTTGATTCTTCAAAATTTTATGATCCTTGTAAACATGGTAAGAAACATAAATGATGTTTTAAATCAGTAATTGAAGTATCAACTACTAATGCATTACAGTTGGTTAATATGGTTCTTTTTGGTCAAACACAAACTGGAAGAATTGGATCCAAATATTATGTATTTTTCTTAGTTGATGATTATACTAGATTTACGTGGGTCTATTTTCTAGCAAAGAAATCTGAAACTTTTTCTAATTTCAAAATTTTTAGATCCCTAGTTAAAAATTAGGAAAAACTTCCATTGATAACTATTCATAGTGACCAAGGAGGAGAATTTTAAAATTCTGATTTTGAAACTATTTGTAGTAAAAATGCATTACTCATAACTTCTCACCACCAAGAACTCATCAATAGAATGGTGTTGTTGAAAGAAGAAATCGAGTTATTCAAGAGATAACTTGAACCATGTTGAGTGATTATTATATAGATAAACATTTTTTGGCTGAAGCTATAAGTACTACTTTTTATACTATAAATCTAGTTTTGATTAGACATTTTCTTAACAAAACCCCCTATGAGTTATGGATTGGAAGAAAACCTAGAATTTCCAAATTCAAAGTATTTGGTTGCAAAGTATTCATTATGAATACTAAAGATAATTTACATAAATTCTCACTCAAATATGATGAAGAAATTTTTTTAGGCTACTCCATAACATCTAATTATTATAGAGTTTTTAATAAAAATACTTGTATTATTGAAGAAACAATACATGTTAAATTGGATGAAACTGATACTTCTATTTTTATAAACCCTCATCCTACATCTTCATATGTGTTTTCAAAAACTAATTATCAATGATTGATAAAATATCCTTCTGATAAGGACAATGTTCAAGAAAATATTCCTAAAGCATTTACCCAGGATGATTTCCTACCATACGTTGATGAATAGGTATTACAAAACCCAAATCAGTTGTTTCATTATAATCATCCTAGTGATAGTATCATAGGTGATGTAAATAAACCTGTAAGGACTAGAAGTTCCTTATGAAATGAAGTAGAACATCTAGATTTCCAATCCCATTAGAACCAAAAAACATTGATGAATCTTTAGGTGATGATGACTAGATTAAATACATGTAGGATGAGATAAATTAATTTGAAAGGAATAAAGTCTGGATCTTGGTTGAAAGACCTAAAAAAATTCTATTATTGGTGTAAAATGGGTCTTTAAAAATAATTATGATGAAAATGGAATCATTATAATAAATAAATCTAGATTAGTTTCTAAAGTCTATGAATAATAAGAAGTAATATACTATGAAGAAACCTATTCTCTTATAGCTAGACTTGATCTATCCATATTTTACATTCCTTTGCAGAATTATTCAAATTTGAGCTTTTTCAAATGGATGTTAAATGTGTTTTCCTTAATGGATATGTTCAAGAGATTGTTTTTTGAAAAAACTCCTATTTTTAAAGACACAAAACATCTTGAACATGTTTTCAAACTTATCAAATCTTTATATGGACTTAAAAAAAGACCCAAGAGCCTAGTATGATAGACTTACAATATTTTTGTTACAAAACAATTATGTTAAGGGAAATGATCATCCAACCCTTTTAATAAATAAATATAATAAAAATGTTTTGATTGTTCAAATTTATGTTGATGACATTATATTTGGTTCAACTCAGCAATCTTTAACTGATTCGTTTGCAAATATAATGAAATTTTAGTTTTAAATGAGTATGATGGGTGAGTTAACATTCTTCCTTGTATTTCAAATTTCTCAAAAACCAGAAGGAACTTATATATCTCAACATAAGTATATTAAATATCTTCTTAAAAATTATGGATATGACAACACTAAGAGTATAAGTACTCCCATTGGTACCTAAAATTAACTTAATCTTGATGAAGCTGGGAAACTAGTTGATCAAACATCATTTAGAGGTATGATAGGAAGTTTACTATACTTGACATCTAGTCGTCCATACTTAATGTTTTCAGTATTATTATGTGCAAGATATCAATTCAATCCTAAGGAATCTCATTTGAAGGAAGTGAAAATAATTTTTCGTTATTTAAAGAGAATCATGGATGTAGGACTCTTCTATACTTCTGGAAATTATTTTTTAAAAAGTTTTTTAAATTCTGATTTTGGTAGATGTAGAGTGGATAGGAAAAGTACTTCCTGAACTTTTCATTTCTTAAGATATTCATTAGTTTCTTGGTCATGCAAAAAAGCAACACTCAGAAGCACTTTCCACTGCTGAAGCTGAATATGTATCATCTGAAAGTTGTTGTACTCAAGTGTTGTGGATGCAACACACACTCACAGACTATGGTATGAGTTTTACCAAAACAAAAATATTGTGTGATAACACTATTTCCATTTCCCTAAGTAAAAACCATGAAAATCACTCTCATTCAAAACACATAGACATTATGCATCACTTTCATAGGTATCACACACAAAAAAAAGATATCATTCTTCAATTTATCATAATGCAGGATCAACTTGCTGATATTTTAATAATATTTTTACCCCCCGATAGATTTGAATGAATTAAATATTATTTGGTAATTATAACTGTAAGGTAATAATCCATATTAACTTCTTGTTGATACATATCTCCTTATAT
This sequence comes from Viscum album, assembly GCA_963277665.1. NCBI lineage: Eukaryota > Viridiplantae > Streptophyta > Magnoliopsida > Santalales > Viscaceae > Viscum > Viscum album. Next base: position 1,280,288,510 of record OY728142.1, on the reverse strand, counting down.
TATGAAACTCCTTTTCATAGGGGTGGTACATTTTCTTGTTAGTCAGTTTTGTTTTAATCAAATTTTTCATAATCAGAATTTTTATAATCAAAATTTTCTTAATAAGAATTTCATAATCAAATTTTTTGTAATCAAAATTTTCTTAAAAAAATGTTTAAAAAAATTTCTAAAGATCTTCAAGAAGATTTTTCCTCATTACAGATAATTTTCAGAGCAATCCTAAAGGTATGTTTCCATTATTAAAATTTTGTAATCATCTTTTTACAAGTTGGTATTTTCATTTTATTGAAAAATATTTTGATTCACTTTTCCTTAATTCTGATTTTTTTATCTTAAAAACCTCAAAAGATCATAACCTACCAAATTCCTTCTTCAAATATCATCTCAACCATCAGATCTGATCAAGATTATTTCCACCATTGGGTCTCTTTGAAAATATGTATTGTCACCTCAAACATCTATATAAGGACCCCCCGAAGGTTGTCTGATATCATTCTTCAAATATTTGGTGTGTTGAATCCCTACTTGTCTACTTAAGGTCTTTTTGAATTTTCATGTTTTCCTCAATTCCGAATGTTTTTAGTAACTTCTCCTCATAAATAAATATAGTTAGTAAAGGAAATATCTGAATGGAATATTTATAGGGAAATGTTATTTGATCTGAATTTTTTTGCTAAGTATGGTTCTATTATCTCGAATAATATCAATTTGAATGGTCGGGAGAGCTTATGAGTATCTAAATTGAATGCATAGTATCTGGTTTATCCAGATTTTCTGATATAATTATATAAATCTATGAGTTTCTTCAATGAAGGATGGAGATACAAGTGTGCATTTAAGAGATATGGAAAAACTTGCACTATTTCTTACATTAAGGTTTCAAGATTAATTGGAATTCTGTATAAGGGTGAATCAGAATTTTTCACCCACAAGCTTCCAGATGTATCAGGATCATTAGTTAAATAAAAGGCTTTATAGTACCTTGGTGTATCACAAGTGAAGACTTTGAATATTATCCATCTCTCTAAAAACCTCTGGATTCTTGATTTATAGGTTCAAGGTTTTATCATTCCATGAAAAGGGGATAAGGAAACCCTGAAGAAAAGTGACATCAATATTTTGGATTTTTTGGTGAACCTCAGGAAGATCAACTTGGTGAATTATATATTGATTACAATCTTGAACATCAAAAATGGAACTGTCAAATCTCAAATCATTATGTATTTGGCTACTCTTTCCAAAATCATTGTTCTTTATCTAGAATAATTCAAAATCCTTGCAATTTTAAGCCAAAAAATTATAAGGTTATGTTTCTTAGCGATGATACTTTGATAAGGATGAAGGATGGATTCTCTATTGAATATAGAGAATTTTATGAGTTATCTGCAGCAGAAATAGAATCCCTGTCAAAGAAACTGGAAGTGGTTGAGACTTCCAAGAAGGGTGGTAAGAAGAGGAAGGCAAAGGAAGAGTAAGAGAAAGAAAGAACTCATATTATTAAGTAATCTCAATCAGCACCACCAAATCCAAAGAATCAAAAGACATATCAAAATGAAGTTGTTGCTAAGTGGAGAGAAGACAAGAAGAATAAGAATGAAGGGGAGCCTAGTTATTTCTTGGACCCTGTTGAGGAAAAATCTTTAAAGATGAAGGCTGTTGAGGATCTTGAGAAGCATGAGAAAGAAAATAAGTAGAGGAAGAATATGTCAGAGGCTGAGATTGTTCAATATATTCTCAAAGTTGCTGAGAATGATTTTGAACAACACCAGGTATCAGAATCATTTTTGTAAGAATATCTTATAGTAAATCTAGGAAAGAAGATAGTGATTCTGGAACCAAGAGAAGAATAATTAGAACATGAATAAGAAGATTAAAGAATTGGTGATATCGATGATATGATTAGACAAGTGGAGGAATTTCATGAGAAGGATATTCCCTTGGAAAAGTTTTCAATCCGAACTTCTGAAGATGAATCTTCAAAACTTGATACCCCAAGAAAAGAATAAAAGGGTAATGAAGATGTAAATAAACCATCTGAATTTGAGAGTAGAAACCATGACTTTGTTTAGACAGAAGATCATGAAGTAGATTCCGAGAAAGAAAATCTCAAGGAAGACAGGATCTTTCAACTATCAGATTGCGAACATGAATCACCAAAAGAAGAAGAGATCATTATGAGAGATGATAAGGGAAATAGGTGTTGCTTGATGCACCAAGGAAATATGTAGTGAAAAATAAATATGTTGGTGTTTCTTCGAAAAGGAAAGTTGAATAGATAGAAAATGAATCCTCACCAACCAAATAGTCTGATTCGGAATCGTCCTCTATTGGATATGATTTTGTAGTTCAATCTTTGAAGAAGTTGGTTGATATTATTCCCTTGTTTCCGAGTATAGACTCAAGGTTCCAGATGCTTAAGAATTCATTTAATCAGAAATCAAATTCACTTACCATGCTTATGGATAAGTTTTTTAGGCTTTATGTTGATTTTAAATCCTTCTTCATAGGATATGAATCTCATAAAATATCATGCAAGGGAATCACAAAAATGGTCAAGGAAAACAATTGAATAGATGAGAATCCTTGATGATTTTCAAGAAAGCATGAAGGATTATTTTGAACATGAAGATGGTAAGCTCAAAGATCTTACTAAGAGTTTTGAGGAAATGTAAGTCTCGAATAGAAAACTCGGAAGTAGGAAGTCAAAGATCTGAATGGGAAGCTTAATTCAGAGGCTATGAATTGGAAGAGGTAAAAGGATCTTAGAATAGAGTTTTAAGAAAATATTTCTAAGAAAAAATATCTTTTGAAGGCTCAGGCAGATATTCTTTAGGCTTAGGAAGAAAATATCAAATCCTTAGAGAAAAAAATAAAGATCAGGATTAGTTGCTTGAGCATGTTGAAGAAGATCACAAGAAGCTTATGAAACTAAAAACCATTATGAAGAAACCAATTCCAAAGGAAAAAGAAGGATGATTTTTTACCAATCTGATCTTTTTTTGTATTTCCTTCTATGTATAAATTTTTCCCATCATAATGAAATTTTGGTTGTTCATCATGTGTTTTGTTGTATAGTACTAATTTTTTAGGTACCATATTTTTTTCCATTCTCTTTATTACTTTTTGAAAATCACAAAGGGAGAGAAATGAATTATAAAAATAATACTAAGTAAAGAATTGAATTCATTATGTAAGGGGGAATTTCATCATAGAATATTTCCTTATATAAGAAAAAGAAAATTCTATTTAAGAAAGTCAATAATATGTTCCTTATGGATTTCAAAACCTAAGGGGGAGTTAGTCGTGTTCACCATGATTCATAAGTAAAGGGAGATATGTTTTTATTTTCAATGTCCATAAAGAAAAATTCTAAGTCCTTATATTATTTTTCATAAGGATTTTTGTGCTTTCCAAAAGGGGGGAGACTGTTGAGTCGATAAGGTTTCTTTATGACTTTTCAACTCCTCTCTGTTTTGAAAATTACAAAAACTCTATCTTAAGGAAAATTATATTTTCCCTAAAAATTATCTTAAGAAGTAAAATATTCCTTCCGCAAGGAAATTTATCCTTACCTATGTTTTCATTGTTCATTTCATAGTTTCTCTAAATCTAAATCATTTTATACCTATCTCTAAAAATTGGTTTCACATCTAAAACCTCGAAATCCTATAAATACTTAGATATATAGTATTATTTTTTCAGTTTTTGAATTCAGGTTCCAAATTATTTGAAAGTAAAACTCAAAATTCCTCATAATTCAGACTCTTAATTCTATGAAATTCAGACTTTCAATTCTCTAAATTTTGGACTCTAAATTCTCTAAAATGCAGACTTTAATTTCCTTAGAATTCAGACTCTGAATTTCTCATAATTCCAACTTCAAATTACTCGGATTTTAGACTTCGAATTCTTCATAATTTCTACTCTAAATTCCTAGGAATTAAAACTTCTAATTCCTCAGAATTCAGACTCCGAATTCTTCAGAATTAAGATTCAGAGTTCATTGGAATTCAGACTCTGAAATCTATAGAATTTAGGTTTCGAATTCCTTGAAAAACAGAATCTGAATATCCATGTATAGACTCTGAAAAAATAGATTTGGTTAAGCAACCTTATTTTTATTACACTGGTTATAATTATGAAACAATGTCGTACAATCTGTTTCTAACTAATATTTGTTTGTGTGACACATGTACAACTCCCTCTGAGATTCAAGGAAAAATATGATTGTTTGAGGAGTCAGTCAACCATTGGAGAAATTCCTATAAATAGAATCTCATTTTAATGAGCTCATACAACACTGAGAATACTTTTTGATCACTCTAGAAATTTCATGATACTATGATTTCTAGAGAGAGATACTATCATGCCTTGTGCATACTAAACATCTTGTTCATCTTTCTTCATGCAACTCTGATTTTTTTTCTGAGTATAATTGATGGCCTCCATGGATAGCAATTCAAAGGTTTTGACTGCCTTAAAGTTCGAGGACTTCTGAGGATAGGAAGACAGAGGTGACGACTACCATACAGTTCAAGGGCTTGCAAGGATAGCAAGATATTATTCTATATTCCTATCGAGGGCTTACCCCGGTGTGGGTAAGACATACTTTCCTGAAAGTATAAATCAAGGGACCTTTATCCAAGTTTTTTGGATACCCTACTCTTTAGGTAAAAATATTTTATACTTGTTACTTTTTTTGTTTCAATTTTATTTCTGCTATATTTTGATAAAAGAAGAAATTATAATCTTCTTATACTTTATAATACTTTTTTATACTCTGATAAGTAATATTTTATATTCTTTAAGGTAGAATATTTTCCTTGTAAATTTCCTTAAGTTTTATTTCTGGAACCATATTCTCAGAACCTAGTAAGTTTATAGAACTAAAATAGGTCTTGTGAATTTATATTGTTTAACCTTGTTAAACATATTTTTTATTAAGGTTAAAATATATGTTTTTAAACATACAATTCACTTCCCCACTCTTGTATTTGAGTATATACATTCATATTTCGATCCTACATTAATTTCACATAGAATTATAATAATGTAATTAGATCCATATCCTTAAATAATAACTTCCAATAAACCCTAAAAATTATTTATATGATAATCATACCGCTATGGGTTTCTATTTATAACTTAATATCTAGTAGTTGGTGAAAATTTACATGACAAAGGAAACTAGAAAATCTATAATAAAAACACACTTTCTAATTCATTATTAGTTTTTCAAAGGATTTTCCTTGTTCACATGGTTGTTGGGGATTATCTCCCATTTCCCCCTTAGGTTGGGATATAGAGCCACATAATTTCTAACACCCTTTCTATTGAAGCAATGAGTTCTTATTTAATATCTATTTTACTTACACTAATGAGTTATATAACATTAATTTCCACAATTATATAATTTAAAAATCCATTTAAGGAAATTTCACCCATGCTTCTTACAACACTTTTAACATATATGATATTGAATATTGTTTCCTTCATCATAATTTTCACTTGATATTTCATCAGACTCCATATTTATTTTCCTTAGTGTGATTGGTAATTTGACTAGGATATCATTTTTAATGAAATTCCAAAATAGAGTATTTGGAATAATCACAAGTTTTAACACTACAAATCCTATTCTGATGGTTTTTTCATCAAGGCAATCTTCACATTGTCCCTCACACCCATGGTTCCTTATAGTTCTGGTCATTACTAAAACGAAAAGATTCATCTTGATTGATGATAATTGTAAGTGAATTATCATAAATTACCATAGGTAAATTTAACCTCAAGATGTCTTGCTTTATATTACTATCATGGTAGTCAATAGTTCTTACACCTCAACAAGTATCATACTAATTTCAATATATATCACTCTTATATATAATTCTTGGTTCAACCAAGGTTTCTTTGAGTTGGGTTCCCTCATACATATTAACCTAATCCTTAAATGGAGATCCCAAATTACTATAAAATTTCATAAAATATTATAAACCAAAAAATCATTAAAAAATATGCTCTCAAAATCCAACTTATCCTTCTTTAAACAATATTAATCATTCATACAATCATATAACAAAGTATTTACATACCCTAATCATATAATCTCAATAAAGTGCCTTTCCAAAAACATATTTGAATATTTAAGTAATTAAAATCCAATGAGATTATATATTAATATAAAATTAACTATATATTTAACCATAAAATGGTATTAACCACTTGTTCGTACACCAATAACTATATATTATAGTCTAAACAGTGGGTTGAACTTCTCCAAAAAAATATCATGAATCAATTATCAATCCAAAGGTTACCAATTATTATCTAAATTACTTTTAAAAATTAAACCCCCTTTTGTTACCATAATATCATGTATATATTAAACTTAAGAGTTATCCATACCTCAATCATGTGTTCTCTAATAGTTATCCTATAAGATAACCTTGCCATAAAATCACTTTTCAAGGTTATTAATTCCATTGATTATATTTCTTCATATCTTTAAAGTAAAACTAATGAAGAAAAGTTATTAGATGTTTCAAATTATCATCATAAATTTTGGAATATATTTAAATATCATTGATAAATATTACTAATTTTGAAACATGTTTTGGCCTTTCATGTATTATTAAGAAAACTTTACCATTTATACTTTTTATAGGGGTAACAAAATTTTTACCTTAGTAATTTATTTTAATCAAAAAATTTATAATTGTCCTAATTAACTAATTTTAACCATGTTATTTGAAATTTTAATACCATTTTATCAAATAAAACTTATATAAGTATGAAAAGGTAATTTTAAAATACAAACACTTAAATGCATAAACCCATTTTTATCAATAAATTGTGTTTTATGCTTTAAATTTATACATAAGGTAAAATTATACTATTTACTGATAATAATGGTATAAAATAAATTATTATAAAATAATTTAGTGATATGAGGCTTCAAATTCAGGAAAAAACTAAATCTCCCTTGAAAAATAATTGATTCAAAGAAAAACTAAAAACCATTCTTATGTTAAAATAACATTTTAATTGGTTACAAAAAATGTTTTCCATAGGTTTTATAACATAAAATAATATTATAAAATGAGTAATTTTATTAATAAAATTCATATTTGGTTACTTAATATTCTTTATAAATTTATAATTCATTCTTATAAAATCGTAAAATCCAAAAAATTACAAGTTTCGTGAAAAAAGTATTTTTCGACTAAAACATACCTTTTTAGAAAAATATAAAAAATCTATAATAAGTAAATTTTTATATGAAGAAATCATAAATGAAGTTAGGTTTTATTAATTTAAAATTCTAACATTTATAAATTCAATTTTCAAATAAAATTATATCTTACATTGAAAACCCTTTTTTATTGGAAAATGACATTTTCAAATATTAAATTTTATAATTTTTTTCATATCCTTTACCATCAAAATTTGTGTTAAAAAATTATTAATATCAAACATAATTTATCATAATTACTCATATATTTCTTGAAATATAAATTCGTATTATATAAAATGTAATTTTTATAAAAAATACTTTTCTAAATAATAAAGGATCTTATTATACATTTTTAGTAAAATAATTGAATTTAATTTATATTAAAGGAAGAAATTATTTTTTTTTTATACATATATTTCATAAAGTGGATAATACTATTCATTCTATCTAATTAAATGGATATGTTTTTAATGATAAAACTTAAATATTAGTATTTTATCAAATAATATCATGGTTTATTTAAAGTTTAGTGTTTAATGGAGTAAGATATCAAACACATTATCATTTAAAACAGTAATCATATATTATAATTTTAGGTTGTTGTAGATAAATGATGAGAAATGGTTTAAGGATATTAGGTATATGTCTAGGATACATAAAACAACCTTGAATCATGTATAAAATTATTTTCCTTTTCCTTTAAAGAAGTTTGAAATATGGGTTTTTGAAGTTACCATAATTGAAGAATTATCATAGTAATAGACTGTTACATATAGATGTCTAAAAGTAATTTTATAATATGTAAAATTATTTATTAAGTAGCTAGGGAAGATATTTTAAAAGGTCTATAGACACCATTTGATATTTTATATTAATATTGACACTGCACTCTTGAATTTGGAAAAGTATTTCAATATGAAAAATTCATTCTATGGATATGTAAAAGTAATTTTGTGGACATGTTGTATGTATAAGGGTTATGACTTTATCACTATAAATGAAGATCCATGAATCCACATGTTGTGTCAAGGTACCCTAAACCAATATGTAAGGGTCATTTTAACTCTTCACTAATGAATTTGGTGAATTATGGGAATATATAATAGTCCTTGATAATATATGTAAAGGTCATTTCAATTGATGTGCAATGTTATTTTCCCAATAGAAGGATATATAAATGTCCTTTAATTTATTTATGGGGATTATTTTTCCCTATCAAGGAGGATATATAAAGTTTATTTCATATCAAAACGTTCATGTAATGGTCAGTACTTAGTGAAATTTCATCATGGTATGACACGTGAGGATTTTTACATTATCGAGCAAAATTAAAAGAGTGACATGATTTAAAGGGGGGAGTTACATCATGATGGTTCTCAGACCAATTAAACTTTTGTGGAAACTTACATAATATCATTTCATGGAAATGGTAGTCAATACGTCGAGGATTAAGATAATAAAATCACCAATAACCACATTGCGGTCAGTATCCATTCATGGTGTGACATAATTAAAGGCATTTCTTCACAACAAGGCATAATCATGTGACCTTTTAAAATTATACTATTTTCTCTGATTGGTTGAATAAATTAATTCCATGGGTAATGTGAAACCATGTTCCAAAAAATATTTAAATAATGAGATCAAGGATAATGGAAGATGGTGAGAATACAAATAATCATATTTATAAAAAAACAATATAGGGAATTCCATATTAATTATATAGATTCAAAAAGAGGATAAAACCATTATATGATAATATAGATAGGATTGGTATGACTAAATTTGACTATAAAGAGTATAATCACATAACTTAACCTAATAGAAAATTAGCATGTAGTAAATATGGCTTATGAAACATATATAACAATGTCCACCTAAAACATTTTTTAATAGTATGCAATGTAGACCAGGTGAACACCCTTTTAATTTATGATCTACCTTGGTATCTTATCAAAATATTCTATAATTTATTATTCTTTATTTGAACTAGTTTTTTATTCTAGAAAGTAATTTTATTTTACCTTTGTTATAATTTTTTTCAATCCATGTAATTTATGTAATTTCGTTCACTATTTAAATTTATCAATCAATTCCTTTTTTAAGAGTGAAGAGAAATCAATTAGGTTTAATTCCATGGATGTTATTTAGTAATTAAATCACTTTTATGTAAGTAACAACACTCATAATAATGTATTGGTTTGGTTTTTAGGTATAATTAGGTGTATATTTTAAGGTTTTAGAGTGTACATTGATAAATTCAATTAGATAACCTTTTATAGGCAATAAATAATGGTGTGTATAATGGTTAAACTAGTTCATGGATGTTGTATCTTATCTAATACATGTTTAAGATTTGGTTGACCAACTTTTTTCCCAACTTTAACTCACTCACTTTGTTTAATTTTATTGATTTTGTTTTTTATCCTTTCATAAACTCAACAAACCCCCATTTTATTCTCATTTTCGAAAATAGAAAATAAATAATATGTGATAATTATATCTTATTTACAATATCCACATGATATAACCATGGTGACTATTATAATTAATTCTTTTTGAAAAAATACTAAATGTAGATTCCCAAAAAAATCTCTATGTTTTACCTTTTTTATATCATGAAGAAATGTGATAGAACTATACATTATCATGAGAAAATAATTTAGAGTAAAAGTTTAATCCTTACCTTGGTTAAAAAAACTCCATTATAAACAAGATTAATAAAGGTGTAATAATTTCTACATGTTTTGGGAGACAATTGTGATGTATTCTTATAACAAGATTTTAAGGATAAACCATTCTTATTGTGTACACAATAGTGATTCTAGATGACTATGTAGTATCAAGGTTTTATAGATCTTTACAATGAAATAACTACTCATTTTGGGTATTTAACCTTGTATATAATGTGTTATTTTTAATAATTGGTGTGTGATAAGTTCATTACTGAGATTTTTCACCATAACAAGTGATAGAGGTTGATTAAATAGAAATTATAAAAGGGTAAAAAGATGATTTATCACTGATCTACTCCTCTTGGTGAAGTAACACCATACATTAGGGCCATCACATGTGGTGTTAGATAATTCATGGTTTACTCTAAGGATTGAAAAGTTTTAAGTTCTCTATTGTGAAGTTTGCTGAACTTATTCGGTCTCTGAATTCTTCTCTCTATTTAAGAAATGAGGTAGTGTTTATTTTTCTTTGTTGATGGTATTCAGTGAAGTTGTAGTTGTAATATATTTATATATATATACATATTATCGATAATATCAATTAATATGAAATTAAAATGGATCCCAAATTCAATGGGAAAAATTACAATGTCTAGAATGTGAGAATGCTTCCCTACATACTTTGGTTTGATATGAATGTTCCAGACATTATGACTGATGGTTTTACAGGTGTTTCATGAGGATCCACATTGAATTCTGATTCTAGAAATAATTTTTAAATCTATGGGGATGTAAGAAATTTCATATTATCCTAAATTTATAGTAGTATTTTTTAATGGTTATGGGGATCAAGAATATGAAAATTATTTAGGACAAGCTAAAAAATATCTATAAAGATAATTCCAAATTTAAAAATTTTAAATTGAAAATTGAGAGATTAAAATATAAAGATATCTGTTTCATATAATGAGAATCTATTAATGAATTATCTAAAGTTGTTAGTGAGGTGTAAACCGCCATTAAAACATTTAGTGAGGCTCTTAATGATTTGATTATGTTTTAAAAGATAATTCATATCTTACTAGACATTTTTATTCCAAAGTTTCAACTATAGAGAATCATAATCTAAACAACATTCCTTTGGATGATTTTCATAGCAATTTGGTTTCCTGTGAGATAAGAAAGGAATATACTTTCAAGACAAAGAGTTTGACTAGGAAATAAATATCAATTAAATCCATGAGGATGAAAATTAACTTATATAAAATTGAAGAATAATGTTAATATGAAGTTGTATGTTCAGATTCAGATGAGGATGTTGATGTGAGGTTAGATAATCCCATGACACTCATTTCAAAAGGTGTTTGAAAAGTAAAAGGTAAATTATATGGAAATTTACCTTTGAGGTGTTTAATTTATGGGGTAATTGTAAATTTTAATATAAATTTTCTAAATCTAGAAGAAAATGAAATTGAATATAAAGTAAAGTCATCTCATGAAGTTTCAAAGAAGAAGAATAAATATTTCAAAATAGGGGAGTTTTCATCTAGGAGTTCAAGAAAAAAATTATTCTTTTACCCAAAGGAGGAGTTATTTATTCAAATAAGATGAAAAATTAAGTAATTAAAACAAGAGTGGTCGTTCCTCAAGTGGTAGAGGTGAGAATAAATTCATTTTAATAATTCATTCCAATGATTCAAGTAGTGAAGATGAATCAAAGAAATAAGAATTGGTTTTATCAAGAAATGATGAAGAGTTATATGAATCTCAATTATATTTCATGTGGACGAAGGAAATGAAGAAGACAAAATTTAACACCCCGAGGATTTATAAATAAATTTAATTAATGCACACAACATTAAGTCTTGGAGAAAAAACTTAGTTATTAGAATTATTTAAACAAGATAGTTATAACCTAGCCATTAAACATAATTTTTCCACTTCTGAGAATTACATTTCAAAAAATGGACATACAAAGATGTGATCAGTAATATATTTTTATTATGATAGGATCGATATAATTTTTTGATGAATAGTAACTATACACTTTTAAATAGTAATATGACCCTTATGAATAGTAAATTATCCAAGTTAACAGTAACCTCACCCAGTAATGTATAAATTAAATTTATGCATCTTATAAATGAAATTATGATATAATTATATCATAGTGTGAGTAAATAAATGTTTTAGAAACTATTTATTAAGTATTAGTATTTTTATAAAACATAAATGTTTATATACAATTTAATAATTAATGTAGGGATTAAAAATAAAAGTTGTTTTCATAAAATATAATTATAAGTTAATATTTTTATTTCTTAGGATTAAAATATAATTTAATAATACCTTATTTACTTTTTAAAAGTGTCATAAAATCAGTTATAATTTTAAAATTGGTATTTTCGACTAAATAATTATTTTAATTAAAATTTTAATTTCCCATATTTAAAAAATTATTTCCATAAAATATAATTAATTATAAATGTTAAAAAATGGTTAGGGTGAATTTTTGATATTTTTCTAAAATAATTTATTTTTTTATGAATAGTAAAATAAGGTGATTTACAGTATAAATACATTATAAGCTAAATACACTATTCATTAAGTCATGGATGGTGTATGAAAACTAATCTCTAACATCCATTATTTTTTAAATATATTTTATGATAATTCTCAAACTATTCATATTCTTGAGCCAAAATAATAAACAAATGAATAAAATATTCAAAAAACATCCCTCTCCTCCACTATAAATACCACCCCTCACCACCCCTTCTCCTCACACCTCTAAGCCTTTGAGCCTTATCAAATTTCTACCAAATCATTTCCCAAAGCCTCTCCCCCATCTCAAGGGGCTCTTTGTTTCATCAAAAGACCAAAACCAATCCCTTTAAAGAGGTTCTCAAGGAGGAGTATTCAAGAGGTAAAATCATCTTCCTTTTCCTTTTAATTTATTTTCAAGTTCTTTTATTTTATTATTATATCCTCACCTAATATATAAAAAAGATCATCATAACTCTAGTATAATGTATATACTTAAATGATAGAATTTTAATCTAATATCCTTCATCAAAATTCTTTCTCTCTCTTTTATTTAAAAAAAATCATCGTCTGTAAGGTGCCGATTTACAATCTTCATGGAGTAATGATATTTTTACTTCAATTTATCCTTAAAGTATAGTAAAGAAAAAAAATTATGGTAAAATAAGTCTATAATATAATTATTACAACCTTTCTTAGGATCTTCAAGTTACATATTTAAATAATACTAAATGATAAAATAAAATGAGTTCGATATGATCAATAACTACCGTAATAATACAACTGATTATCACTAAATTTCTTATCTAACGATTCATCCTCATACCATATAAAAAATGATATTTATAGCTATTTTCACTTATATATGTTCATTAATTTTATATTTATTCAATTTCATAGAATTATACCCATTCCACAAGAACTTCAAAACTCATATAAAAGTATACTGATCGGAAAAACTAATGAAATGAACACTCCCAATCAATAAAATTGTATCTTATAACTAAAAAAATCCATAAATGAGAATCATAAAAATATATAATTCAAATAAATTTATATAATTTTTATTAATTAATTAACTAATTTATTTATTTTTATTATCCAATATGTTAAGGTCAAGTGTAGAACACATTTAGACATAAGGTAAGGGTTTTTTTCCTAAAGCCCAATTTTCATTCGTGTTATGATTCCTTACACTATAAACCAATTTAATTCTTATTTTTCTTATATAATTATTCTAATTTATGTTTATACATTCTAAAATTTTTGTTTCTAGATAATTTGATCTTTGTTTTGTAACAAATAAAAGTTTTTCCAGGGTTCCCTTTTCTACTCATCCTAATACGCAGGCCCGATTAAATAGAATAACTCGATTTATTACGCATTTTCAAGATACATTAATAATCTACTATAAGATGCCATTATTTTTATAAAAATAATAATTTTCTAATGAAAAAATAAATTTGTTCATTAATGGTTTTCTAAAAACAATTATGACAAATAAAAATGATTTTTGCAAATAACTTTTCTTTGAAAAGTAAATGGTGTATTTATCTCATTATTTCTTCAATGATTTTATTAAAGTGTTTTCATCTATTTCAACACATCTATTAAATTTTATGATTTAATGAAATTTATATATTATTATTTTCATCTACTAAATGTTATTAAATGTTTTGTGACTGGTTTTACTGTGGATTTGCTATCTTGATACCATTCACCGTGCTACTCAAAATGGTTAGTGATTATGATTACAGAGTGGGGAAAGTTATTTAAATTTAATATGTTCATGTTTTTTATGTTTAGCCCAATTCATATGAGGAATTCATTGGGCTTAGAAATTTATGGGTGGGTAATGGCCCGAACCTTTCTGTTCTATTCCTTTGTTGAAATAGGGTGTTTGAGGTGTTCTGGGTGGTCAAGGTGACTCATTTCAAGAGTTTCTAAAAAATCTAGTTTTCCAATGGTGAGTCAATAATGGTAGATCACTAATGGCATTTCACTATGGTGAGTCCTTATGGTGAGTTGTAGTGGTGAGTGAGAATGGTGAATCACACCAATAACTCGCTAACGGTGAATAGCACTGATAGCTCGCCAATGGTGACTCCCATCGGTAGCTCACCAATGGGGACTCCCACCAGTAGCTCTCCAATGAATACTCCCACCAGTAGCTCACCAATGGTGACTCACTACTATGAGTCATCTAGTGGTATCTCATCCAAAGATGACTCATCCACCAGTATCTCATCCACTAGTGACTCGTGACGGTGATTCCTCCAACTGTAGCTCATCCAACAGTGAGTCACCCAAAGGTGACTCATCCATAGGTATCTCATCCACTAGTGACTCATAATGGTGACTCACCCAATGTTGAGTCATTTCCAATAGTTTTTCAAAATTTAAATTTTCTCCAACTTTCCAGTTTTTTTTAGTTTCTCCCCTTTGACATTTCCTTGACATAAAATTATTTCAAACCCTTTTTAAGGGATTTAAGACTCAGTAAAATCCCATAACCCCTATCTAAATTTTCCTAAGGGTATGGATTCCTTTACTCAGTCAAAACATGTAATCTTGATGAGATCTGCCTTTAATTGAAAATATAAATAGTATCTAAACTACTACTCTATTTAGATTTTCCAAAGGATGACTCTTGTTCTTACTTATTTTTTTTATCTTGGTACTAGATTCCTTGAGTTCTTCTTCCCATAGTATTCATGCATTGTGTTTTATCCTTGGATCATATTCCCCTTGTATTTTTTCCAAATACATGTGCACCCCCTGTTTTTGTGGAACTAGGAATTGTCGATACATATTTAATATAAGGTTTGTTCTACCTCCATTCTGATGGGTTCCATGATCTCTATCCTCCAATTTATCCTTTCCATGTGATGGAATGTGATCTCCATGTTTCTAATTGAGCTTCCTCGATTGTTAGTTGATGCGTTGGTGTCGTTGTGTCCTTGGGTGAATGCAGTCGTTGTGGGAGTGGTGATCGTTATCCATTGTGTTAGCCCGTTCTTGTGAAAATAACATTGAAAACCTTTTGACATATGTAATTCATTTCATATCATTTTATTTATGTGAAACTATAGAGATAGTATGATTTATCACTTTGTATCATAATGAAAATGACATAATAATTATTTGAACCATATTAAAGAATTAGTATTGATCGATAGAGATTTTGTTACTTTATACCATGATAATGGTTTACCTATTAATTTTATAGATAGTGTGATATCAATGATTTTTTTACCATTCCATTATTGATGGAAATTTTTAAATAACATAAATACAAAATTAATTAATAATCAATTGGATAATTGTTTAAAGAGGCATGCTAATGAATCTGGTTGTTGTTATAATTTGATTAAAATAAAATTGATGCAGATATGCATGTTTAACTGAATTGGTTGATTAACCTAAATCATGTTGATTCTTGTTGAAAAAATTATCAAATTCATGTTGTATTAATTGTTTAATTAACTTTTTATAGCTTGTTGTTTAGGATTACCATAGTTGGAACTTGTGAATAATTAATCGGTTTATTCAATATGGGATAAGAACCATTTGTATGAATAAATTTAATACCTTGTTGTGTATGAGTTACCTTCTTGTTTCTAAAGTCCAAGTTCCTTATGCTTTGGATCCATGAGAACTCATTTTTTTCAAAGTCTGAATGCCTTTATTAAGGTCTGAGAGCCTATTGCAATGTTTTTTCCAACTGCTTGTGATATTATTTGGATACAAGACTTGTGGTTGTGGTGGCACGGAGGCCTTGATATGACGTGAACCTGGGATGGTTGAGCCTGGATGGATGTTTTGGTATGTAGGAGAGGGAGGCCTAGTGTTTGTGGCAGTAGTTAATTCTTAGAGTTGCAAGATGTGTTGGTTTAAGTATATGGGTGTCGGGGTGGAAATTGGAGGTGATGAAATGGGTTGAAGCTAGGATTACCCATTGAAATGAAAGTTGATTTCCTGATGAATCTATTTTTTGTTTAACTTCTTTACTTTCACCATTGCTTGAGGCAAATTTTCTTTCTTACCTTCCTTCCAAAACAGGTGAAAACACACAAGGTATGCCACATTCATTGCATGTTTATATTCTGGAGGATGGATGGGTCTTATCTCCTGGTATAAATGGAAAAGACTTGATAGGTATCTCATCTACTCACTATTTTAAGCCCCTTGTGTTTGGTATCATAGAATGTTTTCCTATAATACTAAGAAATATGGAAATATGGAATGTGGTAATGTTTCTAATAAATTAATGAATGTTTAACCCATGGGGTTGGATCTTTATGGGATTCAATGATGAGGTTATGTTTCTGAGAAGTTGTGGACTCAGTTTGGTTATGCTAGGAGGGAATGGATCCTTGTTGAAATAATAATGATAATGGAATGTGATGTGGAAATGACAATGGTTAATTAATGGTTAAAGAATTATTTAATTTAAAGTGCAACTAATAAAAATTTATGAGAAATTAAATATATCTCTTAAAATGGTTTTGTGCTTATAGGATATCTATTCTTAGTAGTGGAAACTGCGAGTCCGAGAGACGTAGCTGCATTTGAGTCTAATACTAGGTTCTTACCATAGTGTGTTTGTGATCTATATTATATCCTATACTTTTTGTGTATCTATATGCTACTCCACCCTTTCAGTTAGGGAAACTAACACCCAGAGGATTTTGAGCTGTGGGGGTGTTTTCTCTGACATTATGGTGGAAGGATGAATGGATGACTACCCCTTTTGTCCCCACTCTCTTCTCTTTGTAGTTACTTTTGGTGGTACCCCATATATGTGTATAGATGGTTGTAATGTCATGTGGTAATTTCAAACACATATATTTTGGATATAGTTTCCTATGAACTACTATAGGTATGATGTGTATAGGTTGTGATGGCTTGAGGATCCTTACTCGATATATAGGTTATGATGCCTTATGGTATAATACCCGACCTATGATACATGTTATATGAGTTTTTTTGGCTCTTGGAAACTACTTGGTTAATTTTTTATGTGGACATGGTGGTTGTGTTGCATGAGGTTCATGTTGTGTTACTTCGCCAAGGTGTCTTCGAGCTATCATTTTTTGAGATAGATTCTTAGAACATTTGATGTAGGGGAAAAGTGAAAAACAAGTGGGGAAGTGGTAGTGGGGTACCCTTTTTATTATTTATTATATTATATACTCTTGTATGCGATACTTGGTGAGAGTAGATATGGTGAGGCTGGGAACTTAGTATACCTGTATAGGTGATGATATAGTTTCACTTGTTTGTTCAATGTGATTTAGAATCCTTTCATTACTTTTTCACAAGAGTCTTCCGGGAGGATCTTACTGAGTATACTATTATACTCAACCTACATTATATAAACTATTTTTCAGGTCATTTGGAGAAGTTTGGATATCATGCTGGTTAATACTAGCTTGGGGTTTTGCAGGAGTTGTTTATTGTTTGTGGTCATTGTCATTTTACTTTCTTTTGGTACTTGCAGTTTTCCCTTTCAGTTGTAATAGTTCTTGTATAACATTACATATATGCACTTTGGTTTATTTTTACCTTGTGTTATGATCATGAGTTAGGTGGTGTCTATCATATCTCTCTCTTTCGCATGTGTTCTCTTAGAGGGAACCAACTCCCATCTGTGGGTTTACTATACCCTCGGTGTTGATTACTAACCCAGGGCCTACTCAAGGTGGGACTTAGGTTTCATTATCTTTCTTCTCCCATTGTTTGCCTATTAGGGGTACACTTTTTGGGGAGGGGGTATGAAATAGTGGTATTAGAGATTGGTAGAGGTATTGGATGGAGTTCGTAATTTAGAATTGGTGGGGTTTCATGGGTTGGTATGGAAACGGTGTCAACTAAGTTTATCAATCACTTAAAACAAGGGAGAAAAGCTGATACATAGGTATTTAGGGCCCCATGTGATCTATTTCATGGAAATTTAAGCATATAGTGGCTAATAAACTAGGTGATACTTATTTCAAGGTAGAGACCTAGGAAAGGATCATGCATCATTCTTCTTTATGCATGTGTTTGAATGGGTAGACCTTGGGATAGGTTAACCTAAAATGAATAAAAGAAAAAATTAATTAATGTTAAAGTCTTCCATATTATAGGTTTTGGAGATATAACTATTTTTTCTTTTGTGGGTATGGATCTCGGTCGATGTCCTCATCAGGTTCTCATAGAATATGTTGAGCATGTTGCACCAATAGATCGCCGAAGATTAAAGGTTAACTTTGATGACACTTGGAGGAAGAAACTTCGAGAATTTCACCACCATGTCATATGTAAGTATGAATGATTTGTTTTCAGATATAGTCATAGAATATTGGTTTTAGGAGGTAGATATAGCCTTTAGTTCAATTCATGATCAGAAGGAGAACTGGGTTTTGTTTTCTTGTGATGATGTTGCATGGGGTGGTGATGAAGTGGGTTTTCTTATTCTTCAAGGATCGCGAGGAGTCAAGAGTTTATGGAAGAAGTTCCAAGATCATTTTAGAGCCGAATTTCTTTCTTCTACTGTGAAGGTGGCCAGTCTCCAAGATCTATTTACCCTTCTTCAAGGAAGCTCCATCATACGGGAGTTTGAGATCCATTTCTAGAACCATCTGTGATATTCTTCGAACCTATTTCCAGATAAGGAGGATAGGGTGAAGCATTTCTAGTAGTCTTTACATCTAGAGATCCAGATCCAGGTCACCCCATTTATGTTGAAGACATATCTCAAGGTAATGGAAGGCGCATAGGTCATCGAGATTAATTTTTCCAGAATCGAATCCTTACGAGAGTGGAGTCGTCAAGATTCCTCACAAATTAGATCTTTGGTCTGGGGTTCCTGATTTTTAGGGCATGTGAGTTTTTGTTTGTTCAAGGTTCATCCCATCCCTTAATGACTCATTTATTTGTGGTAATAGGCTCTCAGTCTTATGCTAATGGATATGGCGCTTATTTTTTTGTGGAGTTTGAGGTCATCAGTATCATGAGTGCTCGAATTTTCTAAGCAGTCCGTGTTTTCCAAGTGTTCCACTCTCGGTTCTTCCGTTGAGGTTGTTCCATTCGAGCCAACATCAATTGGTTACACTAGCTTTTGATCATAAGAGAGTATATGGGTCAGGTGGAGGAAAGCCCTGGGATGCTCTATATCCTCAGAGAGCATAACACAACCATTTAGGTGGTTGTCAGTAGGGCCAGAGATTTCATGGAGAAGTTCATGGTTAGCTTCATGATTTAGTGTTGTCGGTGCTAAGTGATCCAGATATTGTTCCATGTACCATTTACTTGTTTCCTACTTGTTTGAATTCCTTGTTTGATTCAGGATCGATGCACTCCTTCAAATCACCTTCCCTTTCCCATGAATTGGGACATGAGGTAGAGAGGCTTCCAGTGCCCTTAGAGTTGACTACTCCAGTTGGAGGTTGAGATTACATGTCCGAAGTATGTAGAGACTTTAAGCTAGTTCTAGGGAAGCAACACTCTTGGGGAGATTTCCTATGTTTATGAATACAACCATATTATTTCATCATTTATATGGACTCATTATATTTGGTTCAAGCTATATGGATTTCTTCTGGAGGTAGGTGGTGTTATTCGGTGATTACGGAGATTAGGTAGTGTTCGTTGTTGAGAAAGACCCTCGGATTGGTGAGAGGAATATTCTGTATTTTTCATCCTTGATCATTGAGCTGATGTTGAGTTTTTTGGTGTTTCATTAGTTGGTGTTTCCTAGGGTCATAGAAGAGTACCCTGATGTCTTTCTAGAAGTGGTTGTAGCATTACCCCATCTATGAGAGATCGAGTTTAGGATCGAATTGAGTCCAGTTGTGTCTCCTATCTATATATATCCATATAGGATGGTGCATTATGAGTTTCTTGAGCTATTAATATAGCTCGATGGTCTATTTTAGCGCGGTTTTGTTCATCCATGTGTGTCACCATAGGGTGCACCAGTTTTTTCATAAAAAGGTTGATGGCGGTTTGCAGTTGTGTGTTGATTATCATCACTTGAACCAAGTGAAAGTGAATAACTGCTATCCTCTTCTACAGATTTATGATTTATTTGATAAACTAAAGGGTGAAATTTGGTTCTCAAAGATCAAATTATGGTCAGGATATCATCATATGCATGCGAAGGATAAGGATATCCCAAAGAGTACTTTCTGTTGTCTTCATGAGCATTGTAGGTTTTTTGTGATGATATTATATGTAAAAAAATCTCAAAATATGTTAATGGGGTTGATAAAAGTTGTTTTCAGTGAGTTCCCAGATAAGTTCATGGTGTTCTTCAACAAAGACAAACTATTGTACTCCGAATCTGAGGAGGAGCATGCAGAGCGTCTGCGTGTAGTTTTGGGAGTTCTTCATCGACATCAGCTATTTGGAAAGTTTTCGAAGTGTGAGTTTTGGGATCAAGATGTCTATTTATTGGGGCATGCTATATCCCATAAATAAGTATCTATGGATCCATAAATGGTATAAGCATTTGTTTCTTAGGAATCCCCCAAGACAGTGGCGGAGGGGTGAAGTTTCATTGGTCTTATAGGATATTACAAGAGGTTCGTAGCCGATTTCTCTCAGGTTTTGACTCCTCTAAAAGAATTGACCAGGATGGATAAGGTGTTATTATGGAATGATCAGTGTCAGTTAGATTTCAGTATCTAAAGGAGAAGTTGGTTATTTCTTCAGTTCTTCTTCTTCTAGCATAAGGAGTTTAGTTTAATATTTTCTATGATGCTTTAAGTCTAGGGTTGGTCTCTATTCTGATATATTAAAGATCATTCATTTCTTATGGTTCTTGATAGTTTCATCCCCATGAACTTAACTATGCCACCCATGATCTATAGTTGGTGTAATTGGTGTTTTCTCTGAAGTAGTGGAGACATTACCTCGTCAGCGAGTGTTTTGTGGTCTTCACCGATCATAAGAGCCAGAGGTATGTTTTCTCCCAGTGTGACTTGAACTTGTGACAATTCCAGTGGATGGAATTATTACAGGATTACAAATTTGAAATTTTATATAAACCTAGAAAGGGGAATTTTGTAGACAATGCACTAAGCAGGTTTTCGTATAGTGATGCAGTGCGTGAATCGGGTGATTCCTAGAGAGTTATTGAAGAACATTTAGTATTGCATATGGATATGGGAGAATCTGGGGGTATAGGTTGTATTTTTTAAAATGATGTTCCATTCATCTTTGTTGTAGTAGGTATAATATTACAAGTTGGGGGATCTTGATGTGGAGGTTTGGAGAGACCAAGTTGTTTGAGGCAAGGCCCCTAATGGTTGGTCTGAGGATGAACAACACTGGGTTTTGTTTCAAGTAAGGATTTTCATTACTTTGGAGATGTGTGAGATGGTTCTCATATAGTTCCATTGTTCTCCCTTAGTGTTACATCCTAGAGTGAAAAATATGTACCAATATTTGAGGAGTCAGTTTTGTTATCCTAGGTTAAAGTGTGTGGTTGTAGAGTTTGTGTCTTAATGATTGTTCTGTCAAAAGGTGAAGTTTGAGCACCATGTTCCCTGTGGTTTTCTCCAGCCATTTGATGTTCTTCATTGGAAGTGTGAGAACATATCGATGTAATTTTTTACTTATTTACCTCAATCTCAGGGATTCTATGACACTATATGGGTAGTGATGGATCGTTTGAAGAAATTATCCCACCTTATAGCAATCAAGGGTTTGATCTTAGTGGAGGTTTTTTCGAGGAAATATTTGGAGGAGGTGGTAAGAATCCATGGAGTCTCGAGAATGATCATTTATGATCAAGATCCCCATTTTAACTCCACGGTGTGGAGATGTTTCCATAATTATTTTTGTTCTTAGTTATTCCAAATCAAGAATTTTCATCTGTAGATGGATGGTTACACAGTTTGAACCATCCAAACTCTTGAATACATGTTGTTCTCTTGTGTCTTGGATTTTGGAGGTTCATGGATGAGGCACTTTTCCTTATTAGAGTTCTCTTAAAACAATATTTTCCACTCCACCATCGGTATTATTCCCTTTGAAACATTTTATGTCCGACCTTTCCATTCATTCTTATGCTATACTAGGGTAGGATAGTCAACAATTCTTGGGCCAGAACTGATATAGAGTACAATAGAGATGGTTCAGGTGATTTTTCGGTGGATGAATGCAGTGTAAGATCTTCATAAGTCCTATACTAGTCATAGGAGGATAAATATCTATTTTGACATTGGGGATCATGTGTTTCTGAGGGTGACTCCCCATCATGGGAAGTGAATATTTTGTCATGATAGTAATCTTTCTCCCTAGTTTTTTGGTCCTTTCAAATATTTGGCTTGTGTTGGATTCATGGAATATCAGGTATCACTTCCCTCATAGATGATCCAGATAAATTATGTTTTTCATGTGTCATAGTTCTTTCGTTTCCTTCATGATAACTATTAACTCATTGATTAGGTCAATATTGATTTTGACGATGATGAAACCTTCAAGGAGTGGTCTGTAGAGATCCAGGCCCTCAAGGAGAAGGTATTTCACGTGTTGTCTATCCTAGTGGTTTGTGTCTTATGGAGGTATGGTGGTATAGAGGAGAGTACTTGGGAACATGAGTCAAAGATATGTGCTCAGTACCCTGATCTAATTGATGTTTAGATCTTCTCTTGTAACGTTGTTCATTTGGTTGTTGTAAACCCTTAAAGTTTTTGAGATGAATTTATATTTATTTTTTCATGTAATTATCTCTTTTCAAATGTGTCTCCCATAGGAGAGTGTTTTGGAACTTGTTGTGGTTGTTGTGTGTTTTTGAATTGTTCCTTTTTATGAAGCGGTTGATCTCCTGTGGTGGAAAGATCCTTGCGAGGTTTCTTGTGGAGTGGATGTTTGGACAAACCTTTTTCTATTTTCTCTCTCGGTTTTTTTTGGATTCTCCAGGGTGAGAATAGTTTGATTGGTTTCTAATGTAATGGAATGGACCTCTCTGGTCCATTCCTTTTTTGACATCTGGTGTTTGAGGTGTTTTGGGAGGTCAAGGTGACTCATTTCAAGAGTTTTCCAAAAATCTAGTTTTCCAATGGTGAGTTAGGAATGGTAGGAAACTTATGGTAGGTCATGATGGTCAGTCTTGATGATGAGTCGCATTAGTGATTCAGAATAGTGACTCACACTGGTAGCTCTCCAATGGTGACTCGCATGGGTAGCTCTCCAACGATGACTTGCACCGATAGCTCTCCAACAGTTACTCACACTGGCAGCTCACCAACAGTGACTCACAACTGTGAGTCATCCAACGGTTTCTCATCTAATGATGAGTCACCCAATAGAGACTCACCCACTGGTATCCCATCCAGTGGTGACTCACGATAGTGAGTCTTCCAGCGGTAGCTCATCCAACAGTGAGTCACCCAATGGTGACTCATCCACTAGTAGATCATCCACTGGTGACTCGCATCGGTGAGTCATACATTGGTAGATAATAGAACGATGAGTCACCCAATGGTGACTCATACAATGGTATCTCATCAACCAGTGACTCTCAATGGTGAATCACCCAATGGTGAGTCATTTCCAATAGATTTTTTCAAAATTTTAGTTTTATCCAATTTTCCAGTTTTCTACAATTTCACCCCTTCGATGTTTTCTTTGACATAAAAGAATGTCAAAGAATTTTTTCAAGGTATTTAGGTATGATTGAAAGACCATAACTCTTATATAAATTTTCATAAGGGTTTGGGTGCCTTTACTCTGTCAAAATGTGTAATCTTGATGAGATCTGCCTTTAATAGAAAATCTAAACCATATCTAAATCATTTCTCCATTTAGATTTTCCAAAGGTCGGACCTTGTTATTAATTATTTATTTACTATTGGTACTAGATTCCTAGATTTATTCCTCCCATAGTATTTGTGTGTTGTGTTTTATCATTGGATCATGTTCCCCTTGGATTTTTTCCTACTGCATGCACCCCCCCTATTTTGGTGCAACCAGGTCCATCTTCAATATAAGGTATGTTCTACCTCTGTTATTTTGGGTTACTTGATCTATATCCACTTTTTTCCCCTTTATATGTGATGCAGTGTGATCCCCATGTTTTTAATGGATCTTCCTCAATTTTTTATTGGTGCAGTGGTGCCGCAGCATCCTCAGGTGGATGCAATCATTACGGGAGAGGTGATCCCGATCCAATGTGTTGGCCCATTCTCATGAAAATAATGTTGAAACAATTTTGAGGTAGGGGATTAGTTGATTCTATTTTTATTTACATGAAACCATAAATATAGCATGATTTATCCCTTTTGATCTCAATGAAATTTAAATAATAATTATTTAAACTGGATTAAAGAATCTGAATCAATCAATAGCGATGTTGTTTCTTTATACCACGATAACGGTTTGCCTCTTGAATTGATAGATTGTGAAATATATATACTTTAATTGTTTATAATGTCTTTATTTATGTAAATTGGTAAATAATGTAAAGATGGATTTAATTTATAATTAATTGGATAACTTTTTAAAGTGGCATGTTAATGAATCTGGTTGCGATTATAATTTGATGATAATAAAATTGATGCAGGTATGAATGTTTAACTGAATTGGTTGATGTAACTAGAGCATGTTTATGGTTGTTGATAAAAGTATTAAAGGCATGTTAAATTAATTTGTTAATTAATTTTTTACATCTGTAATATATTATTGTTTATTTTTACCATATTTGGAACCTATGAATAATTAATCGATTAATTCAAGATGGGATAAGAACTGGTTGTATGAATAAATGTAATTACATATGGGTTCTGAGTTACTCACTTTCTTGTAAAGTCCAAGTGCCTTATTCTTTGGATCCATGAGATCTCATTGTGTTTAAGGAACTAATTCCTTGCTTTGGGTTGAGATCATTTTTCTATGTTTGTTCCTATTGGTTGTGATGTGCTCTGGATACGAGACTTGTAGTTGTGGTGGCAGGGAGGCCCAAATGTGACGTGATCATGGGATGTCTAAGCTTGGATGGATATTGTGGTATGTGGGGTAGAGAGGCCCAGAATTTGTGGAATAATTTGACACCTAGAGTGGAAAGATTCATTGATTTATGCATATGGGTATTGGGGTGGACACTGAAGGTGATGGAACGGGTTGAAGCTGGGCTTACCCGTTGAAATGAAAGTTGGTTTCCTGATGAATCTATTATTATTTTTACCTACTTAACTCTCCCCACTAATTGAGGTAGATGATATTTCTTATCCTCCATCCAAAAGAGGAGAATATTCATGGGGTATCCAATTTATCTTCATGTTTATCTTCTCGAGTATTGATGGGTCGACGCTCCTACTATAGGTGGAAATGAATCGATGGGTAGCTCATCTACTCAACAAGTTGAGATTCTTGTGTTTGGTAGCTTAGAATGTTTTACTAGAATACCTGGAAATGTGGAAATATTGAAATATGGAAAGTGTTAATGTTTTTAATAAATTAATTAATTCTTAACCCATGGGGTTGGCGCTTGATGGGATACAGTGTTGAGGTTATATTTCTATGAAGTTGTGGACTCAGTTTGGTTATGACTGGAGGGCATGGATACATGTTAAAATTAAAATGATATTGGAATGTGATGTGGAAATTATAATGGTTAAATAATTAATTAAAGTAAATTGAAACTAATAATAATATATAAGTAATTTAATATATCTCTTAAAATGGTTTTGTGCTTATAGGATATTTGGTCTTAGTAGTGGAATCCAGGAGTCTGAGAGACATTAGTTGTAGTTGAGTATAAGACTAGGTTTTTTACAGTGTGGTTGTGATCCATGTTATATCCTATATATTTTGTGTTTATATAATCTACTCCACCCTTTCGGTTAGGAAAACTGACACCCTAGGGATTCTGAGCCCTGGGGGTGTTTTTCCTATCATTTTGGTGGATGGATGGATGGATGACTAACCACTTTGTCCCCACTCTCTTCTCCAAGTAGTTACTTGTGTTGGTATGCATAGTGGTATGTTTTCCCCATATATGTGTATATATGGTTGTAATTTCTTGTGGTTATTTCACACACATATATTCTATATATAGTTTCCTATAGACTATTATAGGTATGACATGTATAGGTTGAGATGGATTTTGGATCCTTACTCGGTGTATGGGTTGTGATGGCTTGATTTATAATACCTGATGTATGATACATTTTATACAAGATATGGTGGCTCTTGTAAACTACCATGTTACTTTTTGTTATGTGTAAATGGTGGTTGTGTTTCATGAAGTGCATGTTGTGGTGATTTTCCCAGGTGACTTCGAGCAAGCCTTTTTGGAGAGAGATACTCAGGACGTGCGATGTTGGGGAAAAGCGGAAAACCAGTGGGGAAGTGGTAGCAGGGTACCCTTGATATTCTTTATTATATTATATACTCTTGTATACGATACCTTTTGAGAGTATCCATGGTGAGGCCAGGAACATAGTATACATGTGTAGGTGATGAATTAGTTTCACTTTTTTCACTAAGCTTTAGCATGCTTTCATTACTTTTTCACGAGAGGCTTTGGGGAGGATCCAATACTGCAAATATGGCCTTTATTAGTGTTAGGAAAGTTTATTTATAGTTCTAAAAAGTGATATTAATCTCAGTGAAGATAAGGGGGTACCTTTTATTAGCACTAAAAAAATTCCTGATAAATACCCCTTTTATCAGTGCTAAAAAAGCATTGATAAAAGGGTCCTTTATCAGCACTTTTTTAGGGATGATAAAAGACCACTTTTATCGCCTCTTTTTTAATAGCGCTGATACAATTTAAGAATCATTAAAAAAATAAAAAAAATAATTTTGGAAATTCAGGGAGGGGCTTTATCAGTGCTTGAACCACCCCTTCAATATCCCCCCCAGCCCTCATGCCCCAACAACCCCCACCCCCCCCCCCCTAACAGCACAAGCCCACCCTTTAACAGTGCTAGCCCTTATTCCACCTGTGTGCATGGCCTGCCTCCACCTAGATTCAAAATCAGGACTTGTTGACTGCACACCTAAGCCTTTACCACTACACCATATTGATTTTCTCTTCATTTGTTAATATATCTATTTATTTATATATATATATTTTTATATTTAATCGTATATTAATATATATTTATATTAACATATATATATATATATATTTATATATTTATATTTAGTTATATTAATATATATATATAGTTATATTATTATATATATGTGTATATTAACATATATATAGTAATATTTATATATTAATATATTTATTCGTATATTTATATATATTTATAAGATCAGTTTTAAATATGTTTATAAAATATGCTTTTTTGTTTGTGTTTATAAATAAATGCATATATGCAATACACACACACACACAAATATATATATATTATATGTGTATTTTTAAGTATAATTATAAATATTTATATATATTTACAAATATTATATATTAATATGTATATACAAATATTTATAATATATTGATAATATATATCAGTTTGTCAATACAGACACGCGCGCACACACACACGCACACAGACACACATATATATACAAGTACACATTATATAGGTATATAAATATTCATATATTTGTATTTTAAATAAAATGGATATTAGTTTTTTATTTAGATAAGGCTTATATATTGATAAATATATTTTATATGTAAATATTTTTAATTATTTATTTATAAAATTAAATTTTTATGTGAAAATATATAAAAAATATATTCATTGTTATATATTTGTTTTTCCTTTACCAAATATCAAATAGAAGCTTGTGAATAAACCTACACTTCGGTGTCCACTGGAACACATTCTCATATTCTTTAAGGCCTAAAAAGGTCCTTGATCCCTCCAAATGGACATAACTTCTGCTCCGAGTGTCCGTTTTGTGTCTTCCACATATCAAATCGATCTAAATCATATTTAAAAAATATATATTATATTTATAAAAATTTAAATATACTTATATATCAATATATTATTTTTTATGAAATATTTTTTTTTGAAATATACACTTTATCAGCAGTGGGAGAAAAATCACTGACAAATCCCCCCTTTATCAGCTCTACTAAAAAAACGCTGATAAAGGGGGGACCCTTTAATAGTGCTAAAAAAATTGCTAATAAAGGGGGTTCCATTATTAGTGCTATAAAAAGTGTTGATAAAGGGTCACTTTTAATAGTGCTTTTTTAGCGCTGATAAAAGTTCCCTTCATCATTGCTTCTTTAGCACTATTAAAGGGTGGCACTGAAGAAACCCAATTTTGTAATAGTGATCCTACTGAGTATACTATTATACTCACCCTACATTATATAAACATTTTTTCAATTCAGTTGAAGTAGGTTGGATATCAGGCTGGTTACTACTATCTTGGGGTTTGGTGGGAGCTATTTGGGATTTGTAGTCATTGTTGTTTTACTTTCGTCCAGTACTTGAAGTTTTCCCTTTCAGATGTAATAGTTCTTTTATGACATTACATATGTGCACTTGGGTTTATTTTACCTTGTGGTATCATCAAGAGTTGTTTTTTGTCTATCTTATCTCTCTCTTTCACATGTGTTCTCTTAGAGGGCAATTCCTCTCATCTGTGTGTTTAATATACCCTCAGTGCTAGTCACCAACCCAGGTCCTATTGGAGGTGGGACTCTAGTTTCATTATCTCTCTTCTCTTATGGTCGGCCAAAGAGGGGTACAATTTGTGGGGAGGGGTCATCATATGGTGGGTCCCGCTATAGCCCCTCGAGGTATTGATAGGTCTCATGAGATAAGGAATAATTGGGTTTTGGCCAAGGCTTTGCCCTAGTATTTTCAAACATCTTGTCTAAGGCCTTGATGATATGTTTCATATGTCTGTCATTATTAATTCTCTCATTATGATATTAGTAATTGATAAACCATGTGATATTTTACTAGTATAATATCCATGATTAAGGTTCATTCTCTTATGATCATTTATATGTATCTATTTACTCAACTTTCATTCCTACCATATTATGCCCATGTTTATTTTTAAAGGATTGGGTTTTTATTTATTCACCATGCCTAATGTTTATGTTTATGATTACTTTTTTTCTATTACTTACCTGTACTAAGAATTTGAGATGACTCATTTATTATGTTTTATTTTTCCCCATGATGTGAACATAAATATTATGAATGAATTTCATGAATAATTTAGGAGTCATGGATGTTTATAATGTAATTTCTATATTGTATTTCCTTTAAAGTTGTAATGTAAATCTTATGTTTGTATATGGTTTTCCAAAACTACTAAATTGTTTAGTCTTTCGGGATACGACTTCGTCATAATCACACCATTGTAATAAAGTAAGGCACCGACTCTAGGAAACTAGCATTAGAGTATTTAAATAATATCCATGGATTTTAAGTATTATTAATAAAATAGGAGAATGATGAATGCATCCAATATGTTTAAATTAGATAAGGTTGAATTCAGAAAGAAGGTATTTAAGTTACTCCAAGATGTGGATAAAGTAAGAGAAATACTTACTATAGAGAAAAAGGAAATTTTAATTATTCTAATATAGGATCCTTTTATAGGATAAATAATTATAATCTCCCAAAATATACTTTTTGGAGAAATAAATTCATATAAAGAATTTTAGATATTTGTTTTCTAATTCCAAGCATGAATTATGGAAGTTCTTGAAGAAAGAGAATTTTTTGTGGATGGAGTTAGACTTTAATAATTTTTAGATTAAATATATTCTCAAAAAAATGGTACATGATGGTCATATATTAACTAGAGAAATGTTTTAACCCTAATTTAATGTGATAAAAGTGAAGTGAAGCACATAAAAGAAGACAATTCAAAACAAATTCCAAAAAGTATAACTTTAAACCAAAATATACTATTGTATGTAAAGGAAAGAGGTTGGGAGAAATTTCTATAAATAATAGGAACATGTGTAGAGTATCCCAATGTTATGTTTCATAAAATTAATGTCAACAAGAATTTTAACATAATGAATTTTAGTAAATTACTATTTCTAGATAGACTGGTGGTTCAGGAATAATATTTTCTATTTATGGTCATTGTTGGTTTTATAGAGGCTATATACATATTATGATATGTTTTTAGTTCATAGAAATAACATTTTAGTCCATTAATATGTATGGAATTCACATATGTAGGGTGAAACAACCCTTAAAAATAAACAAAGTCAAGAGGAATGAAATTCAATAACAAAGTGTAGTGTTGAAGAACCATTTTGAAGACTTGAATGAAGTGTGTGGAAAATGAGATCAATAGGGTCATATCTCTAAAGTGTGTCTCATGATTCCATTGAATCAATATATCTAATGATGTGATACAAAAATATTTTAGAAAATATAGAATAAAATTAATGTTTTATAGAAGAATATGTCTCGAAAAAAGAACAAGAAGGATATTGAGAATCCATTGGAAATTATTGACTCTAAAAGGGGTGGATAAACAAATATAATCAAGAAGGTTGAATGAGTGATATCAAGAAGAATTTATCTAAGAAATATATAATAATAGGTTTTTGATATTTCAGTATATCACTTTCAATGTTTCATAAAGGAGGCTTAAGTGAAGAGTAGCAAGAAGAAAGAGTCTTTAGTATGTTATATTATAGAATTGAGGAATAAGATGATATCTCCCAATATAAAATATAAATAAAGGATAGTTTTACTGATAAAGGTGGTTTCTAATCAAAATGGGTGTTGATACCAAGATATGGAAGTTAAAGAAGAAATCATAGGCTTCTCTAATTAAATCCTAAGGTATAGTGAATATATCCTTATCTCACTTGTTCTTTGGATATTTATTGTCAGGGGAGGATAAAGACACAAAAAATCCCTTTATATATTTATAAAGTGATATATAAAAAATATAGTGAATAATCCAAATATATATGTTTAACTTAAGGGGTGGATATCCCTTCATAAGGGGGAGAATATATTTATGGGGTTTTAAAAGGGAAAAATTATGAAGTCATCATATGTGTTCATGAGTTGTGTGAGTTGTGAATTGTCCTCAAATGTTTTCTGAGAATTTATATAGGAATGTTTTATACATAGTCTCAAATAATAGTTTTGTTAAGTGGAATAATTGTTTTCAATAAGTTTATCTTATATGTTTTCAAGTGATGTGAAAAAATGGATATAAGTCACTTTAATGGATAGCATGACATTATTATTAAATGTTTTCATTTCCTACAACTATTTCTCTCATATAGTACTAGAATTATTGAATAATGATTCATTTATGATTGAGGTGAGTTTGAAAATTGATTTATATCCAATTTTTAAAAACAAAATCCAAATCGGGAGATTTTTTAGGCCAAGAGAATATTATGGAAGATGTTGAGATCTAGAGTTGTTGTGGCCTTGGGTGGATTGTTTTGACTTGAGGGGGGAATTTTATATTTTCAAGATATGAAAAATAATTCCCGATCATTTTTTTTGTTTTTATATGGATAATAAAATGAGAATAAGTTAATTGTATATGATTCTTATTTTGTCTTTTATTATCAATACATGAATCATGTTCAAACTTAAATTTTACATGGTTCTTCATTTGTGGTATTTTTTTAAGGTTTTTGAATTATTAAAATTACATGGAAGAATATTTCATGCTTTATATTAGTTTTTGAATATATTTTAAGTTCACGTGACCTCAATATATTTTGGTCGAACACAAAATGAAAATAACTCTAGCTTGGGAAGTGAAATAATGTGGATGCTTAGGAAATTTCCATTTTAGTTAGTTGTATCTTGAGGAATAAGAATCAACTACATCATGGAGCAGTAAAGTGCACACAGTATCAATAAAAATGGGGAGATAATCATTGAAATTGGTGTTACATAAGGTTTTCAAATTGTAACACCCCATTTTGTATGATTTTTTTTTTGAATAAATTAAAATTATTTCATGTCTTATGTTATACATTACATCAAGTTAAGCCTTATTTATATGAAACACCAAGTTAATATTGAATAAAATGAAACGCAAATATTTTATTGTTATATATGAAACACTATGTTTGTATTTTATATATATATAATATTGAGTTCCTTTGATAGCTTGTGTTACACACAATATTGAGTTATATCGAACTACAATATATTATTCATGTTATTATTTAAAATGATAGTTATCAACTAGATGTTGGAATGGAAGGAATGAAAAGGAATTAACAAATTAGGAAAATTTTGTTTACGTATTCTTATAAAATTATTTGGTGACTAATTATTTATATATTAAAATAAAACCTTTTTTTTTAAGTAAATACTTTTCTAAAAAAACTATTTTATATGAACAAGTGTGTTTTTTTTCAAAAATTGGTGACATGAGTTAGTCACCCAATTCATGCCCCAAAGGAATTTATTTAAAGAACCAGTAGCATTACAAGAATGAGGTATAAAAAATATACACCAGTAGGGATTGAGAGGGAAACAAGACAAGATACTCAAGGGAGAAAACAAGAAAAATCACCAGTGTCATGCATGATCGAAAAGACCTGCCATCCAGTCCATTATCTCTATGAGCAGTTGTATTGAAGACAATGTCTAAGAAACCCTTCGAAAAAGTGTTCTTTATATCTATAGGCTAAATAAATCAATTTTTGTTAATTATTTTAATTAAATTTATAAATTATATATTCAATAAATGTTTTAACATTAATCTTATATGTTTTCTATATAAGTGATAAGAAGAAATCCAATTTAACACTAAAAAACTATATTTTTCTAAAAATATGGATTATGGCCTTTTTATGGCATGGTTATTTTAAAAATAAATTTTTACACTTTAACAAAATTAACTTAATAAACTAAACGTAATTTTTTGAAATATTATTTTTAAAATTATCTTAGGTTTAAATTTTGATATTTTTCAATGAAGTTTTGTTTTTTGAGGAGTAGTTAAAATATTGAATTTTAATTGAAACCCGTATTTTAGAGTAAATAATATAAAATGTTAAAATATATTTGAATTGGTTTTAAATTAAAAATAATACGAGTATACTTATATTAATACAATTTAAGTCATTTTAATCACTATAATTTTGAAATTGAATATAAAAACATTGTAATCTTTTGATCTTTTTCGCTTTAAAAACAATTTTTCTCAACACGTCTGCAGGATTAATTTTAAATTAATTTATGCCACTTATATGATTTTAATTTTGAAAAATTGATTTAATATTTGGAATAATAATAATTTATAATTTCTAACAAAGAAAATTTAATTTTTAACCCAAGAGATTATTGAAGGAAATTAAAATCAATTAGAGTGATTAAACTAAAAACAAGATTAATTAGTGGTTAAACTTAGAATATAAGGTGTAAAAATGACCCAAAACTTGTAAAAAACCCATTCTATTATCATATTTATGCCTTATACCTTATTTTATAAATATTGTTCCATTATTGGATCCACTTGACATAGAAAAACATGGGTGGAATTCACTCTTTCCAAAAAATTACAAAAGTTCCACTCACCTCCCTTGTAAAAGGCCACCCCTATCACCCTCTCTTAAAACCTTGGAAAAATAAATTGTTTAGTACAAGTCCTAACCTAATAACTTCTGCACTTACCTCATTTAATATTATTTTCCTTAATTTTGGAATAAAATGAACACCTCAAGGCTTTACAATATTTTTCTTTTAGAATAAATTTAATTTTGTTTCTATCATGCATTATACGAAACGTCACGTTAATATTATTTTATATGAAACATTTATAATTTTTTGAAAACATAATTTTCATATATCTCTACACATGATACTGAGGTTATATTACATTAAATTCAATACTGAATTTCTTTAATGGCATGTGTTACACGAAAGTCTGATTTTTACTAAACAATAATATATCATTAAAATATTATTATTTAATATTATAATATATAACCTATATATTAAATTAGTGGTAATTAATATGATTAAATAACTTATGAAAATATATGTTTTAATTCATTGGATACCAATTAATTATAAATGAATATGAAAACCAATTGAATATAAAGGAAACGTTTTTATGACCGCAAAGAGGTTTTATCCTAATAAGTTAAATTAATTACTATTAGTGAGTGATATTAATGAAATATGTATATTATATATTAGATAAAATATTCTTTACATTCATCTAATATATTTAATATTTATAATATAAGAACAAACCCATTTTTACACATAAAAACCAATATTTTTATAAAAGCAGTTTTACTGCTTTTTAATGGAATGACTATATTAAATTTTAATTATGTAACTTTTATAATGTTAATATGAAAAATAAACTTCATTTTTAATATTGAAACATAAAAATTAGGTTAGGGTTAATTTATAGTATTTTTCTAAGAAGTTTATTTTTTGATAATTAGTGAAAAATACTAAATTTTAATTGAAAACTATTTTTTCGTCTAAATTATTTATATGGATAAATTATATTTTAAATTTATATTAAAAACAAATTATATCCATTATAAATAAATTAATCCAATTTAGTTCATTTTAATCAATTCAAAACTGAAATTTTATATAAAAACATTTCAAACATTTGAACATTTGTACTTTAAAACCCAACTTTGTTGTCCTATCTGCGGGATTAAATTCAAATTAATTTATTCCAATACTATGATTTTAATTTGGAAAAATGGATTACATATTTGTAATAATAATAATTTATAAATTATAATGAGGTGATATTAGTTTTTTACCAAAATTATTATTGAAATCAATTAAAATTAATTATAATAAATAAGGTAAAATGTGTTCACTTAGTAGTTAAACATTAATTTTAAAATTCTAATTGACCTAAAAACTTTTCCAAAACCATTTTTATATAAATTAATGCACAAAAATAACTTATTTTATCTATTTTTTATCATTATTTGAGTCATATTATGTAAGGGAGACCTTCCAATAGTGTTTACCTTTTATAGTTATAAGAATGTCACTCCCCCTCCACTATAAAAATGAATTCAGCCTTCCCATTTATTTACAAATATCAGGACCCTTTGTCCCATATAACCCCTGAAAAAATATTCTCCCAAAATCCATCACATAACCCTAGAGGCAACACATTGTTTAGAAATCCAACCAATAATTCCTTTGCTGAAAACCAAAATGAGTTACCTGAAAAAGAGGTAACATTATTCATCGTGAATTTATGTTGTATTTCCTTATCAATCCATTAAATTGTTATTATTACATGATTATATAATAACATAAGAATCCAAAATATAATGATATGTTTTTATGTTAAGATATATACCTACACCTACAAACACTTCGATCAAAAGGGTAATAAAATTATCGTTCGTGTACGAAAAACTATTGCCTTGTGAAATGACGTCATTTGATTTTCCTTTACCACATCTCATAGTTGAAAATTATGATGTATATTCTGTTTTTATATGATATATATGATAATAATTTCTTCATACTTCTGGAATAATTATATAACACATACCATCAAGCTTTCCATTTTGTGTAAATACGATAACATCATTTGTGGACCTGTAGACTACCACCTCCTTAAATCGATGTGATATGTTCACAAATTACATGGAATGTATGAAGGTTGGTTTCAATTAAACATAAATAACATAGATATTAGTTACATAATTAATTTTCGGGAAATATAATATATCATTTTACTTATTACCTTTTCATACATTGAAAAAGTGAAAACATCGTCCGTGGACGTGTGGATTACTGCCTCCTCGACGCAATGTGATTCCTTTTACATCACAAGGTTAATATATATAAGTATATATGATTAAATTAAAATATATATATTATATAATGATCATTATATAAAGATAAATTTTATTTACATTTTTTCCATAACTATCTATGAAAAATGGGAATGTTACTCATGCGTATGTATGACCTACTGTCTCTATGATTGTAACGTTGGTTCATTTTTTCTAGAAAAAAATTATGATTTGTTTTAAAAGAATAAGTTATTTAAAAATGTTATAATTCTTTCATGATTATTATTTTATATATATTTATATAATGACACCTTCTACCATAGTCGACCTACTAAAGTTGTTGTTAACAAATGAAATGAATTTGATCAAAACACCTGATGTAAACTTGATTATTTAAATAGTTTTATACAAAATTTTAATAAGTGAAATAAAAGTAAAAAATTTATAAATAAAGTAAAAAAATTAACATATTTTTATAATTCAGTAAGATATATACACATGTGACAATTCAGATTCAAGGTAAGGTATTTTCATCTCACTTTTTAAATCTGTGAGATAAATGTCATATTCATCACTGACTCCTCTTTCTGTTGTGTATTTACTAATTTTTTGATATATTATATAATTAATCATTTTATACTAATTTAATTTATGTTTTTTATTTAAATAATCTCATCCAATTTGTTTTTACTTTAAAATTACCTAGTGGTATAAGTTATCTTTGTAATCTCACTTTATTTTGTGATTGTTAACATTATCTTGAAACAATCACTTCTTTATGACAACTTGCCATTGGACATAAAACTTATTTTAGATATCCATAATATTATGTTATTGGTATAATTATTTCATAAACCATATTCCATTTTTACATATGGTGTTTACTTGACAGTAATTTGAATAACTGGGGAAATATTGGTAAATCTGTATCTTTAACTCAATACGGATATTTGATAAGCCTGTTTGTTCAATAAGTTAAATTGATTATTTGATATATAATAAATTATTTGTACTTCTATGACATGGGTTGGGTTCCATTTAAAGTAATCCCCTTGATGCATCAGTAGTCTCATGAGATGAATCACTTGGCCAAATCTGTAGCAGGCATTGTTCGGGCCTTCAAAGGCAATGTAGCGGTACTATAGCAGGCACTGTTTGGTAATGTAGCAGGCACTGTTTGGTACTATAGAAGAAAATGTTCGGTATTGTAATAGGCACTATAGAAATACTGTAGCAGGAACTATTCGGTACTAAAGCAACCGGACTATTCACCTGATTTGGGCTTTCAGGCCACTAGTTTGGGCCTACGGGTCTTAGGGCTTTCGGGCCATCAAAGGCCTTCGGTCCATAGGGCCTTTGGGACATTGAATACAATGAAGTAGACCAGTTCACATAGTGCAGGCCCCAGATGAGGATCAGAGCACCAGTAGTAGTCACCTGAAGTAGAGTTAACCGGATTGGAAGAATGAGAGGGTATGGAAACTGCCATCGGAACCAGGCACTGTACAGCTTTGTATGGGGCAATGCTAGCTGATCAACAATGCAGGTGGGGAGATAAAGGAAAGCAATGATGCAGAAGCTGGGGAGGGTTTTTTCTAGTGGGCTGGGCCTACAGGTCATGTATTGGGCATGGTATACCTCTGGGCCTTCGGGTCATGTATTACGGGTCATGTCAGGCCTTGTGCCTTGGGCCTACGGGTCATGTACGGGTTCCACTTCAACCCTTAAAAGGGGGATTATATATAATAAAAATAAAAAAGAAGGCCTTCAGTCCATTCAAGGATAATTCATTTATTATTATTATTATCTATGTTATGTTTTCTTTGAAATTATCTATGTGTTCATTTCATTCTCAGTTTATTGATTAAATGGAATGTGTCTTCAGTTATTTACCTTGCTATATTGATTATGCTTTATCCAGTTGTTTAAATTGAAAGTGTGTTTAGTTATTTTCCTTTCCATATTGTTTACTCTTATTTATTCATTATTACTCCCATTTTATGCTTACCCTTATAGAGCATTTGAGCTCACCCTTATTTTGTTTCCTTTCCCCATGATATAAAGATTAATTATTGGAATGAGTTTCAGGGATTAATTTTATTTGTATTTATTATGTATTATGTTTTATTTTATATTACCCATTGTAATATGGGTATCATATATGTAATTTGGTTTTCCAAATCTACTTAACTAATCAATCATTTGGGATTTGATTACTTGTAATCATGCCAATTTAATAACATAATGCACTAACTATGGGATTCTGGGGTTGGGGTGCTACATTTGGTATTGGAGGAAGTTTAGTAGAAACCTTGGATACTAGATTTATGAAAATGTAGATTACGGAACATAACCCTAAGGTATAATTTTAGGATAAGTATATTAGTACATCCTAAAGAAACCATGTTTATGATTATGAGATTAGATATGGATAAATTTTTTAATTTATGATAATTATTTCTCTAGTTTCGAGATTAAAATTTATGTTACATAATGTTGTGATCTAAGCTAGTGTATGTAATTGATTATAAAAGGAAACTAGAAGTCAGAAGTGTATCAATACTCATGACCAATGGATAGGTTTCCCGGTTGAGGAAGACAATAAATTTGGTATTATAATTGAGGAAGTTATGGATATATTAGTATAGATTTTTCAGTTTATGATAAATAACATTTCCAGAATGGAGAAACCTATTCCACATAGAGAATATCATATTCTAGATCTCTTTATACAATAGAAGCCCCATAATTTACTTGTACTGCTGATCTAATGGGAGATAAGAAGAGGATTACGTCTTTGGAGAAGATATTTATAGAACTGGGATGTGGTGAAAAGGAAGAGGTTATACTTGCAGTGTATTATCTCAATGGTGATGCAGATCAATGGTGGTTGTTGATATAGAATACTATAAAGGAAGATAAAATATAACTCATGTAATGGAAAAATTTTAAGAATATATTCTTTAACAAATATTTCCCTCTTGATAAAACAACATATATTAAGAGAATGTTCCTTAATTTAAAAATAAGGAATAATGTATTGAGTAGAATAAAGATTGCTTTACTAATGGTATCAAGGTATGCTACATATTTCATATGCAACATGGAACACATGATTGACCATTTCTTTGAAGGACTTAAGTTAGGTCTCTTAAGGCAATTGGTGTCTCAATTTTTTTCTTCATACGATGAAATAGTTTTATATGCTATCAAAATTGAGAAATAATTCTCCAAGTATTATAGATTCAAAGGGAAGTAAGATAAGAATATTAAATGACAGAAAATAATGAAAAAATTAAGAAGGGAAAGAAGGATTTTTACCACTTGTGATAACTATGGAAAGAATCACCTTGTGAAATGATTGAAAGGATAGGGAGTGTATTATAAGTGCACAGAGAATCATCACCAGGAAAAATAATGTAAATATACGAAGGAAAACTCTACTATTCAGTGTTATAACCATAGGGATATATGTCACTATGAAAATTAATTCCCCAACCATCAATGGAATATACCTCAGAATAAGATAAGGGATCGAGATCAAGATTATGTTATTGATATATAAAAAGTGGAATGATTAATTTTTTCCTCTATTTGGATCAATGAATAGTTTTTTCAAAGTATGTTTTTGATGATATCTTAGTTAAAAGTATTATGGAATGTACAAGGTTTTTATTATAGTACTTTTTCATCAAGGATTTAAAAGATTGTGTTGATTGGTATTGATAACCAAGAAATGTGATTCAATATAAAGTTTAATTTTTTTAAAGACACATGGTTGAGGGAAATATATGACTTAATATGTTCCTAATGATGATTTAATGTCATTTAGATGAATATATGATTGATATGGATAAAGTAAATTGGATACTACTAACTTCCTTGGAACTGATTCTAATTTTTTGGATCATAATATTTTGGAAGGTTTATAAGGTTGATCATTTGTGAAATGGTTTAAGTTTAATTTTGGATGAGGTTTTAGAGATTATTTTATTACATCACAATATGATACATCTTGTTCAAAGAGATGAATTAGAAATAATTCAAAGAAATATAAAAGGAAAATGTTGTTTTTATAGAAACTTATATTGACTTATATTCTTAAAGATAAAAAGAAATATACAACTCTAGGATAAGTGTCTTGAAAAAAATTCAAATTATAAATGTTTTTTTATATTAATTTCCTTTATTTACACCTTTGTTTTATGGTTTTCTGGTAAAAAGCATTCATCTAAACATGTTCTCTATCAATCTCCATCAGAAATTAATAGTTTTATTACTCTTTCTTGTCCAGTTTTTTCATTAATGTTGTCCTATTTGAAAGACTTGTTTTTTGGTGATCTTCATGTTTACCTTTCCTTCATTATTTAGAAGATGTTTTACTAACCCTTTTTATAATGTGGGTTTTTAAAAAATAGTATTTAAAATATCAAACCCTATATTAATGAGATCAAGTTTAAATTTTGAGGGCATAATTTAATTATGGTAGGGAGAATGCAATACACCAATACTTTATAATATTTTTCTTTTAGAATAAATTTAATTTTCTTCTTAAATGATTTATATGAAACACCAAGTTAATATTACTCTACATAAAATAATGAGAATTTATACACAAAATAATTTTTATCTTTATCTATATGAAACATTGAGGTTAGATTACGTTATATGCAATAACGACATTTTTCAATGGCTTCTGTTACACGCAAGGCCGAGTTTTACTGAACAACAATATATTATTAAAATATTATTATTTAATATAATAATATGTAACCTATAAATTAATTAGAGTTTATGATTAGGATTAAATAACTTATTATAATATAATTCTGAATTCATTGGTTATCAATTAATAAAAAATGAATATAAAAACCAATATAATATAAAGGAAATGTTTTTATGCTCACAAAGGTGTTTTATGCTAATAAATTAAATTAATTAATATTAGTGAATTATATTACATAAATATATATATTATATTTACAGTGAATTTTTTTTCATTCATCCAATATATTTAATATCCATAAGATAAGAGAAAACCCATCTTTACATATAAAAATGTATATTTTTATAAAAGTTATTTCGCCACCTTTTAATGGTGAACCTATTTTAAATATAAAATTTCATGTTTTTATAAATTTAATATGAAAAATTAAACTTAATTTTTTCAATAGGAACATTAAAATTAGGTTAGGGTTATTTTTTGGTATTTTTCTGAGAAATTTAATTTTTTGATGAATAGTAAAAAAATATCGAATTTTAATTGAAAAAATGTTTTTTGTATAATTTATTTATATAAATAAATTATATTTTAAATTTATTTTAAACAAAAATAAGATAAATTATAAATAAATTAATCCAACTTAGTTCATTGGAATCAATTTCATATTTATATTCTATATAAAATCATTTTAAACTTTTGAACATTTTTACTTTAAAAACCTGCTTTGTCATCTCATCTACAGGATTAAATTTATATTAATTTATACCAATTATATGAATATAATATATAAAAATGGATTCAATATTTTTAATAAAAATAATTTATATTTTATAATATGGTTAACATGGTTCATTACCAAGAATATCAGTGAAATAAATTAAAATTAATTATAGTGATTAATGTTAGAATGTGTTTACTAAGTGGTCAACATTTAATATTAAAAGTATAAATGACCAAGAAACTTGTAAAAACCCATTTTATGGACATTATTATACCATATAACCTATTTTATATAATATTTATCATTATTTTAGTCACATGATGTAATGGATACCTCCCAATAGTGTTTGCCTTTTTATATTTACAAGAATGTCACTCCCCCTCCACTATAAAAAGAAAATCACCCTTCTAATTTATTCACACCTATAAATCCCATTTGATCATAAACAACCTTCCCAACTAATCTCCTAACATCACTCCCATCAACCTAGGGGAATCACTTTGGGAATAAATCCAACCAAGAAGTCCTTTGGAGAAAACTAAAAGGAGTTTTATGAAAAATAGGTAACATTCTTCATCATGCATTTGTATTCTATTTCTTTCAACACCCATTAAATTATTATTATTTCATGATTACATAAAAACATAATTATACTCAATATACTGATATGTTTTTATATTAATTTTTCAACACACATCTACAAACACTTCTATCAAATGGGTGACAAAATTACCATTCGTGTACATCAAACTACCACCTCACAAAACGATATCATTTGTTTTTCCTTTACAACCCATCATGGTTGCGAATTATGATGGACATAATATTTTAATGAAATATTTGATATTTATTTTTTATTAATAATTATCTAATTTTTATATAACATATACCTTCATTATTTCAATTTTGTGTAAGTATGATAATATCGTTTTTAGATGTGTGGACTACTGTCTCCTCAAAGCGATGTGATACGTTCATACATTACATAGAATGAATAAAGGATGGGTTTAATTAAAAATATTTTAAATGAATAAAATATATATGATATTCATGATATAATTACCATTATTTAAATATAATATATAATTTTCTTTATTACTTTTTCACTTGCAGAAAAAGTGATAACGTTGTTCGTGGATGTGTGGACTACCACCTCCTTGGTGTGATGTGATTCCTTTTAAATTAAAATAATTATATATATAATTATATATTATTAAATGAAGATTTATATATGATATAATTATAATTATGTAAAGGTAAATTCTACTTACATTTTTTTGATAACAACCGTTGAAAAATGGGAGCGTTACTCATGCATATGTATGACCTATTGTATCCATGATTGTAACGTTGGTTCGTTTTTCATGACCATATTTTATGATTAGTTTTAAAATAATAATATATGTATAAATATGATAATTATTTCATGATTATTATTCTATATATTTCTATATAATCAAACCATTGACCATATTTGACCTACCAAAGTCATTTTTTACACATGAACCGAATTTGGTCAAAACACTATATGTAAACTTAATTATTTAAGTAGTTGTATAAAAAATTCTAATAAGTGAAATAAAAGTAATAATAAAATAGAAATATTTTATCAATAAAGAAAATAATTAACAAAAGTTTATTATTTTGGAATATAAATACACACGTGATAAGTTGGACTCAAGGTAAGGGATTTTCATCACATTTTTAAAATCTCTGATATTAATATCATATTCACCACTTACTCATTTTTTTGTGGTGTATATACCTGCCCTTTTTATATATTATATCATCAATCCTTTTATATTCATGGTATTTAATGTTTTTCTTTGAATTATCTCATTCAAGGGGTTTTGACTTCAAAATTATCAATTGGTAAAAGTTGTCTT
Organism: Viscum album; assembly: GCA_963277665.1. Lineage (NCBI taxonomy): Eukaryota > Viridiplantae > Streptophyta > Magnoliopsida > Santalales > Viscaceae > Viscum > Viscum album. The sequence goes on along the minus strand of OY728142.1, from coordinate 1,280,245,047 downwards.
TTTGATCAAACTTAATTTTGTGATTGTTAACTTTCTATTAAAAAAATCACTTAATTATGATTATTTTCCATGGGACATCACATTTATTTTATATATTATTACTCTTATGTGATTTTTATAATTATTTCATAAACCATATACAATTTTTACATATGGTGTGTACTTGAAAATTATTTGATTAACTAGGTAAATATTAGTAAATATATATATTTTACTCAATACAGATATTTGATAGGCACTTTTTTATGAATTTAAAATTATTATTAAATATACATAGAATGGTTTAGACTAGTGCGGCATGGGATGGGGGATGTTTAATTTCATCCCCATGATGGATCAGTAATCTCATGAGATGAAACAGTTGCCAAAATCTAATGGGTTTCTACACGATATGCTAAACTGTCTTTTGAATGGTCTTGACGGTAAAGGTACTATGTACCTAGGAAACATGGATTTCAATAATTAAAATTTTAATTTATTGATAATTCAGTTATTATTATTATTATCCATGATATTTTTTCTTTTACATTATCTATGGATGCATCTCAATATCATTTTATTGATTAAATGGAATGTATCTTCAATTATTTACCATTCCATATTGATTATGCATTATCCAAATATTTAAATGGAAAGTGTGTTCAGTTATTTACCATTCCATATTGTTTATTTTTGTTGATTAATGATTACTTATGTTGTGTGCTTACCCTTATAGAGAATTTGAGATCACCTTTATTTTTTTCCTTTCCCTGGGATATGAAGATGAATTCTTGTAATTATATTTAAGGATGTAGTTTATTAGTATTTGTTATGTATTATGTTTTATTTTCTATTTCTCAATGTAATATGGGCATCATTTATGTAATCTGGTTTTCTAAAACTATTAAAATGATTAATAATTAGGGATTTGATTCCTTATAATCATTAAAATGTAATAATGTAATTCACTAGCTCTCAGTTCTAGGGTTAAGGTTTTATATAAAACCAACGAAGTAAATCCTTTCGCACAAACCAAGAGGAGATACCTGAAGAAGAGGTAACGTTCATCAAGAAATGTTTTTATTTTATTTCTTAATCAGGACCCTTAAATTATTTTTATATATTTATTATATAATAACCTCAATATCATATATATATATATATATTGATATTTTTTTATGCCTAGGTTATAACTTACAACCATAGTCACTTCTATAAAATGGGTTACGAAATCATTGTTTTTGTGTATGGAAGATTTCCACCTTAGAAACTAATATAGTTTGTTTTTTCATTACCACCAATCAAGGTTGGGAATAATGATGTTAATAATATTTATATATGATATATATGATATTATTATTTCTTCATTATTATGAAAATTTTATATAACACATACCTTTATTATTTCTATTTTTTTGGGAATACGATAACGTCATTCGTGTGTACGGCGGATTACCTACTCGCGAAGCGATGTGATTCATTCATGCTTTACATGGAATGTATTAAGGATGATTTTAATAAGAATATATGATATATATGATGTAATATTGATTATATAATGATAATATATGTATATATGTCATTTACTTTCTTTCTTTCAATATTACATCAAAACGAAAATAGCGTTCATACATATGTACGACATACCATCTCCATGAACAGTGTATTTCTTTTCCTATTACTAAAATTTATGGGTTAATTTAAATAAATATATAATGAATATATATAATTTTTATATCATGTTTTAAATTATAGAAAAAATTAAATCATGATCAATGTAAGGATATCATAAATAACAGGTCAAATCTTATATGAAAAAATAGGTTATTATCCGAAAAGTAACATTAACATGATATTTTTAATAAGTAGGTAATAAAAAGTCCTAAGAAAATAATATGTGGAAGTTTATATATGAATATAGTTATTTTATACATTTATCATAAACTTTTACTTTTTTATACATGACGATTGAACATGTATAAAGGAATTCAAGACTTTAGGTAAGGGATTTTCATCTCATTTTTTTACTTTTGTGAGACACGTGATATATTCACCACCTATTTATTCTATGTGGTGTATATACAGCCTATAATGTACTTTATGATTCTTCTACTTAAGAATTTTTTATTTACATATCCATTTTAGGATCTCTCTTTCATGGGTTTATGGTTTAAAATTTTTCAAAGCGCTAAGGGAATTTTTTCTCAATTTTCATTCTTGGAGAAACATGTTATGTTTTGCAGTGATTTTATTTTATGAGGTGTATATAATACCCCTTTAACATGAAATATCATTAATATCCTTCTTTTTATGATATATTAAGATTTATTAAATGTTATTATTTCATGGGGATTATTATTCAAGGTTACAGAAGTGGTAATAATTTTACATTACAATATCAATATTTATCATGATTATTTTTTATTGTGATTCCAATGATAAAATATTATGATCTATCTCTAAATAATTATCATGAAATTTATTATTCTCTTGTTATTAATGATATATTAAATTAATGGCACAATTTTTCCAATATTTGGTTCTTAAGATAATTAATAAATTGTTTTTATGAATAATATGACCATATTTCTCTCTTCAGCCAGAAATTTGTTTTAATCAAAAACCATATTTTCTAAAAAAACAAAAATATCTCTAAATAATATTTTAATATAATTTTAAAGGAAATGGATTTAATAATTTTTTATGTTTTAAAAAGTGTTTAATGTTTTTTTTAAACCATCATTTATATGTTTTCAAGGTTATTTTCATATAAAATGGTTTTCAAAATGTTTTATAAAGTGTTTTTTTAAAGAAAGTATATTTTCTTCAAGATATGTTTTAAATATTTTTTAAAGATTAATTTATATTTTTTCAATGTTTTTTTCAAATAATGGATTTAGAAATGTTTTATGTTTTAAAAATTAATTTTGAAAGAATGGTTATTTTTCTTAGGAAATGATCTAAGTGATATTTTAAAATCCTTATATATCTAAGATTAAATCCTTTGATATATTTATTATTTATTGGGTATATAATAAAAGGAAACCATTTTTATTATTTCTTTGTAATGGATTATGTTTAATATGACAAGTTGTTTATGAAACCCGTTTATATTCTACAGGTTATACCATGATCAAACGCTTACAAAACCTGCTTCCTTTCATGGGTTATTGTATGATAAAATTATTATGAAACCTATTATTTTCCAAAAGTTATGATATGATTAAATGTTTATGATATCCATTTTATTTCATAGGTTATGATATTATTCTTGTGAAACCCATCTCTTTTTATGGGTCATGATATGATGAATGCTTTATAATCTTGTGGAAAATGTATGTATGATTTATTTATGTGATAGGTGTGAACTATATCTCCCTATAATTCATTGGGTAAATATTTATATCTCATGAGATATACATGGATTTAATGGGGAGTGAACCCAGTTTAGTAAGGTACTTTTTCTACTAAGATGGTATTGGGAGTGAACCTTGACTAATAAGATGGTCTTGGGAGTGAGCCTTGGCTATTAAGATGGTCATCGGAGTAAAACTTAACTAATAATATGGTTTGGGGAGTGAATCCATCCCACTATGATGGAATTTAAAGTGATCCTTGACTATTATGGAAATAATTTCATATATTTATCTGTCTACCACAATTCTATGTCTTATTCTTATGTAATTATCCCATAGATTATGCTCTTGATTCCCTTATGATTAATGTCTTAAGACATGTAAATATTTATTCCATAAATCAAGTGTATGATCCTTTATATGTTGGGTATGATCTTAAAATATTATTATCATGTTCTAATACCATTATGTTCATGTTATTCTTACATATCTACTTTATTTACCCATATTGAAAATCTAAGCTCACCATTTCTTAGGTTTCTTTTCCCCAGATTAGGAAGAATGGTTTTAAGTACAAGAAATAATTGGGATTACATTTGTGGGAAACATTGAATATCTTTCAACAAGTTAGAATATTGTGTTACAAGTTTCCAAATACACTAAACTATTATGGCCCTTGGGCATGTCATTCTTTAATATGTTGAATATTCATCTAAAATGATATAATATCAACGTATGAAAATTCTGGGTCACTATAGATGGTATCAAAGGAAATATTTATCCAACCTTTGAAAACTATGATGGGAAAATTTTCATGAGATCCCTATGGATATTTATAAGGATATGTCTACGTATGTCTCTAAGGATGAGTTAAAGTATAGGAAAATGTCTTGAAATTTTGGTAAAGGATGGAGTGAGTGCTTTCTCACAACACATCATTATCTGTATACTATAAGTGGATGTGGGTATGAAATAGATGTACCTATGGGTAAAAACCTATAAAAAATATATTATTCTAGACTTGACCAGGAATCAGGTTATGAAAATAGTTCTTTCGGCACACTTAGTTTGACACTCCCAATGGATGTGCTTTGGAAATTCACACACTCTTTATGAACCCTCATTAAAGATTTAAATATAATATGACTATTAATGAACTAGTATAAACCTAAGGTTTCATAGATTAAAGAAAGAATTGACATGATTTAGACATACTATATCTGATTTTTTATGATTATGTGGTGCCCTACTATGATCAGGGTGGCTCACACTAGGATTTTGGTTTTAGTCAATAGATGGAACCATAAGGAAACAAGAAAACATTGAATTTGATGGAAAATTAAATGATTATGAAAAACCAAATTGTATAATGATTGGAGAGAAATATATTGTGATTATGACTAATTAGCTTTCATGATATATGATTAACAATGTGAACTTTAGTGAGATTTTTGAAACATCAAATAAGAGGAAGATAGAATTTAATTAAATTTCATGTGGTAATTAACATAGAGGAAAGAATAATCATATTCCTATATGACAATAATATGGGACTAAAAACTTGAAGAAATATATCAAATAAAGGGGAACAAGTTATCTTTGTGGAAAAAAATATCATATAGTGAAAAATTGTCAAGGAGTTCAATTCCTTATCTTTAGAGAACATGAGGATTACCCAACTCAATTCCCTAACCCATAAATTTACTTTTATACAAATAAAGGACCTATTCAATGATAATAATTTAATGGAAGTATTAGAGTATTGATGTATTTGGAATCAAGAATTATGAATTTTGAAATATATAAGGATTTTTCATTATGATCATTTTGTTAAGGATAAGAAATAATGTATTTAATGGTATTGATAACCTAGAAAAGTGATTTAATGACAATGTTATATTTTATTTAAAAAACATGATTAAGATATGTTTAACCTTAATATGATCCTGATGTGGAGAAAATTTTGTTTAGTTTGTATAAACAGATGTTGGGTAAGAATAAAGTGAATTGGATATTATTTATGAACTCAAAAATGAAAATGGATTTGTTGACAAAGTGGTTTGTGTTATAATTGATTTAGTCTACATAATTCTTTGATTTAAATAATATATCCAATAATATATATAATTAATTATGAAGCATGCATGTTTTCTATAAGCATTTATGGTAGCTTAGGTTACTACCCTGGTTCAAGAGAATACAGGATGAAGGTATTCACATGTTTGGTATGTGAAAAACAAGAGGTGAATTATGATTCATAGGGGGTAAATGTTAATATTATTTTGAGAAATTTAGTGACCTTATTTTGAAATTTTTGGATTTTCATATTTCATAAGCATCAAAAGTTTAACCATTTATGGAATGGTTTAAGTTGAACTTTGGATGAGGCTTTAAATATTAATGTATTACTCCACTATATGAAGATTTGTTCATATTTGATAACCTATGATAAACATTTTGTTTTGATGATAACTAAAGATAAATGGAATGACTTATCATTCTATCTATGGATCCTATGATTATTTAGTGCTTTAGGAATAAAAATTTCACCTTAATTTCTTGGAGTAATATATAAAGTGAAAATTGGTCAAGGAACAATTGATAAATGAGAATTTTCTTATAAAATTGAATAAAATCAAGTAATTATGTCTTCTCATGATAATTCTTAAACTTTTTTAAAAGGGTCTTGAAATAAAATATTGTCCTATTTTAATAATTATTTAAGATATCAATGACCCTTTTCAAGCCTATTTGGTTTATGAATTTGTGATATTCAAATTTCTCATAAATATGTTCTCCATCATTATCCATCACTGTTTGGATGTTGTTTTTCTCTTCTATATACATATTTTCACTTGTCATTTCTGTTTTCCTATGTGGAAACCTAGTTACTATTTACTTTGGGTTTCCATTATGTTTCAAACTTTCCATTTTCAAAGGAATTTTAAGTATTTATTTTTATGTTGTGGGTTTCAATGAAATGAAATTTCAAGTATTAAAACACTCATGATAGGTAAGAATTTCAAGGGTGAAATTCATTTTATGGTGGTTAAATGTAACACCCTAAGTTTTTATGAATCTATTTTTTTAATAAATTAAAATTCTTTGATGTATTGAGGTGCATGCTAAAATAATTTAATATTTATTTATATGTGGTAGCAATTTAATCTTGAACTGTATGCAACACTAAGATAAGTTTGTAGTACATGAAACACTGTGTTTGGATTTTGTTACACACAATACCAAGTTCCTTCAAAAGATATAATTACATTCAAGACCTAGTTTTACTGAATTATAATATACTATTAATATTATTTTTTAAAATGATAGTTATAAACTATCCATTGGAATGGAAGAAATCAAAATGATTAACTAAAATAGGAAAATATTTTTTACACGTTTTTATTTAATTTTTTGGTGAACAATTAATTTTAAATGAACATAAAACCCTTTTTAAAATAAAAGGAAATATTTTTCTGAAAAAAAACGATTTTATGTGAAAAAGTGTGTTTTAAATAAATTAATTAAAAAAATAAAAAAAAATATTGACTTTGATAAAATTTATATATTATATATTTAATAAAATTTTTAAAATTAATCTTATATAATTTCTATACAATATATAAGAATAAATCCAATTTCATGCTTAAAAACTGTATTTTTCTGGAAAATTTATTTCTCACCTTTTTATGGTGAAATTATTTTAAAACTGATTTTTTTCAAATTTTATAAACTTTATTTGGGAAAATAAACATAATTTTTGAAATTTTAATATCAATATTATCTTAGGGTTAATGTTTGGTATTTTTCTGAAAAGTTTCATTTTTTTGATGAATAGTGAAAAATTGAAAATTGAAAATTGAAAATTGCTTTTCTATTTAAATAATTTATAATGATAAATTATATTTTGAATTGTTTTAAAAGTAAAAAAATAAATTATAAATCTATTACTAAAATTTATGTCATTAGAATCAATTTAATATTGAAATTTAATATAAAAATTTCACAAACTTTTGATCTTTTTCTCTTTAAAAACATCCTTTCTCAATATGTATGTGGGATTAATTTTAAAATAATTTATAACATATTGTATCTATATTTTTACATTATTGTATCCACTTTACACGGAAAACCCCTAGGTAAAATTCACTATTTAAAAAAAAGTGTCACTCACCTCCATTATAAAAGGTCACCCCATCTCCCGCTCTCTTCACACCAGAAAAACCAATTGGTTCAGTCAATACCTAAAAAAACTTCAAAAATTCCCTCATATAATCCTAGTTTCCTTAATTCGGGAACAAATACAAAAAATGAAAGCCTTTGGTGCAAACCAGTAGTAGATACCCGAAGAAGAGGCAACATTCATCAATTAATGTTTTTGTTTTATTTATTGCTTAAAAAAGTTAATTTTTTTATATATATATTATATAATAACATAAGTAACATATATATATGTGTGTGTTTGTGTGTGTGTGTGTGTGTTTCTATTCTAATGGTGCGTCTTACAACTACAAACACTTCCATCAAATGGGTTATGAAATCATTGTTCATGTGTACGGTGGACTACCACCACATGAATCGATGTCATTCATTTTCTCATTGCCACCATTCAAGGTTGGGAATAATGATGGAAATGTTGTTTATATATGATATATATTATATTTATGATTTATTTATGATTCTTTAATTATTATATAATACATACCTTCATTCTTTCTATTTTCTGGTAATACAATAATGTTATTCGTGTGTACGGAAGACTACTGCCTCACAAAGTGATGTGATTCATTCATACTTTACAAGGAATATAATAAGGATGAGTTTAATTGACATAGTTCATATATATGACTTAATTTTTCTACTTTAATGATCATATATATATATATATCATTTTCTTTATTTCTTTAAATACCAAAAGAAAACGGATACAATGTTCATATATATGTACAAACTACCATCTCCATGAACAGTGTATTTCATTCCCTATCACTAAATTTTATGGGTTAATATAAATACACATATAATGAATATATACAATATTTATATAAGTTTTCCATTATTTAAATTTTTAAATCATGATCAAATAAAGAATACAGGAAATAATAAATCAAAACTTATTTGAAAAACAAACTGTTTATTAACCCAAAATGTAACTTTAAAAAGGGATTATTAATAAATAGGTAATATAAAGTCATAATAAAATAATTTATGGTAGTATATATATATATTAATATTTTTCTTTTATATATGTATAATAAACTTTATTTATTATACTATAGTTTTAAACTTTTTCAATTGATGTTAAAGCTTAAGGTACGAGATTTTCATCTCATTTTTTTTACTTTTGTGATAAAAATGCTATATCCACCCCATATTTCTCCTATTTGGTGTGTATAATTCCCATGAATTTACTTTATGATTATTCTACACAAAATATTTGGTATTTAAATATCCATTTTAGGATCTCTATTTCATGGTGTTACGATTTCAAAGTTACAAAAATAGTAAGAGAATTTTGCCTCAATTTGCCTTCTTTGAGACACATGTTATGTTATAAACCTATATTATTTTAAAAAGTTTATATAATTACCCTTTTATATTTTATATAATTAATATAATTATTTTCATGATTTTTTAAGCTTTATGAAATGTTATTATTTCATGGAGATTATGATCCAAGGTTAAAAAAGTGGTAATAATTTTGTGTTACAATCTCATGGTTTATCAAGATTATTTATGATTATGATTAAAATAATGAAATATTATGGCATATATCTCAAGAATTATAATGGATTTTTTTCTTCTACTTTTATTAATTATATCCTCAAGAAATGGTACCATTTTTTCACTCTTTGGTACTTAATATAATTAAGAATGTGTTTTTAAGAAAAATATCACCTTATTTATCTCTTCAGTCATAGATCGATTTTATTCAAAAACCATGTTTTATAAAAAAATTAAAAAAAAATTAAATTATATTTTAAGATAATTTTCATGGAAATTTAATTTAAAATTATTTTTTGTTTTAAAAAAAATAAGTGGTTTTAAAATCTTCTTTTATAACTTTTCAATGTTATTTTTCATGAAAAAGTTTTCAAAATATTTTACAAAGAGTTTTTCAAAAAAGAAAAAATAGTTTACTCAAGATTTGTTTTAAATTATTTTAAAATATTACTTTATATTTTTTTCAATGTAGTTTTAAAATAAATAGATTTTGGAAATATTTTATGTATTAAAAATTTATTTTCAAAGGAATGTTATTTTCCTTGAGAAACACTTCAAGTGATCTTTGAAAATAATTTTCCATTTAAGATGACATCCTTTGATATAGTTTATGCTTTACTTTAGATATGATCCAAGGACACCATTCTTATTATGTCACGAACTTGTTCAGGTGGACCCTAAACCGGTCACCTAGGCTACTCTACTACAAGTCCCAAGGGGCATTCTTGATCCTCCTGGGAAGGCAACAAGCACCTATGGAATCAGTTAGAGTGACATGGGAACATTTTCTCCCAAAAATAAACAATAATTAAGCAGTAGAAACAAATAGACAGCCCAACATACACTTATATAAAAGTTAAACTAAACATTAATTATAGATGAAACTAAAAGTACAACCTAACTAGACAACTCAACCAACCAAATCTGACAACCAACTAACTCCATGTAACACCACTGGTCACTCTCCAATATATCGACTAGATATCACCCAAGGTGATCGAACTCAAGATAAAACCTACACAACATATAAAAAAGAAGAAAACAATAGTCATGAATATTGAAACTAAGTAGGTTAGCCCAATATTATATTACCAATGCACTTCTAATTAAAATAAAAGAAACATCAATTTAATGTTTGAAATACAATATATAAAATTATTTTTTCCAAACAAGGTTTTATGGTATGGAAGTTATCAGACAAAATCCTTCAAGTTTTATAAACAATAATGCTAGAACAATTTCCAAATATTTGTAACTTCAAAATAAAAAAAATTAAGAGGGATTCTTTAAACAATGTATAATTTAAAATAAAACACACATGCCACTGAATTCTCCATCCAAATACACCATATACCGACGGTGAGTACAATATATCCAATGATCACTAGTCAAAGGAACACCCCTAGGCACTAGTTCGTTGTGAGTCCCATGTACATTGTATCTTGATATGAAAGTAACCATAACAATATATGTTCTCATGCATGAGACACTATTAGGGAACATACTCAAAACCTATTGTTCCTCAATCATCACCATTATAGTTTTGTTCGTGTTGTCAATGTCAAACTTGCTAAGTGAAATAGGGACAAAACCAGTCTGGATCACTAGCATACTAGTACATGTCCGCCCACCTAGATACTCGGGTTTCCCTCTTTGTTCTCAATCAAGTTAAACATGTTACCAACACACATTTCACATGAAAATACCATTCCAAAATCATATACACATAGAACATCTCGCAAACGTGTTTCACATTTATTTCACGAATCAATAACCACTAAGGATTTTCATGAAGCAATTTCAAGAATTGTAATGAGCATTTTCCCATAAAATCCATTAAAAATGAACTTTTTAGACAAATCACCCAACAATACCATATCAAAACAGATTTTTGAAGCCCCAACACCCTTTAGTAAATCAATTTCATGAATCATAAAATGACCCCAAATGATACAACATGAATTACAGAGGAAACCCATATTTATAAGAAAAATTCCAAAATGACCTTTAATAATTCCTCAAAAAAACAAAATTTATCAAAAGGACCAATTAAAACATTAATAAATTGGTGTAAACACGCCATTGGAAGAACAAAAAGTTACTTAAACCCCTTAAAAAATCAGTTTGTACATTCAAAACCCACCCATTTCTATAAAGATTCCAAACAGGTCCTCCACTGGAAACACATGCCAAATCACCTTAAAATACCATAGTTGTTCCATTATAAAACCCAAAACCCAATTTTAACCCATATAAGGAACCAGGAAAACATTTATTCACATGAATCCAACATTTTTCATAATCCAAACCAATCATTTTATAACACCTTGAACACACAATAGCCAACCGAGAACTTTCTCAAAAAACGAGGCATGAAACATTTAATAAAACAAACACTATTTAACATTAAAAGGGTATAAGTAAAATTTTTATGCCAAAAACTTATTAAAGTAGTTAAAATAGTTCATAAGAATCACAAAAAATATGTTAAAACCAAAAAAAATTATTTAAACAAGCGGTGAGCATGTTTATATGAAACAACTTCATTTTACACAAAACAAGGCATAAATAACTATTTTTCACACCAAGTATATCCTCAAAAGTTTTTATAGAAATAATATACATGTATAAAAGGTGAGAAAAATATTAAAAATATGAAACTTAAATAATAAAGGCATGTTCTTGGGATAACCTACCTCAAACCCAAGGCAGAATGGAAACGCATACCCGATACAACCTTCTGAGGGTTTATAAACCCTAAACCCATGAATACAAGACCCATATGAGAAAAAACGCCATAAAAATAATCTAATAACATAAACCTAGGTCTTTAATTACTATATAGGAACATATATCCAAGAAATAATGGAATGAGGAGGAAGAAGGTGGAGAAAAAGAGAAGGAAAATCACCTTGATAACTAGAGAACTCTTAATCTTCTCTTATATACACACCCTTAGAGGAGATTAAATGGATTGTAACTCAATGAAGAGTATTTTTGGTCTAGAAGAACAAGAGAAATAATATTTTTGGTAAATAGTAAAAAAATTAATGATTTATGAAAGAAAAAAAATTGTTTTTAAATTTTGAAATGGGCTCACGGTTTGGCCCAAATCTTGAAGTAACCAACGTTTTCTCAAAAAAATCCCAAACAATCTATGGGGAACTCATGGTAGAATGATTATAAATAGATGAAACTTCAAAAATAAACATTTATCTCACCCAAAACCCAATAAGAGGATCAGTATTTCCATTGAACTGGATCAAAACTAAGACATGAAAAGTTGGGTTTAAAAATTCTCCCCCCCATTAAAACTTTCCGCCCTCGAAAAGCCATAACACATTCTGGATGAAAGAACAACACCTAAGGATTCCTTATCAACACAGTGTAGCCTCTCAATATAAGGAAATATTATCCACCATCAATGGAACTTAATCCTCTTACTCAAACAAAACACCAACTCATAACCATTTCCTGAGAATCAATGGAAAGATCAAGACACCACCTCCTCAACCAAGCAAAGAACCAGATTATTGGGCCTTCTCCTAATGAACCCAATGATCACCCAATACAAATTTCACTCACGAAATCCAAATACTTGGGGGAGGGAGGACAGAATGGGCTCCATAATAATAAATCACAACTACCATCCAAAACATACTTAAAATGAAATATCTTTGAGACCCACAATGGGTCTCCCCACCATTAGTGACCAACTAGAAATGAATAAACAAGAATTCAACATGAAATAGAATTGGACCTAACTCGCACAGGCCCACCAAAACTCTCCCAAAAAACCTACAAATACAATTTAATAGGGTTACAACATGAACATTTAAAATGGCCACTCCTGAATATAGGGAACAAGGACTGGGCCAACACTTTCATCACGGATCAAAACCCCCACCACTCTGGGCGGGGAGGGAAGGGGACCCAATCGTTGGCCACTAAAACCAAAAAATAAATAGAGGAACCACCCAACACTCTCCACCTATGAACAGGTAAAACTAATACTACACCTGATTCACATTGGCGGTCCACACAAGTAAATTTATTAAAAACCCACATCTGAGAAGGCATGACCATAGACACTTCATAAGGGTTAATTCTACCACTATCTTTGTGAAAAAAAAATTACAGTGATGAGAAAAAACAATAAAAACATAGAAACTTCCTTACGAAATTGGTGAAGGAAAGATCTTAGTCGAGCTCCCCACACCTATGGTGATTTACTAACTATGTAAAAAGCTTCACTCTAAGGCCTATGGCTGGAGCCCTGATATTTGAAGCATCTGTTGCACCATATCCATTAGCTAAGGGTCACAACACCCCACAAAAATCACTTTCTCGATAGCACACCTTCATCTAAATTATAACTCATAGATACATGGAACCATTCTCTCTCATTCTTAATGAGGAGAATAATGGACAAGGAATACATAGAAACACATCAATATCACTGAGCACAACTGCTATATCCAAAATATTTATCACAATAGGGAAACACTTTAAATAAATCCCAAACAACTCTCTATTCAATCAAACGAGTTGAGGAATCATCTGAAGAGGTGGATTTATTGTTTTAAACAAATCCTTAGGATTATCAATTGGAAGAATTTCCAACAGAGAACCATCTGTGACCACATCACATCATCCAACATATCCTTAGAAACCCACTGAATATTGATCCAAAATCGAGCCACCTACAAAATCTCATCTCAAAAAACACAATGAGTATCACTTCCAAATCATGAGGAATTATACCAAAAAAACCACACTTATAAAACATGAAAACGAAACCCACATAAATATAGGTTTACAAAAATAAAACAAATTTTTAGCTGAAAACACTTTTTAAAAACAAACTAACTTGGTGGATTTTTACATTCACCAATGGTGTTTCATCAAGTCTCACTCATGTGAACATTCCGGTTCCACCCTAAGAAACCAACCACTATGCCATACTAGGCATCCATAAATATATCTATACAAAATCATTCATGTGAGTACCCATGAAAACACAAAAGGCTAAAAAAACATCCTCATTTTACAATCCAAAACAATTTAACCCATTTCAAAAATCATGTACCTTCCATAGGCACACTAACCACTAAGTCAAAACCATCTTCATATTTCCACACAACAAACCATTTTACCAATATTGAAAAAGAAACCCCATAGGTCTCCATCAAAATCCTCACCCTTTATTCAAAACATTTTTTCGTATCTTAATAAATCACACTTTTTCAAGAACAACTGGATTTATAACCCTTTTCATTTATTTTAAAACATTTACCAAAACAATAATTACATTCAAATATCCCTTCCCCATTTTTAAAAATTCCGCAAGGTCTCTTTTCTTAATCTGACAACCACGTAGGCCAAAACCCTTTTTAGGAAAACACCAAATGCTCAAAAACAATTCCCAAAACCAATTTATCCTATTAAAACACTCTTCATCAGCCCAAAACATCCCATTTTAAATAAATTTTTAGAATCATAATAAAATAACTCATGCCTTCCAACCATTTTATTTTAATAAACCATAAGTTTAGAATAAGGAAATTCAATCCTGTTAAATCATTACACTTTCTCCCTAAAAAATTGTTTCAAAAAAACCCAACATTATCAAAAAATTCCTATATTAATCATTGAAAATCCACTTACACAATTCTCACACAAGTATTTTTAAAACAAAACTCATAATTCAAGAAAGGTCCAAGAGACCCAAAAAAGGGAACTAGTGTCGGTGGGTGACTTGACCATATGGTTGGTGGTCATATGTCAAACACACCAGCAACATGGAGAGCCTTCTTAGGACCATTCCCCTACACCACATGGCTTTCTAGGACCTGTAATCTCATGGAGACCATTAGTCTAACTCCCCTTGTTGTATCCCAATCACCAAACAATCCTTAAGATCCAAAGAAACTAATAAAATAATACTTCCCATGGAAACCTGAGTATCGGAATGAGAAAGAGTTTAGGACGCTCTTCCTAAACCTACCCCTAATGTACTAAAAATCCTACTCCATATACCTTGACATCCCCAAAATAACAAGGGTTCTCTAAAAATAATTTTTTTCTAAGATCTGGCCTCCTTTGATACCATTTTGTCATGAACCAGTCCGGGTCGACCTTGAACCAGTCACCTGGGCCACTCTATGAAAAGTCCAAAGATGTATTCCTGATACTCCCAAGATGGAAACAAGAACCGAGGGAATCATTTAGAATGAAAATTGAACATTTTACCCCAAAAATAATCAATAATTAATCAATGGAAACAAATGAACAGCCTAACATACACTTATATAAAAGTTGAACTAAACATTAATTGTACATGAAACTGATAGTGCAACTAAACCAAAATACTCAACTAACCAAACCTAACAACCAACTAACTCCATGTAACCCCATTGGTCACTCTCCAATACATCAACAATACATCACTCAAGGTGATCGAACTCAAGATGAAACCTATACAAGGGTTAAAAAATACTATATGAGTGAGTATGAAAACTCAGTATGTTAGCCTGATATTCTATTCCCAATGCACTTACACTTAAAACAAAAGAAAAATAAATTTAATGTTTAAAATAAAATATGTAAAATTATGTTTTCCAAACAAAGTTCCATGCTATGTATTTTATCAAACAAAATCTTGCAAGTTTTATACAAAAAATGCTAGAACAATTTCCAAAGATATGAAACTTGAAAATGAAAAAACAATCAAGAGGGATTATTTAAATAAAGTAAAATTTTAAATAAAACACACATTAAACTTAATTTTCCATCCAAATACACCATAATTTTATGTTGAATACAATATATCCAATGAGCACTATTCACGGGAACACCCCTAGAATCTAGTTCGTTATGAGCCCCATGTACCTCGTATCTCAGGGTGAAAGTAACTATAAGAATATTTTTTCTCATGCATGAGCCACTATTAGGGAACATATCAATAACCTAGTGGTCCCCAATAATAACAATTATAGTTTTTTTAGTTTTTCCAATGTCAAACTTGATAAGTGAAATAGGGACAAAACCACTCTAGATCACTGGCATACTAGTACATGTCTGCCCATCTAGATAATCGGTTTTACCTCTTTGTGATCAATAAAGTTACACAAGTTATCAATACACATTAAACATGAAAATACCATTCCCAAATAATACACACACATAACATCTCGCAAACATGTTTCATATTTCTTTCACAGATCAATAAACCACTTATGATTTTCATGAAGCAATTTCAAGAATTGTAATGAGGCGTTGCCCATAAAATCCATTCAAAAATGCACTTTTTAGACCCAACACCCACCAATACCATATAAAAACAGATTTTTTTTCATACCCAACACCATTTATTAAATCAATTTCATGAATCATAATATGACCCCAAATGATAAAACCTAAAATACAGAGGAAAACCATCTTTATAAGAAAAATGCCAAACAGGATTTTAAGCATTCTTCACAAAAACAAAATTTATCAAAAGGAAAAATTCAACCATTTATAAATTGGTATAAATAAACCATTTTAAGAAAAAAAATACTTAAATCCATTTAAAATTCAGGTTACACATTCAAAACCACCCATTGCGAAAAAGATACCAAACATGCCTTCCCTTGGAAACACATGCCGAAGAACCTTAAAATCCCATACTAGTTTAATTATAAAACCCAACACCAGATTTTAACCCACATAAGGAACCCAAAAACATTTATCCACATGCTTCCAACATTTTATATAAGCCAAACCAATCATTTTATAACACCTTGAACACACAAGAGCCAACTGGGCACTTTCTCGAAAACGTGGCATGAAACATTTAATAAAACAAACTCTATTTAACATTAAAAAGGTTATAAAGACAAATTTTCCTACAAAATACTTATTAAAAGTAGTTTAACTATGTCATAAACATCACAAACCCTATGAAAAAACCAGCGAAGCAGTTATTTAAACCAACAGTGTGTACGTTTATAAGAAACAACTCCATTTTACATAAAACAGGGAATAAATAACCATTTTACGCACCAAATAGATCACAAAAAGTTTATACAGAAATACTAAACATTTATAAAATGTGATAAAAATTTGAAAAATAAGAAACATAAATAATAAAGCTAAGTTCTTGGGAGAACCTACATCAAAACCAAGGTGGAATGGAAACGCACGCCCCATAACACCATCTGAGGGTTTATAAACCCTAAACCTATGAATACCAGGCCCAAACAAGAAAAAACCCATAAAAAGTCATGGTATAACATAACGCTAGGTATTTAATGACCATGTAGGAATAGAGATCCAAGAAATAATGGAAAGAGGATAAAGGAGAAGGAAACTCACCTAGATAACTAGATAACTCTTCATCTTCACTTAGATCCACACCCTTATAGGAGAGGTAATGTCTTGGAACTCAATGGAGAGGATCCTTAGGTCTGTACAAACCAGGGAAAGAATATTTGGGGGTAAAATAGTAAAAAAAATAATGAATTGTGGAAGAAACAATTTTTTTTTAATCTGCAAATGGGCTCACGGTTTGGCCCAAATCTTGAAGTAACTACCCTTTTCTCCAAAAACGCTCAAACAAGCAATCGGAAAACCATTGTAGGATTATTAGACATATATGAAACATAAAAACTCAACATTTATCTCACCAAAAACCTAATAAAAGGATCGGGATTTCCAACGAACTCGATCAAAACCGAGACATGAAAAACCAAGTGTGACATATTATTTTCTTGAATGGTTTATTTTTAAGATGACAAGTTGTTTATGAAACTCGTTTCTATTCCATGGGTAATTATATTGATAAAATTATTATTAAACCCTATTCCTTTCATGGTTTTTTCTATGATTAAATGATTATAAAACCTATCTAATCTTCATATGTTATTATATGATAAAATGTTTATAATACCCATTTCATTTCATAGGTTAGGAATTGATGTTTATGAAACCCATATTTTTTATGGGTCATGATGTGATTAATTTTTTATTATATTATGAAAAATGTATGCATGATTCCATCATATAGTGGGTGGGACATGTATTACCCACTAATTAATTAGGTAAATATTTATATATCATGATATAGTCATGCTTGGAATAGGGAGTGAACCTGATTTAGTAAGGGACTTTGTCCGCTAAGATGGTCTTGGGAGTGAACCTTGAATAATAAGATTGTCTTGGGAGTAAACCTTTACTAATAATATAGTCTTGGGAGTGAATATTGACTACTAATATAGTTTAATGAGTGAACCCATTTTCCTAATATCTCCTTGGAAGTGATACTTGGATACGATGGAAATCATCTCATATGTATATGTGACTTCCACAATTCCATGTCTTATTTATATGTTATGATTTCATGGATTATGATATTTATTACCTTATGATTCATATATTTTGATATACTGATCTTTATTCCATGAGTCATGTGTATGATTGATAATCCAAATTCATATATACTTTCTTCTCTCATTTACATAAGGCTTTTAGTTGCTCTATTTGATAATGTGCTTGGTATGTGCATAATTTTACAGTAATGAGGCATGCACGAATTAAAAAGAAGAAATGCAGAAAAGGTGCATAATTCACATATTATACATCATGAATCATAATTACATGCTTGTAATAGGATTTCACAGCATCCTGCATGTCGTGATCCAAGTCTTGAACCAATTCGTAAAGAGAGAAGATAAATAATCTAGTACATGTCGTGAATGGCCCATACATGATGTGAATTCAATCAAACCTATTGGATGATAAATCTGATCTGAAGGGATAGCTAGAAGGCTAGTAAATGTCATGATTCATTGGTACATGATGTGTAAGAAGTCAAAACTCATATTTTAGGTGATATATGTGTGGGATATGCGTAATATACAAAAACCAAAAAGAACTACACATATCGGTGGTACACGGCGTGTAATCCATTACATTTCATGACTTATTTTGCCTATATATATGGAATCCCAACAACAATTTTAAAAGGATTATGGAGAAAATTAATTGTGTTCTTTTTTTCCCTTTTGAGTTTCCTTTGACTCCCTCTCCCTTAAACATAAATTTCCTCACCGTTTTTATATCTTATTTCAATACAAGAGTTGTGGATTGTGTTTTCATCATCACCTTAAATTTCTGTTTTTCATCGCTTACCAGCACTCATCACCAATCTCATGTCGAATCAATTTATAATTTAATTCTAAGTATGTAAATTGTTAAAAAAAATATTTTCATTTCTTTAAATCCCAATTGCATGCTCACTCTTTTTAGTGAATAGAACCCTTGCATGATTATGAATTGTTTAATTTGAAACCATCTTAGCATGTCAAGAATGGTTCTTATTTGTTTATTCTTCTCCCCTCCTACCCTGAGTGGATAAACCACTTAGGGGTATGTATCGAGAGTATATGTATCCAAATTCATAATAAATATTTATTTCTAATTTTGGTAATTCTAAAGGATTTTATAATCAGGATAAATGATAAATGATTATCCAATTTAATTAAACATCCCTGACCATAGGATATTTAAGTAGAAGACCCTATCCTGATTGGAGTAGATTAGGCTATGACCACTAGCCTAAGATACTCTCTACCTTATAAGATAATCCTAATATGTCTAGGTTTTCACTATCTCCATATCAAAGAATAATGACTTCCAAGGTAGAACTAGGTGGCATGACCAAAGTCAACTAGCGACTTCCACTTGCTTCACAGATTAAACCTTAGGATCATACCAAGATTTTAATTAAGATTGCCCTTCTTATAGATAATAAAAATTGATCCCAACCCCCATTTAATAATTTGAAGAAACTTCCAACCACCAAAGATCTAGAAATTCACAAATTAAGGAAACATAGAAAGGACTCCTACTCAAAAGGATCTTAAGACATTTCTCTCTAAAATCCAGCAATGTTCCCTATGGGATCGACCTAAAACTATTGTTATACTATGCCTTAGTAGTGATTGAATTTTGAAAAATAAATAATTCTAATCTAACCACATCCTTTACAGATTCAACAACACATATGAGCACATCAAATTTCAGTGCCTTTTCTGAGGAGGAAACGTTATGCTTTCCGAAGCCTCTAGCAGAAGACCCTGGATTTCCTTTGTAACACCCCAACCCCATTGGGCTGGAGCCAGTGCATTACATGTGATATTTTCATGGTTAAAAGGAATAAAAATCTCAAAGGAATGATCATTTTAGTAGTCTTTAAGAAACTAGATACATATATGTAACTCAAATTACATTGTAAAAGGTTACAAAATACAATACATAACAAAAACTAAAAAATTAATCCACATGAACTCAATAAATGATCTCCTCTTCATCACCTGTTGAAGGTATAAAATGAAAGGGGTGATCTCAAATTCTCAGTAAGGGTTACAAATCGTGGAAGCATGAATCAATAATAACTGAATCATAAATAATTATGGCATGGTGAATAAATGACAATCACACACCATTAATAAACTAAGAAAGGGTCTGCATCCATAGATTATGTCATAGTAAAAACCTCATGGATATTAATTAATAAAAATGAATAAAAATAATTCTTTATAATTTA
Source organism: Viscum album (assembly GCA_963277665.1). Taxonomy (NCBI): domain Eukaryota; kingdom Viridiplantae; phylum Streptophyta; class Magnoliopsida; order Santalales; family Viscaceae; genus Viscum; species Viscum album. The sequence continues at coordinate 1,280,224,398 of OY728142.1, read as the reverse complement.
AATTCATGTATCTGGAACATGATACCATAATACCATTAAAATGGTTTAGTTCTGTGGGTAGAAACCCATCTGATTTTTTTTTGAAACAAACTCGAAGGGTTTGTCACCAACTGATTTGTCTCATGAGACCTATCGATGCATCACGGGGTTGTAGTGGGCCCCACCCACAAATTAATGTCCAAATTATTCTTTATACATTGATTAAATACAAGAGAAATATGCCTTTTCAATATCCTTATAGAGTATAGTATACGGATTCATCAATATTTCCATAGTTAAAATAACTTTCCAAATACATACCGTATGTAAAATGATATACAGTTTAGAAAATAATCATATCAATGATATGCAATTAAGGATATTTAATAGAAATATAATTTAAAATAGAAAGTGATCTCAAATGGGCAGTAGGTACACCACATTAGGATTATTAGGTGCTCAATACAAAGTTAGTCACAACAAAATGGTAGTTGAGACAAAGTCCCTTACCAAGATGTAATCGGTTGAACCGTATGACCAGAACTTAATAACCATAAAAGAAATAATTGAGTAACATGAATATAAAAATAATCATGTTATTATATATCAAATTTAAGTACACATATACCAAATATAAGAAATAATTTGAGAACAATGGAAATCTCACAGAAATGAAAGTGAGATGAGAAACCCCTTACCTTATGCTCTAGTGTGTTCTTTGTTTGTTTTAATGCCCTGAATAATCAAATTTAGATTCATTAATTAACATTTACATAACTCCTTATACATTTAATTGATTTATTATAACCTTATTATGTTTATTCATGTCCCTTTATATGGGTTTAATAGGTTCAATATTATTGTTTTGGAAGCATTTTCTTCCTTAGTTTTCATGATTCATTTACTTGTTTTCATGAATAGAAGTTCATTTGAAATGTGGTTAAACATCCATAATTATTAATATATATTATTAATGAAATTAAGGAGATATAAATGATCTTATAATTAATTTGGGTTATATACCATGATGATGATTCATTAGTTAAAAGTTTTTTTACAAATATTTGGATTAACTTGGCCGTTTTGTTCATAATGAACTTGTTTTGTATTATTATTTTATATTATGAGTGTCTAAGGATTCCAGAAAATTAATGATATTAAATACATATATTCTTATCTTGTTCAACCATTAAAATGTTTTCATGACTAGTAATGAAGGAGAAAGTGAAGAATGAAACTTTGTCGTCCACAAACGTTATAAATTAGAAGCTCATGGATGTTGATTTCGTTTATAAAAATAAAACGGAGGGAGTAAGAATATTGATGATGGTTATTCCATTAATATAATATAAATCCTGTATATATATTATAATGGATATTATCATGGTCATTTGGATAGAGTAGGTGATTAGAGAAAAGGAGAATAGATGAACTTGAAAATAAAAGAAAAGGTGAGAGATCCCTTATGAAAATTTGGCAGCCTAACAGCATCGCTTAAAATTTCATAAAATGAAATGATGAGAGAAAAAGGGTATCTCATCATATTAAAATTAAAAGGAAAGTAAGAAGAACGCATAAAATCAAACCTCATCATATAATAATGGAAATTCAAATAGATAACTTAAAATAAGTGTCGACTAAAAGAAGAGAATGAAGGATTCCATTACCTTGTAGAGTAACTCCTATTTCTTGAAGTATTAGACCTTGGGGGCTTAAGAAAACCTTGGGAGGACTTATAGAGAGGTAAAAACACCCTAAATTAGAGGATGATGTATTTGGAATGAAAGAAAATGAATGTATTAGTGGGTATTTATAGAAAAAGAGAGGTAGTTTTTTAATAATTTCAAAGGGATGCCTCATTAGTGGTTTTGCAAAACCATGAGATTTCCCATGGTATTTGCCCATGGTTTTAGCCACTTGGGACACCTCATGTCATAAGTACTGTACAAAAGTAAACCATCCTTTTTTTTAATTATTATTCCATTGTTATTTCATTAAACTACCGAAAACTCAAACTGTATTTTTACTATTCATGAAAAATTCAAGTATTGTAGAAAATTCCCAAAAATTTACCCTAACCATTTTTCGACCTTTAGAATTAAAAAATGAACTCCATTTTTTGAAAATAATTTTATACGTATTTTTAATTTAATTTTTAAATAAAATCATAGTTAATTTAAAAAAAATAACAATTTTAAAGGTATAATTAGTTATATATCACATTGAGAATTTAATTAATATCTCATTATCTTATTACCTTAAGAAAATAAAATATTATCATTATTTACTATTTATAAGTGTCATATTACAATTCAAATTACTATTCTTAAGGGTATGTTACTATTCATAAAAAAATCAAGTTGGTTCTATCAGACTCCAAATAACTTACTGGTCACAACTCTAGATGATCGTTTTTTGAAATTCAAAACATAGAATTGGGAAATGTATATTTAATGGATAGGTTTTGACTATCTATTAAATAACCAACAGTTTTTTCAAAAGAACACAGTGATTTACAAAATATAGGTTGTGAATAGAATGTATTCAAGATAAGCATACCATAAAATGTTTGTGTCATTACATCCTTTCCCTAACCCCTTCCTTATTTTTTCAAGATTCCCTTGCATCCCATTTTTTGTGTTTTCATGCATGTACGAAGTCCCTTTTACTTGTTCATGGAGCCTTTAGATAGAAGAGTCATTAACCTTTGATCCTGATATCAAAATGTATCTTTCTACACGCTGCCTATCTACAATGGTTGAACCCAACACCCCAGCGAGACCCAACCCAACAAACCCTTGTCAAGTTATTTCGGGAGAGCACCTGATGCAACAAGAAAAAACCATCATGGATTATGGATTTCCATAAATCCATGGTGAAAATATGAGCATAGTATCCCCACTATTCAAGATCATACCTTTGAAATCAAACCTGGACTCATTCACATGATCTACAACATGGGTAAATTTAGTTGTCTCCAAAGAGGAGACCCACATGAACACGTATCTAACTTCCTGTAAGTTTGAAATAATGTTCAAAACCAAGTGGGTTTCTTCAGACGCAATAATACTGGATGTCATACCATTCTCCCTAAGACACCAATCTAAGGAATGGATGAAAACTCAATCTCTCGATTCAATCAAGACATAGGACGATCTTGCCAATAATTTATTGGATAAATATTTTCCATCGATCCATAATTGGAATCTCTAGAACGAATTTCAGGATTTTTCTCATACTAATGCAGAATAAGCATGGGAAGTGTGGGATCTATTCAAGGAGTTGATGAGAAAGTTCCCCTGTCATGGATTGGAAATGCGGATCCAGTTTTAGAAATTTTTCCAAGGACTCTAACCAGTCGAACGAACTGTCGTCGATGTTGCCACTGATGGAGGATTTATGTTCAAGACCCTAGAAGCCAGAAGAGATATTATCAATGAAGTTTCTCACAATTACATCTTTTGGTAAAGTGATCATGGACCACCATGATGTGGTATCCACCAGATGGATGGCATCACCAGATTATCAATTCAATTCAAATTGCTCACAAAGAAGTTGGAATCATTCCTGATGTCTACTGCACAACCCCCTCTTTCCCCCATAATGGAAATACAATCTTGCGAGATGTATGGTGACCCACATCTCTACCAAGACTACAAATAAGGAGTCGAGGAATCACAATCTCATTATTGTAATTATATCAGTTACAATCAACAGAACCCTCCTTTTTAATAGCATCAACAATTCTACCAGTAGGGGCATGCTCAACAGCAGCCTCAAAAACCAAGGATATTTTCAATTTTGAAGTGGTCAAGCACCATTTCTGAATCAAGGACCACCAGGGTATCCACCTATGGACCCAGTACTCAAACCTTAGCAACAGATGCAACAACAACCCATCCCAAAAAGGGCTCTCTAGAAATTTCAACCCTCTTATCCTAGACCTCAGCAATAAACTTCCCCTTTTCAAAGTAACCTAAAGAACCTCCTGGATACCATTGTTCAAAAGGCATACCAATGAATGGCTACTTATGAAACAGAGATACAGAACCAACGAGCTACCTTGAGAGACCTTAAAGTAAAAAATGGGTCCAATGTCAAAGACCTTATCTGAAATATTACCAGGTACCCAACCTGGTAACACAGAGACATACCTAAGGGAAGAATCTAAAGCAGTAGTTTTAATAAGAGGGAAGATTTTTTATTTTCAACAAACTAGTGGAAGAGATGAAATTCTGTAGGAAGAGCCTAAAAAACAACTAGCAAAAGACAAAGAAATTGATAAGACTACACCAGGAACATCTCAAGAAGAGTTACCAGCTAAGAAGAACCAAACAACTGAACATCCAAAGGAACCAATTTATATTGACCCTCTCCCCCTCCAAAAAATCCATATATTACCTTCCTAGAAAGATCAAGGTAAGGAAGATAGGAGGCACAATACAAGAAATTCCTTGAGATGTTCAAGAAATTTCACATCAACATACCATTTGCAAAATCTATTTCCCTTATTCCAGTCTATGAAGATTTTCTCAAAGATTTACTATCAAAAAAAGGAATATATATGATCTTGTGGTTATCTCATTAAATAAATAATTCTATAGTGTTTTGAAGCAGAAAATCCCACAAAAAATGAAATATCCTGAAAGTTTTTCAATACCCTATGCTATTTGAGAATGTAGATTTGGAAGAGCTCTATGCGACCATAAAGATATCATCAATTCAATTCCAATTAGTGTTTTTTGTAAGCTAGGACTCCATAAATTGAAAACCACAAGAGTATAACTATAAATTTTTGACCGATCAATGAGGTACCCTAGGGGAATTCTTGAATATATTTTAGTGAAAGTCGTAAAATTCATCTATCCATTAGTATTCCTAGTTCTGGACATAGAAGAAGGAAATATCCCCATTATACTTGGAAGACCATTACTAACCACAGTAAATTCTTTCAAAGATGTGAATTAACGACATATGATCTTATGAGTTAGAGAAGAACATATAGTGTTCAACTTGGTCAAATATTCCCAATAATCAGATGATTTTGTTTATTGTAATGCCATTTCTCTCTCCAAAAAGGATACGAGTATATAGCTATTGAAGAATAATGTGAAGAGACACTCTTGGAGAAGGAAGAAGAGTATGATTTTGAGGAAGTAAGATTCATTAAACCGCTCACGAGGGGTAAATTTCCACCTTTCATCCCCTCCATCATTCAACCACTGAAGATGGAACTAAAACCTCTACCTAGTACTCTAAAGTACTCAAACTTAAAAGATTCATCTACTCTACCAGTAATTATTAACTTCGAACTGTCTCAGGAATAAGAAGAAAAATTGGTTGATGTTTTGAAGAGGCATAAGCAATAAATTTCTTGGGGAGTGGAATATAGTAAAGGAATAAATCCTACTGAATGAACTCACAAGATCCTACTTGATGAAGATGTGATTCCAAAAACTACAACCTTAAAGGTGGATCACACCATTGATAAAAGAACTCATCAAAAAGTAAGTACAAAAACTCATGGATGTAGGAATAATCTTTTCCATATTAAATAGTGAATGGGTGTTCCCCTAAAAGTTATGCCTAAGAAAATAGGAATCATAGTAGAGAGGACTGTTGAAAAGGAATTGATTTCAACATGTACCATCACTGTATAGAGAGTCTACGTATATTATAGATGCCTAAATACAGTAATAAGAAAAGATCATTTTCCTTTACCCTTCATGGATCGGATTCTATAAAGACTTGTGGGACATGAATTCTATTGTTTATTAGATGAGTATTCATGATACAACCAAATTGTAGTCGAACCCATTGATTACCCAAAGACCGCATTCACATGCTCGTTTGGTACTTTTGCCTATTGAAAAATGTCATTCGAAATGTGCAATGCACCTAAACCATTTCAGATATGTATGAACCATATTTTCCATTACATGGATGAAGAGTTCCTAGAAATCGTCATGGATGACATCTCAGTCTATAGAAGATCATTTGAAGTCTATTTAAGCAATATAGAATTAGTTCTCCAACACTTTGAAGAAAAATGTCGTGTCCTAAATTGGGAGAAATGTCATTTCATGGTCTAAGGAGGAATAGTACTCATCTATAAAATCTATAAGTAAGGCATCAAATTTGATCCATCCAAAATAAAAGTCCTCAAGTATTTACCAGAACCCTCAAAAGTAAAGGGTATCATAAGATTTCTGGGCCATGCTGGATTTTACAGACGATTTATAAATGAATTTTCCAAAGTTTCCCATCCATTAACACAATTATTATCAAAATATATTTTTTTAATTAACTTAGGAATGTTTTACATATTTAAATACCTTTAAGAAAATCTTTATAGTATTCCCTATAATCATTTCACCCAACTGGGTTAAGGAATATGAGCTAATGTGTGATTCAAGTGACCTTATTGTTAGTGTTGTATTAGGTTAGTGAATTGGCCATATCTTTTGTCCCATATATTATTAATGAAACACACTCAATTAATCTCAAGTCAATTACATGACTATAGAGAAATAACTCTTAGTAATTCTATATACCTTTGAGAAATTACATTCTTATCTGGTATTTTCCAAAGTGATTGTACATACTGATCATACTTCCCTTAGATACCTGATGAGAAAGAAGGATGCCAAGCTGAGGATGAGATGGTGGATCCTTCTACAGTAAGAATTTGATATCACAAACAAGGATAATAATGGTATAGAGAATGTTATTGGAGATCATTTATCTAGACTTTCTATACCCATCATTAATGAAGATGAGGATCCTGTCATTGAAGTAGACTTCCAAGATGAACCCCTATTCAGTATCAAAGTAAAATTGTGGTTCTTTGATATTTCCAATTATCTTTCCATTGAATTTTTACATCAAGATATTTCTTACCAACAACGTAAAATATTTTTGGTTGATTCCAAGCATTAATATTTGAATGAACTACTTTTTTCAAGCATTGTGTTGATGGATTATTAAGATGATGTATCCTCAAATAGGAAACCCATAATATAATTGAGATGTGTCACATGTCACCGGATGGAAAAAATCAACATCCCAAACACACAGTGGCCAAAATTATTCAAATTGAACTCTTCTATCCCACACTACATCGACACGCGAGGGTATTCTTCCCAAAATGTGATAGATGTTAGTGAACCGGAAACATTGGAAAAAGGAATGAGATATCACAAAATCCCATTATGGAAGTTTAAATCTTCGACGTTTGGGGCATAAACTTCATGGGACCATTTCCCATTTCATATGGAAATCCAATATTCTGGTTGGCATTGACTACATCTTGAAATGGGTTGAAACTAAACCAACCTCACATGACACAACGAAAGTGGTCATGAAATTTCAAAAAGAGAATGTGTTTAAAATATTTTTATTCCCAAGATTACTCATTAGTAATCGAGTAACACACTTCAAAAACCAAGATGTGGGAGGATTTCTAGAGATTTATGGAATCAGATACAAAAAAGGAACTCCCTACAACCCACAAACAATTTGGAAATTAGAACTATCAAATAGGGAGATAAAGGTAATTTTGGAAAATAATATGAATTAAAGTCAAAGAAACTGGAGTCTCAAACTGGATGATGCACTATGGGAATACTACACTACATATAAAATTCCCATAGGCACAACACTGTTCAGAATGGTTTATGGGAAAACATGTCATCTCCCAGTTGAGTCAAATCATCGTTCATTTTTGGAGATTAAGAAATTGAATTTAGATTTTGAGAAGGCTAGAGAATCTAGGATGTTTCAGTTAACCACATTAAAATGGATACAGTGGGATTCTTATGAAAATTTCAGAATATATAAGGACAAAACAAAGAAATGACATGATCAACGCATTTCTAGGCATATCTTTGTACTAGGGAATAAGTTATTTCTATTTAACTCAAGATTGAAACTATTCCTCGATAAGATAAAGTCTTGATGTTCAATCCCGTTTTAATTTGTGAAATTCCTTCTTTACAGGACCATATAAATTCAGAGAGAAAGAAACCCACCATTCAAAGTGAATGGTCAAAAATTGAAAATTTTCCAAGAACCTTTCCAAGAGGGTTATGCCATCATCCTAAAATTCAATTAATCCCAAATTGAGTCAATCTCTTGAATTAAAAGGAAGAGTTGACTAGGAGGTAACCTAGGGTAGGAAATATTAGCCTAGGATATATTTGGATAGCTTTAGGAAATGTTCAGTTGGGCCAGGAGTTGAAAGCAATGAATGAACAAAGTCCAAACTAAAACTGCCAATTACACATTGTGATATAAAATTACACAACATCTAATATTTATGTCTAAATTTATTTTTAATTCACCATTACACAATGTGAACCCTTGTTACATGTATTGTAAAGTGTTGAGTCTCTTTTTTTAAAAATAGTTTGTGAACCCTAGGTTCACAACTAGCACCACTCGTGGCCCCTCATCTTCCTCTTCCTACCTCTATAACTCCTGAACCTCGATGACTCCTTGCCCGAACCCTCCTACTCCTCTCTAAACCCATGAAACACCTTATAAATCATCCAAATCCACTCACCTTTATCTTCACTCTTCTCTCTCTCCTAACATCCAACCACTACCCGCACCCTCCCCCTCTCATGGTAAGCGTGCATCACCCGCACCCTCCCTTCTTCCAACCAACATGCACACCCACCAACCGAACCATCCCTCCATTTTTTCATGGCTCAAACCAAATAACCCCATCCCTATACATAATAATACTTAGAATCTAATGAAAAACTTATTTTTAAGTTCCCTTATGCAGCCATGTCTGTTACACCTATCAAACCTTCCACTCTGTCTACTTCTGTCATTGTTCCACCTACTTCCTGGGCCGCATCCTCCCTCACATTAAACTCCAATGATAAAAACCTCCAACTAAAACATATCCTTTATTTTACCTACCCTCATCACTGAGTCAATCTCATAATATTGTAGTCTAATACAATTCATACGAACAAGACCCTGTACATGCACATCCTCTCCAAGTTGAACATCAGCAATGCCTTCATTTACCTCTTGGAGATGCTCCATATCAACAGAATTCTAGCGGTTCATGAGAAGACATATAGGGAGTTGTTCCTAGAGTTCTTATCTACTTTTGAGATGACCATATAATACCTCATATTCAACCTCATTGGTCATCCCGATGATTTTTCATTCATAGATTTTGGTATCAGGCTTAGCATTTTTACAGATGATCTTGTCACATCAGATATCAATCCAACCCTCCAGCTAGATCCACCCTGATCTAACTATCATAATATCTGGGAGATGATTACTTGAGATCCTTAGTTTCACTAGTACCCACATATAATGAAATCTATACAACTATGAGGACCCTCATTATGGATTTTACATCGATCTATGACACATGGATGGTTCTCCAGAGTTGAGACTCATGCGAGTGTCATCCAGATGGATGTGCTCATTCTCATACTCACCATGGGCAGCCCAACCATCAACATGGATGCCAAATTTTACCATAATTACAAAGCCCATGCCCAGTGGAATCGTGGAACTTTGATGGGTTACTATTTCATTACTCATCTAGCTAGGAACCTCCGCGTGTTCGATACAACACTTTCCCTCTCTTCCTTGGGACTTATTGAGCTCATCAACTTTGTGATGATGCACAATATAAAACTACTAGTGAAGGATGATGACATCTAATTTTGTGCACCAGGAATACAGGAGGCAGAACCACATGTGGAGGACCCACCACAAGCAGTAGTAGACCCTCCAGTTGATCCCCACACCACATATCCACATGTACCACCCATTCATCCTACCACCTCAACTACCACCTCATCCACCATTCCTCTAACCAAAATTCCCACCCTTTTAGAGATCTGGGCCATCCAATAAGGCATGATAGAGAACTTGTTCCAAATTTCCACTCACCACCATCTCTCTTTTATTGATCCTTTAGAGTTCACCATCCCACCACCACCAACCCTACGCAGCCCCTCATATTCTACCACACCCCCTAAATCCCATCCTGACCTATCGGCCAACATCACTAATCCTGTTCCTCGACAATATTTTTTAGCTGAGAAGACCCGGCTAGGCAAGGGAATGGCCACCGCTACTTACACAGAGGTCCCTTTCATCGATCAATCTACCATACCCATAGCCTCTTTAGGGATCATGAAATCTCCACCACCCACTCCAGCCTATGTTCTTACCACCATGACACTATCATCAGCTTTTGTCATCACCATGGATCTAGAATAACATCTACCTTCACCACTCAAGGGTGACTTGGTGATGGATGAGATATTTTTCCCTAACACCTTTTGTGTCATGTCTATTTATTTTTGGGTTGTAAACTTTTTTTGGTAGTATTGGTCATTTCATTATGCCTTCATTTTTGTACTAGTCATTCATATATATGAGTATTGATTTTTGTCACCTTTTCTAGGCTTACATTTCACTTCTTTCTATTTTTACATAGCAATGTCTAGATCCTCTAAGTTGTCTGTATTTATTGATGGCCCAATACAACCATCTATTCTAAAAACAACGTGTAATATAACATGTTGTAGAAATCACACATCCACTTCAAGAACAGTCCATAGAAATCCATGCACAAAAATGTCCACCATGATCTATGATTCTATTCCCCCCACATCAAATTCACGCTCACACTGCTGCCCCTCAAGTTGTCAACCCATTCAAGTGACCTCGTGAACTGGAAGACACAACCACTGGTAGCTGCAAATGAAAGAGGATAACATGATCTGATGGACCCCACTATAGGATATCTAGGTGCATCTATACAGATGACGATGTTATATTAGTGCTTTATGAGAGGAAACTCATAGTTGATCTTTTTTCTAGATTGAGTTGTTGTTCTTGAGTCTTTTTCTTTTTCATTTTGAGTTTCTTATATATTTGTATTTAAAACATCAACTAAATTTAAATAAAACTATTTTTTCATGTTTAGAATACTTTGAACCTTACCATTTTTCTACTTTTTAAATTCTTAACACCTGTGGACTAATGTTTCATCTAGTGCATAGATTATTTTCTAACAAATTTTATAGGTGACCCATATTACTCATAAAAATTTCCTAATTTCCTCATGTCATGACACTATCCATGGATCTCTATATTTCATCAATTTTAAATTATTAAATTAAATTTCAATTTTTCTGAGATTTACTTTTTATGCCACTCCCATATAATTTCATTGATAGTGAAGACATTATATCCTTCTAAGTGTGGGAGAGTTTTGCATAATTTTCATTATTGATACACTTGAATCATTGTCTGTTATATCCTATCTAGGAGACATTTTTCAAAATTTTAAGAATTATTTTAACTTTAATAACATTATGACCATTTAAATAAAAGAAAAACATAAATTAGGAATTGATAGAATCCATGTTTTATTTTTGTTTATAATTTTAGAATGATTACTGAGATTAAAGATTTAATTCAAATTCAACATTTTTGAAATTATGATTAATTATCTAATTAATTGGTTTTTATACTCATTATGATTGACAGTTTTTATTGTTATTCTCATTACCTAAGAGGACTCTAATCCTACAATTTCATATTTTTTATGAGAATATTTTTTGAGTGACACATGGGACATGTAAACCTATTAGAACTTAAATTAATATCTTATTGAGGCTATTTCTGAACAAGTAAAATTTTAAAATGATTGAGGAAATATTTTTTGATCCACTATTTTCTAAGACCCACCTTACATATTTCCTTTGTTTATCCCATAGTTTCCATGAATGTCCTTATAAGATAAATCTATTCCAAGATTATTTTCCCTTCCTAACTCTCTCTTTGTATAATTCATGATGTTACTATTGAATAAGTGTGGGGGATTAATTCAAATAGTACAGAATGATTCTATTTATAGAGATGTATGGTGCACTCATTATCCTATTTGGTTGTGATCCATATTTACATTGTTGAATATCACTTTAATTTTGTTCCTTTTCAAAATAAAAAAACTAACATGGGTTTTGTAGTAGGAACGTCAAAATCCCCATTTCAAGACTGATGAATCCATAAAAGGGTCATATGTGGTTAAAGAATAGATGTGAGATCTGTTCTAGACATGATTTTTGAAAAATAGAAATATGAAAGAAAAAGGAAGGGAACTGAATACTCATTGTGTACTTACTTGACATATATATGGATCCAACCAGAGAAGCTAGAGTGTGGACTTGATTATCTAGGAGGAGTAATTTTATTTTACTTATCCTAACATTAATGTATTATGCTTCAGATATTACCCTCCTTTTTATCTTGATTTTCACTTTTTACCCACTTACCCATAGCATCAGAGTCATCAGAACCTAATTATTGAAGCCCTCATGATTAATTTTTGTACTTGTCTTTATAAAGTGGAGATGATAAAACCAATGAAATCTTATGGTTAGGAGTATTTACTTAGGGTATGAGCATAAATAAAATTACATTTTACCCTGAGTGATGAGAGAAAATTCATTATAAGGTAAATTACAAATGGGTATAGAATTCATGGAACAGTTAAAAGATTATAATTAAAAATTAGAATTTTTTTAAAATAACTAAGCTATGAGACATGAATGATTTTATATTAAAGGATGATTCTATAAAACAACATTTTCTTCTTACACTTATTTTTAGTTATCTAGACATAATGAATGTTTTCTATTTTAAAATGTCTTATCTTTTTGAAATCATAGTTGAGAAATTTTGGCTTCAGGATAATAAATTGTTCATGTGTAGGGTAATTTGATAAAACGAATTCATATATAGTTTCTTTTCATTTACTTAAGGTTTTTATTTTCATTATTTGATAATGCACTTAGTATGTGCATAATTTTTCAAGAATGAGGCTTTCACAGATTCAATAGAATAAATGCCGAAAAAGTGCAGAATTCACCTATTACACATCGTGAATCATAAGTACACATCGTGTAATAGTATTTCACAACATCCCATAAGTCATGATCCATGTCATGAACTAATTCAAAAATATAGAATCTAAATAATCCAGTACACGTCCTAAATGGTCCAAACATGATGTGACTTCAGTCAAACTCATTGGATGAGAAATCTGCTCTAAGGGAACATATGTAAGTCCAGTACATGTCGTGAGTCATTGTTAAATGACATATAAGCAATCAAAACTCATATTTTTGGTGATACATATATAGGATATGTGTATGATTCAAAAACCGCATAGAAATACGTGTATTAGTGGTACACGACATTTAATCCACTATAGGCCTTGACTTATTTCGTCTATATATATGGTAGATCAGTAATGATTTTAAAAGGATTCCAGGGACGATTTATTCGGTTCTTTTGTACTCTTTTTAGTTTCCTTCGACTCCCTCTCCCTTATAGTTAAATTTCTTTACTATTTTCATGTTTTATTTCAAAACAAGATCCATGGATTGTGTTTTCATCATCGCCTTCAATTTCCGTTTTTCATTTCTTACCATTGCTCATCACCAAAATCATCTCGAATCTATTTCTGATCTCATTCTAAGTAATTACATGGTTAAAATTGTGATTTACATATCTTTAAATCTGGATTACATGATCACACATTTTAGTTAATCTAACCCTTGCATGATGGTGAACTATTTATTTTCAAATCATCTTAGCATGTCAAGCATGGTACTTATTTGTTTATTATTCTCCCCTCCTACCATGAGTGTCTAAATCACTCATGGTTAGTGATAAAGAGTAGATGTATCTAAATTCATAATAAATCTTTAATTATAATTTTGGTAACCCTAAAGGATAATTAATCATGATAAATGATAAATTTATATCCAACTCAATTTAACATCTCTAACCATTGGATATTTAAGAGGAAGAACCTATCTAGATTGGAGTATATTAGGCTAAGACCACTAGACTAAGATACTATTTTCCTTAAAAGCTAATACTAATGAATCTAGGTTTTCACTATCTCCAGATGAAGGAATAATGACTTCCTAGGTAGAAAAAGGTGACTTGACCCAAGTTAACTAGTGACTTCCACTTTCTTTATATCCTAAACCTTAGGATCCTACCAAGATTATAATTAATATCCTCATTCTTTAAGATACTCAAAATTGATCCTAAACCCTGTTTAATTTTTTTAAGTAACTACCAACCACCATAGATCAAGAAATTCCCAAACTAAAGCAAACTAGAAATGAATCCTACTCCAAAGGGTCTTAATCCATTTACATCTAGGATCCAACAATGATCTCTATGTTATTGACCTCAAACTATCTCTATACTAAACCTTAATAGTGAGTGAAGTTTCAGAAATCAATAATTATTATCTGAATACAACCTGTACGAATTCAATGACACATATGGGTGTGCCAATGATCTTTGATATGCAGGGTATGATCTTAAAATGTTATGATCATGTTTTCACACCCTTATGTTCATTTTATGCTTCTATATCTCCTTTAATTACCCTTAATAAGCATATGACCTGACCCATTATTATGTTTCATTTCCCCAGGTTATGAAGAAAGCTTTCAAGTAGGAGTAAAAAATGGGAAGATATTTGTGGGAAACATTGAATTTCTTCCATCAAGTTAGAATATTTTATTCCATGTTTCCAATGACACTAAGCTATAATGGTCCTCTAGAATGTGACTTTATAATGTGATGAATATTAATATAAAATGATGTAATATACAAGTATGATAAGACTAGTTCACTATATAAAATGATAAATTACCATGTGAGAAATGACAAGGACTATACATGTCGTGGTTGAAGATGTGGTGGTTCACATAAGGTTAATTTTAATGAATATAAAAACAACATTAGCTCATGGATGATTAGCCTAGAATAAAAGTGGTTTGTATGAAATAGACCTAGAGTAAGAGAAAAATTGATTGGATGATGAAACATTCAATGAAAATGGTAATTTTTTGTCTAAAGATCAAAATGATGTATACAACAATGTGTTCAAGCTATGATGGTTGTTTTAATAATTCCATAAAACATTAAGGAGTCTTGTACCCAAGGAAGTAAAGTGGATTCATTGATTTTTTTTTATTATCTAAGGTTCAAAATGGGGAGTTTTATATTGTGTAATATTTCATGGAGGGAGAAAAAATACATAGCCAAAACAATGAGAGGAGAACAATACATGAAATAAGTAATTTTGAAAGATAATATAAAGAACTTAATATACTGTTTAACTAAAATAGAGTACATCATGTTGTGTTGAAGTTGAATACGTCATGCTTAGTGAATAATTATATATTTTGAGTGGATTTTATTAAATGGATCATTTTAAGACTCATGGTAAACTTAGAATAGATATATAATGTCCTATTAAAAAATCAATAATGACTAATAGTTATTTAATGAATTAAATGATCAAGAATAAGAATATAATTTGATGATAAGTTGAAGAATGTTTTTGAGTTCAAATTTGAATTTTAAATTAAAATTTATATTATGTTGAGGAATTTTATTGTGTGAGAATATATAAATAGGTTTTTCTCATGAATTAATGGATAAAATAGAGGATTGAGAGTGTTTAATAGAAATTTTCTTAGAAAATGAGAGAAGAAAAATAAAAGAACATTATTTGTTTGTGTGTAGTCACCACACCTACATTTTTTGTTGGAGAAGGAGGAGGTTTATAGTAATTATACATCAATAATAAGTGTGAAATAACTATAAATTATAAAGTGAAAATATTTCAATGGAAGAAGATAATCCCTACCTTAGTGATGAAAAGAAAATATTAGTAAAAAGATTTATCAAGGTGGAATATTTTAATCTTATTTCAGGAGATTGTTTTGTTTTAATATTGTAACATGAGTTTAAGGATAAATGATACTCATTGTATCCACAATGATGATTAAAAAGTATTTTATGTTATTTGATTTTTTTGGATCATTATAAGAACATAGATGCTAGTTTTGAGTTTTGAACCTTGTACATCATTTGTTCTTTTCTTTTTTTTCTTTCCACGGTGTTTAAAAAGTTTAATAATGAAATTTTTCACTCTAAAAAGTTAAATATGTTTATTTCAAAGGAAATTATAAAATAAAAAATATAATAATGTCCATTAATTCATACACCCCCAGTGAACCACTATCATACACCATGGCCATCCAAAGTGGTATCAAATTGTTCCATGTTTACTATAAAATTTGAGAAGTTTGAAACTTTTACTGTGATGGTGGTTGAACTCATTTAGTATTTTATTTCTCTCTATATAATACATTTGGTACTTTATTAGTTTACTTATGGAAGGCATTCAGTGAATTTTGATTTGTGATCTAGATTTTTATATATATTATGGATAATATAAATTCGATGGAAAATAAAGGATTTCAAACATTTAATGGGAAACATTAAAAAGTTTGAAAGGAGATAATTCTACCCTAGTCACTTTTAATGGGTGTGTATCTTCTAGAAATTGTTTTCTTTTTGTTCCTCAGTCAATGACCAGGGCACAATTTATTGAATATTGAAAAAATCAAGTTATATGAGTTTGAATGATGGTGTCTTATTACAATATTTCTCTAGAAATTTTTAATGATGGTTTTATACCTATTTCATAAGGATTTTATTTAACTTAGGATGCTAGAAATAATTTGGAGATTTAGGGGTGTGGAATAAATTTCATCTTATCCTAAATTTCATCAAAGTGTTTTTTAAAGGTTATAGGGATCAAGACTATTAAAATCATTGGGGATAAGAAACAAAATTTCAATGAATGTAATGTTAAAATAAAAAAAATCTAAATTTAAAATTTGGTTATTAAATAATGAATATATTAATATTATATAATGTGAATCTGTTGATGAATCTTTTACAAGGGTTAATTAGGTGGTGAAACCATTATAAATTTTTATGAGACTCTTAAATATTAAACAGTGTTCAAGAAGATACTTTGTATCTTTCCAAAAACATTTGCTTCAAAAGTCTTGGATCTGTAGGATCTTGATCCTTACACACCTCCTTTTTACTATAAAACAACTTAATTACTTACGAGACAGTAAAGAAATGTACTTTTAAGAATAATATTTCATATTGGAATGAAATGTCTTCTGAATTCATAAATAAGGAAATTACTATAATAAAAATTGAGGAAAAAGAAGAAGGTGAAGTTGGAATTTAGGATTTAGGTAAAGATTTTGATTTAATGTTTAAAAAGCTCAAATCATTCAACTAAAATAGTGTCAGAATAGGAAAAGGAGATTCCATGTAAATTTACTTTCAAAGTGTTCCAAATATTATGGAATGGAATATTGTGATAAAATTTTTACAAATCTATAAAAACATGAAAGTAAAGATTAATTATATTCCTATAAATAAGTTTCAAGGAAGAATTACAAGAATTTAAAAAGAGGGAAGTTATCATCAAAGAGTTCAAGAAGTAATTCTTATTTTAACAAAATCATGAGTTTTTTATCCTTTATGGATGAAATATCTAGTGATGGAAGTGAGAGTGGATTTTCATCTAGAGGTATAGGTGAGGTGACATTCACTATAATAATAGATTCGAAGGATTCAAGCAGTGATGATATCTCAGAGAAAGAAGAGGAAGATTCATCAAGAAGTGATGGAAAGTTATAGGAAAATAAAAAGGATTTCATGCTGAAGAAGAAAATTAAGAATAATTTATCCAAGTTTTGTAGGTTAGAGAAAGAAAATGGCATAATGACTAATTCATAAAATATGGTTAAATTGGATAATGTTGAATTAACAAATAATAAAGTTGAGTTATTCCTAAGTGTTGAGGAAGTAAGATACTTAGTCACAATGTAGTAGAATAAATATTATTTTTTGAAAATCAATATCATTTTTCTTCATAAATAAATAAAATCTATTAAAGTAAACTTTCTTTAGAAAGAAAATTTTATCAAAAAATTTAGATATTATTTTTCTAATTCCATATAAGAAGTGGGATGTTTTTTCAAACAAGAGGAATGTGGTGTGGATAAAGTGAGACTTGAATATTTTTCTAATAACAAATAATCTAAAAAAAAATTATATAAAGATCAAATAGTGACTGTATAAATGGTTTAAAATCAATATAATGTGATAAAAGTGATGTGAAGCACACAAGATAAGACAATTTAGAATCTAGTTTCTTCTAAAAAATTAACTTTGAATGAAAATATATTATTATTTTTAATGAAAATAGGTCAAAAAACTTCAATTAATAGGATCATGTTTAGAGTTTATTTAAGTTCTAGTTTATCAAACAAATTTTAGGAAGACTTTCAACATGATGAATTTTAGAAAAGTACTACTTATATATAGACTAGCGGTTCAAGAATAAGATCGGCCTTTTAGAGTCATTGTTCATTTTTCAGTGGCTATGAGAATATTATGATATGTTAATAGTTTATAGTTGTAACATTTAATTATATTTAGAGTGATTAAAGGAACACATGTAAGGGGGTATAACTGTTGAAAATAGAAGAAATAAATTAGAATTAAATTCAAAAAAAATGTGTGGTGTTGAAGAACCATTTTGAAAACTTAAATGATGTGTGTTGGTGGTGTGATCAATAGGGTAATATCATTTAAGAGTGTCTCATAATTATACTCAATCAAAAATACCAATAACATGATCTAATGAGATTTTATAGAATAGATCAGAGAAACAATTTGTTGAAAAAAGTTATATAATAAGAAGATGAAGTATATGGGAAAGTTGTTAGTGATTGTTGACTCCAAAAAGGGTGGATAAACAAGCCTACTCAAAAATAAGGATTAAAGAGTGATATCAAGAAGAATATATCTTAGAAATATGGGAGTGTAAGTTATTTCAATTAAAATATAGTAATGTCCATGATTTGAAAAGGAGGTTAATGTGAAGAGAAGAGAAGATGAATGAGTCTTAAGCATTTCATATTGTTGAAGTGAATAATATGGTGAGTTCTTATAGTGACCCAATCCATTAACACATATTATTACATGATTTTTAATATAAAAATGTATTAATTACAACCCAAAGATTGTGATTCCTAGTGTCCTTGGAAAACTAGGTTCATAATACATCAAGGTGATACTAAAATAAAACTTCTTTGTTTTATTGTACATAATGATGTCCTAAATTCTTTAGATATCCTAAAACTACATGGGATAACCTAGGGAATAAATAGGCAAAATGGGTGATCTAAAATCCCTGAAAGGGAATAAACACGATAAGAAATCATAATTTGGTAGTCAAAGGTATAACTTGATATCATAAAAGTGAAGGCACATGAGTAATAACATGGTATAATAACATAAATATCATGGTATCATAAGAATACGACATCATAAGAAATATTTAAAAAACATATAAAAGACATAAACATGATTCAATTCTAACTTCCTAGAAAATATCACATGGTGGAAAAAGTTCAAAATGGACTAGGTGTACTCTCTAATCCCATACATGACACATCATGAGACTAAAGATTTACCCAATGAATTAGAAAATTATCTAGACATATCCATAATAACATGTTCATGATTATGTGTTCCACAAAACATAAATCAATCATCACTAGTGCAAAAAACGTTTTTACATCAGTTATTTTTCATTTTTTACGTTGGCTTTTAGCCAACGTTAATACGGACGACGTTATAAATATTGTTTCTTACGTCGATTATTTAAAAACCGACGTAAAAAAAACATAACATCATGGTGTTTATCACTTCATTTATTAAATAAATGACGTGATAAACAATTTCCCAGGCTTTTATCATTTCGGTTATTAAATAACAGACGTGAAAAACCAGGAGGGGGAGGGTTTATCACATCGGTTATTTAATAACCGACGTGATAAACCAGTGCGGTGGGGGTGTCTATCACGTCGGTTATTAAATAACCGATGTGATAAACCAGGGGGCATTTATCACATCGGTTATTTAATAACTGATGTGATAAACTAGTGTGGGAGGTGTTTATCACGTTAGTTATTAAAGAATCGACATGAAAAAACCAGGAGGGGGAGGGTTTATCACGTTGGTTATTAAATAACCGACCTGATAAACTAGTGCAGGGGGTGTTTATCACGTCGGTTATTTAATAACTAACGTGAAAAACCAATTTTTTTTAAAATATAAAGTAGTCCTCTACTCTCCCCAGAAGAAACCAGAAACCAAACCAAGAATTCGTACCAGAAAAACAGAAGTAGACCAAAACAAGAACCAAAACAAAATTAAGCATTTACATTGATAACATTTAAAACTTACCCCACTGGACAGCCCTCCACCACCCCCTCGACATCCCCCCTCACCCCACTGGACAACTCCCACCACACCCCGGGACACCCCCCCCCCCACACCCCCGGACTGCCCCCTGACCCCCTGGACTGCCACAAACACCCCTGGACAACCCCACCACCCCCTGGACAGCCCCCCACACCCCTGGACAACCCCCCCACCCACCCTCATGTATACCCCCACCCCCTGGACAGTACTCCCACACCCATGGACAGCCCTCCCACACCACTGAAATAGGACTAAAAAGTTACCAACAACAGACCAGAACCCCCTCACCCCAATGGACTACCCCCACCACACCCCTAGAACCCCCCCCCCCCACACCCTTGGACATCATCACCACCCCCTGGACATCCCCCACCCCTTGTATACCCCCGCCACCTAGACAGCACTCCCACACCCTTGGATATCCCTCCCACACTCCTAAAACAGACCAAAAAGTTACCAAAAATAGACAGAACCCACTCAACCCACTGGACACCCCCCCCCCACACACACACACCCCTAGACTGCCCCCCCCCCCCTGGACAGCCCCTAACACCCCTGGACACCCCCCACCACACCCCTGGACACCCCCCCCCCCCCCCCCCACAACCCTGGAAGGCCCCCCGACCCCCTGGACATCCCCAAACACCCCTGGACATCTTCACCACTCCCTGGACAGCCCCCCACACCCCTGGACAACCCCCCCCCCCCACCCTCTTGTATACCCCCCACCCCCACCCCCTGGACAGCACTCCCACACCCCTGGACAACCCTCCCACACCCTTGAAACATGACCAAAAAGTTACCAAAAATAGACCCTAACCCCCCCCCCCCACTGGACTGCACCCACCACACCCCTAGACACCCCCCCCCCCCACACACACACACACCCTGGACTACCCCTAGACCCCCTGGACAACCCCAAACACCCCTAGACATCCCCACCACCCCCTAGATAGCCCCCCACACACCTGGAAAACCCCCCACCCTCATGTATACCCCCCACCCACTGGACACCACTCCCACACCCCTGGGCAGCCCTCCCACACCCCTAAAATAGGACCAAAAAGTTACCAAAAACAAACCAGAACCCCTCACCCCACTGGACTGCCCCCACCACACTCCTAGACACCCCCCCCCCCCCCGCACACACACACACACCCCTAGACATCACCACCACCCCTTGTACATCCCCCCCACCCTCCTGTATACCCCCACCCCTAGATAACACTCCCACGCACCTGTACAGCACTCCCACACCCCTGGACAGCCCTCCCACACCACTGAAACAGACCAAAAAGTTACCAAAAATAGACCAAAACCCCCTCACCCCACTGTACATACCCCACCACACCCCCACACACCCCTAGACTGCCCCCTACCCCCTGGATAGCCCCAAACACCTTTGGACAACCCCCTACCCTCCTGGACACCCCCCCACCCCTAGACTTCCCCACCACCCCCTGGACACCCCCCCCCCCACACCCATGGACTGCCCCCACCCCATGGACAGCCCCTGGACAGCTGGTATTGGGAGAGGCGTCGCCATCCCTTGGGGGGCATGCCACTGGAAGTTACTCGTCACTCCCACATGTGAAGCTTGAGATCTCAAAATGTTACACATGTGGGAGTGATGAGTACCTTCCAGTGGCGTTCAGCCCCCCGAGGGATGGCGGCGCCTCCTATCCCACCCCCCCGGGACTGCCCCCCCCCCCCCCCCCCATCCCCATGGACACCCTGGACCCCCCCCCCCCCCCACCCACCCCACAAGACACCCCCACACCCCTGGACACCCCCTTGTATATCCCCCCACTCCCTTTGACAGCCCTTCCACCCTTCTGGAAATGCTCCCACCCCCTTGGACTACCCCCCCCCCACTCTCATGGACACCTAGGATACCCCCACCCCGCCGGACATCCCTCCCACACCCCTGGATACCCCCCCCCCCCCCACACCCTTGGAACCCCTCCCCCCCCCCCCCCAGACTATAATCCATACTAGAAAAACCATCATAAGTAGACCAAAACAAGAAGTAGAGCAAAATTAAACATTCACATATATAACATTCAAAACTTACAATGCCAACTTAAAAAAACTAAATCCAACCAAAATGACTACAAAATACACAATTACAATGACAGTATTCAAAATTACATTTTACACTACAAACAACTAAAAATCAATCAACCTTGTAAAATAATTTTACCATTCCACTTGTAAGTGTTTGACGTCTTCAGAACTATAGGGTTGAGGGTCATCAAATAGCTACAAATTAAAAGGATAGTATTTAACGTGTATAATGAATAAATCAAATGAAATATTATGGAAAAGTTTAAAAGGAAATCTTACGAGGTCAAAGTTCACAACTATCCCAGTTGTTATTATTTCATACATAAATCTTAACATATAATATTTGTATTTGATGATGCCTTGTTGTTCATGAAAATTATGTTTGAATGAGTATAAATTCAATATATTATTTTTATGTAATAAATCAAATAGTACAAATTATAAATGGACATTTACCATTACATTTACATATTTGATCTTCGCACTCCTTTTCTTTGTGTTTTTTCGAAAGTAGACCCATCCCCAACTAGAAAATAATACGAATGGGATAAATTTGAAATTCATTATAATATATAAAACTATTGAGAAATTGAAACGTACTTTTCTAACATTTTCTTAAAACTTTCCCACACATCACCATGGACAGAGCATATCCAATAAAGTGCCTTCTCCCTTGGGAAAAAACCCTTAACATCCAATGATCACTGATAAAAAAAATACGGTTAGTGGTTTTTTATGTTAAAAGATAATGAACTCTTTGAGAGAGATGTGTTTCATACCTCTCACAAAAAGGAATCATCCAACATTTTGTGACTATATTCTGTTCAATTATTTCAGTAATATAAACCATTCTTTGTTCCTCGTCCAATGCACATACTTCAGGGGAAATCAAATGTGGGTCCATGAACCCATATACATCTGTCCGCTCATTATTATCACAAATGTTATAAATATACCTAATACAAAAAGGACATAAGTATACATTTTTAATAAATAAACACAGGGAAAAGGTGTTAAGACTTACATGGAAAAAAAATTCACCACGTTGATGCCAAACTTATCTCCAGTAACAAGCTCCATGATATCAGCTTTCATAATCCACACAGTTATTACACGTCCACAAACATGAGCTTCTATTGGAAACTCATAATGATCTAACAAAAAATTTGAATATCTTGACAATCTGTCAAGACTACTAGAATCTGTATCTGATGTCATAGCCATTTGTCTTTTTTGTTTTCTATACAGTATTTTTTTACCTTTGAAGTATTCTTGTAAAAATAAATAGAAAAATATATTAGTTTTCAAATGATTAAACAAATTTAATAAAAAAAATATAATAAATAACATACATACCTCTATGGTAATGAGTCGAAGAAGTCTGTATGGACAAACTTAAAAAAGGTCGATACTATGTCCAACTGTCATCACCTCATCTATAGGTAACGGTACTCGAGTTGATTTATCTATAATATCCTATACAGTTACCCTCTGATTCTCTACCTCTAATTGTTGATGATGAACTATATCTCCTATACAATATACCAACCCATATGCAACTATATGATGTTGAGGATCATCAACATACAACTCGCAATAAGTAGGAAGCTGCGGTGGAGGAGTAGGATAAAAAATGGGGTCTGTGGGATGAGGTGGGGGAGTGGGACCTACTGACAGAGGTGGAGAATAAATAATGGGGTCTTCAAGGGGAGGTGTAGGAGTGGGAGTTGCAGTCTGAAATTGTCTTTGCATGTCTGCAAACATAGACTGTATCGACGCTCTAATATTTTCCTCCATCGTCGTATTAATATTATGAACATCAGCCTCCAAGGATTCTATTTTTTTTATAAACACCCTCAACATAAGTAGTTGAGGAACGTGGAAACACTTTTCTTACTGATACACCTGCCGGATATCCTCATACACGACCAGGATGTTCGGGATTTCCCAATGCTGCAGATAAAATATCTTGCCTCCCAGCAGCTGTAAATACCCCCTATGAGATCTCCTCCTCAAGATAATCCTGTATTAATTAATTGAACATTTCTGTAATGATTGAAATTATATGAAGAAAATAGTTAACTTAAATAAATAAAATAGATATATTACAATCCTCTCATCTACGATTCTTGAATCTTCTGAAAGATATTGCCCTTTTTCCCATCTGATCTCTCTTATATTTTTCATGTCTAGATGGAGGGAATGGAGGGGCCACCTCTCCAGAGCTTGAAAACTCAGCTGTTAGTTTTTTGTAATTTTTCTGCCATCATTTTTTCTTCCAATAATGTATACCCACCCCGAGATAAACTATGAGGGTATACATTTTTAGATTGGATCTCCTGATGAGATTTCCTTGTTTTCTATAAATTAAGAATAAGAAATCATTAACAAAACAGTAATAAGATCATTTATATAAGAAAGCTTATAAAAATTTTCATTGCCCTTACCAAAAATGATTATTTTCTTCTACTTTCAACAAACTGTCTCCATGTGTCTTCATCTATGAAAGGATATATACAACATGGATTGTCATGACTCCTATGACCAAAAATGAAATCAGATGTGAGGTTTGATTTGACATCCCTCCATCTCCTAGAAGTCATCGATAAGCATTTCTTCCTGACTCCTCCAATTTCAGGAATATCAAATGTCATCTGATAAAGAAGAGGTTAAACATATTACATATACTAGAAACATTTAAAAAATAAGCAAACAATAGCAAAAGATCTTACCAAAATCGTCTCCCACAACTGAGATATTATCTTTTTGTCCACACTTCTCCAGTAATCATACAAAATGCGTACTTTGCTCTTACCCTAAGTGGATACAAAACTCTTAAAATATTTTTCATTTGGACCTCTAGGAATATCATCCTCATCAAACTCAACGAGTATCCTCTGATCCTGTGTATGGGCAAGTTATAATTTTGGCAAATGTGTACACCCATGTTTACTAACTCTTGAACTCTTTGTAGTAATGGGATCACATGAGGAAGATTGAGGAACATCAAGAGGATCATGTGAATGTTCCTCCCCAGAGGTATGACCAATATGCTCATCTCCAGAATCATGTGGTTGATCAAATGATTGATCTCACATTATCCTTCAAATCGAAAAAACAAACATTAGTTCACAAATATACAAATTCAAATATTTTAATACAACTATAATCAGAAAATTGAAAATTTTACTAAGTTACGTAATAGAAAACATGGTTAATATGGTAAGCATGTTAAATAATGGTAAAGATGGTAATGATAATCAAGATAGTAAACATGGTAAACATGGTAAACCTGTTAAACCTGGTAAACATGGTAAAGTAATTGTCATTGAAAAAAAATAGATATATAATTTATGTAATGGTAAACATGATAAAGTAAACTAAACAAAATTAAAACATAGTAAACCCGGTAAACATGGTAAACATGGTAAACATGGTAAACTAATTGTCACTAAAAAACAATAGATATATAATTAATGTAATGGTAAACATGATAATGTAATCTAAACAAAAATAAAACAAACAAAAACTTATACTTATTTTGTTTTAATACATGTTTCAATAAAGAAAAAACTTACAATATCTACCATTTTATGAAAATAATAAATGTAAACAAGAAATAAACAAATATTACCTGTAATTTTAGGAATATACAAATGGATTGTTTTCCAAAATTCCTTCATCGTGATTGTTCCTTATGGCACAAACCATGTCTTCAACATGCTCATCATTATGTTCTGTTAATATTTTTATGGGAAGTAGGGATCTCACATAAATCAGCATCTTCATCAAGTTCATCCTCACCAATATATTGTTTTTTACCTTGTAAAACAACAGCCCAATGCATATCTTATTGATATACTATATAGAAAATTTTTTTTGCATGTGTTTCTATTATAAAATAATCAGATGTGTCTTCCAATCTATTCAGATTAACAACTATCATTCCAAATCCATCGTCTCTGATACTGTTATTACCGATAAACCATTTACAATTAAAAACATGAACTTTAATTTTAAAGTAATCCACCTCCCATATTTCTTCAATCACTCCATAATATGCACTTGATGCAGAAATTGGGTTTTTGTTCTTCGAACTCGAAAAATGCATTGCTTCTACAAACACCAATACAACACTATTCTGAACTACACATCTGTTGTCCTAAGCTTTCGTATGAAATGTATGTCCATTAATGTCATAACTGAACCATGTTATCACATTTAAACATGGACAACTCACTATCCATTTTAATGTCTCCGATACATCTGATCTACCAATCAAGGTCTTTTTAAACCATGAAAAAAAATTTGGTTGTGCTCATTCAAAATCCACATTTCTTTCTTCTTTGGATGACATTCTTTCAACTCATTAATATGCAGTGTGATATACGGTTGAGCATCAGCTATGTTATTCAAGATGTATGATTCTAACTTCTTTATCTGTTCAGCTAATAATGATTTAACTTTCAATCCACAAATCCCATTTCCCTCATTATTAACTCGTTCATGGTGAGATGGAGGCAAACCTATATGTTGTGTCGTAGCCAAGTAGCTCGTACAAAACTCTGCAACCTCCTCAAAAATATACTTTTCAATACTAGAGGCTTCAAGTCGATATGGATTCTTAAAATACCCCATCAATATTTTCATATACCTTTCAAAAGGATACATCCAACGAATATATACAGGTCCACAAATATTTATTTCTCAAACCAGATGAATCATTAAATGCACCATTATATCAAAAAAAGTTGGAGGAAAATACATTTCCAATTGACAAAGTATAAAAATTGAATCCTTTTC